>CM070502.1:66393786-67593786 GCA_036346375.1 Guadua angustifolia | reverse complement strand
ATCGGGCCTAGATGCACAAAGATAGAGTAAAGAGCCGATCATCGAACGATATACCTTTTGGACGACCGGTTTACCTTCTTTGTCGAGGTCTAGATGTCCGTTGGCTTGCATTGGCGTCTTGATTGGCTTAGCGTTCTCCATACCGAACTTCTTGAGCATGTCCTTGATATACTTCGTTTGGCATATAAAAGTTCCTTCCTTGAGTTGTTTGACTTGAAATCCAAGGAAGAACTTTAACTCGCCCATCATAGACATCTCGAATCTTTTAGTCATTATCCTGCTAAAATCTTTGCACAAGTGTTCATTAGTAGACCCGAATATAATGTCATCTACATATATTTGACAAACAAATAAATCATCATCAATGTGTTTAGTGAAGAGAGTAGGGTCGGCCTTTCCGACTACAAAACCTTGTTCGAGGAGAAAATCGCGAAGACACTCAAACCACGCTCTCGGTGCTTGCTTAAGCCCATAAAGAGCCTTATGTAGAAAGTAGACGTGGTCCAGATGATTTGGGTCTTCGAAACCGGGTGGTTGCTCAACGTAGACCATTTCAGAGAGTGGTCCATTCAAGAAGGCGCTTTTCACGTCCATTTGGTACAACTTGAAATCATGGTGAGTAGCAAAGGCAAGTAATATTCTAATAGATTCAAGCCTAGCTACGGGAGCGTATGTTTCATCGAAATACAAACCTTATATTTGCGTGAAGCCTTGAGCAACCAACCGTGCTTTGTTTCTAGTCACTATTCCGTTCTCATCTTGCTTGTTCCGAAACACCCACTTGGTTCCGATCACGTTTTGCTTGGGTCTTTCAACCAGCTTCCACACTTGGTTTCTCTCGAAGTTGTTCAACTCCTCTTGCATAGCCATCACCCAATCCGGATCTTGGAGAGCTTCTTCTACCTTCAGTGGTTCAAGAGAAGACACAAAAGAGTAAAATTCACAAAAATTTGCAAGTCGAGATCTAGTGGATACTCCCTTGTTAATGTCTCCAAGTATGTTGTCGACCGGGTGATCGCGTTGTATGCTTTGATGATCTCTCGGATGAGGAGTTGTTGCATTTATACATTGAATAGGACCTCCGTCATCTTGAGAAGTGTTGGAACCATCTTGAGCTTGAATGGAAGAGGGAGGATCAACATTTGGAGCACTGATGTCCGGAATGTCCGGGGTTAAGTCCGGACACTCCGGAGATTTTGTCCGGATACTCCGGACATTATCCCGGACACTCCAGGTTGAGGTGCTCGGGATTGCATCCTGCTCCACCGGTTTTACCTCCCCAATGGCCAATTTCTTGATTGCTTCGCATGGAGGTTCTTCCCTATCAATTTCATCACAATTAACTTGTTCTACTTGAGAACCGTTAGTTTCATCAAATGTTACGTCACGCGAGATTTCAACTACACCGGTGGTGTTATTGAAAACCCGATATGCGTAAGCATTTGATCCATAACCAAGTAAAAATCCTTCATCTACTTTAGGAGCAAATTTAGAAGACTTAGCCTTTTTGTTGAGGATGTAGCATTTACTCCCAAAGACTGGAAGTAGGACACATTGGGCTTCTTCGGTGAGAGGAGCTTCGTCGCCGTCTTCTTTAACAACTTGTGAAGATATAGTCGGTTGGAGCTGTAGACGCAGCGGTGTTGACGGCCTCCGCCTGAATATGTCGGAGACCTTGTACTCGTCAAGCATCGTGCGCGCCATCTCGATGAGGGTTCGATTCTTCCTCTCGGCTACCCCATTCTGTTGAGGGGAGTAGGGAGCCGAGAACTCGTGTTTGATTCCTTCTTCGTCGAGAAACTCCTCAACACCGGTATTCTTGTATTCGGTGCCGTTGTCGCTCCGAATTTTCTTGATCTTCACGTCGAACTTATTTTGAGCCCTTCTCATGAATTTCTTCAAGCTTCCTTAGGCTTCGCTTTTATCATGCAAGAAAAATACCCAAGTAAAACGTGAAAAATCATCGACAATAACTAGACCATACTTGTTTCCTCCGATGCTTATGTAGGCGATCGGGCCGAATAGGTCCATGTGAAGCATCTCTAGAGGTCTTGTGGTGGTCATCACATTCTTGGCGGGATGAGAAGCACCGACTTGCTTCCCGGCTTGACATGCATTGCATACCCTGTCTTTCTCAAAGACAACATTGGTTAATCCAAGAATATGATTGCCTTTAAGAAGTTTGTGGAGATTCCTCATGCCAACATGGGCAAGCCGGCGATGCCATAACCAACCCATGCTAGATTTAGCCATTAAGCACGTTTCAAGGTTAACTCTATCCGTAGTGAAGTCTACAAGATAGAGATTCCCTTTCAACCGTCTCTTAACGGCTATTGAACCATCATCCCTCTTAACAACATCCACACCCTTATCGCTAAACACACAATTGTAGCCCGCTTCACATAATTGAGCAACGGACAACAAATTGTAGCTTAGCGACTCGACAAGTAAAACATTGTTTATGTGAAAATCATTGGTAATCAAGATCTTACCTAAACCTACCACTTCACCTTTTCCGTTATCGCCAAAGATGATATTCTCACTATTTGATCCATTGGCTTCCAAATGCGCGAACATTGCCCTTTCTCCGGTCATATGATGCGTACATCCGCTATCCAAGATCCAACTTGATCCACCGGAGATGTAGGCCTACAAAACAAAATTTAGTTTTTGCTCTTTGGTACCCAAACTTGTTTAGGTCCGCGCACGTTAGTAACAAGTGATTTGGGGACCCAAATAGATCGCACACTAGAAGCATTTTTGGGCATACCCCCAATGTAATAAGCAACAACTCTACCGAGGCTAGTCCTCTTAAGCACATATGAAGCAAAGAAAGTGGATTGAGCCTTATGTTTAGAGTTTGCTTTCCCCTTTACGAAATGAATGGGCTTGTTCAAAGGGGCAACCACAATGTGGTTTCCTTTACCCTTGGGAGGGACATAACCAAGCCCATGCTTCATGGGGTTACCTTTGCGCTTACCGAGGAACTCCTCTAGTCCCTTGCTAGCCTTATAGGACTTTTGTAGTCCATCTTCGAGCATTCCCTTGAGCTTCTCATTTTCATGAGCAAGTACTTGCAAAGTCTCAAGGTTAGTGGTACAAATATCAATATTGACATTATAGCACCTAGCGCATCCATTGCTAGTTGAAGGTAATGAAGAATTGGAGTTAATAGTTGAGGTAATCGGAGGGCTATTCTTGAGATCAACAAGATTCAACTCAAGAGCCTTGCAAGCATCCTTTGCCTTAGCAAGTTCTGTTAGTGATATGCCCTAGAGGCAATCATGTGAGATGATTGTATCATGCGTCTATGTTCATGTACTTATCAGTTCCATGAATAAATGTCACTCCTTTGTTCATTGAGTATGACTTAATTGTGAAACACATTGGTTATATGATATTATTCTAAAACGATCCTGGTTACATATCATTATGTGGGACAATAGTGATTTGACCAAAGACATGTATTGATTGATGGTAATGTTTCACATACCATAGATATGGAGATATCAAATCAATAATGTGGGCACATGTTAGAGAACATGGGGTTGGATAGACCCACTCCGAGACACTGATGAGATTGTTATCTTAGAAGTGCCATCAGGGTATAGTCTCGAGTGGTATACCTATACGATCCTTTGACCTGAGATCCTTATTGATTCTCAGCATGTGTAATTGCATACTTTGAGGCTATCAAACACTTCTCCGTAACAGGGGAGTTATAAAGTTAGCTTACGGGTATGCCATGAAACATGACGTGAGATATAAGAGATCAAGATGGAATTTGCCCCTCCTTGATAACGGGAGAGATATCTCTGGGCCCCTCGGTGTGGATGGATAAGGAAAAGTGCATGGCCATGCCAAAGTGATTAAAGTGTTAATCACGAATTATATCCATTACATTGACGAGTGAATGGGTCGAGCTACCACAAGGATGGCACGTATCTTGCCTTGAGCTTGACTGGTATCGCGTGGCAAAAGGATCGGTATATGAGTATATCAAGGTTCACCGATCGATCATTTCGTGCATTCGGGGGCGACATGTCTGCTAGGAACATTGTTGTCGATGGTGCGGAAAAAAGATTTCGGGGCCATGGCCGTTCTTATGCAAGAACCTAACGGGTCACACACTTAACGGGTTGGATCATGTCGATGGATTGGATCCATTAGTGGGTTTACACGTTTGGATCCTCTGGCGTCTTAATGGATTTCTCTTGAGAAGATCCATTAGCGTGAGTCCTAATGGGCTTCTATCGTAGAAGGCCCGTTAGTGCACTCTATATATAAAGGCGTGGGGGTGTCTTGCCATGTTGTTCACCTCTCCTCGAAACCCTAGCCGTCGCTCTGCCGAAACCCTAGCCGTCATGCGTGGTGCTAGCACACCGGCAAGACGGCGTTCCACCAAGCGATCTCGCGAGCACTTGGCGAGCGAATGTGGGTGCGTTCGACTACGTCTGATGCTTGAGCACGCGGGAGGCTTCACCCACTCTACTTCATTGCTAACGTGCTCCAAGGGTAATGCTCCATGATCCACTACTCGCATGATTCCCAGGTGTTCGCGGTAAAAAATTTTGTTTTCGGCTAGCGTAGCACCGCGTTCTCCAACAAGTTCCTCTTCGAGTGAAGCGTTGGTGATCTCGAGACTAGTCACCTCGGATTTGATTAATTTTGAATTCTCAACTAATTTCTCATTTTTCTCTTTTTCAAAAGACAAGCTCTTGTCTAGCTCACGGTTTTTCTCCTTTTCGAGGATAAGCAAATCCTCTTGAGCCTCAAGAGTAGCTTCCTTTTGTTCTACAACTTCCTCCAATTTTTCAATATCTTTTAAAAGTAAATCTAACTTTTGAATGTCAAAGTCCTTAATTGACTTAATTACGCATTCATCGTCACTATCTTCATCACTATCATTCAAGCATGAATCAATAATAGAAGAAGACGAAGTCTTGATTGATACCTTGCGCCCCTTGGCCATAAGGCACATTGGAGCGTTCTCGTCGTCATCGCTCAAGTTGTCGAAGAGGCCTTTCGACGTTGTCGGAGTAAAAGGTACGGCGATGGCGACGGAAGCGATTCCTCCTTCGTCGGAGTCGGAGCTTGAGTCGGAGTCAGAGTTTGAATCCCACTCTTCTCCAATGTGTGCTTGCCCCTTATTCTTGTAGTGTTTGAACTTTTTGCTTCTTTCTTTGTCCTTGCCCCGGTACTTGTCCTTCTTGAAATGCTTCTCTTCTTTCTTCTCTCGTTGTGGACATTCGGCGATGAAATGACCGGGTTCTCCACACTCATAGCACTTCCTCGTTGAGTGTTGTCCTCTTGACTTGTTCCATTGGCCCTTGGAGTGACTTCCCAGTTTGTAGCCCTTCTTCTTAAGAAATTTGTTGAATCTTCTTACAAGCAAGGCCATATCTTCATTGGTTAGAGGGCCACTTGGCTCATCATCTTCACTTGCACTTTCCTCAACTTCTCTCACGGTCTTCGCGGCTTTTAGGGCAATACCCTTCTTCTTGCCCGACTTGAGTTCTTCCACAACCTCAGCTTCCTTCACCATCATCTCGTCCATCATGAGCCGGCCAATGACGTCATGAGGTGTCAAAGTGTCGAAGTTGGGCCGGTCTCGGATCAACTGAACAAGGTTGCGGTTGGTGGGAGTGATCACGCGAAGTATTATCTTTACTACGGCCTTGTCCGTGAGATCGGTGCACCCAAGACCCTTGGCTTGATTCACAAGCACCATTAGCCGGTCAAACATCTTGTTGTAGGACTCTCCTTCTTCCAAAGTGAACCGGCTTAGCTCACCAATAATGAGCTCTATCTTTGATTCACGGACACTTGAAATCCCTTCATGACTTAGCGGGACCGCCGTGATAGTCACAGTAGCGGCCGTTAAATAAAACTTGATTCCCATCGCAAGGTAGAATACGATTCTGCGCTTAACTTGTTTTTGCAGGAATGATGTGAATAGTATGGCTCCCTTGTGTGTATGTGATGCATTAATGTAATTTTCATAGCTGCGTGCTATGGTTAATTGCGTACTTGAGGCTGCCATGTTATTGTATAACGGCACGTGTGTCGATTTGTGATGCTTGAAATCCTCATGTAAGTTGTTTACTAGCTATTAAACATAGTAGCGTGGTACTCGATCATGGAGGCCGGCTTCAAGCATGATGGCTCGATGGACGGTAGCGACAATGGAGATTGGAGTGCTTTGGGCCATACTATTTCACAAGTTAATGTGATTATCTGTGATGATTCTTGTCATGCTATTCTATCATGTTTGGTGGATATGATTGTCATGTTAGTATGGTTTCCCTCGAAAAATTAAGAGTTTCATGCCCTTCCAATAGCTGCACCTACAGAGATCTTGTACGTTGAATGGTAGTTTCTGCCAAAGCAGGGTGCCATCAACTTCTTTGATCAATAGGGTGGATGTCGGACATCCGCATGCATAGTATTGGTTTACTTATCGAAGCTATCAAAATGGTTTTGGGCTTCGGGGCATGGATGTTGGGAGCCGGGGCATTGGATGCCACCCAACAAACAAGAATCACATATGATGTGATTGGCAATGTTATGACTACCTATATTCTTGGGTTCTAGCGGTGATGCCAAAGCTCACTAGGACTTTAGTGAATATGGATCTTGTCCTCTTGAAAGTCGCCAGAGGGAAAGTGACTTTAGTGGGAGTATCTTTTATTAAAATGTTTAATAGAAGATTTACATGAACATTGTGCTAAGACTTTGCGTATTTATTTACATTGTAGATGGCACCTAATCTTGTCACTCAAAACACTTGGTTTTAATTTGCGATCGATTACGGAAAAGAAACTCTCTGGAACAAACTTTATTGATTGGTACCAAACTTGAGAATTGTTCTCAAGCAAGAGAAAAGGAATATGTCATTGAGGAGCCATATCACGAGGAACTAGTGAAGATGCTCTGGCTGCTGAGCAGCGTGCTTATGAGAAGCATGTCAATGATGAGGTTGATGTTGGTACATCTCATGCTTGCTACAATGAACTCGAGCTTCAAAAGCAATATGAGAACACGAATGCCTATGCTATGATCACAGCCTTCGTAGCATGTTTGAGAACCAAGCTAGAAATGAGAGATACTCGATCTCAAAAGCTCTGTTTGCGTGCAAGCTAAGCGAAGGTAGTTCGGTGAGTCCTCATGTGATCAAGATGATTGGTTACATTGAGAACTTGGAGAAACCGAACTCCCCTTAAGCCAAGAGTTGGCCATGATGTGATTCTCCGATTCGCTTCACGCAAGCTTTGAGCCTTTCATCATGAATTTTCATATGAATGGCATGGAGAAAAACATGTCTGAATTGCATGGGATGCTTAAGACAGCGAGAGGAAAGCATCAAGAAAAGCAATAATCATGTGATGATGGTCCAAAAGGATGGTGGTAAGAAAAGGAAGCGTGGAGCAAAAGGCAAGGGTGTGGATCGATCCCCAACCTAAACCTAAGACCAAAAGTGGTCCTCTGCCTCGATGCATGTCACTCTTGCCATAAGAAAGGTCATTGGCGTAGGAACCGCAAGAAATACTTGGAGGATAAGAAGAATGGAACTCTAGCTTCCACTTCGGTATTAATGTTATAGAAGTTAATCTTGCTACTTGTCCTAATGAGTCATGGGTATTTGATACGGATCGATGATTCATGTTTGCAAATCGTTGCGAGGACTAAGAAAGACTAGAAGTTGTGCAAGTGGTGAGGTGGACATTAGCGTCGGCAATGGCGCAAAGGTTGCTTTGCAATGGCGTTGGCGTTTATCCCTTATCGTTACCTTGAGATTAGTTTTGGAATTAAATAATTGTTATTATGTTCCGACCTTGAGCGAAACATTATATCTTCTTTACGTTTAGAAGAAGATGGTTTTGATTTTGTAATAAAGAACAAATGTTGTTCAATTTATTTCAATGGTATGCTCTATGGTCATTGTCCATCATTGAATGGGCTATATGTGCTAAATCTTGAAGATAATTTTGTCTATAATGTTAATCTTGAAAAGACTCAAAACAAATGATTTGAATTCCGCTTATCGTGGCATTGTCGCTTAGGCCATATAAATAAGAAGCGCGTGGAAGCTCCATAAAGATGGTCTTCTTGATTCATTTGATTTTGAATCATTTGACACGTCTGAGCCTTGTTTACTTGGCAAGATGACTAAAACGCCTTTCATTTGGTTCAAGTGAGAGGCGAGTGACTTATTGGCCTTAGTACATACGGATGTATGTGGACCGATGTGCGGGGGCAGAGGTGGATTTCATACTTCATTACCTTTACTGGATGACTTTAGTAGGTATGGCTATATCTATCTAATGAGGCATAAGTCTGAATCTTTTGAAAAGTTCAAAGAGTTTCGAATGAAGTGCAAAATCATTTGGGCAAGACAATTAAATTTCTGCGATCGATCGTGGAGGTGAGTATTTGAGCCATGAGTTTAATGACCATCTTAAGAATTGTGGAATAGTTCCTCAATTGACTCACTGGAACGCCTCAATGGAATGGGGTATCCGAGCGGAGGAATCGAACTTTGTTGGACATGGTTCGGTCTATGATGAGTCAAACTGATCTTCCATTGTCATTTTGAGGGATTTGCTCTAGAAACAAATGCGTTCACACTTAATAGGGTTCCATCAAAATCGAGAGAAAGGCGCCATATGAGATATGGACCGAAGCGTCCCTCGTTGTCTTTTCTAAAGATTTGGGGCTGTGAAGCCTATGTAAAACGATATGACGTCGATAAGCTTCACGCCAAGTCGATAAGTGCTTCTTTGTGGGGTACCCTAGGAAACTAAAGGGTATTATTTTTATAACCGAGAAGAGGGCAAAGTGTTTGTCGCTCGGCATGGTGTCTTTTGGAAAAAGAGTTTTTCAAAAGAGCTAGTGGGAGCAAGGTGCAACTTGAAGAAATTCGGGAAACATCTGAAAATGTTTCAGCTCCTACTAACCTGAGCGGAAATGCAAAATGTTGCGAACCGTGGTAGAGGCACCACCCCACGCAGTCTCGAGGGCTAGCCGTGCACCGAGAGGTACATGTTCCTCATGACGGACACGGTATGACGTATTGTTGTTGGACAACGATGAGCCCAAAGACTATGAGGAAGCAATGGTGGGACCAGACTACGGGAAATGGTTGGAAGCCATGAGATCTGAAATAAAGTCCATGTATGATAATCGGGTTTGGAACTTGGTTGATCTGCTGATGGGGTAAAACCTATCGAGTGCAAATGGGTCTTTAAGAAAAGATAGATATAGATGGAAATGTTCACATCTATAAGGCACGATTGGTGGCTAAAGGTTTCGAGCAAATTCAAGGTGTTGATTATGATGAAACTTTTCACCGTCGCTATGCTTAAATCTATTCGGATCATGCTAGCAATTGCGCATTCTATGATTGGGAATTGTGGCAAATGGATGTCAAAACGGCTTTCCTAAATGGAAACCTAAGTGAGGATGTGTACATGACACTGACCTAATGGTTTTGTCGATCCAAGCGATCTTTGGCAAGGTATGCAAGCTTCGAAGTCTATTTATGGATGAAGCAAGCATCTCGGAGTTGGAATCTTCGTTTTGATGAAGCGGTTAAAGAGTTTGGCTTCATCAAGAATGAAGAAGAACCTTGTATTTACAAGAAGGCTAGTGGGAGCGCACTTGTGTTTACGATCTTATATGTAGATGACATATTGTTGATGGAAATGATATTCCAATGCTTGAAGTGTCCAATCTTATTTGAGAAAATGTTTCTCGATGAAGGATTTAGGAGAAGCGACCTACATCTTGGGCATAAAGATCTATAGAGATAGATCAAGAAGGATAATTGGATTAAGCCAAAGTACATACATTGATAAAATATTGAAGCGGTTCAATATGCAAGATTCCAAGAAGGGTTTCTTGCCAATGTCGCATGGTATTCATCTAAGCAAGACTCGGTGTGCCGACACGATGAGCAAAAGAAAATGAGTGTGATTCCATATGCCTCCGCTATTGGATCCATCATGTATGCCATGTTATGTACACGCCAGATGTATCATATGCTCTAAGTGTTACGGCGGTATCAATCAAACCGGGTGAAAGTCATTTGGGCATTTGTGAAGAACATCCTCAAATACTTACGTGGGGCGAGGACATGTTCTTGGTCTTTGGAGGAGAGGAAGAGCTAGTTGTAAAGGGTTACAGCGACGCAAGCTTCCAAACCGATAAAGATGATTCACGATCGCAATCGGTTTTGTATTCTGTCTCAATGGTGGGACGGTGAAGTTTGGAAAAGTTCAAGCAAGAGGCGATGGTGATTCCACGGTCGAGGTGAGTATATTGCGACTTCCGAAGCTGCAAAGGAGGCTGTTTGGATCGAAAAATTTGTTTACGAGTTAGGGGTTGTCGCTAGTGCATCTGTCGGTGGACCTCTATTGTGACAATAGTGGTGCCATTGCACTAGCGAAGGAGCCTAGGTCTCACCAAAAATCCAAACACATACTCAGGCGTTATCACCTCATCCGAGAGATCATCGATAGAGGAGATGTAAAGATTTGCAAAGTGCACACGGATTTGAATGTCGCAGATCCGCTGACAAAACCTCTTCCACAGCCGAAGCATGAGGCACACACAAACCATGGGTATTAGATACTTGCATGATGCACTCTAGTGCAAGTGGGAGATTGTTAGTGATATGCCCTAGAGGCAATCATGTGAGATGATTGTATCATGCGTCTATGTTCATGTACTTATCAGTTCCATGAATAAATGTCACTCCTTTGTTCATTGAGTATGACTTAATTGTGAAACACATTGGTTATATGATATTATTCTAAAACGATCCTGGTTTACATATCATTATGTGGGACAATAGTGATTTGATCGGCACATGTATTGATTGATGGTAATGTTTCACATACCATAGATATGGAGATATCAAATCAATAATGTGGGCACATGTTAGAGAACATGGGGTTGGATAGACCCACTCAGAGACAACGATGAGATTGTTATCTTAGAAGTGCCATCGAGTATAATCTCGAGTGGTATACCTATACGATCCTTTGACCCGAGATCCTTATTGATTCTCGGCATGTGTAATTGCATACTTTGAGGCTATCAAACACTTCTCCGTAATGGGAGTTATAAAGTTAGCTTACGGGTATGCCATGAAACATGGCGTGAGATATAAGAGATCAAGATGGAATTTGCCCTCCTTGATAACGGAGAGATATCTCCGGGCCCTCGGTGTGGATGGATAAGGAAAAGTGCATGGCCATGCCAAAGTGATTAAAGTGTTAATCACGAATTATATCCATTACATTGACGAGTGAATGGGTCGAGCTACCACAAGGATGGCACGATCTTGCCTTGAGCTTGGCCGGTATCGCGTGGCAAAAGGATCGGTATATGAGTATATCAAGGTTCACCGATCACGATCATTTCGTGCATTCGGGGACGACATGTCTGCTAGGAACATTGTTGTCGATGGTGCGGAAAAGAGATTTCGGGGCCATGGCCGTTCTTGCAAGAACCTAACGGGTCACACACTTAACGGGTTGGATCATGTCGATGGATTGGATCCATTAGTGGGTTTACACGTTTGGATCCTCTGGCGTCTTAATGGATTTCTCTTGAGAAGATCCATTAGCGTGAGTCCTAATGGGCTTCTATCGTAGAAGGCCCGTTAGTGCACTCTATATATAAAGGCGTGGGGTGTGCTGCCATGTTGTTCACCTCTCCTCGAAACCCTAGCCGTCGCTCCTGCCAGAAACCCTAGCCGTCGCGTGGTGCTAACACACCGGCGCCGACGGCGTTCCACCTGGGCGATCTCGCGAGCACTTGGCGGCGATCGAGTACGTTCGACCACGTCTGATTCGAGCACGCGGGGAGGCTTCACCCACTCTACTTCCGCTGCTAACGTGCTCCAAGGGTAATGCTCCATGATCCACTACTCGCATGATTCCTGGGTGTTCGCGGTAAAAAATTTTGTTTTCGGCTAGCGTAGCACCGCGTTCTCCAACAAGTTCCTCTTCGAGTGAAGCGTTGGTGATCTCGAGACTAGTCACCTCGGATTTGATTAATTTTGAATTCTCAACTAATTTCTCATTTTTCTCTTTTTCAAAAGACAAGCTCTTGTCTAGCTCACGGTTTTTCTCCTTTTCGAGGATAAGCAAATCCTCTTGAGCCTCAAGAGTAGCTTCCTTTTGTTCTACAACTTCCTCCAATTTTTCAATATCTTTTAAAAGTAAATCTAACTTTTGAATGTCAAAGTCCTTAATTGACTTAATTACGCATTCATCGTCACTATCTTCATCACTATCATTCAAGCATGAATCAATAATAGAAGAAGACGAAGTCTTGATTGATACCTTGCGCCCCTTGGCCATAAGGCACATTGGAGCGTTCTCGTCGTCATCGCTCAAGTTGTCGAAGAGGCCTTTCGGCGTTGTCGGAGTAGAAAATACGGCGATGGCGGCGAGGCGATTCCTCCTTCGTCGGTCGGAGCTTGAGTCGGTCGAGTTTGAATCCCACTCTTCTCCAATGTGTGCTTGCCCTTATTCTTGTAGTGTTTGAACTTTTTGCTTCTTTCTTTGTCCTTGCCCCGGTACTTGTCCTTCTTGAAATGCTTCTCTTCTTTCTTCTCTCGTTGTGGACATTCGGCGATGAAATGACCGGGTTCTCCACACTCATAGCACTTCCTCGTTGAGTGTTGTCCTCTTGACTTGTTCCATTGGCCCTTGGAGTGACTTCCCGGTTTGTAGCCCTTCTTCTTAAGAAATTTGTTGAATCTTCTTACAAGCAAGGCCATATCTTCATTGGTTAGAGGGCCACTTGGCTCATCATCTTCACTTGCACTTTCCTCAACTTCTCTCCACGGTCTTGGCGGCTTTTAGGGCAATACCCTTCTTCTTGCCCGACTTGAGTTCTTCCACAACCTCGGCTTCCTTCACCATCATCTCGTCCATCATGAGCCGCCAATGACGTCATGAGGTGTCAAAGTGTCGGTTGGGCGGTCTCGGATCAAGCCCGAACAAGGTTGCGGTTGGTGGGAGTGATCACGCCAAGTATTATCTTTACTACTACCTTGTCCGTGAGATCGTGCACCCAAGACCCTTGGCTTGATTCACAAGCACCATTAGCCGGTCAAACATCTTGTTGTAGGACTCTCCTTCTTCCAAAGTGAACCGGCTTAGCTCACCAATAATGAGCTCTATCTTTGATTCACGGACACTTGAAATCCCTTCATGACTCACTAGGAATCTATCCCAAATGGCCTTTGCTTCCTCAAGTCCATCCACTCGATTGAACTCGGAATCACTTAAAGCATTAAACAAGGCATTGACGGCCAAATCATTGAAATGTTGATCTTTATCTTCGGCGGGAGTAAGGTTGTCCGAATCCACAGGCTTGAAACCTATTAGCACAATCTTCCAAATAGACGGGTGAAGTGATCTCAAGTGCATCTTCATCTTATATTTCCACGCGGCATAGTGAGTGCCATCGAAGTGAGGCGCTCGACCGGAGGGTACGGAAACATACGATGAAGAGCTGAGGGAATTGTAATCAAGTGGAATTCCCATCCTAATATCGTCCCCCGTACCCAAGGTGCGGGTAAGATCTTCGACAGACTTCCCTGTTTGCGACATATTGATTCTCCAAGCGGTTAAGCCAAACTAAGGAGATTTGGCTCTGATACCAATTGAAAGGACCGATATGTCGCCTAGAGGGGGATGAATAGGCGTAATTAAAATTTGCAATTAAATAAAATCACCCGAGGATCAATGTCCGACCGTCTGAAGTTAATTGTCCTGGATAGTCCGGAGTTAATGTCCGAGTGTCCTGGACAAGTGACCTCGAAATGAGAATTTTAAATCCTTGCAAATTTTCAACAATCTAGCTGAATACAAATGTTCTAAATGATCTCGGTACCTTAGAAAAATATAGATCTAGAGCCAAACACTGAGATAAAGTAGATCGGGGCTCCAAAAGATTTAAGAACCACAAACCCTAGCTCAAGCAAATGAAGAACACAAAGACAACGATTTTTTACCGAAGTTCGGATTCTTGAAGGGAATCCTCGTCTCCTTGAGGAGGCACAAAGCCCGGTCCCTCTTGACCCCTTTCCTCCGGTGTTGCCTGGCACTTTCGCACGGTCTTCACTTCTTGCCCCTTTCCTTTCGGAGGCGAGGCTTGCCTTCTAAGCAGCCCGAGGCTCTCCACACGAAGTATTGGAGGCTCTGGTGACTCCTTGCTGTCTAGGAGCCCTTCAAACTCCAAGAGTAACAAATCGCCGCTAAATCAACTTGGAGGATTAACTTGTGCTCAAGAATCAACAAAGCAAGCTCAAAGCACTTAAATCCCCTCTTTTCTCCCCAAAGATTCAAACCAAATCAAAGATTCAAGTGGGGAAAAGAGGCTAGGGCTCAAGAGAGTGAGAGAGTGAGTTTGAGACTTGAATGCAGCAATGAATGAAGTGCCAACGGGTAGATTTGGAGTGAGGGCTTAAATAGCCCATCCAAAATCCAACAGTTACAAGTGTCTTTAGCTAAGTCCGGACTATCCTGACATTTAGTCCGAGTGTCTGGACTCAACTCCTTATTCCAACCGAGAGGGTGAGCTCGGAATGTCCGGACATTATCTTCGGATACTCCGGACAATTTCCCCGGAGTGTCCGGACTAAATGTCCGGATACTCCGGACTTACCAGAGAAAAGCAACCGAGGACCCTAGCTCGGAGTATCTGGATTTAATCCCCGGATACTCCGGACATTTTCCCCGGAGTGTCCGGACTAAATGTCCGGATACTCCGGACAGACCTCCTCGGCCAGGAGTACCCTTTAATAGGAAATGCACTGTTTTAAAATTCTTTTGAGATGCAATTTTCATCCTATGAGCACAAGCATATCCTAGAAGCGATTTTCCGTCATATCCCCCTTAATAGTACAGCTATCCTTAGACTCAATAAAACAAAAGAAATTCAACTAAAGTCTTGATGCCGCCTTTTTCAAAATTTAAATATGGTGGGAATCTCCAATCGCCTTTCCAACGATAATATCTCCTTGACAACTGCATAGAATCTCACTTGCACCGTTAGTATACGAAATTGTGTTGCCATAAATCACCAAAACTCTTTGAGGGGCCTAGATGCACTTTCATCTCCCCTCCGAGCTGTCGTTTGTCTCTCCGCGCGTCTCAGTTTTCAGCGAGGAAGGCCACGAAGATATCCGGCAAGAAGATGTCAACCTCCTGGAAGAAGTTCGTGGCCAAGCCACCCTTCGTGCCGCCGATACCAAAGAAAGTCTCGGCGATACCATGCCACGGGTTTACGAGAACACGGCGATGGGTGACCTAGTCTTCTTGAGTTCAGCGCATCTTTGGGTTACATAAAATTGTCTCCCCGTGGGAGGGCCCTTTAAGGTGGTCTCGATATCTCGACCGGCGGTCGGTTAGCCATCGAGATGGCCGAGAATTGGCGAATTCCTACAATGTGGAGTTGTTGCGAAAGTTTTATCCATAAAAAACTGTAAGTACCATATGGTTCATTTTGATCAGCCCCGGGATGGACTTGTCCCCCAGCTAATCGGCGGTCATTGGTTGTTAATAATGTTACTATCTTGAGAATTTTTGACTTCGTCATCACTCCTCTTTTTGTGTCCTACGGGACGGTTTGCTGCATGGGTGCTATTGGTCCCCGGGTTTTGGCTGTCCCTTGTTGGTTCGTAATTATGCCTAATATATGTGCTGGCTAAGGACGAGCAACCAGAAAACGGATTTGGCACAGTGCTTAAATGTGGTCTCAGACGCCTCGGGTTGGCTCTCGAAGCACCACCGTCGTCCCCACAAGTCTTTGCAGCCTACTATCCTTCCCGGAGTTCGCCCCTTATCAAGACATTGTCTTGGGCCATGTTTTGAAAAAAGCGGGGGGCATGGAAGCCAAAACAAGTGAACCAATATTATCCCATGCACAGACTTATGTTGTCAGGATTTATGCACATTGTCTTGGGCCATGTTTTATGCACCCTGCATGATATTTATCCGTCCTTGCAATAGCTGCATTTATGCGCGGGGCAAAATCTTAAGGCTCTGCCTCATATCAGAAAGAAAAGGAATTTGTTATTGCATGAGGTGTCCGACCGTCGCCAGCAGGGGGGTGGTCCACGCTGGGGCTGGCAAGAAGACTCATTGATCGCCCATCTGGGGGCTGGTCGCTCAAGACTCGACCGTCGCCATGGCAGCTTGGGGCCGGTCGCCTGCTTGGGGGCTGGTCACTGAAGGCCCGATCGTCGCCCAACACTTGGGTTATAAACCAGATAAGTGTTTCAAGTAACACTCTCAATTGTTTGCTTATGTATATGCTAAAATTGATCAAATTATGCATGGTTATCACGGGCTTCGTAAGCCCGATGGCTCCTTGGTGATAAAAGGAAAGTCTTCAGTGTGAGCGTCTAGCAAGGTTAAGTGACCAGAGTGTAAGTTTGGCACGGTACTTAGATACGGCTCGTACACCTCGGGTTGGCTCTCAGAAGCACCACTAGTTGTCACTGTTGGGTGCCGCTGGGCCAAAATCACTTCTGGGAACTTATCATCTTCTGCGACACTGGGGCACGATTCTAAGAGATCACGAGGACCTAAGTCCAGAAGGGTTTAGGCCAATGGCAACCTTGCATAAGACTTTGACGGTGAAATTATTCTGTACTTAGATACAGATTCTTATACCTTGAGGTCATTTTTGCCTAAGTTTAGTATAACTTATGCGCATTGCGCCAATGCTTGTGGTTAGTTGCGTGCAGTTTTTGTAGGAATTCTAGGATGTTGCCCTGGACTTAAGAGCCTAACAGGTATTTTGGCTACGTTTCAAGTCGGCCGCCTAGCGATTCCAGCATGCAATATCAAACAATCACAGCAGGCAAGCGTTAAGGTAAAACCAGAAAACATTCGGTACGACTAAAATTTGTTAAAGTGTTTATACAGGCAAAGCAGGTTGATCAACAAAAGAAACAAAAAACAAAGAAAGCGAGGCGGCGGCCCGGCCCTTCACTCGTCGCCCACGTCGATGTCGCCGACGTCTGCTTCCTCCGCCACCGGGGTGGAGACATCCATGACCGGCTCCTGCACATGCAGTCGTCCGGCCAAGTATTCAAGCACAGCTGAGCGCGTGCCTCACTTTGGCGGCGTTCCCCACAATGCCGGTCTCCACCGCCGCCATCGGATCCAGGGAGGCGTCACGGTAGCCCAAATGCCAACCGCAAGCTTGCGATCACCGCCGCGACCTCTTGCCCTCCACGTGGAGCGTGCGGCTAGGGCGGCGGCAATCCGAGTGCCTCCGCGGCCTGGTTGGTCGCGTAGGCGTACTGCAGGGCGGTGTCCTGGAGGGGCGTCTCCAGCACCACGCCCAAAGGTTCCAGGCATCGTTTGATGCGCTGGAAAGCCCTCTTGAGCATGGTGGTGAGGTTGCGCTTAAGGCGATCAGCCTCGTACTCCGAGGCCCTCTGCGCTGCCTCGGCCCTCTCCGCCCGCTGCTGCATAGCAGCCAGGGCGGTCGCGGTGGCCCTTTCTTCTGCCATCGCCGCGTCCGCCCTCACCCGCTCCCGCGTCAACTCGTCGATGGCCCCCGTCAGTTGCCTCGCCGTCCGGGCTCCGTGCCCGGCGGCCGTGGCGAGAAGCGCGCCGAGTGTGCTGTGTAGATTGCTGAGCTCGTGAAAGAGCTCGATGTGGCGCTTGGTGGCGTGGCGGCGGTGGAAGCGACTTAGCGGGCGTCGATGTCGGGGCAGTTGCCGGTTCTGCGATGGCGGCGGTGGCGGAACGGGAGTCTCCGCCGTCCGCACTGCGGCGGCGCGTCTCCTTGAAGCATCTCGAGGCCGCCCTTGGCGTCGCCCTCAAGCCGAAAGCCGCCATGGGGACCTCAAGCCCGCCATGTCGAGTGGCGGCGGGTCCCCGTCGCAGGCGGTGGCGCCGTGGAGGATGGGATCGGCGCCACAGAGGAATGGAGAAGGAGCCGCCAGATGCGATTGGCGTCGTGGATGGCAACGGGCGCCATGGCGGTACCGGCGCCGTCGTCGTTAGGGCGGCGCTTTCTTTGCATTGGCACCGGTGGCGATAGTCTTGGCGGCGCGGAGGTGAAGATCTTTGGCCGCAGCGGCGCGCCGATCGTCGATCTTTGCAATTAGGCGGCGGTCTGCGACGCCTTGAGTGGCCCGCCGCCACCCTTGGGCCGGTGGCGGCGGAGGTTTCGCCCGCGTGGCGGGCCTTCTTCGCACCCGGACTTGAGGTGTCCGGGACGAGTGGCCGCTGGCCTGCGGCCCGATCGGCGGGAGGAGGTCGTCCTGATCGTCGGTAGCGGCGGCACTCTGGCGAGGCGGTGGAGTCCATCGGCGGCGGCAACTCGACGATCTCGAGCCCTCATGCGGCTCCACATCGGCGAGTGGCGGGCCGATGAAGGAAGTCCAGCCGGTGGGATCGGCGGCATGAGCCCGGAGAGCCACTGGCGAGTGCGGCCCATCCAAGTTTCAGCGCTGGTCAAGGTTAAAAAGCGATATAGAATCTTTGGTTGGTAGGGAGCAGCACAAAAGACATGAAAGTAGAAAAAAGCCAAGGAGTAGCAGTGAAGACTTACGGCAGGGAAGGTGCGGGTGATGTCATTGTCGCCAGTATACTGCCACGCCGGCGCATACGGCGACGGAGAGGGCTCAATCTTGGGATCTGAAATCCACGACGATCGGCGCCCGATTAAATTTGGCGTCCCCAAAGTTGTTGATGCGGGCGCCATCGCTGAAGCTCCGCCGTCTCTTCGATGAGCGAGTTCAGCTCTCGATGACCGCCGTCGGTTGGGCGAGCACTTCTAGCGCCGAGCCCGCTATCGTCGTTGACGTCACAGACCACTTTCGGTCGCCAAGCCTTCGCTTTGATCTGGCCGGAAGGAATGTAGCGAACAACCATTCCATCCCGGGCGAAAATGCAACTCGGCAAACAGCGCCATCGGAGGAGGCGCGCAGAGGAAGAAATAAGCGGAAGAGCGGGAGGTTGACATCACCCCCATGAACATTTCACGAGAGGTGTGCGAAGATGGCGAGAAAACAATGGAGTTGCGGGTGAGATGAAGGTGATGGATTTCGTAGAAGTGGAGGACGGTGAGGAAAAACTTCGGAGAAAAGCGGTGCAGGGCCGCCATGATGCCCCACACGAAGATGATGATTTCGCGTCGGGCATCTTGTGGCGTGGGGTCCGGCCGAAAATAGAGAGGGCCCTCCCACGACGACGGTGTGGAGTCTCCCACCGTAGGAGTCCACCGAGGAAGCGAGGAATGGAAGACGAGTCCAAGAAGCCATGGAAGCGAAAGTGGCGAAAGGCAAGAAAAGCTTGGAGGAAGAAGACGAAGTTTGCAAAGAGTGCTAAAAGCGTGAAGCGCTGGTGCGGATGGATCTATATGTATCCCCACTCGCACAAGCGGTTCACGAAAGGACAAGGTTGTGCGCCGTTTGGTCCCAAGGAAAATCAATGGATGCGGGAAGGAATCGGCGGCGCGCATCCTGATGAGTGATGGCCCCATCCAAGAATGCACCGCATTTAATGTAAGGATTCGAAAGACTCGATGTGCGTTCTTAGGTGGGCGAAACTCTTGTCGGCGTACTATACACGGTACCCTCTTCGCCGCCTGAAGCGTCGTGGCCCACGTGGCGATCTAGCGGCGGTGGGTGTTTACACCCCATCTGAGACGTCGATCCCACGTGGCCTTGCGGCGGTGGCGACCACGCCACTACGCGGCGCCCACGTGGCGGCTTTGGCGAACGGCTGGCGACGCCCCGCCACCGTGTCGATCCACGTGGCGGCGCGAAGCGGCGAGTGGCGACCACGCCCTACTGCGCCCGGCGCCCGATCCACGTGGCGGCTGGCGGCGGTGGCGACACGCCCGGCCACCGTGTCGATCCACGTGGCGCGCGAGCGAAGCAGTGGCGACCACGCCTGCTTTCGCCCGGCGCCCGATCGCGTGGCATGCGGCGAGCACACCTCGTTTGTTCATTGCCATGCAAAAGGTGGAATCGGTGGCTTCATCTGAAGTTTCGCCGCCACCGCATGTCGAGAAACGAACTCTTTGCATGCGAGCATGTCGGTCCCAAGAATTTACAAAGCCTGTTCTCGACACCTCACACCTACCCGTGGCGAGGGGTCACATTCGGAAGAACCGGGTGAAGGTATCTTGTTGGCATTAATTAAATTTGAAGGAACGGGACAACAGATAAAGGTGTAGTAAATGCATGTAAGATAAGCATGATGACATCCTCCTCCATCGACTCGTGTAAGCCCGTGCATATAAGGGCACTTGAGAGCATACGAGGGGGAAGGGAAGAGAGAAAGAGAGACTCAACAGAAGAGCTGGTCACCAAAGAAGCTCAGTAACCAAATCCAAAATACTCAATCCAAAATCGGCAGATTTAAAAGGTCATTACCCTTCTTTGAGGGGCTGAACACAGGTAAAATCGGTGTGTTCATTGACTTGAAGAGGCACTAGGATTCGTTAGTGTGAGAAGTCTTGAGGTTTCCCTCTGCTAGGGTTAGCCAATTACCAAAGCCACCCCCTATCGAACTAAACCCGGTCAGTAGACTTGGGCTGTCGGTGGAATCTGTGACAATGACCTTTAAACTGAAAATTCTTATGTTGAAATCAAATTTGGCCCAAAAGCTTTGAATTGAACCAAAGTAGCTTATCTATGCTTATTAATTGATTTTGGTATTCAAGTTTGGTTTCATTATCTTTTCAAGTGGCATCATGGATTCAAAAAGTATTTCAAATCTTTCAAGCCATGAGGATTCAATTTCTATAAAATCCAAATTGGAGTTGCACTTTGAGGCCCTTAAAAAATTTTGATTTCCTTCCTATGCTTGAAAGCGCATTTTGCCAAAATCATATCTCAAAAAGAAAATTAAACTTTGAAATGGTTTCTAAAATATTTAAAATACTCCAAAATTTATTTTCTGAAAATTTCAAATCATGTGGACTTCATTCGAAAAGATTTTTCAAAAGTCTGCATTTCTGTCTGCTAAGATCGATACTACCGCTCATGTGTAGTAGTAGCACCGGTAACCCGGTACTACCGGCTTGTGTAGCGGTAGCACCGGACCCCGACACTATCGGCGTTGTGTATACAATAGTGTTGGTCTGGCTGTGTTATATGAAAATCTAACTTTTTCAAAATTAGCTTTGGGCGATCTTTTGTTTTGCAGTTTCTCTTTTGAAAATTCTTTTTAGGAAAGATTCTTATGATCCCAATGTATCTTCATGCTAAATTTCAAATCATTTAAAAATTATCTGAATTGGTTTTAAGTAGTATCAACTTGGTCCTTTGAATTGATTTCAAGAGATATCTACTTAGTCTTTTCTTGCAAGAGCTTTTCAAAACAAAACCTATGCATTTTAAAATGCAAACAACTCCATTTTTTATCTCTTGAATCTTACGAGAGCTTATTTAATCAAATTTTTTGTATTTATCTTGATTAAAATAAGCTCCCATAACTTTTAGCCATAACTTGGACATAGTCACTAAGCTATGTTCATTTTTTTTGTTTTAGCCATAACTTTTTATTGACAGCTCCGACTCGTGAATGGCTTTTACTAGTAGCTTACTGACGATGAAAGCAACATATTGATATAAGTCTCATGGCATGAATCAGATTTTTACTATTTGTATACATAGATTTTACTATTGACATACATAGTTTTTACTATTATACCAAAAGAATAAGAAGGCTGTGCGGTAGTAAACTTTTATGATACATTCAGTAAATTGGCAGTAAAATCTAATTCACACGATGTTTATTAACGAGACTTATATCATTCTATTCCTCTCGTCGTCAGTAAGCTACTGGCAAAACCTTTTGCGAATTGAAGCTACCAATAAAAGTTATGCCTAAAACAAAGAAAAAATATATTCATATACAAACTATAAAACACATTAACTAGTTGGTTTGTCTACGTAATTGGGGCAGTCTGTTGTGCTGCTGATTAATATGTTGCATGGCTCAGTTGGACTGAGTTAAATGGCCCAAGCGTACAATAGGCTATTCTACACATAGATACAGAATAGAGTTTGTATATATTTGTATATATACATATATACGTGTATGTGTATATATGTATGTGTATATATATGTGTATACACACATAGAGCAGCGCTATTCTACGCGTGCGTGCAAAGCTGGCTATTCTACGCGCGTGTCGTAACCCCGGAGAAGCGTGTCCAAACCATCCACGTACGCCCGCTTCATGTGTTGACTAAGCCAGTCAGTAGCGTAACCAACCAACTAATAAATGTGTTTCCTTGTTTATACGTAAATCTTTTTTCTTTCTTTTAGCCATAACCTTTTATTGGCAGCTCCGATTCACAAACGGTTTTCACTGGTAACTTACTGACGATGAGAGAAACAGAAGGATATAAGTCTCACCAATAAACACCACATAAATTAGATTTTACTGCCAAAATAAACATCAATTTACTAATATCTGATAGTAATATATATATATATATATATATATATATATATATATATATATGGATTGTAAAATCTATTAATGGACTAGTAGTAGTTCATAGTCGTTTTATTGTCAAGTGATAGATTTTATTGTTTATATATATATATATTTTTACTATCATGTATAGTCTATGCAGTAGTAAAAACTTATAATATATGAATAGTTATATATATATATATATATATATATATATATATGTATGTATGTATGTATGTATATGTTGTGTGTGTATATGTGTATATATATGTATGCATATATGTATGTATGTGTGTGTATATATACACTATCGTACAACAGTAAATTAATGCTCATTTTGGCAGTAAACACAGACTGCACAAGCTGTTGAACCCTCTGATTTTTAAAGTGTTTGTGTTCTGTGAATGTGATATATGTATTCTGTGTTCTGTACTACGAATGTGATATATTATATGTGCATACTGTCAATATGTGCTATTTTGAAGAATATGCAAAAATGGCACACCCCTATGAGGGTCGTCACAATCGGTTCATATGTGGAACTGATTGTAATGACAGGGTCATTAGAATCAGAATTGATTCACATGTGGAACTGATTCTGATTACCCCATCATCAGAATTGGTTCCGTATAAAAATCGATTCTGATGAGGATAGGGTCATCACAATCGGTTCCACATGAGAACCGACTCTGATGATATGGTCATCACAATCGGTTCTACATAAGAACTGATTCTAATGAGTCTCATCAGAATCGATTCCACATAAAAACCGATTCTAATGGCCATATCATCACAATCAGACTAAAACCGACTGTGATAGCTCCTCCTTATCACTATCTAAAGACTTTGTATTGCCACTAGAACCGACTGTAATGATAAAAAGAATCGATTCTGATGTACAATTCTATAATAGTTTATGCATATATGTATGTGTGTGTATACACTATCGTACAATAGTAAATTGATGCTCATTGTAGAAATTCTTACATTAATCGAAAAAAGAGAAGGATCTCCACCGCTTATTTTAGTGAAGCCAGATTATAACAGTACAAATTATTAGAGTTATATAACAAATACAATAATATTTTAATTATAGAAAGTAGAGTTGTATATCAAAATTAATTGTACTATAATATCTAGTCGCATAGTTGTACCGATAAATCTCCTTGTTATTAGCAAGAACAACATGTGGTGATATCTTTCGGTTGCATTGTAGTATGCGTACATGCAACATCATGCTGCCTGCAGTATATGTCTACCTGTGCTCCCTGGCGACTGTCACCACTAGAGGCCCACACTCCATCATCTGGATCACCTTGAGGCCCTTCACCACCTGCAGCATGGTCGGTCTCCTCCACGGCTCGTCGGCGGTGCAGTCCCGGGCAATGGCGAGCACGCGCGCCATCTGCTCCCGGCACACGCCCGAAACCGGCAGGCAAGGATCAAACAGGTCGCCCTCATGGCCGCGCGCGACCATCCACCGCACCCAGCCGACGAGGTTCCCGCCCCCTTCGTCCATCTCCTCCTGCCCCGTGGGCGGCCGCCCGGTGAGCAGCTCCAGCATGACGACGCCGAAGCTGTAGACGTCGCCCTTGGCGGTGGATCTCATCGACAGCCCGTACTCCGGGGGGATGTAGCCGAACGTGCCGGCGATGTCGGTGCTGACGTGCGTCTCGCACGCGCTGATTATCCTCGCGAGGCCGAAGTCGGAGACCCTCGGCTCCAGGTTCTCGTCGAGCAGGATGTTGCTCGACTTCATGTCCCGGTGGATGATGTGCGGCACGAACCCGTGGTGCAGGAACGCGAGCCCACGGGCGGAGCCGAGGCAGATTTTGAGACGCTCCGGCCATCCAGGCGCTTCGGCCGCGTCTTCTCGGCTCCTCAGCCGCGTCTCAAGGCTCCCGCGCTCCATGTACTCGTAGACCAGGAACCGCTCGTCGCCGCAGGCGCAGTAGCCGAGCAGGTGGACAAGGTTTGGGTGCTTCACCTTCCCGATGGTCTCCATCTCCGCATGGAACTCACGGTCGCCTTGGAACTGATGGCCAACACGGAGCCTCTTGACCGCGACTCTCCGGCCTCCAGGGAGCTCTGCCCTGTAGACAGTACCAAAGCCACCGTCACCTATGACGTGCACATTGCTGAAATTCTCGGTGGCTTTCAGGATATCATCTGCGGTGACCCTCACCGGCGCATGCTCGAATGTTGCAAGATTGATGCTCAGAGGCTCCCGCGGCTTCTTTCCCAGGAGTTGATCGCTTAAGGTTGGCTCATGGGCAGCCTTGGCCTTACTGGCAGGTACAAGGGATAATGATGGCTTGCTTCTCAATAGCTTCCATTTCAGACAAACCACCAGAAGAACCAGCACAATGACAACGGCGAGCGCAATGCTGCAGACGGTTGCTGCTCTTCGAACAAGATGAGATGAATGATCCGCCTTGCGATCGATGCTATTAGCGGCGCAAACACCTCCTGCAGCACAATCTGCTAAGCTGTACGGGCCAATGTGGTTACCAGAGAAGTTTGCAAACGAAAGACCAAATATATCGCAGATACCGCAAGGGATGGCACCACTGAAATCGTTGCTTGAGAGGTCAAGATAGTACAAGGAACTGATATCGGAGATCGCAGAAGGCAGGCTTCCAGTGAGGCTATTGTTGTGGATATCAAGATAAGTCAGCTTTGTGAAGTTGGAGATAGACTCATCTAGGCTTCCTGAGAAATGGTTACTGCTTGCATTGAAGAAGATCAGTGTCCTGGAGGATTCTCTGCCATCAGGACAAGAGAATGGGATTTGTCCAAAGAGATTGTTGTTACTGATATCCAGATGGCCTGCGCTCTTGTTGCAGAGTAAAGACCAGGGTAGAGTGCCGGTAAGTGCGTTGCCGGACAAGTCTAGCGTTGTAACCTTGGGAATAATTCGCCATATCTCAGCAGGAATGGAGCCATTTAGGTGGTTATTAGACAGAAGAAGGCCTTGCAGGCGTGCCAATGGTGCAGACCAAGGAAGCACAGGTCCAACTAATGCATTAAAGGACAGATCAATGGTTATAAGTTTTGTCAGCTCACCAAGCTCTGCAGGGATAGTGCCATTCAGCAAGTTACCTTGCAGGTACAGCTCCACCACTATAGCGCAATTCTTGATCGCTGTCGGGATCTGACCGGTCAGTCGGTTGTATGACAGATTAAGCAAGCCTTGGTGCTGAACAAATTCCGAGTCAGAGTGAGCCTCGTGCGCGAATCCCACACATATCTCGGCAGGGATAGCACCGGACAACTGGTTATTTGACAGAACCAAGGTATTGAGCAATGTCAAGTGATATATGGCCCTCGGGATTTGTCCTGTCAGATTATTAGAGCTCAGGTCTAGCGTGACAATGTTTGTGCAGTTGAAGAGCTCCGGTGGGATGTTCCCAGATAGCCTATTGCCTTGTAGAGACAATGTTGTCAGATTACTTAGAGCTCCGACTGAACGTGGGATAGGTCCTTCCAAGTAGTTTTTATCTATCTGCAAAATGCGCAAGCTGGACAGCCTACCAATGCTCTCAGTGATCGGGCCAGTAAGCTGATTATCGCTGAGAGAGATATGCTCAATGGTTGAGGACTCCCACAGCTTGTCAGGCAGCATTCCCGTGAAATTGTTTTGGGACAGTTCCAGTATAACTAGCGGTAGCTCAGCCAAGTATTCCGGTATCTCGCCATGAAGATGGTTATCTAGCAAGTTCAGGTCAGTGAGGTTCCTGCATCCTTTAAATGTCTCCTCGATACTCCCTGTCAGATTGTTATGATGCAATCCGAGTGACTGAAGAGAGGTGGCTTGACATATCTCGGCGGGGATAGGACCCGAGAGCAGGTTGGTTTCTGCAGAGAAACTAACCAGGTGCTGCAATGGCAGCGTTGGCAGAGGTCCATTGAACATGTTCTGTGACAGCTTTATAGCTACAGCATTCCTCCAGTTATGAATCCAATCTGGAATGTGACCTGACAATTTGTTCCTTCCACGTTAAATGCGGCAATAGCTTCTAAATCTGCAAGTTCTTGAGGGACAGACCCAGTGAAGTTATTGAACGACAGATCTATATTATAAAGCTTCTTGCAGTTACCAAGTTCTTTCGGTATGCTCCCAATGAGCCCTGCACTATTTGCAAACAGCTTCGTCAGATTGCCCAGCTCACCGACACTCGTTGGGAGTTCACCATTGAAGTTGTTCCCTGATATATCAAGTACTGTCAAGCTTTTGAGACCACCGATGGACCAAGGGATGGTGCCTGTCAACTTGCATTTGAAGAGTTCAAGTATCTCTAGCCGCTTCAAGTTACCAATCTCTTCTGGAATGCTTCCAGTGAAATCATTGTCCCCTAAACTTAACCTTTCCAGATTTTCCAGTTGACTAATCTCCCTAGGTATTGCCCCCACTAAACTGTTTGTCGAGAAATCAAGTGTCGACAGGCTCACCATTGCGCTTATTCCCGGGAATATTGATCCAGTGAGGTTATTCTTGCTTGCATCAAGGTATGAGAGCCGAGACAGGTTACCGAAAGATGCCGGCATCGACCCAATGAATGCGTTCATGTAAAGGTCCAGGAACTCCAGGTTCTGCAGGCTGCCAAGCTCTGGAGGAAGGGCTCCAGTGATGGAATTCATGGATATGGATAACTTAGTGAGGTGCTGAAGATGAGCAACGGCAGGGCTCAGCTGTCCCGAAAATACGTTGTTGTAAAGCACCATTTCTTTCAGCATCTTCAAGTCAAATAATGAGACAGGTAAGGGCCCAGCTAGCTGGTTGTTGCTCAAGTCTAGGTACTGGAGATGCCGCAAATTCCCCAAGGCTTCTGGAAGCTCACCGGAAAACCCACATCCACTGAAGTTGAGCCGAACAAGCGACTCGAATGCCCCGATACATGACGGAAAGGAGACATACAGTGGCACAGAGGACAAGTCTATGGCCACAACAGTACGCCCCATGCAAGTAATACCTGACCATCTGCATGGGGGAGTTCCTGAATCATACCAGTTGTGAAGGAGGCCCTTTCCTTCAGTGACTGCGTCCCTCAGAGTGAATAGATTCTTTATATCGGACTCTGCCAATGCAGAGCTTGGAATAAATTGGAGGAGGAGGACGAACAGGCAGAAGCTATCCTGGAAAAAGATAAAGAAGAGTTAAACCAAAGGCATCCCTGTTCAGGTAACAGAGTTCTGAATAATGCCAACACATCGAACCAATGAATCATACAAGAGTTACAACGAGTGCCTTCCAAACCATGATGAGTTAAAAGTTCTGATTTTAAGTTGTTTGAACTCTGAACTTCTTAATTTTCATCATTCTTCATAACTCAAAAAGTTCTGATTTGTCAGTGCCAACCAATAGAGGTGGATTTGAAAATGCTGCATCCGATGCTTTATGCAGGGCTTATATGAATTGCGTTTTTAAGAAAGGACCTGTTTGGATTGGTATATACATGCAAAATTAGAGAAGTACAACCCGATATTTGCTCCGCTGTAAGATTAGTAGTTTCAAAGTGTGCACTTAGAAATGCGGCATGTACATAATAATAATATTCAATGAAAGGGGTGCGTCAGATTCGAGTAGTGCTTCTATGCATCATCCTCTCAATGCAAATTACACAAATCTTAAAGTAAGTGAAGAGGGCGTTCTCCACTCCGGTCTCCAGGCTCTCCACTCCTCCATCTCCATCGACAGAAACCCTAGCTAGACGCTGCGACCGCGATGCCCAACAGTCTGGAGTCGGAGTCGGAGACGGAGACGTCGGATTTGGAGCTGCGGATGTGGAAGCGCTCCGATTCCCGTTCCCCGCCCAGATCGACCTCGACCTCGACCGACTCGGTAATGGATGGCTCCTCCATCTTCGACGACGATTATAGATCTTAGATGGCTGCCTGGGCAAAAAATGCTGTGGACCTCGACGAGAGGCTTTCACCGCCGGACATGATTGTCCTTCATACTGATCTTCTGGAGTATGCATGGGGATGGGACAGGATGGTGGTGTTTACCGGTATGATTGGTTGGTCCATCTATACCAAGTACCTCAAGGAATATTACAGCCACAATCGCATGGACTATGTTTGTGCTGCGGCTGATGATCAAAACCCTGAGGAGTGGCCGCTGAAATCTGCGGAGCACATTCAAACCAATGCTAATGGGAATGGCCTGGCTGCCGTGGCTGAATTCTGTCTCAAGATGGAGGAGCGATTCATGTCCGAGTTAAAGAAGCAGGAGGGACGGGCTACAACCACATCCATCATTTGCAGCAGCCTAATCCAGCAGCATGCGCGTCTCAAGATCAGGGCTAAATTTTCTGCAACCGCCGCCGCCGCCTTGCTGTGTATCGCGAAGGAAGCTGATTTGATGTGTGAGTTGCTGAGGCATAGCGCCGAGGATACTAACCACCTCATCGACTTCAGCGATCGTGTCCGGTTATGCGCCTTAAGTCTTATGGACTGCCAAGGTTGTGATTCCGTCGCCGCTGCAGCAGCCATGGTGGGTATCTCAAAGGAGGCCAAGTTGATGTGTGAGTGGATAAGGAAAGAGAATAAGCTTATCCTTGGGTACGATCCAGACGAACCTGACGAGGTCGTAGAGGTGAAACACATTCGGAAAAGTATGTTTGGCCTCATGCTCCGCATACTGGAAGGTTCTTCTGGTGCTGCTGTCCACAATCCCGAAAAGATAGAATCTAAACCTTCTTGTGAAGCTGTTCATGATGGTAATGGGAATGGCATTGCTGATGCTAAAGGAGAAGAATCTGCAGGGAAAAGCACTTCTGAGAAATTGAAGTGTCCAGGACACAAGAACGACACAGAGAAGAGGAAGAAGCAGAAAACACTGGAAGGTTCTTCTGGTGCTGCTGTCCACAATCCCGACAAGATAGAATCTAAACCTTCTTGTGAAGCTGTTCATGATGGTAATGGGAGTGGCATTGCTGATGCTAAAGTAGAAGAATCTGCAGGGAAAAGCACTTCTGAGAAATTGAAGTGTCTTGGCCACAAGAACGAAACGGAGAATAGGAAGAGGAAGAGGAAGAAGCAGAAGCAGAAGACCAAGAGACAGATGATGGAGAACTTGAGAATCCCCTAGAAGAGGAAGTGGTAATCAGCAAATGACCTAGTTATGAAGAAAGCTGCAAGGGGAGGATGATGTACTTGAAGTAACTAGAAAGCGACATGGATATTGGGTTCTTCTGGCCTGGAACACTTAGCTTGCTGTTTAGGACCAGTTGGATCTTGTTACGGCAGTACTGTATTGTTCTTCGTTGATGATCTTTGAAGTCTCTATGTGTTAATTTCACATTTGCATTTCAAAAAAAAAAGTAAGTGAAGAGGTAATTAATCACTATCTACTCTTCATTCATACTTTAATATTTGTGGAGCTTTCAAATAGTAATGGCGTATGAAAGTCCATTTGAATCACAACTAGATTAGTGTTGTTTAGACAGATAATAAAGTGGTTTCCACTGAGTACGGTCGATATATATACTTTGTTGTTGTGTTTTAGTTGAGCGACAGCCCTTGTTCTGGGCTACTTTTTTTACAGCTGTTGTTTATTTAAACCTGCAATACAAATGTTTTACTCTAATAGATGTGTTTCTAATTGCGAATCACGTTGACCTTGCCTTTTAGTAACTGTATGCATAATTTCCTTATACCTTGATATAGCATTTGTTAACCCATCTGAGGGGTGCAGTGATATGAACTGCTCTGTGGGAAATATCATTGACAATGAGGGCAAGAGCTTTTTGAATTTCTCTTTTCTTTCAACCTTCGTTTGGTTCTTTTTATTTGAGAATATGATTCACTCTTATTGAAAAATGCACATTTTAAAGAGGAATATTGAAGAATAAACATACGATGAAAAAAATGCAAAGCCCGATAAGTTGATAAAGAACTGAAAGTGGTGATCAGAGGGGGAGTGAATGATCACATAACAATTTTTCCCTAAAAAATCTAACCAAAACCTCACAAGACCTCGAAGAGTGGAAGAAGAAAATCTCCCAAAAAATCAGCTCTGGGGCAGCACGACCGCCTTACAAAGGCTGGTAGCGGTAGTGCCTATAAATAGTAAAAACAAGTAAATGAATAGTAATCAGCACGACTTCAAAAACGAAAATCGGTGTAACTTTTGATCGACTGATCGAAAACCTACGAAACTTTGTATGCACCTTCCTATAGGTGTTAGGAACGTATTCCAACCTTTAATTGTAAGGATTGATGTCAAAATTCTGACTTTTTTGGAATTTACCGAAGGTTGTACCAAAACCGGGTCAAAAACAAAAAGTTTGCTTTGAACTTACTCGTGATGATTTGATGATCAAGATAGACCTAGATGGTCTCCCACATGTCACAGGAAGCAATAATCCCAAACAAATTGCCCTCAAATGTGTAAGATCACGATCTACCTCAAATCCTTCCTTCTCAAACAAAAACCTGATTTCTTGAGAAATCTCTTAATGATCATGAGAGAGCTTACCTAGGTGATTGGGTGATGATCTCTAGGGAATACATCCATCAATCACTCATTCTTGGCAACACACGATCAAGAGAAAAAGAAACTAACAAGAAAGATCAACAAACAAGGAAGAGGAATGTCAAGAAAAAAAGCCAAATCTTGAGCACAAAATTGATCTTTATTTTAGGCCATGAGGATGGATTACAAAACCTCTCCTCCTAAGGGCAAAGTTCCCAAGGTGAAGAAAAAAAGGCAAATCTTGAGCACGAAATTGCTCTTTATTTCAGGCCATGAGGATGGATTACAAAACCTCTCCTCCTAAGGGCAAAGCTCCTAAGGAGCATTCGCACATAAGAAAACCAAAATCTTATGGAAAACACTAACACTCCTAGTGACTAAGTCTAAAGTCTCAAATCTCTCCTCCCATTACATCTCCTTATATAGTGGAGGTAACCTTAACTTTAAACCTGAACACTACAAGTGGATACCATCTACATTTATATAGGCTAACCTCAAACCCAATAGTCTTAACGGGTTTTCCACTCACACAAGCACACTTCTCAAAGCGGCCAACACATAGACGCCAAATCCGCTCTGCGATCCCAAATTTGCATCCAACTCCACTTTGGTATGACCTAAACCACTTAGGCCACTGCCACGGTTTTCCAAACCGCCTCAACCGCCGGTATTAGATAAATTACCAATTTGCCCCAATGATCGGTCTTTCTTTTCCTCGAAGCATCACCATATTTTGCACTTTACACGTGGCTCTAATGACATGCCGCCAAGCCTCTCACGCATCCGAACTCCTCCGAACTATCCTCGCTTGCAAGCAGGCCCAAGTCACTTGACCGTCACATGTCCTCTTCAGCTTCACCATGACGGTATTGGCTTCTTTGATCATTCTGGACCTCAACTCCTCCTTGAGCCTAGTCCTGGTCCATGTCATTGCCCGCTATGTCCATCACCAATACATTATGCTCTGGTTCCTTGTCTTCCCTACTTGCAACCACTTCTTGGCCTCAGTCATCTTCCGGCTTCCCTCGACTGTTTTAGACCTCAGCTCTCCTAGTCTAGTCCTGGTCTCGCCTTCACCCCGGAGTCCTAGCCCCAGAGTCTTGCAACTAACACATACAAGAAACACATCACATAGCATTATTCAAAAATATATGCAATTAAATCAACAAAATTTAATTCACATCTTGCTGGAAAATCGCACTACCGCCCCAGGGCCAATAGTACCACATCTCCAACACTACCGCTCCTGGTTCGCCGGTAGTGCTGCTCACACTGATCAGCCCCGAGAGAACCTCTCTGAAAAATAATTATAGCGCCTTTGGGTCGGTGGTGCCGCACCCCTGGCACTATCAGCAATGCCCGCTCAATCAACACACGTGAACACTTGGACACATGCACGCAAACTCTCACTAGACCAGAGAAGAAGAAGAACACGCACAAGAACACGGGATATTTTTTTGTGCTGCTCAAACTGCCGTAGCGTTTTCTATTTAATTTCATCGCTATTTAGCAAAAACAGCACCTAGAACGCGGACAATGGACTCGCTCCGACGTGAACATTCCATGCCTCGAGCTTAATTCGCGCATGGCCAGACATGCGGCCATGCACTAACCAAACACATCGAAAAACGAAGGAACAAAAGATGCACAGGATTACAACTGAAATAACCAACAAATTCCCCCTAATCCTGATGCACTTACTGAATCTCAGCGACGCCGATCTTCATGCGAAGTTTCAAGAACATGACGTGGCCGAGAGGCTTCATGACAATGTTTGCCAGCTGCTCCTCGGTGCTGGCGAATTCGATGTTGACCTTGCCTCCCTCGATGCACTTCCGAATGAAATGATACCGAGCATCAATGTGCTTGCTCCTGTCATGGAACACAGGATTCTTGCACAGAGAGATCGTCGATTTGTTGTCCACCTTGATCGCAGCTGCTTCAGCCTCGCCACCACTGATGTCGAGTAAGCCAAACACCTTGGCATGCTGCGGTGGAGGCAGCGATGTACTCGGCCTTGTAGGAAGGAAGAGCCAAAACTTTCTACTTCTACTATTGCCAGCTAATCGGGCTTCAACTGAGGAAGAAGAGCACGCCTATGGTACTCTTGCAGTCATTGATATCGCTAGCCATGTCATTGTCGTTGTCGCTATAGCTAGACAGTTGTGGCCGCTTCTGGGTCTTCCTTGCATAGCAACAACCCGAGTTGAGTGTACCGGCGATGTTGTGTAGAATGTGCTTCACTATAGCAAGATGATCCCCTCACAGCACCTCCATGAACCGGCTCAGATACCCCACAGCGTAGGTTATGTCGGGCGGGTGTGAACCAAGTATCAAAGACTACCGACAATGCTCTGGTACTCGGTCGCATCCACGAGCGGGCTTGTGCTCTGCTTGCTCAGTTTCAGGCACGCCTCCATGGGAACCTAACATGGATTATAGTCGGCCATGCCACTGCTCTTGTGTGCGTACGCTGTCTGGCTGAGGGTGATGCCGTCCGCGTGCTAATGAACTTCAATTCCGAGGTAGTAGCTAAGGAGCCCGAGATCGCTCATCTTGAACAAGCTGTGCAACTCCAACTTGAACCTGCAGATCTCACGCTCCCTTGACCCAGTGATGATCAGGTCATCGACATACACACCAACAAGGAGTCGTGATGCTCCATTGCCACATCCATACATGGCATGCTTCGAGGTGCTTCGTTGAAAGCCGAGCTTGATCAAGCTATCATTCAGCTTGGCATTCCAAGCCCTCGGTGCTTGGCGCAACTCGTACAAGGCCTTCTACAACTGGAGCTCCTTGTGCTTGTAGTCATTGTGGATGAAGCCAAGAGGTTGTGCCATGCGTGCGACGGGGGGCAAACACCTCCTCGAAGTCGATCCCCAGACATTACACATAGCCTTTTGTGACCAGCCGCACCTTGTGCTTGACAATGGCGCCGTGCTCGTCGCGCTTCACCTTGAAGACCCTCTTGAGCCCAATGGGTTAGTGGCCGATGGGGAGGTCGACGAGTAGCCACATGTCATTATTCTTGATCGACTTCATCTCCTCGAACATTGCCTTGCACCAACACTGGTGCTGCTCTGCTTTGTCGAAGGAGGCTAGCTCATCGGCCATGGTGAAATGCAGCTTGCCGAAGTCGAGCTCATGCGGTGCAAACCTGCGAGGTGAGACCAACCTGTTGATGTTGTCGATGGTCGGTGTCGAGTACTTCTGTCGGGTTGGACGGTGGCAAGACAAACTCCACTGCGGCTGACGCAGAGGGCGTCACAATGTCCATGCCTGGCTCCGCTATGTTCTCAGAGTGCACACCAATGGGTGTGCATGGCGACTCCAGGTCTCCGACAGTGTCATTGGTCCCCATTGTCCCTAGTAAATACACCGTAGTGTACTTGATTGTGAATGGCTCTTCACTACTCAACGTACCTTGCTCGCCATAGGCACTCCAGTCCCACTCTGCCACCTTGTTGAAGACGACGTCGCATGTCACCTGCATGCGCTTGCCGGCGGGGTCAAACATGTACCTGACGAAGATCATTGACGTACTCTGATCGTCCAGCTTCTTTCAGTGAGGCTTCATGTTCTTGACAGGCGCGACACAGCCGAAGGTGAGAAGAAAATGCACCGTTGACCGTTCGCCATGCCAAACCTCGTATGGCGTCATTTCGTCGACACTTCGTGTTGGCAATCGCTTGAGGATGAACAAAACAGTGGAGACGGCTTTGCTCCAGAACATCCTGGGGAGGCCCTTTGCCTTCATCATGCTCCGGGCCATGGTGACCATGGTCTGGTTGTGGCATTCAACGACTCCATTTTGTTGTGGTGAATAAGGAGCCGTCAGCTACTGTTGTACACTGCGCTCGGTGCAGTATTCGTCGAATTCCACCGAAGTGAACTCGCCGCTATGATCAGTGTGGAGGGCCTTGAGCTTGTGCGCTGTCTCCACCTCCGCCTTGGCCTTGAAACGCTTGATTGCTGCCGGAGATTGGTCCTTGCTCATGAGGAGACTGAGCCACATGTAGCGGCTCTTGTCATCCACAAGAAGCAGGAAGTACCGATTCCCGCTCGGCGTCGTTGGTGTGATCGGTCCACAGAGATCCCTGTGGACGAGGTTGAGGATGTGCTCTGTGCATGATACTTCCCCTGCTCGTGGAAAAACACCCGCTGTTGCTTCCCGGTGAGGCAGCCATCGCAGACTTGATCCACTTGATCAATCCGCAGCAACCCTCATATAATGTCGCGTTGAGCAAGCTTGGGCAGAGCCTGAAAATTCAGGTGACCTTACCTCGCGTGCCAGCTCCATGCCTCCTCTGAGCCCCTCGCTGACAAACACACCGACTGCGCGATGTCGAGCCTGAGCATATACAACTGGTTGGGTGAGCGCTTCACCCTGGCTAGCAAACGCTGCTGCTGGTCACGGATCCTCAGGACGACGCCGTCGATCAGCACCTGGCAGCTGTTCTTGTCGAGTTTTCCGATGTTGATGATGTCCATGGTGAGTCACAGGATGTAGTACACCCCCGTAAGGGCGCGATACTCCCCTGTCTTGCACGTGAATAGGATGGTGTCGTGCCTTTCGATGTCAACGATGGATCCATCCCTAAATTTGATGGTACCGAGGATGTTGGAGTCAAGCTCGAAGAAGACAGCATGGGACCCGGTCATGTGGTACGTGGCACCGGTGTCGAGATACCACAGACCGGCGTCGCGCTCCTCCTCTCGATCGAGCTGCGCAAAGACTTTCGCCTTGACCAACCGGAGTGGTTTGGACGCCGGTAGCGGGGAATCGGAGATGATGAACACCCTAGCCATTAGGAGTGTCGGCTTGTTATCGTCACCCAGTGTCAGATGGGCCTGTTCGGCCTGCTTCGACCTGTTGCGGCAATCCTTGGTCCAATGGCCCATTTTGCCACAGTTGTGGCACTTATCCTTCGAGACATCACGGCCACCACTGGGTCCAAAACCATCCCTACCATTGCCGGCGTCACCACTGTTAGCCTTCCTTCGCGACAGCTTGCGACGCCGGTTTCCAGACTTGGAACCGTTGGAGGATCTCTCTCCCTGCTGGTGCTCCTTCATCCGCACGATCCACTCCTCAGAGAGAAGAAGCTTCCCACCAGCACCCTCAGTTGGCACTGGCTCAAAACAATCCTCCTCCGCCTTGAGTCTCTCGGTTACCTCCTCCACAGAGAGAGTCAAGAGGTCGAGCAATTTCTCGATTGAAAGGGCAATTTGGGAGAACCTAGGAGGCACCACGAGCAGGAACTTCTTGATGACCTTTTGCGGTGGCTCTGGGTCACCGAGAATGCTAAGCTGGTTGACAACGTCGGTGAGCCACATCATGAAGTCATCCACGGTCTCGCCGTCACAGAATGCGATGCCCTCGAACTCATTGGGAGCTGCTATGCCTTTGCCTTGCGCACACGATTGATGCCGATGCACATGGTCTTGACGGTGTCCCACGCCTCCTTTGCGCTTGTCTTGACGACGAGCATGGAGATCATATCCGACGGGACAGCGCAAAGGATGGCCTCCAGTGCCATCCTATCCTCCTAGAACTCGGCACCACCAGTCTCGATCGCGTTCTAGAGGCCTCAAGCTTGCAACATTACCTACATCATTAAGGGCCAGTCGCCGTAGTTGGTACGCGTCAGTTGTGGGTACGCCGCCAATCCCCCAACCTCCTTCACCACCCAATGTACCACCAGAGTGCCTCCGCTGCCGTCAGCGCGGGTTCTGGGACATGGCGATGATGATTGGGAGCGCTGGGGCGACGCGGATTCGGCGAGCAGCATCGTGGATCAAACTCTAATACCAATTGTTAGCAATGCCCACCCAATCAACACATGCGAACACTTGGACAGACGCACGCAAACCCTCACTAGACCGGAGAAGAAGAACATGCACAAGAACACGGGATAATTTTCTGTGATGCTCAAACTGCCGCAACGTTTTCTGATTTATTTCATTGCTATTTAACAGAAATAGCACCTAGAACGTGGCCGTTGAGGCCACCCTGCATGTGCGCCATAAGTTGCCGCGACATGCCATCCTGCACGTCCAGTTCATGCCGCGCGACGCGGATAACGAACTCGCTCCAACGTGAACATTCGACTCCTTGAGCTAAATTCGTGCATGGCCAGACATGCAGCCATGCACTAAGAGCAACTCCAACCCAAACCCCTATATTTTCCCCTTAAATCACTCATTTAGGGGTGGTATAAAAATTAGGGGTACTCTATATCAAATTTGTCTCCAACCCACACTCCCTATTACCCACCCCTATTATTTATCTAAACATTATTATTACTTTGCATCCATGAATTATTATTTTAAAATGAATAAAAAAATGCCAAAGAAAATAATAGGGGCAAAGAGAAGCCCCCCTAGATGTAGGGGTGAGAGAGTATCTCCCTAAAATAAGGGTTTATAATAGGGGTTGGGTTGGAGCTTATATTTTTCTAAGTCTCCTTATAATTTAGGATAGGGAGAGGTTTAGGGGTGGGTTGGGGTTGCTCTAACCAATCAAATCAAAAAACGAAGGAACAAAAGATGCACAGGATTACAACTGAAATAACCAACAGGCACTACCGCTACCAGATAGTCGGTAGTACTTCTCTGGAAAAAGACTACCACATCCACAACTGGAAGCTTTGATAGGCCAGCACTACCGTCCATCCTACACCGGTAGTGCCGTCCTGACCTGACAACACATCGAATTACTTCAAATTCAAAATGAAATTTAAAACAAACTCAAATTTAAATACCACATGCTCAAACACTATTAATAACTTATCATAAATATGGATAGACCTCCGTATGGTTAGTTGATCTTTGTCTTCTTTTGCCAACATGAATTTCACATGCACACAAGCTAGTTAAACAAAAAGGAATCACTGTTCAAGCAACAGAGTTCTGAATAACACCAAAAACATTAAACCAATGTGGTGTGCATGCAAACAGCAGAAAGAAACTTAAACCGGGTACCTTCCAAACCATGGCTCTCTGCTTCTCAAAGCCGGGGCAGTAGTGTAGAACAGTAGAAGATGCAACTTCAGAAATAGGAAGAACGGCGGTCTCTCAGAAATAGGTCCTGAAAAGTAGAAAAAGGCAGTACGGAGCACGGTCAGCTCCATGTAAATTTCAACTAAAGGTACAAGAATGATTATCAAACAAGCAAATCCTACACTTCGATCAACATCAAACAGCACAATCTGAACACAATAGCTAGAATATACTCCTTTGCAGATTGAATGAAGAGAAGTACATCGGAACGTCAAGAAGCTGAAGCCTCTGGCCTCTCTGAACTCGTCTCTCTGACCCCTAGACCCCGCGCCTGCCAATCCAGAGACCAGAATGGCAATTGCTGCAATTGTTAGGGCCTCATTGGTTTGAATGAAAAACAAAGGAATTTTGAAGGAATACATCGCTATGGAAAAACATTCTACGCAAGGTATTTGGTTCAATGGAAAAGCCAAGAGAATTCCTTTGAAATCTCTATGAAATGATGTACTTTTATGGGAATTTTGGAGGAAAACAAACATGCACTCAAATCTTTTGGAAATTTTCCTTCGAATCTATGACAGCCACGCCAATCACCAAAATTCCTGTGTTTTTCTCGTGTTCTAACCAAACAGCATTTGCATTTGTTACACATTCCTATGTTTCTGATTCCTGTAGGATCTAACATGACATGATATATTGATATCCAATTTCTGCGTTTTTCCTATTCCTGTGTTTCTCAATTTCTATTTTCAAAAAGGCTCTTATGTCCTATTTGTTTAGGCTTAGATTTTTGGCTTATAGTTTAAACTAACTTTTTAGTTTAAATAGCTTAAAAGCTAACGGCTTTTATACGTGATAGAGGTGAATAATTTTACCTAACTTTAGTGTTATTAGTCTAAAATCAACCATTAATAAGCCAAAAAAACCTCTCTCCAGTGATTTTTGGTTTTTAGTTATATGGAGGCTTATGGCTTTTAAAAAACCCAGATAAAAGATACTTGTTTGTTTAGGCTGTAACTTTTTAACTTTTAAACCGGTGAAAAAGGCCAAACAAACAGAGCCTTAATCTCATTATCATGTAAAGAGGGGATTGGAATTTGGATTGACCAAGTGCTACAATTACTAGTACTAATATTATACTCTAAAACAATACTAGCAGTTAATACTGCTACTGAACTACTAGTATTCGCAGAAGTGCAGCTACTCCTGCCAATTAATCTCCATAACGCCAGTAGTACTGCAAGAGAGGCGATCAAACTACTCGTGCGGAGTGGTAGCACGTGACCCGAGACAGCCCCGAAGGAACCGAAACCACCAGAGCGAAATGGGGGCGGACTTCGCAGGTGGCAGAAGCAACAAATGAGCAAAGAAGAGAGATTGGGATTGGTAGCCAGAAGAAAAGGTGTCTTGTGAGGAAAAGTGATTTCTGGAGGACGAGGACAAGAGAAGGCAACATCCAAACAACAATAGTACTGCAGTACTGCTTCCTCTGTCTTTCCCAGGCATTTTTTTTCATAATGACAAAAAATATTAAAAATAATTAGATTACTCTTAATTATTATTGGTAAACACTGTATTCAATACATACACGCAGAAAATATAAAGTAAAAATGAATTTCGCTTTAGAATATGACATATACCCTATACTTATAAACAAAGATCATTCCAAAAATACCCCGATAAACTTCGGACCAAGTACCGACCGCATATAGCATGGAATGGAATGAAATAATCGGGAGGATGGAATGGAATGGATGGATCGATCTTGCTTACCTGGCCAGCCTCTCGCGACGCCGGCCGCCGGCGATCGAGACGGGGCCGGTGATGCCTCGGCTGTGCCGTACTACGCGTGCTCCAACCTACGGGGACAGTGGGGTGGGCGTGGGCAGCGGGTGAGAGCAGAGGCGCCGGAAGCGTGCTATATATACGCGGGAACACAGAATCGAGGGAGGACGACGGGTCTCGCTTACCTGGTCTCCCGCAACGCGGTCGCCGGCGATCGGAGGGGACGCTCCGACGGGTAATGGGCCGGGGGGCACGGGAGAGGCGCGGTGAGCAAGGGCAGCGAGAGGAGAGCGTGCGCAGCTAGGAACCGAGGCGAGGAGGGAGGGAGGCATTTATAGAAGGCAGGAGGAGTGGCGTTTGGCATTGCGCGTCTTCGACTACTTACCTTTTTGTTTTGTTTTGTTTTGTTTTTAAGGTGGGATCTGTCTACGGGTGTTTCTGAAGTAAATGAAACGCCGTTTTGTTCGGTTGCTTAGCAATACAACAACAACAAAGTCTTTTAGTCCTAAATAAATTGAGGTAGGCTAGAGTTGAAACCCAAAGCGACCCGTTAACAAAGGGAGGAAGAGAGAGATGAGAAAATGGAACAAAGCCTAAAACTATACCAAAACGTGGCATAAAGCCTAATCAAGATTCAACACGTGAATAGCTGCTTTCCACGCACTTCTATCCAAAGCCAACTCTTTCGATATATTCCATCCTTTTAAATCCCTTTTGATTGCCTCCTCCTAAGTCAAGTTTGACCGGCTCCTACCTCTCTTCACATTATTATCGCGTCTTATGATGCCGCTATGCACTGGTGCCTCCGGAAGTCTCCGTTGAACATGTCCAAACCATCTCAACCGGTGTTGTACAAGCTTTTCTTCAATTGAAGCTACCCCTAGCCGATCACTCCTCGTAATTTTGTTTTGTTCTAGAAGAAAGTCGTCTGTTTTCTTTTCCAGAGTAGTACTTGCTCGGGTTATAAGACGTATTTTTTCTTGGCTTATGGATTCAAAAGAAATAAAACGTATTTCTTCTTGATATATAGACACAGAAAATATTGAAAATCACTATATTACTCAATTATTATTACTAAGCACTATATTCAATCATGCATGTAGAGAATATAAAGTAAAGATATATATTTATTAAAGGTATAGACGGAACATCACATAAATTTTGTATCAGAATATGAAATACGTCTTATATTGATAGATAAGCTTATTTAAAAAATATATCTTATAAACTTGATCGGAAGAAATACATCTTAGTGACCTAGAAGGTTGCTAGGTAAGATGTGTACTACCGAGCCTTTGTGACACGTTGAAATGGAGGGAGCTTCTTGATCTTCAAGTGGTAAGTAGCCATCTTTTACCTTACTAAGATGTTATTTTAAAAACTAGCATATTTACCTGTACAACTGCACAATTAGATATTATGATACAGTTAATTTTAATATACAACTCTACTTTCTATAATTGAAATATAATTGTATTTGTTGTATAACTCTAATACTTGCATATAATTAATCTGCATCATTATAATTTATTCCAACCAAAATAAGTGGTAGATATCATACTCTTTTTTCTTTCGGTTAATGTAAGAATTTCTAGAATTATTCTTTTTTAGAATTGTTGTGAGGTTTTTTTACCATTAAAATAAAGGAGATGTCTCGAATATCATCCATTATTTTTATTTGTACAGATAGATGTTTTTTTAAACAAAGCAAAGCGAATGAAATTACTAAGCAAGAAAAAACAATACTTCATCAAAAGACTCGTAATAATCCACCTTAAAACAAATTATGTACGTTCTCAAGTGTGGGCACGGCCATGGATGAGGTCGCCAGGTCGGTGATCGAGCTTTTCTTTTTAGCAGGAAGGGGATGGAGATGGATGCGAAAAATAAAATTGATAACGAAACATAAAGGTTAAGCAATAAAATAAAATTATGCTACAAGATCAAACATCTATTTCTCCCGATTACAAAAGTTTTTAAGGTTTCTTCTCTAGTATAAATTAAAACCAAATATATTGTATGTAGCAATATGTATTACCAATCTAAAAAATCAACCAATCATTTTTATCCTTTTTTGCAATTTATATTATCAGCTCATGTTCCTCTTCCTTTCGCCATGCCCACAGCGCGTGCTCCTCGACGCCGTCGACCTCGTCTTCCTCGTCGCCTCGCTCGTCTTCGTCATCCACCGCCTTCGCAGGGGCGACACGGGAGCTTCCCAGCACGCAGGCGCCGCCGCCACCACCATTCCGACCATCGGCGCTATCTGGCTCGCTGCGGCGTCCGCCGTCTTCGTTACGGTGTCTGTTGTCCTCCTTACGCTCGTGTTCTTCCTCCTGCCGAGCACGCCATGGCGCGCTATGGAATCCGCCTTCCTCGCTGCCCACTTCGTCGTGCACGCCATGGCCGCGTGGTCAGTCGTCTCGGACAAAAGGGGCCATCGCTACCACCCAGCCTTTGCACCTCCGCGTCTTCTGGATCGCCACCGCCCTCAGCGCCGCGCTCTTCTCCGCTTCGGCGGTGATCCGCTGCGCCGACGGTTCACTGCTCTTCCCAGATAACTCTCTCGTCTTTGCCGGCCTACTCATCTCAATGCCTCTGGCGTACCTAACCATCACTGGCTTCATTGGCCATGACACCGGAGCCCATGAAGGTGAACCAGAAAACACCAGCGCTGAGACACCTGCCACGCCGTGTGCCGCCGCGTCGTTCCTCTCTCCCGCGACGTTCAGCTGGATCAACCCGTTTATCTCCAAGAGGTATGGCAATGGCTCTCTCACCGCCGACGACGTCCCATCGGTGTCGCCGGGCAACCGCGTCAAAACATTGTACGTTTTGTTCACATCTAACTGGCTAGCGCTAAGGTCACGGCACCCGGTGGGCATCGCACTCTTGCTGTCCTTCTGACCGCAGTTACTACTGACCGTAGCGCTCGGCCTCCTGCGCCTCGCGGCTATGTACGTCGGTCCGTCACTTATTGATCAGTTCGTCGAGTTCATTCGCCGCGGTGGCACGACATGGGGATCTTGAATGAATTCCCTTGATTGATTCTGTGAAAACTGTACAGTGTATATAGAGTACAAAAGGAATGATTGGCCGGCTATTAACTACCAGCAATAATAAGGGATTTTGCTATAATAATCAACCATATTTAGAGAGATATGGCTAGCTGTAAATTAGGAAAGAATAATTAACTATAATGACCAGCCATTATTAGAGATATGGCGGGGGTTAGGAAGAATGGACCGCTGCCACCAACTGTAAATTTATATTAGTAGAGATAGATGGGTTGGATAGGGTTATCCAATTTTTAGGAATATTTCATCAAGACACTGGATACAGCCATCCAATAAAAAAGGCCGAATGGACTCATCTAGTTTGTTAAATGAAGAGGTGTACTCGGTCAAATTCAAATTTCACCGAAGTGTACTCGGTCAAATTCAAATTTCACCGAAGTGTACTCGGTCAAATTCAAATTTTGGTCAAAATTTTATCTGAAAATTCAAATTTTAACCAAATTTTGTCCAAGAAATTCAAACAGAAATTCAAAACCTTGATTATAACTAGCTCATCCAACCAAACAAAAAATTGATTATTTCTATCCAATCCTATTCATCCAACCAAACAAAAAATTAGCTCATCTTATATCCATCCAACTAAACAGATATCTAGATAGCTACATCCCTACTAGACTAAATGGCCATGTTTCATCTAGCCTTGTTGAAACTACCAAACGTGCCATAAACAATTTACGTCCACTTTTACACCGTACTGCTTGTTTGGTCGGGTTACCTATCCAGTAATATGTGTGACCATCCATTAACATTTAATGACACTAGTAATCATGTCACACAATCTGCCTCGTGGCAATGCATAACGCATTGATTAGTTTACAAAGAAGAGTAAATTTCACAAAATTATATATTTCAGAAGAATTTGTTTTACAAAACTACATTTTTCTTATACAAATTATCAGAAAAACTACATGTTTTAGCTTCTATTTCACAAAACTATGTAATTTATGAGAACTTGTAGCACAAAATTACAGATTTTAGAATTAATCGTTTCGTGTAATAGGTCTGACAATCTGGGTTCACATGACAACTTTACGCGTGAGTGAAACGAGAAATGACGGTGTGTGAGATCGCTATGTAAGTCCACACTGTTAGACCCGTTACAAAAAACGATCAATTCTAAAAACTATAGTTTTGTTAAACAAGTTTTTCTAAAACCTATAGTTTTATGATATAAGTTCTCATAAAATCTGTAGTTTTATGAAATAGAAACTAAAATCTATAGTTTTCTGATAGTTTGTATAAGAAACCTATAGTTTTATGAAACAAGTTCTTTTAAAATCTATAATTTTATAAAATAAAAACTAAAATCTGTAATTTTCTGATAGTTTGTACAAAAAACATATAATTTTATAAAATTTACTAATGTCAATGATAGCCTCCCATTTTATCGTGGACACAGATATACAGTAGTGGTTGAATGGCTATATACCTGTGTAGGTACTATGTTACCCTTCAGCGCATACAGCCGACCCGTTAGGTACTGTGTATTGCAGCACTAAGGCCATTCCCAGTGGAGGTTTCAAATAGGTTTCATTCTCATTAAATACTGTGACACATTAGCAAAACTGATGACTTCGTAAGCTAATTAAGAGGAGAGAGAGAAAGAGTTCCATAGAGATAAAACTTGTCGGTCGCTATTTCCAACGTGAATGAAACGATCTGAAACTTGCACTGGGGGCAAAATCGTTTTATCTTCACTCACAACACCATCTAAGCAGTAAATGCAATTGATTGCCTATGAAACTGTGAAAATGAAACTGTGCACTGGGATTTCTTATTTCATTCATCAGTCCACACCTTTTTAGATGACATGGCACCCTTGAAAACCGCATAATAAAACTTAGCACTGTGAATAGCCTAATCCACACATGCTACTGTGATGGCACACTATATTCAGCAAATTGCTTAGTAGCATTACATTTGGATCATTAATTAGGGTCAAAAAATGGTGCACCATTGCGTGACATACTGAGGGCCTGTTTGGTAGAGCTCCAGATTCCAGCTTCACCTGAAATCTGAAACTTGTAGGCTAAAATAAAGTGAATTAAGTTTATATTTTTGATCTAAAATGTAAACAAAATAATCTATCTAAACATTTTTAATGTACTCACAGCTTCAGCTTCACGAATCTGATGAAGCTAGAATTTTCAGCTTCATCAGATTCACGAATCTAGAGAAGCTGAATCCCTACCAAACACACCCTAGGATTGACCTAATTGCTCCAATTATTTACTTGAAAGCATGCATACCTGCGTACAAAACATATGTGTGGCAATATAATCCATTTGCCATTTATTGTTAGACATGCCCTTTTTATCCTGTGGACTCCCATTTCACGTAGGGTTTTTGATTTCCTACGTTTTTTCTCAGCAAGGCGCGGGCACTCTGCTATAGTACGGCACTACTAGGGGTGAAAACGGGTCGGATACGGGCGGATATTGCTCTTCTCGTATCCTAACCCATATTTTTTTCCCGGATTCGGAACCGGATACGGGCTAGCCGGATCCGGATACGAATCCGGATAATTCAGGATACGGATACGGATCGGATATCTGACGGATTCGGATCGGGAACGGATAATGCGGGCATACATAAAGTAATATATGTTGAATCAAATCACATAAATACATGACAATCTTTTACTCTACTCTCAATCTTTTACTTTTAAGCAACTCTGTGCGTGTATATAAACCCGTCAATTTTCCAATGACAGTACTAGCTTCTGTTCCTACTTCCTAGTACATGAAAGCATAAGCACCACAATTTCAACCTTTCTGTTCCGACGAAACCTAGTCAGTCAAGAGGAGAGTCCAGAAAACTAGGTGCCTACACATGTTGTTTTCTCAAGTTTAAACATATCAGAACTTGAGTGAGCAAAAATGGACTGGGCAGTGATGTCATCATATCCCTAAGGGCATCTCCAATAGTGCCACTTCAGCTAGCTATAAGCGTGCCATCTCAGCATTTTGCTTAGGTGGAAGAGAAAAAATGAGGAGAGAGATATAGACCGGCTACTAATGTATAGTCAGATTATAACTGATTCCAAGGCACTTATTATTTATTACATGTGGGCCAATATTTAATTTTATAGACAATGCTATAGCTAATCTATTGGAGAGGTTGTCTATATGCTATCTATAGATGATATGGACATTTCTTATAGCCAGTACCATTAGAGATGCCCTAATACCAAGAACTCAGAATCTGTCAAGCTGTCATGTGTGTGGTGTGGCGAATGCACAGACCATCTACATTGGAATAAATAAGCAGATCCCAGACAAAGAACTAGAATTAGCTAGTATAATTAAATCTCAGTGTGTGAGCTATTCTAAAATCCTAAATCTCAATTAAAACTTCTATTTCTACAAACAAAATAGGTGCTGAGATGAATTTGAATCTAATATTTTGTATAAGCATCACATTGTTGTTCATTTGTAATAACTGTTTGCGTATATTTGCACACATTCTGCACACTTTCAACTCCAATGAGAAAAGAGTTTACTCAAACAATGTTCCAACAAAATGTTATGATGAGAAGGAATTCATTTTCCCAAAACAAAAAGAACTAGAGGCCATTCTTTATGCCGGTAACACATACATCACCTTGAAATTCTATTGAGCCGCAAACAAAGCAGTTGAAGCCATTCTTTATGCTGCAGAAGCCAAGGACCAAGGTCCAACTCCAACCATTTACTAACACTGATTCAGCAATGTCAAAATTCCTAACCTTATCTGATTACACATTGTGCATCCATAACCATCATTGATTTGGACAATCGAATGATTTAAGTGTTATCCACAAATATGCTCAAGAAAATATGCTTACCAAGACTGAAAAAATTACCTGCTCGTGGGAGGGGGAGCGCCGGCCAGGGGGAGGTGGAGTCGCCGGCTCGTCGCTGGGAAGGGAGGGAGGTGCTGGGTCCTGAGGGAGGGGGAGCACCAACCAGGTCACTGGGGGGAGCGCCGCCTCGGTCCCGGACGCCTCCTTGCTCGGTGTCGCCGGCTCCGAGTCGAGGAAACCGAGGCAAGAACCATCGTACGAATCCGGGGACGGCAGGGGCTCGGGCTTGACCGTGGCGAAGGAGCCATCAGGGAGCCAGCCGTAGGAGAAGGCATCGCGCAGCGCGCCGTACATGACCATGTCGTCGTAGTCGTCGGGGCGGAACGGGGGCGAATCGCTCCACTATTCGGCCACCAAGCTCCGGCCGGTGCTCCGTGAGTATCTTGCCGCTTCTTCCCCTTGGCAGGCGCGGCGGCCACCACCGCCCCGCCACGCGGCTCCTCTAGGACCAACGCGTCTGACGCCGAGTTCAGCAACATCCTGGCCAGCTCCTCTGCTCGCCTCCTGGCCAGCAACATCCGGGAGAATGTGGCTGCCTGGGCTGGGGGACGGCTGAACGGGAGCATTGGCCGGGAGAACGTGGTTGCCGGGGCTGGGGACGGCCGGACGTGAGCGTCGGGAGGAGATATGAAGAGTGAATCGGATTTGGCTTCATCGGCTTCGGTCCTGGGGACTTGGGGTTGGGGTCTTGGGGAAGGGGAACGGAGGCCGCACGGCTGACTTAGAGTCTCAGACTGATCGAAATGTCAAAACTGGATATCCGAATACCCGATTATCCGATATCCGATTCCCGACCCATATTTTCCGGATTTATACGCTCCGAATCCGATCCGATATCCGTTTTTAACTATCCGGATCCGGATCCGGCTCTGGATCGGGCGGGAAATATCCGTCCCGTTTTCACCCCTAGGCACTACCTTTAGGCGCTAGCTTTACTAGAACTTTGTATTTGGCTAAGCCTAGTTGCAACTCATGCACGCAATCCAAATTAATTGAAATTAGAAATAAAAAATAAAAGACAAATAGAAATTTGATATGACTTCCAAAGTGAAATCCATAAATAATTAAAAGTCATAATAATAATTAAATATAAAATGGCAAATTAAAAAAAGTCCATGTCAAGTACAATCCAAAATAAAAGAAAAAGCCCATGTCAAGTACAATCTAAATTAATTGAAATTTAAAATAAAATAAAAGAAAATTAGTAATTTAATTTCCATATGACTTCCAAAATAATATCCATAAATAGTCAAAATTTAGAATAATACATGATGAAAATTAGCAATTTAAAAGAAGGAGTCCACACCAGATACAATCCCAATTATCTAGAATTAAGAATAAAAACAAAAATAACAATTTTATTTTCATAAGAATTCCAAATTAAAATCCAGAAAAAATAAATTTAGAATTATAATTAAATGAACAATAGTAATTGAATTTTTATACAAACTATATCCTAAAATTGAAATAACAAATATATGCCATGTGTGATCAAAAGACATACAATTTCAAAATAAAATTAAATGATAATTAGTGATCTGATTTGTATGCGAATTTCAAACCTAAATTCCAAAAATAATAAAATTATAATTAGATTTATACCTATACTAATTATAAATTGTGAGGAAATTTCTATATTTAATCGGAATAAGAGGAATAAGAAAAAGACCTAGAGTTCATCTAGCGCACCAAGTTATAATGGATTAGATTAAACAATGTGCATGCCAAATACAATCTAAAATAATGAAATTCAAAATTGGCACTTTGATTCCATATTATATCCAAAGTAAATCCACAAATAACTACTAATTAATAAAAAAACCATCTAGATTTATATATGTATTCCAACCTAAATTTGAAAAAAAAAACACAACGTCAAACACAATCCAAAAATATGAAAGTTCATAATAAAGACAAATAGGAAATTAAGAGATTTGATATTTATACGAATATACGAATTCACAAGTAAGATGGAAACAATATATTGAATTTCACACTAAAAAATAAATGAAAAAAATATTATGAATTTGATTTGCATGAATATATGTTTCAACCAAAATTTGGATCAAATGAAACATTTATTTCAAGTATAATTAAAAAAATAAAATAACAAATAAACAAAATTTAGCAAAATTTTATGTGAGGTACAAAGTAAAATACCAAACAATCTAAATTTAGGAATAACAACTAAATTAAAATTAACAATTGGATTTTGTATATGAACCCAAACTTAAATTTCCAAAAAGGAAGACTCCATGTTAAGGCAATTTGATATGTGTATGAATTCTAAAAATATTAAGCTTTGCTATGAATTGTAAAAATATTAAGAATTGCAATAGGAACTAAATAAAAATTATAAATTTTGTTTTTAAATTCATATAGTGAAATAAATTATTATTCAAATAGGTCAAAATTTATATTGGACCGTAACTTGAGAGCAACTTAAATAATTTGAGTAAAAATTATAATATGCTAACTACATACTCCGAGAAATTCTCAAGTTAATCAAAAAAGAAAAATATCCGGCCATTTATCTGGTAGGACCAACCTATAATGACATTAAAAGTAAGAACCCGAGACAAAGACGATTCTATTAGGTGAGCAATGTATTTTGATACGATTTTAGCACAAACAATATATATATATATTTTTTGGAAATCTCTAGCCTGTGCAACGTTGGCGACTAATATGCCCTAATAAGATGCGAATATGTGGCTACTAAGTACTGAAACAAGTTACATGGGCTTCAAAAACTAACATGTCACAGTTACTGTTTGTACCACCTCCGTTCAATTTGATGGATTTGTTGTCAACTCTACCCAGTGTACCCCTCCCTCCTCGTGTGCTCGCCTTGAACCTTCGGCTCCATTACCTCCTGCCGCTCGTCTGTTACCTCTTCGGCGAAGGATCCTCGACAAATACGGTGACAATTGGTAGCAACTTGAAGCTCCAGCAGTGGTGGTCGAATCGGAAGAAGCATCATGTGAGACTCCAATGCCAAGAACAACCAGAATTCAGGAGGATTGGATTAACTTGGTGAGGAACGTATACAAGTATCGTGCCGCCAAAGGAAAATCGCCGCTCATGAGAGACAGTTCAGCCTATAGTTCATCGCTGGGTATCTCGATTACACGTTTTCCGTTTTATATGCAAGATGTTCTCTACATTACAAGGAATATACCAAAGTACTCTCCTAGTTGTACGCCGTGTCGTGCCCACTCCGGTCCGAAGAAACGCTGATTAGGTTTATGGGCTCGTGCCATCCTTCTGGTTGGGCCGTCCTGCTCCCGAGTTGATGACGAGTCTCCCATCTTCAGTCCTGACGCTTTCTTCAGCAAGTCATCTTCCTTGCCGGCTTGCTCAGGTGAACTGCTGACATCCGCCCTTCCTAGACAGTCAGCTTGTCCCCAAGCTGGAGCTCGAGGAAACTGAGCCTTCATCACTTGCTCGTCCTCCCAGGTCGCCATGGACGCCGGCCAGGAAGACCATTGCACAAGCAATTGAGAAATCACTTTGCCGTTTCGGTTACACAACCGTTTGTCCAAAATGTGCAGAGGAAAACGCAGATTTGTATCAGAGTCAGGGATGTGGGCACTGACCTGACGAGGAGCTCCCTTCGCTGGCTTCAGGAGGGACACGTGAAATACTGGGTGAACAGAGCTTGAGGCAGGAAGCAGTAACTCGTAGGCCACCTCATTAATCTTGCGAATAATCGGATAAGGTCCAAAATATCGAAATGCTAACTTGTGATTCGCTCGTGACGCCACTGAAGTCTGAACATAGGGCTGCAACTTGACATAAACCATATCGCCCACCGTGAAAGAGCGTTCAGAACGACGTTTGTCAGCTTGATGCTTCATTCGCTGCTGCGCGCGTTGAAGATGAAGCCTGACCAATGAAGTCATGTGTTGACGTTGCTGGAGCCATTCCTGCAGTTCTGGAACGGCACATGCATCAGTAGGATTGATACCAAAATGTGTAGGCGCATGACCATACAAAACCTCGAATGGTGATGTCTTTAAAGCCGAATGATAACTAGTATTATACCAAAACTCTGCTAAATAAAGCCATTTAACCCACTGCTTGGGACAAGCATGCACAAAGCAACGAAGGTAAGCTTCGAGACATTGGTTAACTCGCTCTGTTTGCCCATTAGACTGTGGATGATATGCACTGCTCATGTTAAGATGGGTGCCTGCCAATTTAAACAACTCTTGCCACAACAAACTCGTAAACACTTTGTCCCGATCTGATACAATAGCCCTAGGCATGCCATGAAGTCGATACACCTGAGTCATATAAACTTGAGCAACTGTGAAGGCCGTGAAAGGATGAGCTAAGGGTAGAAAATGGGCAAATTTAGAGAACTTATCAACAACTACCAGAATGCAATTGTAAGAATTGACGCGCGGTAACCCTTCAATGAAATCAAGTGTCACTGTCTGCCAGGAGTGATCCGGAACAGCAAGAGGTAACAAAAGGCCAGGGTATCTCGCTCGATCCGGCTTGGCTTGTTGACAGATTGTACAAGTGGAAACAAATGTATGAATCATCTTTTTCATGGATGGCCAAGCAAAAAGCTGTTTAATACGTCGATAGGTCACAGGAAAGCCGGAATGACCACCGACCGCACTGTCATGAAGAGCTGTCATTAGCTTGGATTGCAAAGCAGAGTTAGTACCAATCCATATGCGGTCTTTGAAGCGGAGCACACCTTCTGTGAGACGGAAATGAGGGACATCCTGTCCTACTGCCAAGGCTGCTAACACTTTGAGAGTGTCTGGGTCCTGTTGATACCCCTGCACTACCTCATCTAACCATTTCGGCTTACTCACAGAAATGGCAGATACTGTTAGACAATCTTCTTGAGCATCTTTCTGCAAGTCAGGTCGTCGAGAGAGTGCATCAGCCACCCGATTTTCCAGTCCCTTTTTGTATTGAATGGAAAATTGGAGCCCCAAAAGTTTGGTCATCGCTTTCTGTTGGAGTGGAGAAGTAACACGTTGATCTAACAGGTGTGTTAAACTCTGATGATCAGTACCTTGGACGAAACGCCGGTAGTATCCCGCCATCCCCAAAAAACTGCGAACATCCTTTACACACTGAGGAACTGGCCACTCGCGCAAAACACGCAACTTGGATGGGTCTGTAGCAACGCCGGCAGCACTGATGAGATGACCCAAGAACTCCAGTTGGTGTTGGGCAAAATAGCACTTGGACCTCTTGAGGTTTAGCTTGTGACTATTCAGGAGGTTGAAGACTTGGCGTAAATGTTCCAGATGAACTTCCAAAGTGGGGCTATAGACCAATACATCATCAATAAAAACAACTATACATTTGCGCAGAAGTGGAGCCAACACGAAGTTCATGAAACTCTGGAAAGTAGCTGGAGCTCCTGTAAGTCCAAATGACATAACTTTGTACTCAAAGTGCCCATTGTGGGTTTGAAACACCGTCTTGTATTCGTCTCCCTCTTTGATTCGTATCTGATGATAACCGGATCTGTGATCCAATTTGGAAAACACCTTCGCACCGGCTAATTCATCTAACAGCTCATCCAAAATCGGCATAGGATACTTGTTCTTCAGAGTATGAGCATTCAAACGGCGATAGTCCACACATAATCGCCATTCGCCATCTTTCTTCTTGACAAGAAGTGCCGGTGATGCAAAAGGACTAGAGCTGTATTGTATGACACCCGAACTAAGCATCTCTTGAACTTGCTTTTCAATTTCATTTTTCTGTTGTGGAGTGTAACGATAAGGGCGTAACCGGAATGGTTGTACTCCTGGTAATAAAGGAATGGCATGATCGAAATTTCTGCGAGGAGGCAATCCAGTTAGTACATGGAACAAATGATCAAATTCTGTTAACAATTTGATAACAGCAGGATGGTTATCAGAACATGACTGCTCAGCCGAAACCACTGAAATTTCCAGAAGCTGCTCAATTGCCGCTTGCTTAAGGAGTGCATTGAGTTGAGCTCCATCTATTGTCGGACAACGACTGGTGGTAGGAAAAACTCCTTGTAACTGAATGTTCATATCCTTATATGAGAAAGCCAGAGATTTATGTGCCCAGTGAATCTGCATTGGACTATGTTGTTCAAGCCAATCCATACCCAAAATTATGTCATAACCACTGAGCGGTAAGACCTTCAAATCAGTCACAAATGTATGCCCTTGACAGAACCAATGACATTGAGGAATCACCAAATTGCAGTCCAAAATACCCCCATCTGCTACTCGCACCCGCACAGGTTGAGACATCTTGTGGACCCTGGGCATAACAGGAAGTAGATGATTGCCAATATAGCTGCCAGAACTACCTGAATCGACCAACATCAAGACTTCCTGGCAGTGCACAAACCCTTTGAGACGTATGGTTTTACCTCCTTCCGATCCCGACAGAGCTTCACATGAAATAGCCAACACTTGATCCTCTGCTGACTCAGACTTAGCATCCTCGAGATGACAACCACCGAACTCAGTTTTGTCTTCATGATCTGTACTACCTGTCAATGCCCACATTTCCTCAACAAGATGGAGGGGAACTGTTGGTGAACATCGGTGACTATGGCTCCAGCGTTCTCCGCATTTGAAACATAAGCCCTTAGCTTTCCGATATGCCATCAAAGCAGACATTCGATCCTCAGATGGTCTTGTTCGTGGCAGAGAAGAATTCTTCTTGTCATCAGAAACTGCAGTTGGTGCTGGTCTGCCCAGAGATGGCGGCGGAGGAAGTGGCATTGCTATCGGTCTAGAGGAAGAAGTACGGCCAGTATTGGTCACCTCAAAACGATGAGCATCACGCCTGGGATGGCTCGCCAGAACGTCCTCCTGCAATAGCGCAAGAGCACTAGCAGTATCGAGATCTCGGGGACGTTGAATTACCACAACCGAACGAATTTCATCATTAAGGCCATCAATAAACCGAGTAGTAAGGAATTCAGTATGCAACGTATTGTCATAGGCCAACAATTGATGCACTATTTCATCAAATTGTTCAATATATGTAGTTACAGTAGTAGTTTGATGAATATGAAAAAATTTACGCACTAAGGATCCATGTTGATCTCTGCCAAAACGGTTAGCTAGCGCTAAACTTAATTCCTCCCAATTCATACTGAAAATTTTGTTGTCCATGGATTGCATCCAAAATACTGCGAAAAAATTGGTAATATGCCCCTCCTGATATTGCCATTCGTTAAAATGCCACTCCTGTCTCAATGACATGTGGGACCTTCTGTGTCTATGACAGTGGGCCCGAGTGGTATTTTAACGAATGGCAATATGAGGAGTGGCAGATAACCAAAAGCCCCAAATACTGCAGGCCCCACAAAATTTAAAGTAGCTAGCCGAACCCAGAGTTCTTCCGGAACAGAATAAAACAGGAAAAAATTTTCACAACGCCTTTTCCATAATTTTGGGTTATTTCCATCAAAGACAGGTAGATTCATGTGAGGAAGATTTGCCCCCAAATTTTGTGCCATGGACGTAAAAGCCGAAGCGGACATGGAACTTGACTGGAATGAAGAATGTTGGATCGGGGATTGCAAATTGATACCTATGACCGGAGGAGGCACCAGGGCATCTCCAGCCCTAGCGCCCACACTCCGGTGAAATTGACTCTCACGGTGGCTGTTTTGCCCGGACGCTGCCGCACTTGGCGATCCTCCCAGGTGAGCGGAAGGAAGCGTTCCCAAATCGCCTTTGGTTTTAGCAGGATCGAAGGGAAACTGGGCCAAAACCCTCCCGAGTTGTTGCTTCAAATCGGATACAGATTCATGCAAATTAGATACCCGATTCTCCACCTTCGGCTTCCACACTTCGAGTTGCTCATGATCTTCCGTCAGTTTCTTCAAAGAATCGTCGACGCGACGTATATATTGTTGAACGTCGGCGACCATCGATCTCGTCTCTTCCTCTTTCTGGCTACTCTCCTCCAGCTTGGCCAAGATCGCAGCCAGAGCATCATCGGGCCGAGGCGGCGCCATGGCTCCCTTCTTGACTTGCAAACGGGTGAAATGAGGATGATCCGCCGCCAGATTGCACAGAGACCAGCTCTGATACCAAATGTGAGACTCCAATGCCAAGAACAACCAGAATTCAGGAGGATTGGATTAACTTGGTGAGGAACGTATACAAGTATCGTCGCCGCCAAAGGAAAATCGCCGCTCGCGAGGAGACGGTTCAGCCTATAGTTCACCGCCTGGGTATCTCTGATTACCGTTTTCCCGTTTTATATGCAGTGTTCTCTACATTACAAGGAATATACCAAAGTACTCTCCTAGTTGTACGCCGTATCAGGCCCACTCCGGTCCGAAGAAACGCTGATTAGGTTTATGGGCTCACGCCATCCTTCTGGTTGGGCCGTCCTGCTCCCGAGTTGATGACGAGTCTCCCATCTTCAGTCCTGACGCTTTCTTCAGTAAGTCATCTTCCTTGCCGGCTTGCTCAGGTGAACTGCTGACACATCACTCACAGATTAACTCATATATACCATGGCTTCAAGAGCTCCCGGCCGGCCGAGGAGGATCCAACCGTGGCCGGCTCGACAATGCGGCAGCCACCAGGAGGAAGGAGCAGTGGTACCGGTGGTCGGATTTGGAGAAGCAGGGCCTGGATTTGTGCAGCTCTGCGATTTGGTGGCTATCGGATCGGGTGTAGCGGCCGGGCGACTGGACTTGGAGAAGCAGTGGTGGATTTGCGTGGCTCAGCGATGCGGCTGCCACCAATAGTGGTGTCGCTGCCACCTCGAAGCCATCGACGATAAGACTTGCGATCAACTAGAGCCCAAGAGGGCTCGATTGGAGCAGGCATGCAGTGCGACGGCATGGCGGTTCCCAGAAATGGTATGCGTGCTTCAGAGGAGAACATAGCTCACTAGGCACTAGCTAGCGGCGGTGGCAGTGGAAGCAACGCAGGAGGGCCTCGCCTCGCCGACGTGACGTGCGAGTGGAAGCCAAGGGCAAATATTGGTACTTCAAAGCTTTTTTGGTTGCCAAGAAAATTCAGAAAACCGGCAAAAGTCCAATGAGGCTGACAGAGTGGTCATACGGTAACCTTAACAATTTGTGTGATATTAAGGGCACGTTTGTTTTAGTTTTAGATTTTTTAAAAGCTAATTCTGAATTATGGTTGTAGAGAAATTGCTTCTCTAAAAGCTAGAATCCAAAAGCACATATGAAGTGGATTGTAGATTCTAGTGTATATGAGTGGATTGGATTGTGAGAATTGAATTCTAGAATCAGCCTGTTTATTTTTTATTATGCTTCTAAGACCAGAATCCAAAATCAAAAGTTAAAATAAATAGATCCTAAAGAAAAGTGTCTTATGCTTTCCCATGTAATATAAGTTGCATAAATCTTAAAGCAAGCGAAGGGATAAATAATCATTATCTACCATTCATAAAAGCACCTCTCGATACTAAATTGTACCAAGATCTTTAAGTGGTATTTTGCTAAAGTAATCATATTTGGGTGGTATGAAATCAAATTTTCCTTTTCAAAAACTCCTTGGAAACGGACATCTCGTCCATACGGTCCACCAGCTCAGCCAAGCACCGTGGACTACCACTCTACCAGCCTATCCTGCTAACAACGTTATTATCAAACCAATCCATGTAGACCGGGCGCACCGCGCACCAAAATATTTCCCCTCCGACTCCCCAAACCCTTTCCCGCCTAATCCCACCGCCTCAAAGCCCCCACGTGTCCACCCCCGCAACGGCCTCGCACGCGCCCAGCACGTATCCTCCTCTCCTCTTCCTCCTCACTCCCCCGTCTCCTCTTCCCTCCCAAAGGGAGAAGCCTCAGGAACGTTTGAAAACCCTAAACCCTCGCCGCCCAAGCGAGCGAATACCCGTAGCTTCGCAGGCCACTCCGGGGGATTCGATCCGCTCCGAGCGGTTGGGCCCTACAACCCACGGCCGGATTGCTCGATCCGATCGGGATCTCGCGGGGATCGGCCCGGATTTGGGCGAGGAATTCGGGCGACGCCCCGCGCGCGGGTCTCCGGAAGCTTCTTGAACATTACGAGCGGTGCGGTGCGGTACGGAACGGCCGGCATCCTCCTCCAGTCCGTGCTCGGGTTGCGCGATTCGGAAGGGATTTCGCGGGAATCGGCGCGGATTTTGGCGGGTGCGAGGGATGGTCGGAATGGCTGCGTCGCGTCACCTCTTCGCCGTGGTGGTGCTCTTCGCGGCGTTCGCCTCCGCCGTCGCGTTCACCGACCCCTCTGATGGTACGTTTGCTCGCCCCAATCTGTAGCGATCGAGCTGTTAATTTACCCCCGCGATGTCTCTAATCTGTGTGCGCGTATGGGCGCACGCGTGCTCGGTGTTGAGGCTTCTATGAGCGTGCGTGCGGCTGTGGTTGCTTGTGCGTTCACGTGTTTGTGCTAGGCCGCTCGCGCACGTGTGGGCTGGTCTGCATCGGTGTGAGGGCGCTCGTGGATTGGTGCGCGCGCACTCCTGCTTGCACGCGCATGTGCTTGTATCTGTGCATTCTCGCGCAGGCGTGTGGGTTTGTGGTCGTTGGCTATGGTTGCATGATGGTTATCTGTTTGTGCTCGCACTTGGGATTAGTGTTAGTGTTATTTTCGGCCCTGCCTATGTGCCATAATAAGAGTGTGCATGCTTGTATGCTTGTAAAGCCCTATCCTTTGTGCAATGGCTGCGTGTGATGCCATCCTGTTGTTTGTGTACGTATCTTTCTGCTCTGAAGTTTGTAAGCAATAGGTTCTAACGGGTTTGCTGCCTTGTGTTTGTTTTGTTACTGTTCTTGGTTACTTTACAGCGATATGGACCCTTTCTGGAAATCCGAGCAAAGCTTGTAGAAGTGTTCTTTGATAATATGCGAGCATTTCTTGTAAAAATTCCCATTAAAACCAGGACCTGGAGCACTGTCTAAGTGAAATTGGTTCACCACTTTGCAGCGATAGGGCTTTGGGCATTATATCGCACATTGAAGTCGCCGTGGCAGCTTTCTGGGTGGACATTTGAGGGTGGTGATCCCTGTGGTGGGGACCGTGAACGTGGATCATGGCACGGTGTATTTTGCAAGGGCTCGTCCGTTGTTGCTATGTAATTCTTCGGTTAATTCTTAACTTCAGTTTTTGCCTGCAATTTATAGGGATGATTAGACTTGAGTATTTTTCTGTTCTGTTACTCACATGCAGAAATATTAGTGGGCTCGGGGTTGGCGGGTGGCTTGGCCCAGAGCTGCTCAAGTTCCACTCATTGAAAGAGCTGTAAGCTGTTTGTTACAAAGTTTGTGATATGTGTTGACTGTCATGATTCTGCAATTCTTGATTCAATTTATGGTTTCTGGTGCTTTTGCTGCATGATGGTGGCAGGGATGTGAGCTTCAATAACATTGCTGGTGAAATCCCACCCACTTTGCCCCCAAGCATGGAATACTTGTATATTCTCTTTGCCCTTTTTGGCTATCCCCTTAGAATTGGGTTAAATACTTAAATATGAACTATGAATGATGTGACCATGGTATGGTGTTCTCTTGTAGAAATTTGGCAGCCAACAAGTTCAAGGGTAGTATTCCACCATCTTTGCCATGGTTGCACTCCCTGAAATATCTGTGAGTGCATTTTTAGCAATTGGAGCAGTTTGTACCCAAAAATCTGGTTGCAGAATCAACTGATTGATCTGTAAGCTTTTTGCAGAAACTTCAGCTATAATAGACTCTCTGGAATAATCGGTGATGTTTTTGTTAACATGGAAAGTTTAGTGACAATGTAAGGTTTCCACATCTTGATTATTTGATCACTTTTCAAAGCTATTTGGCTCTGCAAAACAAATGAGTTATTTTATTGCACTTTGACCTGCTACAATGTGCCGTGTGCAGCATGACATTCAATTTTTTGCAGCCCAGAACATCTGCATTTAGTATATGCATCTACAAGAGGAGCTTCAGCTGTACATAAGTACATATATCTATTTATGCTTCCTAGCTTGTGTCTCTACTAATTTGTGCATGTGGTCATTGCTGGTTACTTGTGCATTTGTGCCCATCCATGTTTTCTTGCAGTCAAATGGATCATCTGATAAAGTTTGTGGCTATCATGTGGAAAATGTTCTGCATTTGCATCAAGTTGTTCTAATTTTTGCATCTTGTTTGTTTTTATTTTATGCAGAATTTTGTTCTACTGATCTGTTCCTTAACAAAAATCTTCCAGCTCATTTGTTTTTTAATACAAGCACAAATTTTGATGCTAGAGTAGTTCCTTTGCATCCTTCTGTCTGTTCTCCTATAATTTTCAAACTTGTTCTAGTCAGATCTTTCAGTATATTGACCTTTCACTCACTTTGTCTCATGTTTGTTCCCCTGCCACTTTCAGGGACTTATCATTCAACTCTTTCAGTGGTGACTTACCAAGATCGTTTAGTTCGTTGAAGAACCTTCACTATCTGTAAGAATGATGTGCCTTCTAATCTAGTTCATGCACATAGATGCAGGAATTGGTTGATTAAAAGTTTCCTTGCCTTTGCAGTTATTTACAGCATAATGAGTTCACAGGCTCTGTGATTTTGTTAGCAGACCTTCCATTGTCAGCCCTGTAAGAAATTTTATTGGACTGTATCCATCTTTAATTTGCCATTCTTATCTCTTAACAGTAACACTGATGATCATCGACTGCTTGCAGCAACATTGAAAACAATTACTTCAGTGGTTATGTGCCTGAAACTTTTAAGTCCATTCCTGAGTTGAGGTATTAAATTCTGTTACACGTGCCCCCAGTCCTTCCTGAAAATCTTTATTACTGTACATGTCTTGACTTCATATCTAATTCAAACAATATTCCAGGATTGATGGAAACCAGTTTCAATCAGGTTTCAAACATACATCGTCCTCATTTACTAGGAGCTCCCATTCACCTTCACCTCTAAGTCCACCACCTCCGCCTCCACCGGCAGTTAAGCAGAATTTAAAGCACAGGCCAAAACATCCGCAACCTTCTTTTGGCTATTCTTCTCTGCACAGTCATAGCCACCATAGAAAGTCACACTCTCGAGTGACCGCTGCTGCAATAGTTAGTGTTACTTGTACAGTGTTTGTACTCTTCATTGTTGGATTGGTTCTGAAAAGCAGAAAAGGTTGTACATGCTGCCCTAAGAGCACCGCTAACAATGTCAAGTCTTTACCAGATAATGTGGAAAGAGGTAGCACTGGGAAATCTATTATTTTTAGCATAACCAATTTATGCATCAGAAGTTGATGGCTATACATATTCTTTCTATTTGTTTCAATTATTTCTTATTACTCATCATAAATCTAGGACTTGAACTGTAAATCTAGGAGTCATCATAAGCGCTAAATCCTTGTTAATGTCAATGCTCATTGATCAACTGATATCATCAAATTCATCTACATATATTTACTTTTCATTCTTGCATGCTGCATTCTAATGTATTATGGGACATACTTTCACATCATTGAAATTTGTATTTGTCATCTTTTCAGTCCCTAAAGCAAATGAGGTCCTGTACTCTTGGAGTTCTCTTTTGATTGGCTGTGAGACTTCTTCTAGTACTGGCACTAAACCCGAAAGAGTTCCCAAAAGAAAAACTTGGGCTAAGACATCTAAAAACCTTCTACCTGCAAAACGGTTTCCAGCCATTGACATTTTGGCGGCTACCAGGGACTTCAGTGAAGAATGCCTTATTGGTGAAGGTTTCACTGGCCGAGTTTACAGAGGTGATTTTCCTGATGGCCAGGTATGATACTGTTAATAAGCAGCAGATTATTGTTACCTCTGTGGTACTCATGTTGGAATTTTTTTTGTTAGTTTGTTGCTTAATTTGGAAGAAACCCTTAAGTCTATTTTCTGTAACATGTTGGAGTTGTGCTTTATCTGGTTTATTGACTATATCCCACTGCAGTTTTTATTCATAAATTGATTACTTTCCTTTCCTTATCGGTAAGAAAGCCCATTTAGCAGTGTTGGGTGCTACATGCTCTCTATGCTTATTTTTGATGTCTTGATAAGATTTACAGTTCAAGGTACAAGGAGGACTGAATCCCTAGTCTCACATCCCACCTTTTCAAAATCAATGTCAGAAAAATGTGATTTTTTAAGTGGAGTATAAAATTGTCATTTTCCTAAATAGTGAAGGCACCGAATTTGCTACAGGCCATTGTTTTTTATATATTTTTATATGCATAATACACATTTATTTTTGTATGCACAGCTCCTGGCTATCAAGAAGATCAACATGGTAGATTTGTCATTATCAGAACAAGATGAGCTCATGGACATGCTTGGGAATATGTCCAAATTAAAGCACCCCAATATTTGTGCGCTTGTGGGCTATTGTGTGGAGTTTGGGCATTGTGTGCTTCTATACGAGTATGCAGAAAATGGCTCCCTTGATGATCTTTTGTTTTCAGCAGCTACAAGGTCCAGGGCTTTGTCATGGAAAGCTCGGATGAAAATTGCTCTTGGGGTTGCCTATGCACTGGAGTAAGTACAGTTTCTGGACTTAGATTCCCACCAAATACTCCCTTCAGATTTGTTTTGGATTGCAAAGTGATTGATTCCACCCATCTCATAATTTTAATTGCCTCTTTTGGTTGTTTAGTTGAACTGATGACCTTTTTTGTTTTGTTTTTAGACTTGTATACTGGAATTAGCTTTCCTAAATTTTTTTATATGTATGTTTATATAATCTCTGCAGATACATGCATTCGATGTGCTCTCCTCCAGTTGCTCATGGAAATATTAAAGCTACAAATATTTTGCTCGATGCTCAGCTCATGCCCTACCTCAGTCACTGTGGATTAGCCAAGTTAAGCCATTTTGTCAGCGTCACAACAATGGTCAGTTCTCACAAGTTTCCCAGTTACCAAGGATAATATCACTACTTTGTATGGAATTATTAGCATGGTGATGCAGTTAATTTCTACTCGATCAATTCTAGGATCAAGTTGCATCTTGGGTTCTCTTTTCTCCTCACACTTGAGCAGTCTGGAATCTGAATTTGAGACATAGATGGATGCATTGAGAAAAAATGATCCCTATAATTGGCAGTTTAGAACTAAATGTGGTTCTTTTGAAGTTTCGTCATGATTTATTAGAATCACTTCTACTCACATATACACACGTACACACACACAAAAAAAAAGAACTGCAACTGCTTATTCAAAATCAAAGCTAGGTTACCGGACAGGCTCATATATGTGTGTGGTACTTCTGAAGTTTTGCAAATTTTTGCTTAATTCTCTCTCCATCTCTTTCCTTTCAAACATTTGAAAACTTTTAGTGTGTCCCCTACAGCTACCCGTGCCGCCTCCAAATATACACAATAGGTAGCAGGAGCTGATTTATTCAATATTTGAATGATGTGCTGCACTGTATAACCCTAAAAGATTAACAATTCCTCACTTGAAAAACAGGATTCAGAAGCTCTCAGCGGTGCTAAGGGCTATGCTGCCCCTGAACCTATTAGCCCAGGAACAGATGACATCAAAGCTGATATTTACAGTTTTGGTGTGATTTTGCTTGTGCTTTTGACTGGGCAAAAGGCTTTTGACAGGTATGTAGTCACACACTTTTTGTACCAAAGTTGCAGTCTGGTTTTCTAAAGGAATCTATTCCTTTTCAGTTCAAAAAGGCAGAATGAGCAGTTTCTAGTTGATTGGGCATCTCCTCATCTGCATGACCTTGGTTCTTTGCAAAGAATAACTGATACAAGAATACGTGGCTCTATGCCTTCGAAAGCTATCTCCGCATTAGGCAAAATCATCCTGCTTTGCATCAAGGTAGCTATCCATTCTATTTTCTGGTACACATTGCTTTGGAGTTTAAAACCTTGTGGATAGATGTCAAGTTGGAAGTTGGAACACTGTGCATGCTGCTACTTGGATTGCTTAGATTAGAATGTGTAAATAGAAATTGGCAGGCATCATAGCCGATAATATCTAGAGTTCTAGACCAATCGGATTTCAGCATAATATTCTGCGACCATTACTTATGTTATCTTCCTTCAATACAGCAATCACCAGAGTTAAGCTCGCCGATGACGGTCATAACAGACAAACTAGTAAAGCTTGTCCAGTCGACAGGTCTTCGAAAGGCAAACGCAGCACAGCACTTGGAGGTTGATGCTCAGGATCTCTCTTTCATGACAGCCAGACCGTATTTTGCGCCATCCTCTACTGGTACTTCACTTAATAACGCATCTCCCGATACTCTTCATATCAAAGTCTCACCTTGATTATTCTGATCAGTTAGTCAGGTTGGAACTGAGAGCTGCATCTCCCGGTGACAAGGACCTCCTCGAATTTTATCAGATCTCATGCTACTTTGTGTACTCGAGGAAACTCCACGAGTGTCCCAAGCATCGCAGCGCATTTCTGCACTTTTTTGCCGATGCCAGTTGGTGACGACCAAAGCTGCTGAGTCGAGTCGCGCTGACTACGGAAGACATTGGAAACATACTATGACTGACCGCGGAGAAGTGACTGAAACAAACTATGCTCTCTTGCTTATTCTGGCATAAACTTGTGCATGGCTAGCAGTACTAGTACCGTTTTATCCTATCTACTGACTAGATTGGACTCAGCTGATCTCACATGGGAATGCTACTTGGAATGCTTTCCCTTGTGTGGTAACTCCAGTTGACAGGTCGAGGCTTAGGCCCTGTTTGGCAACAAGGTTGGTTTTGTAAAACTATGGTTTGGGAATTGTCTTAGCATAAAAAACATGGTTTTACCAAATCCTATTAAAACCATGATTTTTTTTGGAACTCTCAACTGTTTGGCTACAAAGTTTTGGGAGTTGTTTTGGTGTCAGCGCTCAAAAAAATTTGCCCAAGACCAAAGTTTCCAAAACAGAGAAAAAACCATGGTTTTGTGAAAACCATGGTTTTTAAAACAGAGTTTTTTGAAGGGCTACCAAACACCTCATGGTTTCTAAAACAGAGTTTTTCTCTAAAACCATGGTTTTATCTAGAAACTATGAAAAAACCTTGTTGCCAAACAGGCCCTTATCTGTTCCTCACTTCCTATGAGGACAAGATGCTTGTTAGCCAAGGCCCAGTGGCCTCCAGCGCAGAATCTGATTTTGGTCCTGAACTCGGAGCTTTTGTTTTTTTTTTCTTTTTCCCTTCGTTCTTTTTTTTTTTTTTTTGCAAGTTTGGTCCTTATTCGAACGAAATTGCAAATATGGTCACTTTCTTGATTGCAGCAAAATTATGAGGTGACACATGTTCTACCGTGGTGTGGAACCGCAGCAGGTCACCTGCAATGGTATAGGATTGCAGTAGATCCACAGGTCCATCTGCCGCGATATGGGAGTGTGATAGGTACATCGGGAGCTTGATAGGTGACTGCTACTGTTTTTGCGGTCAAAAAGATGTCAGATTTACAATTTCGTTAGAAAAGACCAAACTTGCAAAAAAATTAGAAAGGGGCAAAAAAAGCCCAAATATTTCTGAACTTACTATAGCACTCGGCTCACATGCTTTGGTGTGAATATTTTTTTGATGATATGTGCCGAATTCAGCAGATTCGTCCGTGCGCGTATGGAGAAGCCTGCTGTTTGGAGTAAGCGTAGATTCTTTTCGTTCTTAGTTTCTTACAATGGAAGGATAACTAATATTCCTGCAGTGTTCTGTTCGTACGGCGCCGCACCGGTTCCTGCGCTCCGCGCGTCGTTGTTGCGCTCGTCGACGGCGCATGCCCTCGATCTCCCCGAGCCTGCCACTGAACTCCTCGAACGCCACCTTGACAATGGGCTCGGCCAGCCACGACAGCTCGGCGTACTCGCCCATGTGCTCCTCGTCGGGGGAGTGCGAAGAGAAGGTGTCGAGCGTGGCCATGATCTGGAATTCTTGATGGCCTGCATCCGCGAGGGGAGGCTCTCCAGCACCAGCAGCACCTCCTCAGGCTTGTTCATGTCCTGCTCGTGGTTCTCCTCCACCGGCGTGCTCTTCCGCACGATATATATATGGTCGGGCGGTTGGGGAAGTACGTAGCCGCCGCAGTGGTACTGGCGGCCGAAGTTGACGGCGGCGTGGTGGCCGTCCCGCGAGTCGACCGCCGGCCACCAAGCAAGGCTCGTACGTCCTTGTTGTTGGCGTGGCCCTAGCTTGGTGCGCACCCTCCTCCCGGCCGCCACGCCTGCAGCTCCTCGTCGGACTTGTACAAGAACCTCACGTAGCTTGATGGAGCTCCAGACTTGGATGGAGCCCGTCGTTGGCGTACAGGTAGTCCTTGATGGTGAGTTCGAACGGGAGCTATCACGTCGTGTGTGCTATTTTTTTCACAGAGACAATTTTGTTTTTTTTTTTTGATGGTGTTTTTTTTAAATCGTCAAGAAAATCGTCAAGAAAATACGTGAAACGGTTGAAATGATACAAATACAATCAAGTTTTGTTTCGTATCTATCTAGAATCCTCTCAAGAAGATCCGCAATTGCGCTAAATTGAAAAATCCTTTTTGTGAAAAATAGGTGGAATGATCCAAATATAACTATGTTCTTTTTTCGGTAATTATTTAGAGTCCTTTCACAAAAGATTCGTGATTTTTCTGAACGAGAAGGTTTTTATCGTAAAAAACTGTGGAAAAGATCTACACACAAAAAAAGAGTCGAGCCGCCGAGTCGACCGAGTTGGCTCCCGCGTGGTCGACGCGACGTGGCCTTCCTCCATGAGGCGGAAGTCTTCTGAGTTTAGTATAGGTATTATTATTCTCGTTCACGGGTATTTTCTTTGTTCCACACGGGATCGATCTGGCCTTTTTGTTCGTAAATTGCCAATCGTGGTGGTGTTGGGTTCATGTTTGGTAATAGTGGCGGAGCCAAAATATCTAAAGGAGGGGGCCTAAGAATGAAGTGAACATTTACTAACGATTGATATTGAAAATTTAATATATAGTAAGTACAATATGTAACACTTGTAACTTGCAAAGATTTAGGGAACGTACCACTTATTATTTCACAAGAGGCGATAGTTGATATTTACGAGTCCTCATGTTCTGAAAATGCTGTAAAATATCTTCCATGTCTATCTTTACAAACACATCTCGCTCAATATAACAAATCATGAGATCATTCAGCCAGTCGTCACTTATCTTATTACGTAAATCTGTCTTGATAACTTCATTGCCGAGAAAGCCCTTTCAATCAGAAATGCACTCCACCGGTAAAATAAGTGCTAATTCAATCACCGATAAACCAATGGATAAACCACATGCTTCCTTCTTTCAACCACTTCACAAAGAAGAGTAGTAAGATCATCACAACTTGAAAATTCGTCTCTTCTCATATCAATAAGAAACAAGTGAAGTTGTTCTTCTAGAACAAAGACGATCGATTCTTAGAAATCATCATAATATATCTCTGAGAGTCGAATAAGACTACCATGATCAAAGTTAGAAAACGAATCTCTCGGGTTTAGACAAGCAATGCACTTCAAAAGCTCTGTAGATGTTTCATTGAACCGACTATTTATCTCAGTAGCAAGTGAATCAACCACAACAAGAAAAATATCAACATAATAATAATGATGATAAGTGACAAATTGCTTTTCGCGTCTCATGTGACCTCTAGCATGCTTTTTATCTTCCATATTTGGCACTAAAATTTCTGATGCAGCACAGAACCTCTTTACTTCTTCCAATAATGTTTCCCATCCATTTTCCCTAAATGTTTGCAAGCGAGCTTTCACACTAGAAAGAAGCACCATTGCATTAACAATATTTTGATCCTTTTGTTGTAAGAGACGTGACAAATCATTAGTCATACTTAATATTTTGATCATGAGATGTAAGATGAACACAAAGTCAAATGATTCCATTGTTTCCATCAATCCATTTGCTCTTCCCCTCTGACTCAAGTCAAATCCATCATCATTAACATTCTTTAAAACTGTCAATACTGAATCCCACATTGTACTAACACGAATCAAAGTTGCTAAATGTGAACCCCATCGTGTATCACCTGGCCTTACTAGAGACATTTCCTGATTTTTACCTTTTCCTGTTACTATCTCACCTTTCTCCAATTTCTCAACCATACGCTCATGATGATCCTGAAGCAATGCATCTTTTCTTTTGCAAGAAGCTCCAACAATATTGACAATCATAGTGATATAATTAAAAAAATCACTAACAGCTCGACTGCTCTTGGAAACAGAAACAACCACCAATTGTAGTTGATGTGCAAAGCAATGTATATAGTGAGTATGAGGATTTTCATTTAAAATTAGTGCATTTAGACTATTAAACTGACCTCTCATGTTCGATGCACCATCATAACCTTGTCCTCTCAGTTTAGACATAGACAAACCATAGCGAGCAAATAGACAATCCAAAGACGATTTCAATGAAGCAGAAGATGTATCTTAAACATGCTCGACACCAATAAGTCTTTCAATAACTTGTCCTTTTTTATTGACAAACCTATAGGAATTATATTATTAGAATACGAATGATAAATTGATAATCTTAATATGTTACTAACCTTAAAAGTAATACAATAATTTAAAAATATTGTCAAACTAACCTCAAAATAACAGCCATTTGTTCCTTGATTGATACATCACGGGACTCATCAACAAGTAAAGAGAAACAACTATCCCCGATATCATCTATAATGATCTTTATGACCACATCATCACATGATTTAACCAAGTCCTTTTGTATCGGTGGTGAAGTCATCAAATTATTTGCAGGAGCATTATCAATAGCATGGCAAACATCTTCAACCTCGTTTTTGTACCACTCTAGCAACTCTTTAAAGTTTCCTTTATTTGATGAGCTAGATGATTCATCGTGTCCACGAAAAACAAGACCTTGTGATAGTAAGAACCGAACTACTTTTGCAACAGCAGTTAAACGAGCTCTATATTGAACTCGCATTTCATTGGTGCAAGTTTCTATCACTTGTCGAATGCTTTGCTCTTGATCTTTGAAAGCATCACAAAGACCTCTTGCGGTGTTGTGGCCACTATTTACTCCACCAACATGTTTATTGAATGATTCTCTTGCCTTCTTCCAATTGGAAAACCCCTCTTTTGTGAACACATCATTTGCCCAGTTATCAACCCCTGATGGCTTAAAAAGATAACAATAAAAGCAAAAGGCTGCATCTTTCTCTATGCTATATTCTAACCAATCAAAATCATCAAACCATGTCTTTTGAAAGCATCTTGAATGGTTTCCTTGCTGTTTACGGGGAAAATCATGACCAATTGGCTGACAATGTCCCTTTAACAAGTATGCTCTTCTGACATCATCTCTAATATTAGACTCATATTGTTTAATTGGATTGCGCAACCCCGGATCGGCAACAATATCACTTGAACTGAAATTAGTGCTAGTACGAGCTTTCTTTTCAGCCGTGACGGAAGAACTCACATTAGAAAGTTCAATGGTTTGATTTTCATGATCATGATAAGGACGTTCGGGTTGTCTAGACATAGATGTTGTCTCATCGGATGGCTTTGATTTTGATAAAGACGTAAAATATCTCTTCATCTAAAAATCAAAATTATAGACATTAAATCGATGTAGCTTGATGCCCTAATCATTGATAATTAATAGATTACCTAGTACCTATTATAGATTAGTACAACAGAAAACAAATACTAATTAATAATACCTTATCGACGGTGGCGACAGACAACAGTGGCGGACTGGCGGTGTAGGCGCAGCGCCGGCAGCGGTCTCCACTCCCCGATGACCGACGGACAACGGTCCGATCGTCACGCTCGCGCGGAGTCGCGCCGTTGCTGCACGCCTGCACTCGCGATCGGACGGAGACGTTGCTGCTGTGCACTCGCGATCGGACGGACCGACGGAGACGACACGGAGTCGCGTCGCGTCACAGCCGCACGGGAGAAGACGAATCGCCGTTTACTCTCGCGCAGAGTCGCTCGCGAATGGAGACACCGAGAGTTGCGTACTGGCCTTGGCCTCTACTGACTACTATGCATATACGGTATATAGGCTCTGGTATTTACATGGGCGGCGGGGCGCAGCCCATCACGCCCACGCTCCACCTCATGCATCGCCACATGAAATGGCGGCAGGCGGCTGCTCATTTCATTTGGCGGCGAGAGAAAGCGACAAGCCTCTATCGCCAATCCATTTGGCGACAGAAGATATTCGCCATTTAAAGCGGTGACAAACCCTTTGTCACCAAATGGATGGCGATTAATTTGCCGCGTATTATTTTTGAAAATTTGGATAAAATAATATTATTAAAAAAAAATTATTTATTGCCTGCAGCTTGCATTTCATGTGGCGATTAAGACCATTAGCAAGGTGTCTCATGCGGCTCTTCTTCTCCATTCGGCAAGGAAGGAAGAGGCGATGTGATTCTTGATTTCAAGAAAAAGGTGTCTGCGGCTCTTCTTCTCCAGGGAGAGAAAGAGAAGGAGGAGAGGAGAGGAAGAGAGGAAAGAGGAGAGGAAAAAGAGGAGGGAGAGAGGGAGGAGGAAGAGAGGGAGGAGGAAGGAGGAGGAAGAAGAAAAAGAGGGGAGGTAAGAATTCAGATTTGCCATAGGTATGATTTTTTTTGTATTTTAGTTGTAGATATATAATGTAGTGATTAGATTAAATAGAATAGACTAGTTACATATTTGATGACTTAGAGATCAATTTAATTAGCATTTTAGAGTAAATAGTTGTCGACTAGATGATTTAGAGCAAATGCAATTAGGGTTTTAGAGTAATAGATGAGTTATTGATTAGATGATTTGCGAGCGATTCAATTTTATTAGTTCTGCAGAGGAATATTTGTTGTTGATTTGATAATTTAGGGGTAAATGTAATTAGGTTGTAAATAAGATTTCCATTTAGACGAGTTATTCTACAAGCCGTCGATGACCTAATTTTGTAAGCGACTAATTCATGAAGGCTGTTTGTAGTAGCGATATTTATACACAGAGTAAGTTGTAAATAGAATAATTTTCCAGATTATGGTAGTACATATAATGAAGAGTGTTTATGAACTAATTTCCCTAATAATGTTATTTAGACGAGTTATTCTACATGCCGTCGAAAAGTCTTAAATGAGTCTAGTTTTCTACGCGACTAATTCATGAAGGCTGTTTGCAGTAGCATTATTTATATACAGAGCTAGTTATAAATAGAATATTTTTGCATATTATGGTAGTACATGTGGTGGAGAGTGTTTCTGAACTAGTTTACGTAATAATGGCATTTATACGAGAAGTTTAAAGGATAGCCGAAAAGGCTTAAATGATCACAAAATTGACATTATCGGAATCGGATTTGAATTTAAGTTTGCGACTACTTCGAACATGATTACTTATTCATTTTTACGGCATTAGCATAGGATGATCTTGGAAGTGTTTTAAAACTACATCCGCGATATTTCACTTTTATGTGCGATGTTTTCACATAAATGAACATTAGTAACCTATATTAAAATATTTTAAGGCGGTGTATGTATGAATTATGGGCGCAATTCGGAACCAATGCAATTAGGTTTTCGATTAATAATAGTTGTGGATAAGAATTTTATGCAATACCGCGGTATGGATGAGCAGTGAAATTTACAATATTCTACGGAGAAGGGTTCCTCACATGGGTGTTGAAGGTGTAGATCTAAGTCATTTTGCAAGTGTCGAAGCTAGCTTCATTACGTCAGGGAGATCGTTCATGGAACGCGGTTATGAGATGGTTGTACCATATGTTTTCTCCGAGCAGATGAATTGCATGATCTGAAGTTGCACGAGTGGGTTCCTGGAGAATGGATTGCGTATTGGGAGTTAATGAAATTGAGAGGGCGAAATCTTGGAGTTCGTATGTAAGAATTGCAATTGATAAAGGATGGCCACTAGTATTGTTGGCGCAAGCATTTCAAAAGGGCAATACTAGCAATCTGACGCCACAGGAGGTTGTTGGTGAAGAACCGGAGGAAGTTGGAGAGAGCGGCGGATAGTAGAGGAGGCCGTAAGGCATGATGAAGATTCAGACAATCGGAGTGCAAGGTGATGCAAATTGATGTCGCAATGGCGAGAGGTTCAGAAGCAATGGGTGTGGCGACGAGGGGAAAACAATGAGGCTTTGGTGCAAGATATGGAAAGAGAGAGTCAGGACTACGCGGCTTTAAGTGATGAAGAAGACGATGAAGAGCCATTCCTTGCAGAGTGGGATGAGTGTCCGTTCAACAGGCTGGTGATCAACAATGGAGAACATTTCGCTTGGGAGTATGATGGGAATGAGGTGAGGCAAGGTGCAATTTATAAGAATAAAAGTGAGGTTCAGGAAGCAATCACAGCATGGGCAGTGTCGCTGCGCAGAACCTTCAAGGTTGCAAAGTTCGATCAGCGGGTGTATGATGTCATATGCCAGACAGAGGGTTGTTCGTGGCGTGTCCATGCATACCAGCCTAAGTGGGACACCATCTGGAGGTGTTCCATAGTCGTCCCACACATGCGTGCTAACTGAGTCCACGATCCCACAGAACTTGTCATCAAGCTTTGTTGCCAATGCAATGTCTGGAGAGATTGTGGGTAATCTGAATTTGGAGCCACATGCCATAATACTACTTAATGCAACAGAGGTTCCAGTACACCATAAGCTACGCGAAGGCATGGAGAGCAAAGCAGAAGGCATTGGAAAATAGGTTCGGCACGTACGAAGACTCCTACCAGAACTTGCCAGGTTTGCTTCAGGTGATAAAGGAAAGAAATCCTGGAACTTATGTGGACATTTGTGAGATTCCATCTGAGCGCTTCCCTCGAAATATGGTTTTGAAGCGAGCATTCTTTGCTTTCGATGCATGCATCAACGCGTTTCAGCATTGCCGTCCGTTGTTGTGCGTGGACGGAACATTTCTGACTGGTAAATACAAAGGGCAGATTTTGACTGCCATAGGAGTGGATGGTAACAATCAGCTTCTTCCTGTAGCGCTTGCATTCATAGAGGGTGAGAACAAAGGTGTTGTCGATCGGTGGCACTAGTTCCTATGTCTTGTCAAACATGTGGGTCCATCTGAGTCAATCGACGACCTAGAGTTTGTGTCAAATTTCAAAATCTCTACACGATCGGCATCCCGGGCTTTTGAGGGCAATTGTTCGATTGCAAAGAAGGTGCGGAAGAGGCTCATCCATGGCATGATCTCCGTAGTAGGTGGTGCAAGCGCCACATGGGTACTAACTTCTATAAGCAGTTCAGGAACAAGGAGCTAACAAAACTTTTCAAGAGGCTTTGCAACCAGAACCAGCAGAGAAAATTCAATGCACTCTGGAAGAAATTGGACGCCCTAACATCGAGGCACACAGCGGAGGTAGCGAAGAGGGCAGCCCCGGAAGCTGTGGCTGCAACTTGGGGCGCGGAAATGTACGGTTTCCGAGTTGTGGGTTTATTCACGGAGCATCAAAGATGGGAGGACACACGCTGGGTTCCAGATATCAACAGGCTCAAGGGAGTAGGAAGAAGGCAAACCAGGCATATAAGGAACGATATGGATGCTGCTGAGAGTGGTCGTCGCGTAAAGAAATGTTTGGTTTGCAAGGAGACGGGGCACACTTTCAACAATTGCACAAATGTTCAGAGGCCGTGAAGTGTTGTGTAGCCTTTCTGTAATAAATTGTAGCCTTTCAATGCACTACAATTTTAGTTTGTTGCATCCCATTTGTACGTGCAAGAAAAACATGTACTATGTATGTTCTCGTACTGAGTTAAATTCATAATTATTCTATTCTTAATTGTTGTATTCGTATTTATTGTATTTCTAATTATTGTATTTCTAATTATTCTATTAATAATCATTTGTACTTATCGTATGTTAGTGTGCACTAACATGACCTTATTTATTCTGCAGTATCTTTGGGCGTCTTGTGATCTGAGTTGATCGACCCGGTGGTCGATCAGACTCACCGGAGCCGCTTAGCGACCTTGCCCCCACAGGATGGGGAGGCGGCGATCGAGCTTGGCGCCCTTCGCTTGCGCACTCCCATGAGGGCATGGCGTATCGATCTGCGATGGTTGCCGAGGTTAGTTCAGTTTCGTCGCAATGTAGTACTCCTGTATTGGGCATGTGACGCAACTATAATCGCTCATTTTGGTTTCGTGTTGAGAGCGGTGGCCTACTACTGCCGCCGGATGGTGGGCGTGGCGACGCCGACGCTTGAGACCGACGGGTCGATCCAGAGGTTCTGTATGACAGGAGCTTGCTCACGGCACTAGTGGACCGTTGGCGACCGGAGACCCACACCTTTCACCTCCCATGCGGTGAGATGGCTCTGACACTAGAGGACGTGAGCTACCTCTTGGGTCTGCCTTGCTCGGGGGATGCAGTGGTTCCTGCAGACGCCGACCCAGAGTGGCAGACGGATATCCTCCACCGGTTCGGCGTGCTACCACCGGGCCGGCGGGTACACTCTTTTCGCGCGCGCACGGTCCGGTCAAGCGCTGGCTTCCTGCGATTCTCGTAAGTGTTATATTTCCCCAGAGGATGGCAGCTGGAGCTGGAGACTACGTCGTCGCCCGACACTTTGAGGTGTACCTCTTGTGGCTGTTCGGGTGGGTCCTCTTCTGCTCATCCCACGGTGACAGCGTCGACAGACACCTGATTCAGTTTGTGAGGATGATCGCCGACGCGGAGATAGAGGAGATCCCGCACTAGCTTGGGAACTCGCGATCTTGGTTGTGACGTGTCGGGCCTGTCGTCGGGTGTCGTCGCCTGAGAGACGAAGTCGACTCTTACCGGGTGCCCTCAGCTACTCCAGCTGTGGTCGTTCGAGAGGTTCCAGATTGGGCGACCACGATGGACTGTCTCCTTACGGCGCAGGTTTCTACGGGCCCCCCGACGATGAGGTTGATCATCCCACGATGGGGACATTGTGGTGTCGACGACGGGTCAGTATAATAAAACTTAGATTCCCTTTCTTTTTTTAGTGTGCACGTGTTAATCCAACGTTTACCTCTCTTGTTTTTTTGCGGTAAGCGTTCACTCGGTTCGTCGCCGCACGCGTACCTCGAGTGCGTGGCGATGTTCGATCAGCTCACAGATGACCACATCATTTGGCGCCCCTACCTTCCTGAGCTCGTCGAGGCACGCGCACCACACGGCCTCTCGCTGCAGTGCACTGCGGACACCGCGTACTGGTTGACACGACGTCACCTGGTGTTCGACGTCTATGTCGAGACGTACGCTGTGCACCACGTTTTGAGGCAGTTCGGTCTGCGGCAGGCCTTCCCAGTCCCCACTGGCGACGTCGTCCTGGAGTCGGTGCACTCGTACGTATTTCGCCACTACTTTTTTCTGTAATAGCATCAATCTATATGTGCTGGGTGTCTTCGGAAGTTACGTTGCGATTTCTTTTTTTGCAGGTAGACACGGAAGGGGTTTATCGGCACACAGAGCTGAGGCAACACGCATGCTACCTCATGCGGTGCAGTGGGCGCAGGCTCTTGTCGACGTGGTCGATGAGACTGCCCCCTACGACCACGACACGTACGACGCATATATCCAGTGGTACAGCCTGCGCACACGCGTTCGAGTTGTACGTGTCGTCGAGTCACCTCCTACACATGAGCCCTCTACCGCAGACACGTACCCCACACAGCCAGACTCTGCTTTTCACCGCTCGGTACGTACTCCTTTCCATCTGTTATCCAATGTGACGTCTTCAAAATTGTGTTAGCTAACTAGTCTCCTAACGATTATACAGAGCGACCTGGCCATGGAGGCACACGAGGCGACGATCGTCCTCCTAGAGGCAGTTGGTACCACCCAGACGATAGGGGTGACACCAGACGACCTCGAGGCGTTACCAGATACTGGACTTGACCTCCGTGTCGTGACGGCTCACGCCGTCTGGCGCGCCTAGGCCGGACGGCGTGGCATAGGCCCTCCTCGATCGTCCTCTGACGGGTCGATCCATGACGACGCAGCGCAGACCGCGCCTCCTCCAGACGTGGCTGGGGGCTCCAGGTGGTACGGTGCCCCAGCACCGGCCCCCACGACCACGCTTCCTCCCGACGTTGCTAGGGGCTCCAGCTGGTACGGTGCCGCGGTACTGGTCCCCATGACGGCAAGTAAATCCTTTCCTCGATCGACTAATATATTATATTCTTCATAATTAGTACTGTTCTAACTTGAAAAGTTTGTCAACAGCGACCGACCCAGCACCTGACGAGAGTGCGAGCGTCTCTGGGGAGTTTAGCACACTCCGCGACGAGGACTACGCCTGGATCCTCGATCAGGACCAGCAGTACTCCACAGGTGTAGTCCTCGGACAGTCGCAGCTCCCCGACACGCCTGCCCCTGTTCAGACTACGGAGTCGACGGACGTCTACGCTACTCCGACGGCACTAGCTCGGCCGGCTAGGAGTACTCGTGGACAGCCCCCTGACCAGCTCACGTATCCATCTGGACATGTGCAGCGCCGTAGGAGGCCTGGGGCCACGCGAGGAGTAGCACCGCGTAGGGGACCCAGCTAGCTCTTTTATTTACTAGAGTTTGTACTTTTCTACCTTATATATTAATCAGATATGTTATTTAGTTTTGTTAAATTCAGTGCTATTAAAATATCAACTTTTGCATTCGTAATACCATCAACTATCAGACCGTCGGACAACATACACAACAGCTTTATCAACGATCATTTATAAGACTCTCGAAACTAGCCGTCCGAGTTCCAGGCCTGAGTAACAGCTTTTTCAGCGCGATGTGACTACTCACTGCTAGCAGCTTTACCAGGCTGACACGACAACACACGCAACAGCTTTTCCAGTGCGATGTGACTAATCGCTGCTTGTAGCTTTACCAGGCTGACACGACAACACACGCAACAGCTTTTTCAGCGCGATGTGACTACTCACTGCTAGCAGCTTTACCAGGCTGACACGACAACACACGCAACAGCTTTTTCAGCGCGATGTGACTACTCACTGCTAGCAGCTTTACCAGGCTGACACGACAACACACGCAACAGCTTTTTCAGCGCGATGTGACTACTCGCTGCTAGCAGCTTTACCAGGCTGACACGACAACACACGCAGCGGCTTTTTTTCACCGATGTGACTACTCATTGCTAGCGGCTTTACGGTGACACGACAACACGCCATGACACCCACTGTGCTTTTCAGGACTGAAATGACAACACGCTGCAGGCCGCCTTTTTAGAGCACCAGCGTTAGCGGCCCTATATAAGGGCGATAATTGCCCTTCATACCACCCGCCTGCCTTCCTTCCCACAGAGCGAGACCACGAGGAAAGGGTGAACCGAGAGAAGAGAGAAAAGAAGTAGAGGATCAGCCGAACATGCCGAGACGTGCAAGTGGAAAGGGAAAGGGGAAGGCGAAAGAAGAGGCAGGCATTTCGGCGTGGCCGCGCAACATTGCGTACCAGGACCTCTTCGTACCTCTCGGGGTTGTCCCACCGATGTGTCTGTGCGGAGATCCTTGCAGGTTTGTCTACTCTTGAGAAACTCCGACATGGAAGAGGTGGTATTGGATGTGCCGCAACTACGCCTTTGACCCGCCGGAGAAGAGCCTCAGGGCTCGGCAGCTGGTAACAATCATACGTGTTTCGTAATATTTGTACATAAAACTATGCTAATTTAAGTTTCATGCAGTCGCCTCCGCCACTGTGTGAATTTGAGCAGTGGTTCGACGAGGAAATCAACCCCGAAGACCAATGGCTCCTAGATCAGGCAAACCGGGATTACGAGTTCAGAAAGAAGACTTCAACAAAGTGGCGTCGCGTCGAGAGAGGCACGAGGGAAGGAAGCAGAGGAGAAGGAGGCCGAAAGAGAGAGGAAGCGAGAGAGGGCACGTCGTGCTAGAGAAGCCCCACCAGAGGCATGGGCGAAAGGGAAATGGTCTCGATGCACCCAGTAGATGTTAAGTTATGCCCGTCCTAATTTTAAGTTGTAATTAAGTGTGTGGACTATGTTATTTTCCGCCGTAACATCTTATTTCCGTAGTATTATGTAACTTATTTCCTAGTATCATTTTATCATATGTTACGTACTTGCAGGAATATTGGACCTTTATTATATTTATCGAATGTCGTTTGTCAAATTATTTATGGTCTGTGGTTTTTGTATCCTTCATGTTGTTCACATACTTATTACGCTTTCTAATATAAATGATGTATTCACTATTTTAATATGATTTCTCGTGAAATTTATCGTCAAAGATAATGAAGAACAACGAAATTAAAGGCCAAAGTTTACTTCAAAAGACTATTTCGATTTCTAATACGCCTAATATTTTCGAACGGAGGGAGTACAGGAGGGCCGGCAACCATATCCTAAATGAAGGCTACGTGAGTTGCAATCAATTTTTCACAGGCTAGAGAGGGTAGTTTTTCATCGAGAGCGACATAGCAGACGAGGGAGATAAGGTTACTAATTTGTGGCCCCATTATTTTCTGTAATTTTTCACATAACTTACATTATTTAAAAAAAAATCTCTGTCGCCATTTCATTTGGCGACAGAGAACTGCAGCGACAGGCTCTCTGTTGTCAAATGAAATGGTGACAGAGAGACTGTCGCCAATCCATTTGGCAGACTGTCGCCAATCTATTTGGCGACAGAGAGATATTCGCCATTTAAAACGGCGACAAACCCTTTGTCGCCAAATGGACTGGCGATAGAATGGTAGTTTTGCAATTTTTATTTTCGACGTATTATTTTTGTAAATTTGAATAAAAATAATATTATTTAAAAAATCACGAAATACACGTCCACCAGTTGTTGTTGCTTCACATACTACCTTTCCTCAACTTGGAAATACTACCTTTCCTAAACTTTGAAGAGTTCCCGTCCAGAGGGCCGTGCCACGTCTGCTTCTCCTCGCGAGCGGCTCGCGCGCCGAGCTCGGCTCGCTCCTTCCCTTTGCGCGCCGCGTGCCCTCGCCGAGAAGCTTCCTGCCTCCTTATACCGCGAAGAACAGGAAGCGCAAGGTGATGCTTGCCCCTTCTTCCGATGCGGTCCCTCTCCTCCATTGCTTCCTCCGCCGAGCCCATGGCCGTCAACGACTCCGCCTTGAAGAAGTTCAGGTGTAGGCTCAAGGCCGCCGCCGCTCCACCACTGCCTCCCATACGAACGCGCGGCCGCTGCAGCCACCCTACCTTGCTTCCTACTTCTGTCCCCTAACGCCGCTTCCTCTGACGCTACAGAAAAGAAGGCGTTCAAGGGTAAATTAAGCACCAGCCCTTCCTTTGGTATCTCTGCAGTTGTCTTATGGGCAAGCGGGTCGCCGGCGTCGAGAAACAGGTAGAAGAATTGTCTCAATAATGGCCAGGCATTGGAACAAGCAAATCCACGTAGAAGGTGTTTCTTGCATCGTTAAGGCTTGTTAGCGATGCTTGTTTCTAGTCAGATAACGGCGGTACCACGCGGCACGTCCCCATCGACGCCTGTTTTGCGGACGCAGATAACGGCGCATGGCACGCAGATGATACGAATCCAGCAGCAGCAGCAACACACGAACCCACAACCAATCGAGTAGATACAAACGCTGCACGCATACACGAACAGTGATTCCATGCTTTTTTTTTTTACAATTGTACAAATATTAAAATATAAATAAAAAGTAAATAATAATTATTTATCCTTCCGCTTGTTTTAATATTTATGCAATTTATATTAGAAAAGAAAACACCGAAGCACCGCTCTGAATGAATCTGTACAGTAGGTAGAATGTGATCATGCAGATCCAGGGCAGGCACGATTCTGGCCGCCACCCTTGCAGGCACTTGCAAAACAATCAAAATCAAATGTTTATTTTCCAAAAGTCGATCGATTAATCCCTATTACATATTCGTGGAGCTTATTATGAAAGGGCCAAAATGTAACCACCGGGAAACCGAGATCAACATCCTAAGCCACCGACCACACAGCAAAGGAAGGGGGAAAAATTGGTGCGGGGTGGGGGTGGAGGGACAGATCCAACTGCTTTGCAAAAATAAGCGATAATACATGTTATTTTTTTACATTCTAGTTTCGACGGGATTCCGCTCCTGGGATTACAGGTCAGCTTCGACGGTGCGGTCGAATGGTTTGGAGTCGCATGAAGTTGGCAAAGGATAAACAGCATTGCGGATGGAAGCTTCCATCGGCGAAGGCAGTTCGTCGCATGCTCAATCGCCTTGCAGACAGTAGAGCTGGCGGATATTGCCTGAAGCTGAAGGCATGAACAAAAAATGCTTCCAGTTACTCAAAGCTCAAGCTAAAACAAACCGAACTATACGGCGAACGAGATTCCAGTGCTGGAAAGAATAGCTAGCATCGTTTTTGGTTGACGTCATCACGTGTATTAACTATTAATTGATTGACCTTATCAAACAAACATAACTATGAGAAAAATAAAGGTAACATAACAATAGTAATAGAACTGCTGAAACTGATGAAGATGAAAGCACCAAATGTCCCAACTATTAGCACACAGATTAAAAGCGGGAAAAAGAGATATAGATGCGTTGTAACAATCGAATGTACGGATGAAAACTTACCATATAACCAATCTTTGAATTGTGCATGGAGGGCACTTGCCAATTCCTTTTTCCTATTGTCATCAAGTTGCAACTCCCGAATAGTCTTTTGAATGTCTTCCAGAACAGCATGCTGAAGATAAAAATGACATATATGAACACATAGCTTTTAGGAACACCAAACAGTAAAATATAGAGAAGTGAATAAACTGCACCCAAACAACAATAACAAATGCATCCTAATATGCACTATGACCTAAGGTTTTTACTACTTTGATGAAGAAAAAATGTATATTTATCTTCAAGCCTCGTTTTCCAACTTGAATCAGGACATTTTACATGTGCACAGCATCACTGGAAAAAACAACAGATCTTCCTCCTACTTTCTCACATAATAGATCTTGTGCTATATAACTTCACCATTCCTACTGCAGCTATAACCATCTGTAGGTTACTACTTTCAATTGTGGTATAAATATTAAATAGCACCAGCTTGTTCCAATGGCATCCTTTATTTGGTACATAAACTCATGAAGAAAGTGTAAGCACCAAACACAATACATTGCAATTAAATGAATAAAGTATCTCGAGGTTCCTTCCAAAATAAGATGCAGTAGTATCCACCAAGGATTCAAAAACCGGTTATGGGAACAATACCAGACCCTGATCGGTACCAGACAGTTTCAATTGTCCAATTTAAACTCAAAAATTGAATTTGGCCGGTTTTTGGCTGGTTACCGCCCAAAATACTGTTCATCAATTTGAATTTTAAACTCAGAACTTTTTTGGATCGATATTTTTATACCAGTAATCGTCGGTTACTGCTGGTAACCAGTTTTCTACCAGATGGTTTCCAATTTAAACTCAAAATGTGAATTTGAATGGTTACCACTCAAATTACTGTTCATCGCTTTAAATTTTGAACTCAGAAAACTTTTTCGGACCGATATTTTTTTACCAGTCCGACCAGTAACCGCCGGAAACAGGCTGATTACCGCCGATTTTTTAACCTTAGTATCCACAAATATACGGAAACCAGTATTGCACATACAGGTAGTGTGAGCCATACAAGACAGCTTCAGCATTAATTAAATTGAAATAGGAACTCCTTTCTGAGAAGGTATAGCTCTATTGAATTTATCATTTAATATACCTTTTTGCTTTGGGATGCCCAATAAACTTCAGGCAATGGAAAAGGATTGCATTTCGTAGGCTCTCGTACTTCGACCCCAAACCAATTAGGAATCTGCAGAAGGAAAGAGTAATGCTATAACATTTTGTACCAGAGAAAACATTAGGGCTATGAGCTATCGTGAAAAGCCAGGCGGCCAGGCCCTGACTTTAGCATTCCATCATGCTTCATACTGCCAGTCTGCCACTACCGGCTGTAATCAACATGTGTTTGTAAAATGGCCTCTATTCAAGTGTAATGGAGAAGATAGACAATACAAGAAAGACGAATGGATGAGTCCAATGTACGACAGGTTGCCAAACACAAATCTCATCAACACAGGTAATGAAAAATGGTAAGGTGGCACAATGATTAATTTGTTGATCTCTTTTTCTGTATTCGTGATAGTTTATAAAGCTAAAAGCTCACGATATACTTGAGGAGTTGACGTACCGAAAAATTAGTGAATAGATCAGGATCTAGGCAAGTAGCAGATTCAGCTTGTACATCAGAAACCCCAGCAGGATGGGATAATGAATCATGCGGATCAATAACTCCCAACACAAAAGGCTGATCCCATTTGTTGACAGCAGGGTCTACACCAACTTGGGCCATATGCTCACCCAATTGTGGATAGTTAGTATTAAATGGAGCAACCTGTTGATACAGGAAAGGAGAGCACAAATTAAATTGTTAAACATGAAAGCATTTACTATTTCTATCACATCAATAAGTTCAGTGGTCTTGATCGATTAGTAGGTCATTACCCTGATTAATCGACCATTTTTTCACTAAATTGTAACAACTTAATTTACTCTGTAATTGCAGTTTATTAGTCTTAATTCATGGTGAAATGACATGTATAGTACGTACCGCATAAATGAAGTATGAATCATACTCCCTCCGTTTATTTTTTTAAGGCGCGGTTTGACTTGGTGCGGTCTTCAAAGTTGAACTTTGACTGTTAATTTCTTTTATAATACTTTGTTCATAGCTACAAAATCATAACCATAGGAAAGTGTTTTCAAAAACGAATCTAACCGTATCACTTTTGTGTCATATAATCTATATATTGTCTTTTGTGTCATATAATCTTTGACCATTAATTTCTTTTATAATACTTTATTCATAGCTACAAAATCATAACCATAGGAAAGTGTTTTCAAATATGAATCTAACTGTATCACTTTTGTGTCGTATAATCTATATATTGTCTTTTGTGTCATATAATCTATATATTGTTAGGCTAATTATTGATCAAAGTTACAAACTAAGAATCTCAAAATACGTGGGTGCCTTACAAAAATCATCAGAGGGAGTAGAATATATATTATGATTAATCATATGTAGCGATATTAACATATCATAATCCTCATAAATAAATTACTTTGATAATTTCAAATATATGTGAATGTATTATTTAGAATGTACAATATTCCATTAAATTCTGATTGATTGCTTGGCAGTAACCTGTCAATGCAACAAACATATACCTACTACTGCACTGTTTACAACAAAAAGAGTAACAGAACCTCACTTGTAATTTATGGTTGTCCCCTACAATAAGAGGTTGGTGATTTACTCCCAAGTAGAAGATGCACTCTCGACAGTTGGCAATACAGATTCGTTTTGCAGCTGCAATAATATGCACTCTTTCGCAATGCTCCACTTTCACAACCTGACAAGAGACATTTGAAGTATATTTGTCAAATGTAGTTCGAATAAAAGAGACAACAACAGCAAAACTGAAGTGACCAACAAATAAAATAAGGGCAACAATTATGTATCTTTGACCATAGTTTCGCATTTTCCTCTCTGCTGATATACAATACAGCATATCTACGATCATATCCGATAACCCAACTCGAAGCACTTTTTATCTATTTCATAAAAATAATCCAGGAATGCAGACTGCATAAGAATAGAAGGTCAGTTTGTGCTCTCTATTGCCATTATTCTCTCATCATCTTCCGCTTCTGTACGTGGAAAATACTTAATACTCATGTATCTTTTTTTAGATGGTAGGGTTCTCATCAATTTATAGGCACAAAGAGAACAGTTCCTCACTTCCTCTGCAATCTAATTTCTGCAGGACTGCAACTGTAATGTAGAAACTGGTAACTGCTGTTCACCAGTGATTGAGAACAACAAATCTGTAATGCCAGGCAGTCATGATCTTTATTGCATCTGAACATATCAAATCTAACATTTTACAAATAACCATATCAATGGCAGGTCATCTGCTATAATAGCTGATACCAAGACATAAACTGCAGATTCTCAAATCTTAACAAAGCCCATGTAGCTCAAAGAGGCAGGTGGAATAGAAAAGGCATGTAGAATCTTTCTAGAAAAAATCTAAATTACAATAAAGCAGATCAATCACAAAGAAAATCAAATCTGCAGCAATGGTAACAGAGGGAGTGAGGAATGACCGAATGACATGCATACCTTACCAATAGCACCAAGAACAACAGTAGCATCAGAACATCCATACACAGTAGATAACAGAATCATGGCAGTTCAAAACCTACAAAAGCAGTTTGCCAATTATATTAGTAATACTGAAAATTTCTAGCTCTGGGGTTCCAACATTGAATAGACAAAGCAGCTATAAGAGACTACAACAAAGAGGTGGGAGTTCCTTGAAACAATGTAAACAATATTTCTACACAGAAAGCTAGAGGCTAGTGGTGCTCCAAATTCTCAATTACGATGAGAGTTTTCATATTGGTTCTCTCTCCCCAAATCAGATTAATGGTCTGCATGTTTCTCTTCTGCTTTAAACTTTTACATATCCTGACCAAAGATGCTAGTTTGCATTATCATCTCCTTAATTACCCAGATTCGGCTCACATAGTCTTTTTTCTTCTAAGAGGCAGTAATACTCTACAAATCCAGTGATCAAATGATTCTTGACCATGCTTACAGTGGCACCAGAATAACTGACTAAATTCAAGTTATTAAAAATTAAATGTAAGCACTAACAAACTCATGAAACAAGACTTTGCATAAAGGATTTTTCTAATATCAATGTTACATCGCATATTCAATGGGGTAATGCAAACATGTTGGACTGCAAAAAAAGAGTCAAATCTCTTCATTCTTTTCAACATCCAAATGTTGGCACTGATAAGCAACTATGATTCATACCTTCACTGAATGACCTTTGACATCAGATGCATGCTTGACAACAGAAGTTTTGGAGAAGCCCTCCACAAATGTTGTATTTCTGTAGTATGCAGGATTGGCGCCAGTCGGTGCGCTGTTCCTTGGATGACTTGTATTGGCATCAGCCATGGTCACGTCAAGATCAGACGCGATCTGCTGGCTGCCTTCCTTTGCTGTGGATTTCTCTGTAGAAAATTCCAATGAAGAAGCTATATTCTGCAATATCCAATCATGAACATGAGCAGCAGGGACTGGAGCAGCAGGCATGTCTGGATCAGAATTTGCAAAAAACGTGGCTGCCTGGCTTAAGGACATCCCTTCTGAGAACTGCACTAGAAATCCGAGGTGCTCAAAAGTCTCCATGGTCAATACCTGCAAAAAGGTTGGTGTAATACAGTTACAAAATCTTTAAGAGTTTACATTTTGCAAAGTGATGGTCTATCTTGTTCAAATGCACAAAATCATGTAGCAGCGAATTACATAGCAAAAACTATACACATCAAGATCATCTTTTGCATTTCCTGTATTGAAAATAAAACAAGCTGACTTGTTCTCCAAAGTCCAAACTAAGTTACTATGTCAAGTTTCAAGAATGACAAGAAACAATTACTTTCAGAAAATCTCCTCAAATGTAAGGTCACCTCTATCCTTGGTTCCACATAAAGATGAGATCTCACTCAGTCATACATATCTAGCTGTAGCAAATATATGTATCCTTGATCGTTGCTTTATTTGTTTGATAAGATTTGTTGTAGACATACCTGTCTGTGGGTGGGTGGCTCTCACTTTTGAATACAGTTAACACCTAACAGGCCAAAACTCGTACCTCATAATCTATTTGGAGGTATGCATCTCTCAAAAGAAAGCTTTATACACAATTTTACAGGATCATGGCCTACCAGGCATGAAAGACACGACCACTGTTTTACTGGCCCATTCTAGTGTTTAAGCTACAGAATTTCAAACAACTCCAGCATCAGTATGTCAAATACTTTACTTCTATCACCCTTTCCCCGCATAAAGCTTAACTACTAGAACAATAAGGTGAAGAGTGAAGAATAATCAAATACATATCAATTAATATTATAAAAAGAAACAAATTGAGCAACATAAAGGAAGAAAAGATGGCATACAAGAGAATCATCACCCTCGCCCTCAACAGAATCTGCTAACAGAATAAGAATATTGGCCATATGCTTTTGCAGATAAGATAACTGATGAATTTCTTCATCTGCTTGAGAAGGCATAAACCGACGGCTATTACTCCGTACAAGCTGCAAATTGCAAAATAATATAAGTATGAATAACTAAGTGCATGTGTTATAAAAACTACTTGCATCAACAATAGGAACAAAAAAAACAAAGGTGCAGTTTTCGAATCCGATCTTTCTGTCTGCCCATAAGAGCGGGACGGTGAATTACCAGTAGGGGCAGGCCCAGAATTCCATGTACCCCCAAAAAAAAAAAAAAACACCCCCAACAACACGACAAACATAAAAAGGTGGCTGCCTAGGTGGGAGGGAGGGGCCTAGCGCCTAAGCAGCCACCTAGGGGAACAGTGGGTACACTTGGTCTGCGCAAGGGACAATTGGGATCATTTTGAAGGATTATGATTAACCCAAAATGGAATATCGTATTGTCAAGGTTGCTACTGCAAAATCACCAAGAACGCAGCTAGAATCGATAAGAAAAATCTCAATTGTATAAAGATTTATATACAAAATGCAGGTGAAACTGCAAACAGCTATCGATACAAAAGAACTTATACAAGTAGCTTACCATGGAATAACAGATAAGCAAACATATGCTTGACTGAATCTACAACAAAGATAGACCACAATGATGACTGATCACTTAGTTATGGTCAAGCATGTAGAGTTTTGGTCTACTACTTACATACAAATTCCAATCTCCACAAACAAATTTGACATAACCAATCATTCACTCCTGATGGCCACTATACAAAACAGAGAACCTAAATTTGCTACTCAAGAAATGACTGCAAAGTATACAGTACCATCAAGTAGATGTACAGACCCTCCAATCAGTATCAACAGATAGGATTTCCCTTGTCAATGTATCTTTTGTGCTGCAAAGCTTTCTACTGTAGCACGTCCTATAGCTTGAGTATTTTACAGATCAATGGTTTTTTTAGAAGAACAGGGCAGTACCCAATTCCATATGTTGTGAAGCCAAGCAATGTCACAGAAGCACCAGCTGCAGTCTGGAAGAAGGGTACCAAGTTACCCACAGCATCCTCCTCATTTCAGATCAATGGTGACTATTGGAAGCCCAATTGGCCGCATAATTAAGGCTATGCAATCAGACATCAAGGGCCTTTGCTGTCACATATGAGATTGAGAGTTTTATCAATTATGGTGTTCCCCCGAAGTTGGAATGTTGCAAGTTGTCCCATATACAAGACAAAGATACCAGAGGCATAACTATGTTAGACGTATAACACTGCAAAGATACCTCTTATTGAACAGAGTCTTTGCAGTGCAAAGAGAACAGGTCATGGAGTTCCTAGTCTCCATTTACATGCTGGAACATGTCACCTGCCCAGCAGGAAGGCTCTCTACAGAAGTTTCATATTAGTACTGGATAACAATAGGCCCATTGGCAGGTCCATCATCACAGATGTACGTAGCAGTAATTATGATAGTAGGTTTCACATGGTAGCCCATTGGGATTGGCAACGCATGGGTGTCCAGGATAGCACTACTTCAGTGCAGTCAAATAATATTAATGAAAAGGCAAGGTAGGAGGGTTGTACTAATTAGGTTCAGTGCCCCAGTGCCGTTGTGAAATGTGATGCCAAATGGATGGCAATTGGCAAACATAAGTGGTGTAATTCTTCCAGTCCCTAGATGCTGTGTTCTACATCAGCTACTAGAATTTACAGCAGGGGCTGCCCGAATTCTAACCAACGCGATCAAATCAACGGGACCTGATCCTGACCTGGATCGGGGAGAGCGCGGACAGGTAGCCATCGAACGCGGAGGTGGAGGGCCAGACGTCGGCGACGGCCGGCGAGTCCTTGTGAGCGCGCGGCACGAGGCGCTTGTACGACTGGATGTAGAGGAAGAGCAGCACGTCGCGGAGGTCGGCGCCTCCGCCGTCGGTGCCGAGCGCGGGGTCCTCGGCTGGGAGCACCGCCGCGAGCGTGCCGAGCGCGAGCGCCGCCTGCTCGGTCGGGATCTGCAGCGCCTCCGCGAGCGCCGCGGCGCCCACGCGCCCCCGCCCGCGGCGGCGGCGGGCAGGAGCTTATCCTTGAGCTGCGCGAGGGTTTGCGCCAGCGTGCCCTCCGGGAAGATGAGTTTGGGGATGGGCAGGAGGCCGTGCTCGAACGCCTCGCGCCGCGGGCGGAGGAGCGCTGGGGAGGTCGCCGCCGGCGGATCGAGGGGCTCATCGGCCATCGCCGCGACAGAGGCAGGGACGGAGGAGGAGGGGAGATCTGGGAGGAAGAGGTGACTGACGAGGGAGTGCGATGGAACCGTCGAGGCGGCGAAAAGGTTCCATGCGGGTAATTTCCTCGCTTTTTTAAAGGTGATTTGGGATTTTCTAATTTCAGATATGACAAGAACAGTTAAGCATTCGAATGGCATTCAATACTACTAGCTGTGAATATTTCACTCTTTTGAAAGTATTTAAGTATTTTTAAAAAGTAAGTTTCAAAATATAAGAGATATAGTTTTGCAAGTTTATTTCAAAATTTAAGGTGCGCGTACGAATTTATTGATGTTTTCTTTATCTACTCTTATTTATCATGGATTTCTTTCTCTGCATTTATAAGTAGGGAACTTATCCTGTGCAACCAGAGAGTTAGTGAAACCACAGTGCAACCCAACTAGAAAAAGTTTCAAAATTTTTTGAAAAAAATCATGGATGTACATCTCAGCTTACCCCATCTACATATAAAATTTCATGATCAAATTCGTCCTGTGCTAGAAGTTACAAAAAAGACAAAGTTGATCATGAACAGTAACTATTACTATTCATGATCAAGTTTGTCTTTTTTATTACTCTTAGTACAGGACGAATTTGATCATGAAATTTTATATGCAGATGGGGTAAGCTGAGATGTACATCCATGATTTTTTTCAGAATTTTTTTAAACTTTTTCTAGTTGAATTGCACCGTGGTTTCACCAGCCTGTCTGATTGCACAGGATATTTTTCCTTATAAGTAACACCCTCGTCCGTAAAACAGCAAGCTGCAGTTTCTAATTAGTTGTTTTAGAATATCTTGTAATTTTATGAGAATACTGGTAGAGCTAAGAGAAATTACTCAATCTCTATTATATAAAGTAAAAGTTTCTTCCTTCATCAAAATTATCCATCTTTACCACTGCTCTTTAATTATCCACATTTGTCACTGCTTTTTAATTACCTATCTTTGCCACTATTAGTGCTCTTTACAAATAAACTTTTTATCGCAAATTTAGTTTCAACCATTGTACATTCAGATTGAACAGTATTATTCAGATAAAATTAGTGCTTTTTGAAATAAATTTTTATCATAAATTAAGTTTTCGTTATAATACACGAGTATATAATACGCGGCCAGACTCACGAGAGTCAGGGAATCAGTATTTGGTTACTCGTTATATCGCGTGAGCCTGTATCCATACATGTAAGATAGCTGTTTGGTTGCTTGCGCGCGGTGCGGAGGGCTAGTACGATACACAAAGCACTCGCAGCCAGACTCGTGGGATACGAGTTCCATGACCGTTTCCTAGAGCTACGCCGGAGCGATACAGACTCCCACAGCCAGATTCGTACGATACGACAACCAAACAGGCCCTAAATAATCAGTTTCATGCATGCGTATCTATACCCGAATCAACAAATTAAGGGTGCGATATTGGGTGGGGGATCTATTTCTGCTAGCATGGAGGACTAAGCCCAGGCATGGAATATATGTTCACAAGCAAAACTTTCTCTAACTCCCTTGTTAATATCTTTTAGGGCATCTCCAATGATGTTACTTCAGTTAGTTATAAGCGTGTCATCTCAGCATTTTGCTTAGGTAAAAGAGAAAAAATGAGGAGAGGGATATAAACTGGCTACTAATGTATAGTCAGGCTATAACTGATTCTAAGGCACTTATTATCTATTACATGTAGGCCAATATTTAATTTTATAGACAATACTATAGCTAATTTATTGGAGAAGTTGTCTATATGCTATCTATAGATGACATGGACATTTCTTATAGCTAGTACTATTGGAGATGCCCTTATAGCATGTTTGGCATCGTTGGAAAATGGGAATGGGCAAGGGAATTAAGCGAGACTTTAATTCCCAGGGGGAGGCAGAATTGAATTCCTTACATTTAAGTTGTAAACTCCCATTCCCTTCTCTAATTCCCACCAATCAATCAAAGGATTTTATAACCCATCTCTCTGAATTCCTATTCCTTAGTTAAGGCGGTCCCCATGGTGTCCATGATAGTGTCAGAGGGAGAGAGAACAATAAACCAATGCATAGTTATATGGTTTCCATGAGTAGTGTCTAGAGGAGGAGAGAGCAATAAAGCTCTAAACCAATGCATGCACCACAAATCTGACTTATTCAACCCGATTTTGCTAGTTTCTTGAGTCTTGGTACCGTTATGAGACACGGTTCTTTGTTTTCCTTCTCTCCTTCCTTAACTCAACATCGATTTTTTGACAACGTAATTAATTCTATAGACACCATGAGGTGGAGGGTTGGAAATACCCTAATTCCTCCAACCAAACAGGCCATTAGTTAAATGCGTATCTATATGTTTGTGTTGTGATCATCATGTGAAATTAAACGGAGTTATTTAGAAGAGGCGGCATGGCTCGACGGGGAGTACCCGAGGTGGCTGGACGAGCACGACAAGATGATGAGCTGCCTGCGGGCGGCCGTGGAGGATCGGAGCACGCGGCGGACGGCCATCTGCGGCAGCTCGTGGACGCCGCCGCCGCCGCGCACCACCGTGTGCTGATGGAGCTTAAAGGCCTCCGTGGCGAAGGCCGACGTGTTCCACCTCGTATCCGGGACGTGGCTGTCCGCCGCCGACCGCCGCTTCCTCTGAATAGGCGGCTTCCGCCCCTCCGAGCTCATCAAGGTTAGTCCTCTAGCTAGCTAATTAAGCCAGTTAATTCATACCATGCTTAGGGTCGACGGATTTGCTAAATTCGGTCAGATGGTTTCTCTCCAAAAGTCAGTAAAATTGGAGAAACAAAACGTCAATTTTCTTGTTAATATCACAAACAAAAGCTCCTTTAATTCAGTTAAATGGTTTCTCTCGGAAAAACGAGTAAAATTTCAGCCGTTAAATGATACATCAGGATTCTTCTCTAGCGTCAATTCGTCGGGCCCGCTAGATTTCAGGGTTCAACAATCAATCACCGGACCTAGGATTTTGTGGGTGGTGACGGTAGAATTTTTTTTAAAATAATATTTTTAATGAAAATTTATAGAAATAATATGTCAAAAATAAAAATTACAAATATATCCACTATCGATGATTCGGGAACCGATCCCCCGCCGAGCTTACTTGTTGAATAAGGGATTAACCTAAGACCTCTTTCTCGCGGTGGGTATAGCGTCCAAGGCCCTGCCGAGCTACGGAACGAGGTGGCGAAGACAATCACAGCGAGCAGGAGGTCTCTTTTATCTGGTTCGGGTCTCTTATAGGGGAGATAACAACCCTACGTCCAGTGGTTTCAATATCGAGTGAAGGAGGATTACAAGACGCTTGCTCAGGGAGGCCCAGGTGGTTCTAAGGGAGCCTTACCGGGTCAGCCGTGGCAAGCGCTGAGTACAAGTGTAAAATATGGGGAGGAATCGAACCCCCAACCCTTCGTGCGAGAGGGTATTTATAGGTTAATACAGGCGGCATAGCATTTATTACAGAGGGCGTGTTACTATTCTGGACGTGGGCAGCGCCGATTCCTTGTTCCCATGCGCGCAGGCGACGTGGGTACAATGGCGCATTGGCGGCGCGAGACCGCAGGCCGAGCGGGTCGCCGGGCGTGCAGTCCTTCGAGCTATCTTGCAATTAATGCCACATCGTCTTCGCGGACCGCGCCCGACTTTCGGGCAAAGTCCGAGGCCCCTCCGGTAGGTCGGGTCGCCTGGTCGCGGGCTCCGAGCAGGCATGCTCGGGGACGAGTTTTGACGGAGGACGGGGACAGCCCGAAGGTCGGGCGGCTCGAGGATCTGTCTTGGGTACGGGGACCGAGCGCGGCATGCTCGGGAGTTGCCGGGATTCCATGGTCGGATATAGGGAATATCCAATCCCCGACACCCACCTATCACGGATTGAAATCGCGAAGTAGCGTCTGCCACCATTTCAAATGGCAACAGACTTTGTGTCGCTGTTTAAAACAACGACAAAGACTCTGTCGCCAATTCAAATATTGACATAGAGTCTATTGCCATTTGGTTCAGTGACAGAGAATGCAGCTGCACAACGTCAATCTACACACGTTGATATAAAGAATTTTTTAAAATAATATTTTTAACGAAAAATTACAGAAATAAGATAACAAAAAAAATTAGAAAAGTACCCAGCTATCACTATTTAAAATGGTGACCGACTCTCTGTCGCCAATTCAAATAGCAATTAAACCCCTGTCGCCGGTTGGAATGGCGACAAAGAGCTGGCGACAGAGACCTTAGAATTTATTTTACCAGAATTTGGATTTATTTGCTCTAGTCATAACTAACTGAGTCTTCATGCATTGAATAATGGTCTATATAACATTATCAATATGACAATTATCCGTAATGGCGAAATACATACAGATGCATCTACTTCTTTTACCTTAAGTGCATGAGAGTAGTACTATGGAGCTAGCATGTACATGTAACATAAATATAAGTCAACACAACATACATATGTATAATGCCACTGTTAAAAGAGAAGCCTACTTAGATATTTAACAAGCCTACACCTCAGTTTCTTTCCTGATACAAAAGTACTAGGATATGCACCAAGTTAAAATATCTAGCAATTTATTAAAAAAACATGTGAATGGCGACATGAAATTTCTTGCCGAGATATTTACATGATTCTCAAGCTGTAGTAATTTATAAACATATATGATCAACTGTTGTATCATCATTTTGGTTACCCCTAAATACTTGGCAAAGCAACCTGCATGCTAAAAAAAATGAGAAACATGTGCATGCGTTACATATGAAAGAGTAGGAGGAGAAGAAAACAAGCACTGAAAATCATTACAAAATTGGAAATATGCATACAAATTTTTGCATCAAGTAGAGATGTTTAGCTGAGATTTGAGTCGCAAACACATCAAAATTATCAGTATTTTATACGAGACAAGCTAAAAAGCAAACTAATTACAATCTTCAATTTAAAAGAGAACTGTGGATACCATTTTATGACTAGAGATAGAATTTAGTATCATATGAAAGAATTTTTTTAAAATAATATATTTTAATAAAAAATACAGAAATAATATGACAAAAAATTGCAAAAGTATCCAACTGTCGTTGTTTGAAATGGCGAGAGAAAGTCAGTTGCCTTTCAAACTGGCAATTGACTCTGTGTCGCTAGTTCAAACGGCGATTAAGCCCCTGTTGCCGGTTGGAATGGCGACAACTTGGTATTTCTACAATTTTTTGTATATTATTTCTGAAAATTTTATTTTAAAAAAATCTTGATATGAATATGTATCATTGCAACCAATAATAACAAATAGGCTAGTGCTAATATTTGTATAAAAATTATAACAAATTTTAAAATATCTACTAACATTTTTGTATCAAGCACAGATGTGTAGCACAGAATTGAGTCTCAAACACGATAAAATTATTGGTATTTTATATGGGATAAGCTGAAAAGCAGACCAATTACAATATTTAATCTAAAAGTAAAATCTGGACATCATTCGATAACCTATGATGGAATTTAGTATCATATGAAGGAAAGGCTTGTACTACATGATTAAATCCATTTTGAAAGAGTAAAATGCATCAGTACATCCAAAGAACAAAAAAAACTAGAGCATAACAAGTTTGCGAGGGAACGGGCATGTAGCGATGGGAAACTCACCGTAGTGATGGCACGCAAGCAGGGAAGGCAGTGCAATGTGAGTTGGTGAGTTTCTGAGCAATTGAGTAGGTGTCGGGACCGAATATGCAAATCCGAACCCTCTGTGTATATCACACTAGTTCAAAATCACACCAGTGCACACAGACTCAATATAGATGAATATCACAATCATACGCAGCAGAATATGATAAAAAAACTTCATATATTAATTATAACATGTTGACTAATTTTATGGTCGGTCTTACATGACTTTGCCACACAGGGCTAAACTTTAGATAATAAATTAAATTGTAGAGAATGAAAACATAGATAAACTTCTCAATATACCACAGACAACTGATAAGACTCGCACCCTAGACATTCGCCTCCTCCTGATGCTCCTCTTCAAGAGCTAGTGTAGACTCCTCCACAATTATTGATTTTGTTGTTGGCAAAGGTAAGTACTTAAAGCACTCAACAAGTTGTGCGTAGAATGCAATTCTAACATAACTATATGTAAGGTTTATTCCAATGGAATGGCTGATATGACTATTTCACAATAAAGCTTACAAAAGAATACAATAAATAGATTGAAAAGACATTAAAACAAATAAAAATAAATAATAACTTTCAAGTATTTCTCAAATAAACAAGGCTCACAGCCTTAAATCATACTTCCAACTTTCCAATGGCATCCAACATCCCTTTCCAAGTTTTCATTTTACAAAATCTAACCATTGACTGTAATTCTCGAGCATTGCTCAATACCGCGAGCACGACTATCTGAATAGATTTTATACTCTGTAGAGGTTATGTGCTTTACCCACATGACATGATCGTCTCTTTGTACAATCAATATTAGCACACTTGTTTTGGTACGGTGCAAAGAGATTATGACAAAACCTTTACAAAGCTCTGTCTTAACCCAGTACTACTCACTAAGGTTTCAACACTGATTGGACTGTTTACCACACTCAGGGCCCCCTCTTACGCCATATGAGTTTACCCATATAGTCAGTACTCAGAGTACCACTAGTATTACCAAAGTTAAGACATTGCAAATTAATCAATTAAGTCCGTCCCATTCCAGACATGTGCTTGCATGTTTGACTTAGATCAAATGCTTGCAAGGTTAAGTCCTTAATTTATCGAGGCAAGTCTTCCAGAAAACCCACAATAATCATTATCCCATATCATCATCTTCCATTCATTTTACCATCAAAATAACACCCAAGTTCACAACCATCATAGTTTACAACTCTTGCCACATACCCCAGTCTAAATCATTTACCACCCTAGTTGATTATCGTACACCACATGCTATCAACAATTCAACATCGTTGTGTGACATCACATGTCTCACAACTCAATATCATTGTGTGACAATACCCGACACAACGTTTTATAAACACGTTCCATATTCCGTTAACCAATATTGAGTTTGATATTTCTAAAAGACAAAAGTTGTACCTAGCATGGCTAAACATACTCAGCACGGTCTAACCAATCCATGTTGATTTCTAATATTAACTAACTAGTAATGAACTATTCTAGGGTGACAAATAATCATGGCATACAAATGACAAAGTAGGGTATAATCCAATTAAGTTGAATAACTAAATTCCAAACTAATTTGAAATCAATTGTATGCATGAAATAACATGCAATAATTTAAATCAATATAGTATTTTTTGTAAAATTAGGTTCAACATGATCAAAACACAACTTACCTTCAAAAAGTTCTTAATCCTGTTTCGAACCTTGCTCTTGAGTTGGCTCCTCATTCACAAACACCTCGGGTACTTTAACGTCTACGTGAACACAATTAAATAAGTAATAAATACCAAAAATAGAGAGAAAATTCAACTCTAAAAGTTAAATAAAATTCACCATTAAATAGAGCTCAATTTTATAAATTTTTAGAAACTGGAATCACCTCAATCGGAGTTCATATGTGGGAGAACGGCTCTCTAAAGTTTAAAATAAAAGAAAAAAGATTAAATCCTATTTTACTAAATTATTTCTCTACTACAAAATTGGGATTAATGACATCATGCTAACGTCAGGATAAATAGGGTTTTGGCTGAATTATTTTTCTAAAAGAAATTCTATTTATGACGCCATGGAGACGTCATCAGCTTAATTAACCAAATTAACTAAAATCAAAAACTAATTCTATTAGACTTACATGTGGGCCCACAATCTATAAACCACGTCCACGAACTCGACTCAATCCATGGTGGACTGGTTTCATTGGAATCCTGACTGATGGCGACGCTGGCGTCAACCCTGACGTCATGCGGACACATGGCGCATATCCGACTATTCATTAGATCGGGTGGCTATGATTTTATGATGAAACAAGCATTACACAGACACGTGGCACACGGAGATAGAGACACATGGCGCATATCAGTGAACCACAACCGAATCCAGCAGCCGAGACACCGTGTACCTGGCGAGCTTCACGTAACAGCGCCATTAATGGAGCTAGGGATGACAACACGGAAACATCGACTTAGCTACAGATCCTGTCCCAAAACTCACGGATCCGATGGAGATTGATGCGCTGAACATTTAGATGGGCTTGGCTTCCACGGAGGTGAAACGGTGAGGTAGATCGACACTGTTGAACGGCGGCAGAACTAGACGACCATCGGTGAGCTCACACAGCCGAATGACAGCGACTCAGGCGATGAGGGTTAGGGCAAAAGGTGCGACGCGATTTGGGAAACACGGCACAGAGTCCTGGGCCTTAAATAAGGGCCTTGACATTCAGGAAAAACGAGCGAAGATTCGGACGTGAAACGAATGAGGCGGCTAACGGCGACGCAGTCCGCATCGGACTCGGCGGAGACGATGTGGCATGACGAACGGACGTGATGTGCTCTGTGTGGCTTAATCCACACTGAACACAGAACCAATGGTTGAGATCCACTAGGGTTTCTACTGGCACCGATCAACCCCCATTGTTGATCATAATCCAACGGTCACCATCAAAAGGCTATGTGCCCCCATAGAACCATTCGATCACAGATTAACGGTAGTGATCTAGGGTTTGCGGAAACGTCCAAGCGGCTAGCGCAGGCTGGCGGCGCGAGATTAGGCCGGGCCCACATGGGTTCAGCCCAATACTACTTCTAGCAATTTTCTAGCTTTTTCCAATAAAAATAATCCTACAAAATAAACAAGGCCAAAATAAATATAAAAAATACCCAAAAATTTCTAGAAAAATCTAGAAAGTATTTTAGGGCATTTGGTACTCAAATAAAATATTATCAACCAAAGTTTATTTAAACTTTTCAAATATTTAAATAATTTTAACAGAAGTCTTAATTCAAATAAATTTCAAATAATTCAAATAAATTCCAAAAAAGTCATAAAAATATAAAATATACAGCAAATCCATAAAATATAAAAAATGAGATGTTACAAACCTCCCCCTTAACAGAATCTCAACTCAGAGATTCAGGGCTAACTAAGGAATGGGTTAGGAAATTATAACTTTAGATCCTCTTCACATTCCCATGTGGCTTCACTCTCTGAATAATTGCTCCACTGCACTCTGCAAAACGTACTGAATATTTCTAATCCTATGATCAGCTATATCCAAAATCTTGATCAGTTGCTTCTTATAAGTCAAATCTTACTGCAAATCAATTGACACCAACGATGTCTGCTTTGTCGGCACTCGAAGACACTTCTTAAGCTAAGACACATGAAATACGTCATGCACACCCGCCAACGATTGCGACAGCTCTAACTGATAAGCAACCTCTCCTCGACGGTTCAAGATTTTGTACAAACCAATATATCTTGGCATAAGCTTTGCTTTAGCATGAAACCTATTAACACCTCTAAGAAGGGTAATTCTTAGATACACAAAATCATATGTCTCAAAACTCAACTCTCATCGATGATTATTAGCATAACTCTTCTGTCTCAACTGATCTACTTTCAACCTCTCTCTGATCATATCAATATACTCTTCGGCTTTTCACCTACTGTGATCCATAGACCAGGGAACCCTAGCTCGGCATCATCAAAAGATTCCAATCGGGGAGCTCCATCTGCAGCATCGGCTCGCTTGAACAACATCACAGCAAAACAAGCAGAAGGAGCGACTGACGTGGTGACTGGTATGCTTTCCATTCCCCCATCTCAGGGTACTCTATTATTTGATCCTGGTACAACACACTCTTTTATTTCTAAGAAATTCACCACTCAACATAATTTAGAATGTGTACCTCTATCATTGCCCTTAGGGGTTAGTACACTCGTAGGGATAATCACAGTCATCTTTATTAGGAGAAATCAGATGATAAATATCCAAGATATTCTATTTCTAGCTAACCTTCATGTTATCAACCCATCTGAGTTAGATATTATTTTGGAAATGGATTGGTTAGCCACGAATGGGGTTAATATAGATTGTGAGAGAAAAATTGTGTCTATAAGAAAATCCAATGGAGATCGTATCCTTTACCAAGGAATCAAAACCAAACCAAATATTTCTGCAACCCAGCTCAATCATTTATCCTCCTCAGATTTGACCCTCATCCCAGTGGTAAAAGAATTCCCAGATGTCTTTCCTAATGAACTGCTTGGTATGCCACCTGACAGGGAATTAGAATTCTCTATAGAACTTATTCCTGGATCTATTTCAATATCTAAAAGACCGTACCGAATGAATCCCCCAAAATTAGTTGAGCTAAAGAAGCAATTAGAGGAATTGGAACAAAAGGAATTTATTTGAGAAAGTGTATCCCCGTGGGAAGCACCGGTCTTATTCGTAGAGAAGAAAGATGGTGGAATAAGACTATACACTGACTACCGAGACTTAAACAATGTCACTATTAAAAACAAGTACCCACTACCTCGAATAGATGACTTGTTCGATCAGCTTAGAGGTCCATGTGTCTTTTCCAAGATTGACCTTCACTCAAGATATCATCAGATTAAGGTTAGATCTGAGGATATAGAAAAAACTGCATTTGTATTCTGATACGGTCATCATGAATACACGGTTATTCTCTTTGGGTTAACCAATGCCCCCACTGTATTCATGAATCTAATGAACAAAATCTTCATGAAGTATCTGGATATATTTGTAGTGGTATTCATAGATGGCATCCCCATCTACTCCAAGAGTGAAGAAGAACATCAAGAACACTAAAGGATAGCCTTGCAAACCTTGAGAGAAAGTCAGTTGTATGCCAAGTTTAGCAAATGTAAGTTTTGGTTAAAACAAGTGTCCTTCCTTGGTCATGTCATTTATGGAAAAGGTGTAGAGGTTGATCTATCCAAAATAGAGGCCATCAAAACCTAGAAATGTCCATCCAATGCATTAGAAGTTAGAAGCTTTCTTGGATTAGTTGGATATTATCACAGATTTATTAAGGGCTTTTCTCATTGCTTCACCTATCACCAAACTTCTAAAAAAGACCATCCGTATAATTGGACTGATAAGTGTGAAGAAAGTTTCTAGAAACTCAAACAACTCCTAACCTCAGCTTCAATCTTATTTGTGCCAGAAAATGGTGTAGAATATGTTGTGTACTGTGATGCCTCTAAGTCAGGATTAGGATGTGTACTCATACAGAAAGAGCAGGTGATTGCCTATGCTTCTAGGCAATTACATCCTCATGAAGTCAACTATCCTACCCATAACTTAGAATTGAGAGCCGTAGTCTTTGCCTTGAAAATCTGGAAGCACTATCTATATGGATCAAAGTGCACCCTGTATAGCGACCATAAGAGTCTCAAATACATATTCACCCAGAAAGAGCTGAATATGAGACAACGAAGATAGTTAGAACTCATTAAAGATAATGACATCACCATCAACTATCATCCTGAAAAAGCCAACATAGTCGCTAATGCGTTGAGCCGGAAATCCCACTGCCACCATCTCTCCATTCAAAATTTCCAGTCTGAGCTCATTCAAGAATTAGCTAAGATGGAGATTCATTTCAATTTGTCTCCATCGAATGACATGCTATCCATCATGACTGTCCAATCAACTTTATTGGAACAAATCAAAGAAAAGCAGCCCTCTAATAGCTTCATCATAGAAGAGATCAAGAGGATCCAGTCAAACCAACACTCCGAGTTCACCTTAAACGAAGGAATTCTCAAATTCCATGATCGGATCTGTGTTCCAAATGATCCTGAAATAAAATCTCTGATCTTGAGAGAAAGCCAAGACACTGAGTATTCCATTCATCCGGGTAGTACCAAAATGTATAAGGATCTGAAAGAAACATTCTGGTGGAATGGTATGAAAAAAGAAGTAGCAAAATATGTTAGTAAGTGTGATACTTGTCAGAAGGTCAAGGTGGAACATCAACGTCCAGCGGGCCTACTTTAACCCCTCCAAATCCCAGAGTGGAAATAGGAAAATATCTGTATGGACTTTATAACGGGTTTGCCAAGGATTCTAGCCAAGAAAGATGCTATTTGGGTTATAGTAGATAAACTAATAAAATTTGCTCAATTTATAGCCACAAATTAGAAATACTCCGCTCATAGGCTAGCCGAGATTTATGTAGAAAGTATAGTCACCCTTTATGGAGTTCCCAAAACCATCACTTCTGATAGAGGTTCCATTTTCACCTCTAACTTTTGGGGGAGTCTCCAAATTGCTCTAGGATCCAAGCTCAAATTCAGCACAGTTTATCATCCTCAAACTGATAGGCAGATAGAGAGAGTAAATCAAATCCTAGAAGATATGTTGAGAGCCTATGTAATAAATTTTAAGAAAAGTTGGGATAAGTACCTACACCTCGTCGAGTTTGCTTATAGCAATACCTATCAAGCTAGCATCCAAATGGCTCCTTTTGAGGCCCTGTACGGTAGAAGGTGTAGATCTCCAATCTGTTGGTATGAGGTGGGAGAAAAGTCTTTACTTGGTCCAGAATTGATACATCAGAATGATAAGAAGGTCAAATTGATTCAAGAAAGATTAAAAACTGCCCAGAGCAGATAAAAGAGTTACGCTGATAAGCGTAGACGAGACCTAAAATTTCAGCATGGAGATCATATGTACGTAAAAGTGTCTCCAATGAAGGGAGTACATTGATTTGGAGTTAAAGGGAAATTGAGTCCTCGTTATGTGGGACCATTTCGGATTCTAGAACAGAAGGGAAACACTGCATATCAAATAGAGTTAGGGATGGCAATCGGATGCGGCGGGTACGGGTAGTACTCGCCCATACCCATACCCGCGAACCAAAATCTTCCCTACGGGTATACCCGCGAAGGGTCGCGGGAGAAAAATCTCGCCCATACCCGTCGCCCGCGAGTACCCAATACCCGCTGGTATAACCATTTACCTGCCACCATCAATAATCTTTTCAACCAAATGGCACTAGGTGCTAATGAGCTATGGTACTAATACAATCTTTTTGATGAAATTATGGGTATTGGCTACATTCTATGGATTAAAGAATGATTATCAATGATTCAAAATTTTAAATGTACATGAGAATAAGAATTAAAATAATGCAGACAAATAATATACGAATGCTCAAGTTCAACAATTATTGAAATGAGTTACCACAAATTGGAGATCAAGGGGTCAACTTAGTGCCTATTCTAGCCCGTATATCAATAAGATATGGCGGGTAATCAGGCGGAACGGGTACGGATGAAGCTTCCCCATACCCATACCTGTTTGTCCGTTGGGTAAAGTTTGGCTCCCTATAAACATACCTGCGGATAATAAAAGAGGAACATACCCACCTCAATTAGGGTTTTTACCTACGGGTATACGGGTAATCGAGTAAGATTGCCATCCCTAAATAAAGTTTCCTCCTCAATTGTCTAGAGTCCACAATGTATTCCATATCTCCCAGTTGCGAGCTTGTCTCAAAGAACCTGCGAGAATTGTTATATATTCTTATATGTCATCAGTTGGCCTTATGCATAGTGTATGTATGTTCCTTAAACCTGAGATCGTCATTGGTTTCCTTGATGTGAAATGGTTTACTTTGAAGCTGCCAAATGTTACTCTTTAACCAGGTAGTTATAAAGAAAGCTTTCAGGTTTACTATGAAACATCCTGAGGTATATGAATGATCAAGATAGAATTTGCTTCTCCTATATAACAAAGAGATATCTCTGGACCCCTCGAGGTCGATGGATTAAGGAAGTGCATGGCCATGCCGAATGTGATTGAGAGTCAATCCAGATAAATTATTCCACTACGGTACGAGTGAAGAGATCGAGCTGTCATAGGATGACACGACCCTCGCCTTGAGCTCGATCTGATATCGTAAAGCAAAGGAAACATGACATTATCACACTATAGTAGGTTCATCCGATGCTTTATAGATATTTGGGAATCGATATGTACTGCTAGATACTGCTATCAATTATCGGTCGGAAAGGTATTTCCAAGTCGTGTCCAAATATACATGAATCTATAGGGTCACACACTTAAGGGATTAGAATATAATGGTACGGGTTGGATCCATCGCTAATGGGCCAAGTGGGCTTTGTCCTTTAGCTACGCCCTAATGTAAGGTTCCACCACAAAGGAGGGGTGGCTATTTAAAGGGAATTCATGATTGCAATAGGGTAGATGAAAGGGCGCAACCACCGAAATCCTAGCCGTTACCACTTGAGGCTTCCTGTGCACGCTAGTGCTGGTACACAGACACATGGTGTTCTTTTCCCCAAACATGTGGACGCCAATAGAGGTGTTGCTGTTACTGCGGCACTGATCGGGACGATTGACCACAGCGTGAGAAGGATTGACCATCGCACGAGGAAGATCGACCACTACAACAGGACGCACGCTTCGTTGATTCGGGCTGCATCAACTTCCTTCTGCTGCACTGAGCGTCTAGTGGTAACAATCCATGATCATTTACTTGTGTGGCTTTCTGGTTTACGAGGTAGAAATTTTAATTGTGCGCTAGTGTAGCTTACTAGTATCCCTTCACATAGGACAACTTTTTCTTATCATTTCCACACACTAGGTTGATACCAAGAATTATGGCTCATTGTTTGAGTGCAATGGTTTATCCTTATATCATAACCTATGTAGAGAACCCCTCTGGCAATACCCAAACATGACACCCTCTGCCCAGCTCATATATATGCCACACCGACTTCATCTATCGGGTGAACCAAATTAATGTATTCATAAATTCACAAACTACATTAGCAGTCTATCATTACTTCTAATTATCATCAACCAAACACTATCGCAACAGCTCACAATTACCCATCTTTCCAACAGTACCCAATTTAGGGTTTTAATTTTAAAAGATAATTTTTCCATACAATGATGATTTCTGAAAGCTTTCATAAACAATTTCATAAATATGACCAAAGGAAGCTTGCTTGTATTTTGATAAAGGTATCCGTCCTCACACGATTGGTACCGAGGATTAGCGGACTGATTAAAATTAATTACTAAAATTATATAAATGCCACATTTTAGCGGCTAATGAGTTTTTACATATTTTAGGGTGTCCAACCTCTTTTTCTTAGTATTTTAGGATTTATGAATTTTTTTGTGTTTTTTAAAGCTTTATATAAGCTTTAGTTAAATATTCGACCGACTGAGATTATTGATTCAATAGTTTTTTGAATTGATTCAATTTATTTTGAATTGAGCACATATACAGATTAATTATTATTTTAACTGATTTACTAAAAATATATATTTCTTGTTTTTCTCTTATTTTATTTTTCTGACAATTCATTAATTGTAGCTATTTTATGCGTTTACTAGCGCAAATATTGTGTTGTTATTATTATTATTTTCTTTGATTAATTATCTATTTTTACACATTTTAGAAGTTTACCCATTTTTCCTTTTTCTTTTTTTTTCTTTTCCTTCCCTTTCCTAATTCTTTTCTCCTGGCCATTCTTATCTATTCTCTTCTCCTCTTCTCACTTTCCCATTCTTTTGGCTCCTCCCCCAAATCTAGCCGACCTCGCCAGCCTGGCTCCGATCGCTGGCTCTCTGTTTCCTTTGCCGACTCCCCTCTGCTGACCTGCTGCCCACGCTGCCGCCTGGGCCCCGGGCACCTCCACGCGACCGCGAGCTAGCCCACGGCCCCCTGCCGTCCTCCCTTGCCGACTCGACTCCGCCCACTTCTTCCCTTCGCGCGTGTTGGCTGGTTCCCAGGGCGCGCAACCTGGCCTCGCCTCGGCCACCTGGCTCGTCATGCGGTCCCACCGGCCCGAGCCGTCGCTCGCCTCTCTAGCCCCACGCTACCTCGGCTGTCGCCGTGCCAGCCTTGACCCTAACCACTATAGCTGGCCATGGCTACTGCCCCACCCGCGCCTGGGCCATGCGCCGTCAGAGCCGCCCGCCTGCTCCTCCAGGTTGCTCAGCCTCCAGGGCCTCCTCTCACGGCTCTATTCGGCCTGCCCCTCGGTTCCTCTGCCAATTCTCTATACTATAATACTAGTTGATTTATGCACTAAGGAGTGATGAATTAATTCACCCATTTGATTGCTTGCTCTAGTAATTGTCTATTCTGGTCTATGATGAATCAAAATTAGTTGGCCGACAATTGACGGGTTCGTGGCGATACCTGCGGTTTTTGTCGCACGCGCGGGGAGTGTGACAATACTACAGGGGCATACAATGCCGTCATTTGCAACCACTAAACTAAGGCCCTGTTTGGGGCTGCGCAATTTACTGAAAAGTTCTTTTTAGTTTCTTTGAAAGAAAGTTACCAGTGGCATTGTGGCTTTTCTTGTTATCTTTGTTTGTAAAGTACTTTATTCTTGTTAAGTAGCTTTTGGGGACCAACCGAAATGGGAGGTAACAACATAGCAAAGTACAATGGTGTCCGAGTGGAAAGATGACGTGAAGGCGGGGGGTGGCGGAGGTTGAGAAGGCAGAGCAAGCCGAGATAGAAGGTGGTCAGCTGGCCACAAGCTCCTCCTCACCTTGACTTTTGAGGTGCTGCCAAAAAAAAAAGCTGAAGCTCCTCTTTGGCCCAAAGTCAAGCAAAGCTTCACTTTTGGGACCACTAATTTCATCTACTGCTTTTAGTCTCTATTTGATTTCCGCTACAACTATTCCTATGCTGCTGCTACTGGCAAAGGATGAGGATTACTTGCGATGTGGGAAAAGAGGAAAAAAATGCAGGGCTGTGATGTGCTAGGAATGCTCCTGCTTGATCCTTCCTACTTCTGGAGCTTGATCTCGTGGTGACCTCTTGGTCTTGCTCCCTGGCTTGGTTGCTTCTAGCTCTTTGCTAGCTTGCCTTCTACTGGCCTCCTTGTTCCTGATGGTGCTTGTTTGGCCTTGACTAGCTTTGCTTCCTGGCAAACTCTTGGCTTCTTTGATGGAATGGTTGATAGTGAGCTTGGTGTGAGGGTGCTCGGTTGGCTTGGTCTTGATGGTTCTGGTGAATGGAGTTTGTTGTGCCTTATATGCTTGAGCATGGATACATAAACCCTTAAGGTTTTTGGCTGGAGGGATAGCTTCAGCTGGCCCTATCCTAATTCACAGTGCCTCATGCCTATCCATTTCTACTGTAGGCTTTTACTACTTTATCGTGGAAAGTTACTTCTCTACTGCATGATATTTTAAATATACGTGTCTATGAAATAAGTTCACGGGTTTGTTTAATTGTCAAGTGATGAAACTCTATTTTCGTGAGAGGTGACGTTTTAGCTCTAGATGAATCTAGTATCTCAGTGAGCGATACCATTTCATACGAGTCTGACGGCAATTTTATTTTTTAATTTATTGCCTCAGATTTTATATGCACGAAAGGTTTACCGCACAGGCGAAGGTCAAAAGAAGCGTAGCTTTTTAGGAATTTCAATATTCATGTCATTTTTATTTTTGAGATGTAATTAATTACTTATGTAATTTGTATTCTGAATTGTATGAAATGCTTGTATTAGTAATTTATTCCGTTATATTCAATTTGTAATAATTGAATTATGTGATTCCACTTTATTAATTAATTTAATTAAGCACATTTGCAATGTTAAACACCCGGGTTATTTCGGTATCTTAAATACCAACGATGCTTCCTGACGCATATATTGCGCACAACTAATGATAAGATTGCTAAATTTGACAATAGCGTAACAAGACTGTATAACCAGGAATTCCAGGAGACAAGAATTCTAGTGTACACTCGTGCCCTACGACTACGAGTAGAAGCAAAACATTCCGGAACAATGCGGCACCATTTCATCAGACACAAGGACTGCAGCCACGACCTGCATAAGGACTGCGCGCCACGGAGCGCCAGCAAAACACGCATTCGTCGAGTTGGGCGACGCCGCATTACTAGAGGTGAGGAATCGGCCACTTGGAGCGCCATCTAGCCAGCGGCCGAACACGCATCTCCATAGCCCAGAGAGGAACCAAGGCTCATTCCGTCCAGCTGGTGGCCGAACGCGCATCATCAGAGCCCAGATAGGAACCAAGGCGATCGGCATGGAGGAGCGACTGAGGACGAGGAGCCTCTCAGTTTCATATTGATCGCTAGGACGATGACACTAAAGCCAGACTAATTCTCTAGCGCCACTGATTGCTTTGCTTGGTATAAAAAAATTACCTTAAGCCCTAATCCAATGCCTCATGCTTGAATGACTTTTGTTGTGATAACTGATGTCTGATTTTTTATTCTATTGCCCTAAATCTATATTTTATTGACTGATTGATATTTTTGTCTCTCTAATTTAATATGTATGAATTTGGAATTTGGTTATCAATAGATCGGTAGATATAACATTAGTATGCTTATATTAAATTAAAACCTTGACATAGGAGTCTCACCTCTACTTTTATCCTGAATTTGCCACTGTCCGTGAGGGAACGGACGGCGAGAGAAACGTGGCGCACTACGCCAAAAAAGAGCAAAGAGATCCGATGCAGGTGAAGGGGACTGCAAATTTTGCCATCTTGGGACATCAAATAAAAAAAAGTTGGTCTAGATCTTATACTTTTATTTGAACGTGCTATAGCGAGTACAATAACACTACACTATTTTATATATGTTGTAAAACGTCGTCGATTTACCTACTCGAATCAACAGCACGCATGCAAGAACACGTGAATCAAGAATCGAGAACACACAGAATGTAGGGTGGAAATCTCTTTCACTTTATTGATGCATCATTTACAATAAGGGGTACCCGATATATATAGCGGTGTGAGAGAAAGTTCGGATTCGACCATATTAGGAAGAGATAAGAGTCCTAACCATATTTGGTTTAGGTTTCCTTATCTCATAACACCCCCCTTGGTCGAATACCGTGTAATGCATATGTCTCGTTAAAAACTCCTCTTAAAAACCCAGTGTGAAAAAAGAGATGGAGAAAAGAGAACATCGCACTCGCATGCTATGTTGCACTAGTTGCATCATTAAAAACCTTTATGTGAGAAAACTTCAGGAAAACTCACAAAGGGAAAAAGAGTACAACTTATTACCTTCAGGGTTTTATTAGGATCTTCAGGATCGCAATAAGGTTATGATTCAAGGTTTTCTCCCTCTGAACTCAGCATCTCTCTAAGTCTTCTCATTCCAATGCCTTTAACATATCTTTGAAATGTGGATTTAGGCAATGACTTAGTGAATAAATCTGCGAGATTTTCACATGACTTAGTTTGCGGATCCTTATCTCACCACTCTTGAGTTCGTGAGGATAGAATAATTTAGAGCAATATGCTTCGTGATGTTGCTCTTTACATAACCCAATTGCATTTGGCAACACAAGCGAATTATCTTCATAGATAATTGTGGGGGTATCGGCTTGTTAAGGCCACATGACTTTTGGATATGGTTAATCACACGTCATGACCAAACACATTCACGTGAGGCTTCATACAGGCTATAATCTCTGAGTGGTTGGTAGAAGTTGCTACGAGTCTGCTTACAAGACCGCCAGAGCAAATTGCACCATGCAGAGAAACACAAAACCAATCTGAGATTTGGCACTGTGAGGATTAGACAGATAGCCAGCATCCGTATATCCCACCATGGTCAAGTCTTGGTTCTTTTGGAAAAACAACCCAAGATCTTGAGTACCTTGGAGATATCTGAGTACAGTCTTTTGTAGGGTCGAGGATGCGCCTAGAGGGGGGTGAATAGGCGTTTTACGAAATTAATCGCTCACTAAAATCGATCGCTCTAATCAACCCCTATGACAAAACCTAATCAAGATAAATGCAAAAGCGATAAGTAGGTTTTGACAATTAAAGCCTAAATCAACTAGGCTCACTAGTACACTAACTAATTTATGTCTCTAAACAAGAATTGCTATATTGAATAAACAATTTACACTAAGCAATTCTAATGCATTCAAGCAAGTGATCAATATACAATAATTAAAGTGTTTGAATATAAATGAGACAAGAGACAACCGATATTTTTCCGTGGTGTTAGGAGACTTGCGGTCTCCCTAGTCCACGTTGAGGCAAGCCCACACTTGGACCGGCTCCGCTCGAGCACCGCCTCTTTCCACTAGTCGTGGTTTTCACGCTTCGCGTGAGGCTCAACCCGAACCTTCACAAACTTTGCGGGGCTTCTCACAACCTTTAGAGCTCAGCAAGACGCCTCACGCTGCCTAGGAGTCGGCAACCTCCAAGAGTAACAAGCCGCTCCTTCACTTGAACTTCACCGAGCACAACGAATGCGCTCCGGTGATCACCAAGTGCAACACATGCACAAGGCCTCCCTCAAGTGCAACACATGCACAAGAGGCTCTCAAACCACTCACTAATTGCAACATGCAATTAGCCTCACTCTTAAGCTCAAGAGGCAAAGGGAGAAGAGCAACACATGCACACAACTCCCACACACAAAGCAACAAAGCCAAACAACACTTGCCCTAAGCCCCCCAGGGGTATATATAGCCCCTACAAGAAAACTAGCCGTTTGAGGGCAAAATGGGCGAAATCAGCCTTTATGGTACTACAGCCCTCTAAGGGCAGTAGTACCGCCCGCCCCAATCTGTCGGCCAACGGACATATTCCGGTACTCTAGCCCTCGAGGCGCGGTAGTCAAGCATTCGATTACCGCTCCCATCGAAGCAGAGTGCCCACACCGCCTGAAAAACATGCACATCGGAAAATAGCTACCGTGACAAAAACATGCATAGTACCGCATTCTTGATTACCGCCCACACCCAAATGAGAGTGCCAGCCCACACCGAGAAAACACGATTTAACTCCAAATCCATTTCTCCAAAACCAAAACCCATTCTTTGAGCCTCTAGATGATCAACACATGATCATACACATGTGCAAAACACATTTGCACCAATCTTAGCCCATGCTCAAAGAATTTCAACCAAATTGCAAAACACATTTCGCAATCAAGTCAAAGACTATTTGCAAAACGTATTAAGCAAATCAAACTCGAGTTTATGAGATTAATTCCCTAGCCATGTGAAGGTCAACACGAGACCAGTCAACTTGCCAACACCGTTGCAAGCCCTACTCACATGCTCTCTGAATTCGGACTCATAAACCTCGGTTTATTCGCTACAACGAACTTGCAAATAACGAATAAACACATTTCATGCTTGAGCACTACTCTTTGCAACACATGCAAAAGTCTAGCTCCAAGCAACATCAAATCAAGATGCATGAACTCTCTAATTGCAACACATGCAATTCTCTAGTTCCGTGCAACCATACCAAATCGACTTCACACCAAAACCAAACTTCAACTAAAACCAAATCACACGTATGAGCTCTTTACTCGCAACACATGCAAGCCTTTAGCTCCATACAAACACACAAACACAAATCATGCTTGAGCTCTCTCCTTTTGCAACACATGCAAAATTTAGCTCCAAGCAAACACAAGTTTTAGAAAGATTGTTTTGCGAAACCAAAACATGAAGCTTTAACTAATGCAACACATGCAAAAGTGAACTTCACGCAAAAGCCAACGCACTAGCTTATCACTTCTTGCAACACATGCAAATCAAAGCATTATGCGAAAACCAAATGCAGCCAAGCATAAGTTTAATCCATTCGCAACACATGCCAAATGGTTAACCCTCATGCAAAAACCAAATCCAAATGGTTGAGCTTGAGTGAACGCGGAATGAGATCACCAACACATGATGAAGCTCAAACAAAGGGAACGACCCCTCTTTATAGCACGGCGATAAAACCTTAGACTCAAAGACTACAAAAGTCCTTAGCCTATCTAATTATACATTTGCCGCCGCGCGCAAGCAATCCCCTTTGGGGTCTTTATGATCATCACTTTGATACTCCCCCGGGATCTCTACCCTTCTTTATCTTCGGGATCCATTCTTGACGCCCATCAACTCATGATGCCGTCCTTGTCCCGTTCTCATCATCTCATCCATCTTTGGACCTAACTCAATCACAACTCATACAAATAGTTAGTCCAAGATGCATGGTTGTCTCAATTATCTCTTGCACTCCATTAACACATAATGGATGCCTCTAGATCAATTGAGCACAACCTTAAATCAATAGAAATGATTTAAGTGTGTCTTAAGTACAATAATGCAACTCATGCTTTATTATACTTAAGAACTATTCATTTGTCCTCAATTAATCACGGAACACCATCAACACATGATGAAGTGTTCGTTAATAATTAATTAAGACAAATGAACTCAATTTAAATTATCATTTAAATTGATATGAGTATATATTAACTACACAAGTTTTCATATACTCATGTTAATGGAAAGTAATGATCCATTATATGTAAATTGTATGGAAATGATCATTACTCTAGATCATCAACTATAGAATACACCCCACATGTATATGTGCATAAATATGATTGACTTGGAGATAATATGCACATATTCAAATTGATCGTATTGGAGTATATCCTATATTACCATGAGTATACTTATAACTAGGCAATTCGAATATATACTCAAGGATTTAGTTTCTTTGTCTTGATCCTTATATGTGTTAATAACGAATTGATCAATACAAAGAGACTTTCAAGTTAAACTACAAACTCCCCCTAAATATGTGCATCCATGTAATATATGGATTGGGAAACATGATGCACATTTTGTGGTTAATATAATGGGGACATTCATACTTTAACTTGAATCCAAAGTATGTAATTAATACTATAATGAATATGCATACATACCTCGGGTTTTCCATTTTTCAATGCGATGAGACTAAACAAAGATATTCTAAACAAACATGTTAGTCTCGATATAAGATTGTCATTAATAACACTATCGCATTAGGGGATAAACTCAATATTGAATTTGTCATTAACACAAGATTAGATTTGTTATTAACACCAAAACCATAACTAATGAAGGTTGAACTTACATCTTTACACCAGCCCAATGTCTTCTGGTTGGAGCTGAACTATATCTTACTAGCAAATTTACTGCGAATGCAATATCAGGCCTTGTGTAGTTTGCAAGGTACATGAGCGCTCCAATAGCACTTAAATATGGGACTTCAGGTCTTAAGACTTCCTCATTTTCCATCCTCAGTCTAAAAGGGTCTTTATCCACTTCAAGGGATCTTACGACCATGGGGTTTTTCAAGGGATGTGATTTATCCATATTAAACCTTTCCAATACTTTCCGGGTATAGGACGACTGGTGAACAAGAATTCCTTCTAGGAGATGCTCTAGGCTGTGAGTGCCTAAGCAAAATTTAGTTTTACCCAAATCTTTCATCTCAAACTCCGTCGTGAGGTAAGCACTCGCTTCCTTTATCTCTCTGTGGTTCCCATGTGTTTGTAAAACTGTGGTCTAATGTTCTCGTGCTGCGTATGAATATTTACTTTTGTGGTCGAATGTGAGAACTTCTGTCTAATGTTTTCTGTGCTACATATGACTATTTACGTTTATGCTTATGCTGCAATGTTAGAACTTATGTCCAATGTTTTCTGTACTTCATATGAATATTTATGTTTATGTCGCAATGTGAGAACTTGTGTCATGCACTGTCCACTCAACTCTTGTGTACTGAAATTTGTAAACAGAGATATCATGGATCCATTTCTACAATGTTTGCTCAATGAGGAGGTTGGTAACATAAACAGCACTGATCCTGGGGTCCAAGAAGCCGGATGTCGCCAAGGCCGCCCTTCTCCCTGGTTAGACTCTGGGGAGAGGGTACCTCCGAGGAAAGAAGAAGAAGCCCGCCGAAGACGCCCAGAAAACATGGAAGCCAGCAGAGGAAGAGCGCTAATGCTCAAGATGGTTGAATGTGAGCCAGACTCTATCATTGGCACGGATCAAGAGGGCATGCACTCATCGGGCAACATTCTCAAGTATTGTGAGGAAAATCCACATCGCGAATCGGACTCCAAGAATCAAAAGGGTATAATCAACCACCTGGGGAGCATTAGTGCGATTCGAGCAAATTTGCGTGTTACGTGGCAAGGTCCAGAGATTAACCCTAGCGGCACTACTCGAAAATAGGTAACTAAGACAATTGCCCTTTTATATTTCCGATTTTGGTTTCTTTATGTTTAGTTACATGTTTGCTTATTTAACCATTGCAAGATTGCCATGGGCGAAGATGTTCAAGGAAATCGAGGAAGGTCATTTGGTTTTATGCATCTCGTCCACACTCACCAACACCAGTGGTGCGCCACCTAGATGGAAAGCGTAAAAAGGCACGGATGTGGCTCAAAGACGTTCTACTCACCACGGACCTTGTAGTCTGCCCCGATGATGCGAGTCCGGTGGTTCTCGTGCCAACATTTAGGCCGATGCTGTCTAGGAAGGCTCGAGCACGGTCAGAGTAGCACGTCCGTTGCCGACAGGACCTGAAAGTATAGCGAAGAGTCGGGACAACTCACTCGGATGTATAGTCGAACTAGCGATATATGGCGCCGAGAGGTATCCGCATGGGAGTCGAGAGGAGGACAAGATAATGGCGATGGATCTCAAGAAGATGGATGAGGCTTCTCAGAAGATTTCACGCGCTCGCAAGGAGGAGATTATAGCCGAGGTACGGCCGTGATTGCGTAACGCTTTGCCAGTGCTCCTATGTGTTTTGGACTATATTACTTTCAAGATTTGCAGGACTCTATTACATTCACTACTTGTTATGGACTACGTTGATGACAGTACTTGTTATGGGTTGTTATGGACTACGTTAATGATAGTACTTGTTATGGATTGTTATGGACTTTCACATTTTCTGTTGTCATCATTGTGTTGTGCACTATGGATTGTGTTAATGACAAGATTTGGACAATGCGTCGATGATTTATTCCTCGTGGTTCCGATGATATTCAGATCATCGACATACATTGAGATGATACAAAATCCATTCTGGGATTTCTTTATGAACACATAGGGGCAATCATCATTATTGGAGTATCCTTTCTTCAGGAGGAACTCACTAAGCCGGTTATACCACATTCTTCCCGACTGTTTTAATCCGTATAGCGATCTCTGCAGTTTGACGCTACACATGTTGCGATTATTAGGATCCGGGACTTCTATTCCTTCAGGGACTTTCATATAAATGTCCGAATCCAGTGATCCATATAAATATGCGGTCACCACATCCATCAACTGCATTTTTAAATTTAAGCCTCTTGCCATTGATATTAGATATCGGAACATTATTCCACTCATCACGGAGAATATGTTTCATTGTAATCGATCTTAGGGTCTCTGCGTGAACCCTTGTGCTACAAGCCTCGCTTTATATCTCACCACCTCATTGTTTTCATTTCTCTTCCGGATGAAAACCCATTTTGATCCTCTGAGGAACACTTTAGGAGGTGTCCCACAACAGGACCGAATACATTCCTTTATTAGCGAGTGCAACTCGCCTCAATTGCTTCTTTCAATTTGACCCAATCTGGCTTCTGTCACTCTGCCATGGACTTTGGTTCTGGATCCAGTTCAAGAGTTTTAGCAATTTTAGAGGCAAAATAAATGTCGACAATTGTAGTCTTTCTTTTATATAATTCTCCTGAATCCACATAATTGGTGGATATTTCTTCATTCATTTCTTCCGACTCCTCGTGATTTCCCTAGCGATGGAGTCCGGGTGTTCCGACTTCCCAACGTCGGTTATGCGGCGCAAATGTTCCTTGGGATTTTCATCTTGAGGATGGCTCACTTGAGAGATTACTATCTTCGGATGGCTCGCTTCAGGGATTTTCTCAACAACAGGTTGAGCTTCTTCAACTGTCTCAGGTAGTGATCTCATTTGCTCGGTTCTCTGTTTCTGCGGACATCTCTGCGGAACTGAGTCCCGTGCACCTGGAGGCCTCCCCCACTTTTTACCATGAGGGGCAAGAGTGGGTTCAATAGCCTTCTGAGGTATTTCCACTCTTTTCAAGTGCATTTACTATAGGTATATGAGATTTTGTCACTCCCTTATAATCAGTGAAGGCATCTGGCAGGTTATCGGCTATTTGTTGCAGACTTATTATTCACCGAACTTCAAGTTCGGCTTCTTTAGTGCGTGGGTCTAAAGACTGAATGTCAGTGTCATTCCAATCTATTTCCTGGCATTCTTTAATGTGGTACTTTTCTCCCCCTAATGCCGGGAAATTGTCCTTATCAAAAATAGAATTAGAGTACCGAGCCGTGAACAGACCCCCTGTCATAGGCTCTAGGTATTTAATTATTGACGGAGATTCATAACCAACATAGATCCCCAACTTCCGATGAGGTCCCATGGTGGTACGCTGTGGTGGATAGATTGGCACGTATACAGCACAGCCAAATTTTCACAAATGGGAAATACTTGGTTCTTTTCACGCACTAGTGCCAAGGGGAAAAATTCATGGTATCTGATGGTGCGAGTTGAATTAATGATGCAACGTGCAACACTGCATGGCCCCAACAACTGGTGAGTAACCTACAATTCTGTAAGAGTGGCCTAGCAATAAGCTTTACTCTCTTAATTAATGACTCTGCAAGGCCATTTTGGGTGTGGACATGGGGTACAGAATGCTCTACATTAATGCCTAGAGACATACAATAATCATTGAATGCTTTTGAGGTAAACTCGCCAGCATTGTCCATTCGAATGGACTTAATCCTTTCTTCTGGAAAGGAGGCTCTTAATTTAATGATTTGGACGATTAATTTAGCAAAGGCATGGTTCCTAGTAGATAAGAGACATACATGGGACCATCTAGTAGAAGCATCTATTAGCACCATGAAATATCTGAATGGGCCCGACAGGGGTTGAATTGGTCCACAGATATCACCTTGAATTCTCTTCAGGAAATTCAGTGATTCTTCCCTAATTTTAAGATGAGAGAGCGAACTATCGCCTTTCCTTTAGCACATCACGAGGCACATAAAAGCTTCGAGGTTTAGGAAAATTTGTAGTTTTTATATTATGGCCGTAATTATTTATTATTCTTCTCATCATATTCAACCTAGGATGACCCAGATGATCATGCCAGATCTTAAATATTTCTGGGGTTTTAACTATGGTTTTCATCGCAACATAAATTTCTGGTTTTACATATGTGTAATATAACCTAGAGGAGAAGGAAGGAAGTTTTTCAACCACATGTTTATTACACCTGTTAAACTTGGTCATGAGTAGGTATTCAGCACCATCCTCATTTTCAGTTTCTATATGAAAACCATTTAGGCGGATGTCTTTGAAACTCGAGAAGAGTCTTGCGATGGATTCAGGGTATAATAGGGCATTCTCTATAATTATACGAGTGCCCATAGGGAGAATTATGATGGCTCTTACGGTGCCAACAATAAGAGCATCGCTTCCGACGATGGTCATAATACTTTCGAGCTTCTTAATCAATGTCTCAAAATATTTAGTTCCCTAAGAATCGTATTTGTGGATATATTGACTACGGCCCTAACAAACCTCTTTAGGGCTTCAACGGCGATCTTGGCTCCAATCTGAACATACTCGTCAAGAGCATCGGTAGAGTACCGTCGCAAGTCGACGGATAGCGTGATCATCTTTTGAAGTGCAGACAAGCCGAGCCTTCGGACCATCTCTTCTCGCTTGAACCATTCATCACGGGTCTCGGCGGCACTTGCAATCTTAACGAGCAGGTTCTCGCTCATCCGAACACGGAAGAGCATAGCACAAATTAGTAGAATAACGGGGTTATAGCCGAAAGCACGACTTCTCACATACCTCGCTGAAGAGTGCGTGACCGTACACAGGCGTGTCGAAAAGTAGTCATTGTATAGCCTCGCCAGCACCTCGAGGTGTCCTCGGTGCACCACCGCTTCGGCCAGAGGCGAGCCCCCACCGTGGGGCGCTCTCTTGTTCTTCCTCCTCCTCCTCCTCAATGGCAATGCGCACAAGGAGATCGTCCTCTTCGTCCTCCAAAGACCATAAGTTGATGAGCACGCAGAAATGCTTGGACCACCACGAAACCAACTCATGGTTGTTGCTAGCTCTCAAATGAGATGAAGGCAGAGGTACGCACAACCTCCTGCAAAGCCAATGCTGTGTTGATGGTATGTCTTCACCCTGCCTCCCCTTTTTATGGAGGATGTTGGAGGTAGCTTCTCTTGGAAGGAACTTGGGGCAAGTGATGTACTCATTCCAAGACAAGCCACTGTGTGCAAGTGATGACTCCTTCCAAAGGGAAGCCACCGTGGGAAAGTGATGACTCTTGCGAGACAAGGACCTCTGTACATGCTACTTTTTTTGTGCAGTAAGCAACACATTAAAATTATGTATATACTATTTTTTTAACAATAATGCAAATAACTTTTTTTTTCATATTACGCACCTCATCTATTGTAAAAACATTTTTTTCGTTCAAAAAATGTACGAAATACATCATAAACAAGTCAAATACACTGTCGTATAAAATACGGTACAAACTTTGGCGGTTAAAGTATATGTTTAAAATATAGATGAAGGAATCTGAAGGATCTTTGTTGGAGATGTATCTTTGGGAAGGATTTCCGTCGGGAGTGGGAAGGATTACTGGAAGGAAATCGCTGGACATAGTCTAAGAAGCAGGCAACGAATCGCTTTACAAGCTACTAGCATATATCACGGAGGTTCCAGCAGCGCACGCACCTGCCTAATCCGGGGCAGCGACGACGGCGAGACGCCAAGAAATCGCTAACCCACCTCGGAACACGCCCGAATCCGCGGGAAAAGCCCCTCCTTTGCGGCGGAGGCCGGCGCGATCCAGACCACCAAGATCCACAGAATCCGTGAGGGAACGGACGGCGAGAGAACCGGCGTGGCGCACGACGCCAAAAAAGAGCAAAGAGATCCGATGCAGGTGAAGGTGACTGCAAATTTAGCCATCTTGGGACTTCAGATAAAAAAAAAAGTTGGTCTAGATCTTAGGTACTTTTATTTGAATATGCTATAGCGAGCACGATAACACTATACTATTTTATATAGTTGTTTTGATCATCAGTGTTGACGGAGAGTGAATGTTTAAGTTGCAGTACCTTAAGAGTGACTGTGCAAAACTATAAAAAAGATTATCTTGCTGAATCACAGTGTTGCAAGAAAGAGTACCGTACGGATTGGTATTGGTATGTGATTTTGGACCCAATCCGTTTGCGGTAGCTTAGGGGCAGACTAGTGGGGCCCACGGCACAGGGGTGGGGGTGCGGAGCCATGGACCCTCTGCACTAGTGTTTATGTGACGGGTTAGGTGGGCCTATGTGTTGGTGTGAGACCATGTATTTTCGAACTTTCGATCCAACCCAAGCGAGAGTTAGATTGGGCCGCATTTGGGCTGGGCTCCACGAGCGATAGAGATTCACATTTTCTTGTTTAGCTTGATCCAAACCATCCTAAGTTTTATCCGACAGCTTTAAACATGCTGTCATTTTGTCAGTCCACTGGCGACGAGGAAATGTATACACACTATCTCTTCTAGAAATTACCGATGAACAATACAATGTCTCAGTTTTTCCCAATCTTGTAACATTTACACATCATGCTTTTGAACGTTGAGGCATGTATGATAGATATCAGCTATTTATAATGTAATATTTTTGTAATGTGAATGAAAAAGAACAAGAAGAAAGCACACTAGCAAATTCAAGACTGATGGTCTCTCTAAGACTCTAACTACCACTGAAATTTTGAATTCCAAAACATGAAATTCAAATTTTAAAAGAATGTAACATTTTTACTTTGTAGTGGATAATAAAATAGGCACATAAGTAGCCGTTGCGTCTCTTCTTCTCTCCCGAGCCACACGAGCCGCTTCTCTAAAAAAATATAAGAGGGAATTCTTCGATTGCCACTGAAAAGTTAACCGGATCCCTAAATGCCGTCGCAAAATTGCTTCTCCTTCATTGCCATTGGATCTCAACTTTCATCTTTTTTTCGCTCCTGTTAGTTCCCTATGAGTTGACGGTTAAGTAGCACACGAAAAGACTATAATGCCCTTTGAGGTGGTCATGGCAATAGCAAGCTAGCAGTGCAAGGTCATGGCTAGTCCTGGAGATGGATTCCATGGTGGCCATGGGGATGCAGCAGAGATTGGGGAAGGGAAGAGGCACGACTAAGTTCGGGGAGGGAAGAGACGCGCCAGAGTTGCATAGTTATAGCTCATGCAGAGGTTGACTGATGGTGGAGAATGGAGGTGGGGTGGCGTCGGTCATGGATCAAGGGAGGATGGCAACGGCTCCTCCGTCAATGGAATCGGCCAAACGACAGGTCAGTAAGCATCTGGGAGGTGAGGTGGCGATGATAATGCGGCTGGCGAGGCATGGGCATGATTGAGCCCCCTGTCAATAGTGACAATGGATGGGGCTCTTCTTCTCTGTCGATGGTGAGCTCTAGGCCGAGGTGTGACCGATCTCAGGTGAGCATGAGCATTAGTGGACTAAGAGGTGTTGTGTGCATGCTTATCTTTGGCAGAAGAGCCCTGCATTGGGCCAGCATTGTGGACCTAAGTTTTGGAGGTAGCGCTAATAGCAGTGGGCGACTCGGGTGGAATTGAAGCAAGAAAACGAGGTGAAACAAAATCGCAATGAGGTGTAAGTGGATGGCCATGAATCAATTTTGAAGGAGCTTCAAATGCGAGTAATTTTTGAGATCGGGCGATTTGGGGAAATCGGGGCTCTGCAGTGCCACTACTTACTAGCCTAGGAAAATGAAGGTGAGGCGACGTCGATTGCTCCTAGGAGGTAGAAAGCAGAGGTGAGGCCAGAGCCGGCACGAAGATGGGGGTGGAGGTGATGTCGATAGTAAGAGAGACAACCATAGAGAAGGAAGAGGTCAGTGGTAGCACTCAGTGAGACATAAGAGAAGAGGAGGTTGGTGGAAAAGAAAAAGAATATGACATGAGGGTCAACGTGGGGGTGAGATGGGTATTTTTGAGAGAAATCAACGAGTTTTGCTGTTTACAGGTAAAGTGTCTTAACATAGAGAAGTGATAAAAACATAGAAGTTAAGATCTCATAGCAATAAATAAATAAACAGTTTCATAATAGTATTTTCAAGATCCGGTTAATTTTGAATGACAAGTAAAGAATTTCATGGAAATGTAACGGATCGTCGTCGGTAGCCGCCTCTCCTCTGTCCTCTCCTCGACGAGCCGACCAACAAGGCAACGTATCCTGTGCACACAAATATTTGGTGAAAACCTGGTGCACACCAACTAAGAAAATGATTCAAAAATTCTGAAAAAATCATGGATGTACATATCAGCTTACCCCATCTACATATAAAATTTCATGATCAAATTCGTCCTGTGCTAATAGTAATAAAAAAGATAAACTTGATCATGAGCTTCTAGTTCTGATGAATTTGATCATGAAATTTTATATGTAGATGGGGTAACTGATAGTACATCCATGATTTTTTCAGAATTTTTGAAACTTTTCACTGATGCAAGCACTGAATGCCACCAAATATTCAGATGCAGATACGCTGCTGACCAACAAACACCAAACGCCCAGCCCTATAAATACCCCACTGCTCCTCCCCCACCGCTCCACGGCTCCGCTTCACGCGCAACAGCTTCGCTGCCGCATTTCCACAAGCACCCGCCGCGCGCGATGCACCGCCCGGCCTCACCGGAGCGCGCCACCGAGGGAGGCAGCGGCTCCTTCATGGCGCTCCTGGGGCTCCCGACCACCCAGGCCATGGAGCTCCTCCTCCCAGTAGCGCCCACCTTCCCCTCCGACCCCAGCCTCGTCGACCGCGCCGCGCGCTTCTCCGCCTTCGCCGCTTCCTCCTCCTCCTCGCCTCCGCCTCCTCCGGCCCCCGCTGCCAAGCGCAAGGACGCCGGCGACCGCACCACCAACAAGGTGCGTGTGCGTACCACCTTCTCTCGAGATCATCATCGGAGCTAATTTTTGCGGGGTGCGCACGCGTTTGCAGGGGAAGGCGGTGAAGAAGGGGAGGGTGGAGGCGGCGTCTGCGGCCGGCGGCGGCGAGGATGCGGAAGAGGAGGAGGAGAAGCCGGCTTACGTGCACGTGCGGGCTCGGAGGGGGCAGGCCACGGACAACCACAGCCTCGCCGAGCGGGTGAAAGCTCAGCTCGATCGCCGTTCTCGCCATCACATTTGATTTGCTTCATTAATTGGGCTTTGGGTCGGGCTAACCAGCTGCATTAGGACAGTGATTGGGTGATTAGGACGCGGTCATTAGTAGTTTACCTGCTAGAAGCTTTCTCTTTTGCTAATTGCTTCCGCTTTTGCTTAGGCGAGACGGGAGAAGATTAACGCGAGGATGGAGCTGCTCAAGGAGCTGGTCCCCGGATGCAGCAAGGTACGTGCTGTAATTTCTTGACTTCGCAATTTTTTTACAGTCCGACCCTTCTATTTATTCACATTTTCGTCAGTACATCTATTAAATTTTGTGTAAACTGTGGTGGCCCTGTGCAACTTGGCCATTTCCTTTCTACTTTGGGTACTCGCTTGACTGCTCTGGGGTCATGGGGTATAGGCCAGTAGGGTGATGGAAATTATCAATAGGTGCTTTGTTTGCGCCTTGAATGCCATACTCTGTCCATGATCTCCAAAGCACTAGAGTGGAGTTTCGTAGATACTCTGCCCATTTTATGCAAGCAAAGCCTATCAATTTGCGCAAATGTTGAATTCACAATTGCAGCGGAAGATTATTTGCACACAAAGTGTCGTGAACTTGTTACCGGTCACTCGATCAGTGGCAAATGGTGCCTTTTGAGTTCTGAATTCACTGGCAATGTTGTGACGGCCAGAGGTTCAGGGAATTTCTTGGCACCACAAGCTTGTGAACAATTTCTTGGTACGCATAACACGAATCTATTGCATTATGAGACTTGGGGGGATTCTATCGGCTGTCAATCATGCAGGGGGACACGTAGGTGTACGTTACACGACAGAGGGAGATGGTCACTATTCACTACTGACGGAGCTGTGTCCCGGGTCTGTTCCCTTGGGATAGGGAGCACTTGCTTTGCGGCACCGAACTTGAAAAGGGAAGGGACTGGGTTAGTCCGGGCGCTGTGGCTGCCTGGCCCGAATGCGGCAGCGCATCCAAAAGGATTACAGGACGAAGCTGGCTGCAATGAGCTGAGGGGTTCGTGATTGTTTTGTTGATGTGATCTCACAACAAGCTTCTTCTCTCCCTTTGGAACGTTTGCTACTTGTGCACACATAATAATGTTCAACGAGCCCCCAACTCTGGACGTATTGATGTGGAAGTAGCCCTGGGATGGCGTTGTAGGGCCGTGATGTGAGTTGTCCGTTCGGGCTCTCTTTTGGGAAGGGTAGTTGGTCTTCTTGTACGAAAATGTGCGGGTTTATAGCAAGTGATAGAGAGGCAGGGTTCAGAGTACTCCGAAACCATTTCTGTTCCAGATACGGCTATTTGAGTGATGAGAAATGTTTTCATGCTTTTCTTGTTGACCGTTGCATAAATATTAAAGCATGAATGAAAGATAGATAGTGATTACTTACCCCTTCGCTTGCTTCAAAATTTGTGCAACTTGTATTAAGAGGAAAAGTATTGAAGCATCGCTCGTCAGTGATTGCGAGCGATTTGAAGTACAGTTCAACCCTTCTCCCTTTTGAGATGGAAATGATGTCGTTGTAGTTATCAATTTCACTTCTTTTGCAAAAAAAAAAAATGCTCCTATCTACTAGAAAGGGAGATTGGCGTCACTGACACTCTTTAAAATTCGTGATTCACTTTATGACACCCTGACTCACTATCATAGATTCAGATGGACCCACATGTCATAGACACATCGCAAAAAGCCAACGAATTGAGTGTCACTGGACTAATTTTTCCCTACTAGAAATGCCCTGATTTCGCTCACGGGTACGAAATGTTTTGCACTTCCCTTCTGTTTCAACAGCACTTTTTTCTTATACTCATCCCACTCAATTGGCCAAGTGCAGCCATTCTACAAGAATTCCTGCCGGAATGATTTGAATTTTTCATCAGGATGCATTTAATATTGATATTAAATAATTAAAACATATCATTTGAAGCTCAATTTGTATCTTTTAAATGATAAATTTTGCTTCCATATGTATCGTTGTATGCACGGAACACAGATGATGTAAAATTTTGATTATGTTTGATGGGATAACGTATTTACAAGTGTATTGTGGTACACTAGAAAAATACAGTGAAATATCTTGTTAGCAAAACTCTTTGTCCACGTTAGCATACTGAAATCAACAATTTTAACTAAAAGCTTGATATGTCACCCCTCCAAAACTTTTAGTTTGTCCAGAAAAGATTTCACGCTGTTCCTAAAACGTTAGCAAGCTTGATATGATTCTCTTCTAGTTCTTGTCTCCTAGAAGGCCAGAATAAATTTCGTGGTGACCAAATAATAATTAGCAGTTTTGTTGAATATAGCTCTCCCTTCTTTTTTGGTGAAAAGCTCCCCATAGCATGTCAAATTTTTCTAAGAAGTCACATTCACAGCTATATCGATTTAGCTGCCCATTATAGAATTTAAAGAATGTAATGCCAATTGTTTGACATGAGATATTGTAACATTAACATACCAATCTACCATATTGACGGTTCAATACCATACTTACTATTACACTATGTACTTATTCTATCATCCCTGCATGACATTGTACTATTGGTGTTGTGCTATCATTTTTTTTATCATTGCTCAACTCATGTAAAATGAGTTCTTGGATGGTGCTATTGGTGTTGTGCTATTTTTCTCCAGAAGTTTTTATATAATAAATAGTACTTCCCATCCGTATTTTCCAAAATGATGGCAAACTTTTGGTGCTCAATAGAAATCATTTGATTTGTGTGATGATATCAGGTATCAGGAACAGCACTAGTGCTTGATGAGATTATAAACCATGTTCAATCTCTCCAAAGGCAAGTTGAGGTAACTGTCATATTCACATAAATAAAATACCTGCAAAAATGAATCATCATTTGCTTTTGTTAACACAAGGTACATCATGGTCTTCTCCATTGAGGTTACTAAAAAATTTGTTGCTATTTGGCAATTTTGGTTGATCCAGTACTTATCGATGAGGCTTGCTGCAGTAAACCCAAGAGTTGACTTTGGCGGACTAGACAGCCTTTTGGCCACAGAGGTACCTATCTGGCCATCCTTTTTCCTTCATCAATCTGTCCACGAGTTGGTTACTTTGATAGTAGCTTTCAAGAGGAATTCTTTCCAGGTTTTCACAGTTTATATTCTGGATAACAACTTGAAGCATTGATTTTTATGGACCAAAATTCACATTTGGAAGCTTCCTTTTTTGTCATCTTAGTTTTTCCAGCCTCTGTTTCCAGCATCTGGCTGCTTCTTTTTCATTGTAAAACAGTAGATAGCAGTCCATTGTAGGTAACCATTTTCTCTGATCTGGGTACAAGACGTTACACTAACATATTGTCATCTGTGCATCAAATGTGGTAGGTCATAGGTGATATTTACCAAGTAAAAATGGTTCCCGGTGGTCCTTGAGATTCCAGTTTTCGATATGATCTCTCTTGTGTTAGAAGGTTACAACTACCTTCACAACTCGACATGACCACAACCTTTTGTTATACAATAGAACAACTTTACTGAGTGATGTTTTAAACAGTAAACATAAAAACGCGATGATGCATCAAGTAATTTTATGTGTATATATGATTTGAACCAATTTAAGATATAATTATTATATTTATATGCTCTTGGAGATACAGAATGCAATATTTTGAACATCATAGCCAGCCTGCATGTTCCCTGCAGGCATGATGCATTTCTAGAATAACCTTTACAAGTAGCATAGATATGATTATTTAAAGATTGGACTTTCAAAGGAAGAAATATTTGGTAAATGAAAGTTACCACCAGGGTAAACTTCATTTGTCAATCAGATATTCGCTATTTAGTCTCTTCAGTTTATATTCGTAATTCTTGAAACTGTAACCAGTGTGCTTACTAATTTCATATCTAGTGTGGAAGATTTACGGCACTGAACTGCAAGAATGCGATGGACTTGGAGGAAGCAACTTGGCCAGAACTGGGTATCTATGGAGCTTGGCGGCTGGCTCAACTACAACAGCAGTTCTGGCATGGCGATGTAACACATCCGCATCAACCGACATTAATGTCTGATAAGCAGGACGATGACCAACCTCCTGTCCTTGCCAGCTCCGGTGCCTCTCTCTTCGGCTATGATCTAGCAAGCTCAGGTAAAAGTGTCAACCAAACCTATACCCTACATCTAGGTGAATTAAGTTGATTGCGTTTACTTAAAGCATCTGAACCCTTTGATCGGGACCGCCCTTTCTGTTTATTGCTTTGCCCATAGAGTTTAGTAATAATTAGGTGGACAAATATTAAACGTGTCATATAGTTCAAAGTGTATGAAGTTTAGTTCCACCTTGGACAAAACAACTAATGCTTTTTGGAACATAAGTAAAATATATCCTAGCTCATTTGATAGCATGATCAAAACTAAGCTAGGACATCCTGCTAAAACTTCTTGCATAATCTAAAAGTTTGCCAGTATGACTGTAAGGTTGCTTAGGAAACTAGATGTTAAAAGGTAAAAAGATAAAGGCATACAGTAGTCCAAAAATGCCTAGTTCAAGTTGCATAACATGTCGTGCAAGCTAAGAAATGTACTTAAATATAACTTGATAGGAGAAATAGGCATTGCTTGCCGATACAGAGGGAAGTACAGCAATGCCTAGCTCTGTAGGCTGCATATTTATATTAGCTAACTGCAAGGCTGAAATACAAATCATAATAAGATAATAACCTATGGTAACAAACATCTGCTATTTCTCTCGCACGAACCTTTAGCCGTCTTTACAATCCTTAAGGGTGTGTTTGGTTGCTTGTATCAAATGGTACATATATGAGATGGTTCAAGAAAAATGTCATCCATGTGTTTGGTTGCTTGAATGGAATCATCCCGTTCTGAATGATGGGATACAAATTTGAGGAATATTCCTTATAGATGCTAAACCATTCTATTCACCAAAAACAATAAAACCAAATGGTATAGAATCATTCCGTCCCATTCAATATCATGCCACCAACCAAACACACCCTAAAAGAATGCAGTTATTGGACATGGACCCCCGTTCCACGTCAACGTTTGCTCAATCATCATTGTCCTTACCATTGTTTCGGGTGCTATAGATAGATGTGTTCTTCTCTGCTGGATCTGTTCTTCCTGGCGCCCTGACCAAATTGGTTGGTGTGGTCGGGCCAGAGCCAATTAATGCGTGTCTAGAAACACTTTCTTCCCCGTCTTTCCATTTGGGCTTCCTGCATAGGGCCTGTAGATGCAGATCTGGTCCCTTGTGGTCCTCCTGCTCCTCCTGGTCTCTTGTACAACTGTTTAGGACCCACTGTTCTGGAACTGCAGCTAGCTGCTAGTAGCATCCAGTTCTTGTGTGCAGCTAGCTACTAGTAGCATCCAGTTCTTGTGTGCAGCTAGCTAGTGTAGCAGTGCTGCTGTTGGTTTCATCTCCAATGTCAGTAGATTGGTTTTGAGATGCAGCTTACTGCTTACACCCTGCTATTAGCATTCCTGCTGGCTGTTGGTATTCGGTTATTGCTTCTTACTACCACTGAAAGTCCGAACCCATCTACTGGTTTGGTTTGTATCCTATACAGCCAAATTTTCCGAATCCAAGCACAATGATTCGTAGCACAGTTCCACCAGTTCAGTCATAGAGCATTTTGTTTACTTTTGAAGATTGAGAGTTTTTCACATAGGATATGGGTTATTGCTGGTGCAAAGCTGGCGTTAGCATGGATTTTCCTGAACACCATGACACCTTTTGGCCATGGAAATCCTAATAAGTGAAATCCCTTGCTTCGTGGGAGCCTAGCAGGAAAAAAAAGGCAAGTTAAAGAACCATCTTTATGACTTGTAAAATGCACATGCATGACGCATCTATATATTGTGAAGGGTCGGGAGTTTGCTATTATTCAGATCAAACCTTCGTTTCAGCGGTGTCACAACTGTACAGTTTAATGCATTTGTAAGAGAAGTGGAGAACACAGGAATTGCCTTACTGATCAGTGTGTCTTTTCGATCTTACTGGGCAATTGATCGCCCACGGCATCTTCAGAGAGACCGGCGCTATTGGATGAACAGGCCCAATCATTAAACCCTTAGGGCCCTCCCTGCCTGCATGATAGCATCTGTTCTGCTGCGTTACGGCTGGCAGAATCTGTTTTCGCGAGGAAATTATTGCAGCTTGTCGGCGTACCATGGCCTGCGCCTGCTCAAGCAGCTGAGTGGGTGGTGCACAGCAAGTTGCATCCATCCATTAGATATTTAGAACCATTGCCTTTACAGTGCGCAGCAGGCCACTGTTGCTGAGCTCCGGGCAGATCTCTCATGCATGCCATGAGCTCACATTGAATGGTCTCGTTGTTCTTCAGAATTTTGATGGCTTCGCCGTTTGTCGGCGGACTGACCGACGGCGACGGAAAAAGGCGGGCATTGGTGAACGGTGATTTTGGAAAGTTGAGCAGCAGTTCTTTCACATGTAGGCTTCTGACTGCATCTGCACTAGATCAAGCGTTGTGCTGCTACTTAGTACTTACCATTAAGTATGGTTTGGAAAATCTGCTGGTTGACGGTCAAAATGACATAGGAATATAGGACAGCTCGGGTCGAAACTCGAAATGTACAATTTGGACTTGTTTTGCGAGTTTTTGACCAAGATGGGCTGGTCATCGGCGTATCAGTGCTTAACTTTGTCCCCGTGTTTTTACGCAGGAGCGCAGCCACAGCCGGGCAAGCTGAAGACGGAGTTGTGATCAGCCGCGGCCATGGACGGCATGGCGAATTGGCGATGTCGCCGCTGGAACTTGGGGCTGTTTGGTCGGTGAACCTGGGCATTTTGGAGCGGTGTATATATGGAGACAGTTCTCTCTGGCGTTACGGGGACCGAGGTGATGGATATAAATTTAACCTTTCCACCTCCCGCGGCTGCTGCTGCTGCTTCTCCTATTGTCTTGGCACGTAGATCTAGTTGGAACAAAACAATTCTCTAGCTTCCTTGTGATTCATTCCCTGTATTTTTTGGTACACGCCTATGACTGGAATGACCTAATCTCAAGGCTAATGTGGATTAGCATTGTTTTATGGGTTAGTTTCTACGGTTCTAGGAGATCCTTCCTTCCAAGGCTGATGTTTCAGAGACCGGTTCCGAATGGCCGAGGTCGATTCAATACAGTGGATTTAGTCGATTCCAACAAAAATGCAAACGAACCGACTAAAGTGAGGTTCCGGGTTCAATCTAATAAAATAACAATATCCTACATGGTGATTAGTACCAGTTGCATTAACTCATTGGCTTGGGGTTGGGGGTCGATTCTGTTCGGCCGAAATCTCCGCTTGCATCTATCTACCTCGGGTCGCCGTCGCAGGGCTTGTCCGCGAACGCCTCGCAGAGAAGCCGTGGTTAGCCATCGTCCCTGTGCCCCGTCGTTGGGAATAAGTCGCACCGCGTCGACCGCCGGGATCCGGCGCCGGATCGTGGACGCCTTCGCCTAGATCTCACAGTTGTTGCGAGATAGCGAGAGGAGGAGCAGAGCGGCGCGACGGTGGAGAGGGCGCGCGGCTGAGTTGCACCAGGTAGGGGCGACCGGGCGAGGAGGAAAGAGGGCGGCTTGGTGACTAGCATGGACATGGACGGTGGAGAATGGATGAGTTCTTTAAAAAAAATACTTTATAAAATAAAATTACAGAAAAAACATGTTGAAAAAAATAATTACATAAGCATATCGCTGTTGCTGATTCATTTGGCAACTAAAACTTTTCATCGGCCTATCACCAATTCATTTGGCATTGATTTCTATCACCAAAATGATTTGACGACAGAGTTTTATTTAGCCAACTATTTTGTTGCTGGTTCATTTAGCGGATAGGTCCATTTGGCCAGTAGGTTTTTGTCGCAATAGAAGTCATATTGCCAATTTAATTAGCGACGGAACAATAGCGCTTCTGTCACTAAATAAATTAATGACAAAGATATATTTATGTAAGAGCACTGTTCAATGCTTTTCCTTCCATTAAAAGTTGCATAAATCTTGAAACGAATGAAAGGATAAGTAATCACTACCTATCATTCATTCATGCTTTAATATTTATACAACTGCCAAAATGAAAAACATAGAAACACCTCTCTTTATGTAATTGTTTTTTCAACATATTTTTTCTATAAATTTATTTTAAAAATGTATTGCTTAAAAAGCGAGAATGAAGTAGAGGGACAAAATAGGGGAGAGAGAGGTTGCCTTTTTTTAATATAATGTAGGTCCCTTTTAGAGGGAGAAGCTGGCTCAATACAATGTACAAAAAATTGTTAATTCCTACGAATGCATATCTAATATGTACTGAACTAGGGATATACCTAGATGGGCCATGTCAAATAGGTCGATCCGTGGCCCAACACTAATGGCACAGTCCGGCCTAACACGACCCAATCTGGCACGGCCCGTTTAGCCACTTTATTCAAAAATAGTCATTTTATAGTTATTTTTAGCCATTAGAGTCTTTAAAAAATTCAAAAAAATTCTAAAAATTTCCATTTTTTTCTTATAAATAGGGTAGCATTCCCCTCATTTTCCTATAAGCAAACTTGCAATCTCTTCTCTATATTCTCTTATGAAAATTCTCTACCTCTTGCCCTCTTGGTCATAATTTGGCAAAATTCAAAATAGTTTTGCCAAAAAATCCAAAATTCTGAAATCCGGCTTCCAGCTTCTATCAAGAAATTAAGGTAAGAATTGTGATTTAATTTTTTATTGTTCTTATTATTTTAAATGATATTAAATTACTAATAGCGTAATTATTTCTTATAGCTTTCTTTATGGAGCACCAGGATTTAGTGTCCTTCCTAGCTTTTGATTTTAGGATTTCACCTGAAGAGCTTCCTGCATCCTATCATGCTGAAGAAGCTACAATACCTGTACTATCCTTAAGCTCTACAACTGCTACTGCATTGGTAAGCACCGGGGCAAAAAGATCAAGACACGATACATCGGGAGTCTAGGAAGATTTCAAGCAGATTTTAGAGACATCGGACTGAGTTCAGAGCGGTATGCTATTTGTAAATATTGTAAGCACAAATTAACTATGAAATCTTCAGACGGAACGGGGCACTTAAAGAGACATGATAAGAGCTGTAAAAAGCAGTGGGGCTTTGAGACAGATGCATCTACAGTACAACTCTGACGATACGATATGTCATTGGGACTACAATCTTGAGGTAGCTCGTGAATCTCTTTGTTGTTTAATCGCTTTTCAAGATCTTCCTTTAAACTTTGGTGAGTCACCAGCATTTGAAAACTATATAAGGATCGCTCATAATCCTAGGTTTTCTACAGTTTCTAGACAGACAACAACTAGAGATCTAATTAAATACTATAATAATTGTCGTAGTAAGCTAAAAGAGCGATTTAATACCTATACCTTTTTGTGTCTTTGACATTAGATATATAAAATGGTAGGACTAAAGAGGGTTACTTTAGTGTAGCTGCTTAGTATGTAAATGGTGCTTGGCAACTAAAGAAGAGAATTATAGGATTGAATTAATTGATGTAGCGCACACTGGTTAAAATATTGCTGATTGTATTGTAGAAGTTGTGAAAGATTTTGACCTTACGAATAAAATTTTTGCAATAACATTAGATAATATTTCAGCAAATACTTCTGCAATAATCATTCTTACTCCGCCTTTTAATTTGTATGCCGAATCTTTCTTATTACATCAACGTTGCGCTTGCCGTATTATTAATTTTATAGTTAAATTTGGTTTGAAAAGGTTAGACCAGTGCCTTGAATCTTTTCGCACTGCAATATCTTTCTTAAATAATTCTAATTAATGAGTAGCAACATATAAAATTATTGTATTGCAATGGTGGTACGTTTACGTAAGTTTGGTTTGGATGCTTGTTAGATGGAACTCTACTTACTTGATGCTTAAGTCTCTCATACTCTATAAGAGCATATTTTCTGCTTTTATTAACACGCATTATCATAGACAGAATGGTCAACCGCTACCCACGGAGCAACATTGGTATATTGCTCAATACTTACTATTATTTTTGGAACTTTTTTATGATTCCACTGTTACTTTATCTGGAGCTTATTACTCAACTTCTCCTTTAATTGTACATCATATTCTAGAATTGTACCTACTTAAGGAACCACAAAAAAGGATAATATTTTGTTGTGAATCTGTTTATGCTATGAAAGCTAATTTTTAAAATATTGGAAAGAAATTCCTATGTTATATGCATTTGCATTTATTTTAGATCTTAGAGTTAAAATTTGAGGATTTGTTAATGTTCTCTCATTTCTAAGTGATATGGTGGTACTGATTGTTCTGGTTATTTTTAAAATTTCTATGCTATCTTATCTCAAGTTTATGCTAAATACGATCAGAAATTTGCTAGAGTTCGCATGCAGCGACCTCCACGAGCATGCACAATAGGTAAGAAAACTGCGTGGGAAAGATATGAAGTGTAGGTGGTTCTTTCTCAAGGAGTTCGACTACAACAACGTAAGTGAAGACATAACAAGTGGTGGAAAGCTAGCTGCCTATGTCAACAGCAACACTGTCAACTATTAAGAGCATCAAGAGGACTTCAACATTTTGTAGTAGTGGCACGAGCACAAGATAACATATCCGGTCTATATTAGCACGGGATGTGTTAACAGTTTCTTCGGAGTCTGTTTTCAGTCTATCTAAAAACTAATCAAAGAGAGAAGAATATATCTGACAAATGAGATGGTAGAAATACTTCTCAGTGATGAAAGATTGGGAACAAACTGATCAACGAGCTCAATACACTACAGATGATGTTAAACTGGCGTAGATGTTTGAAAATCTTTATCTAGATAATCAGGAAGAATAATTATAGTATTCACTTTTATCCTGTATCACTAAGTTATAGGTTGTACTCTTTTTTATTTGCTAAGGTTTTTTCATGCTGAGTTTTTACTTGGCAAAGTTTTTAACCAGACAACCAAACATTAATAAAGCTTATTATATTTATATTTTAGCTTTTTCCTAATTTACATATATTTTTAAAAAAATTCTACATTCCTTTGAGTTTTTCTAATTATTCTAGACTTTTTTTTTTCATTTTTTGGCATTTTTAAAACTTATATAATTTTCTAATTTTTCTAATTTTTTTTGAACTTTTGGTACCAAATGGGCAAATGGGATGGCCCAGTCCGTTTTAGCTCGTCGGCCCATGAGGCCACCAGACCATGCTTAGGTCAAAAACCTGATATGTGGGCTGGTACAGTATAGCCTATTTATTAGGCTCAGTTTGTTTTGGCTTGAGCTTGAGCTTATTTGGCTTCTACACCTCTATAAGCCACAAGCCAAAACAAACAGTATTTTTCCAGCTAGATTGAGAGAAGAAGCTTCTAGCCCAATTTGCGCTACGTGAGAGAAGCAAGGAAAACGATGCTTCTCGGGGTGGCTGGAGCTTCTAAAAATTCCACTTTCCTGGTACCCTTACAACTTAACTATTATTTACGAAAAATTACCATCCTCATCCAAATCCAAAGATTTTTTTCCATTCCTCGAACTTCTTCCAAATTCCAAATAAAATAAGCTTTAAGCTCCAAATTTAAACAAACTCAAATTTAGTCTGATCTAAACGAACCGTACCGCCCGATAAACATACTGGGCTGCCTGTTTGGTCATCACTACGTAACCAACCCATTCAATACACTGGAGATGCTTACAAATCGTTGTCTGGCCGACAATCGAATACTCGTCACACCGCAACACTATCAAACACACACATATCACTCTGTCGTACCATCAATTTGGTAGCGTGTTACTTCACTCCCGCACGTACAAAATCATGTAAATTATAAGGAAACGAACTCGATCTACGGCTTTGAATGGATAGAATAGAATAGATCGAAGGTTTGAGGTGATCACCCTCTTGTTGAACTTCCAACTGAGCTGGAATCTCTTGTGGTAGCAGCCCTGTTCTTGAGGTTTCGGAGAATACTGACGAACCTGGATGGACGCACTCGTTGTCTGCTGCATCTACCTTTGAACATCAAATGGTTCAAGAAAAATCGGAGGCGAAGAAGGTCGATTTCCATTAGGAATTTTCTTTTCTTTTTCGAGCACCCGCAACAAGATTGGATGCTATACATATGAAAGCCGCATCAACCCACGAATTCAGGAAAGGAGGAACTACCAGACTAGTTCCTTTGAGATCACAGTATGCTCAATCCAGAACGGTGAGCAGTGGAGTACAGATGCAGCACTGCCCCTTGCGGCATGCAATTAGCTGCTCTGAATTTGGCGTGGTGGTTTGGTTCAGGTTCAGTTTGAAAATCCAAGAACGGAATTAGCAGCCGTCAAGATGCCATCTTTGTGTTCAGGCAATAGCAGGGGCTGCTTGCCTCTACCAGGCAAAATACAGATGATCTTGAACCGCAAGAGCATACACAAAACAGAGATAGGAATGCCATATTTTTCGTGCGGTTAAATCACCACATTTTTCAGACTCTATTTAAAACCAAAACAAGTAGCAAAAAACGGAAACAACCAAAATGGCAATTAGCCATGACGCCCCCTAATCTGCGCAATTCAGATCATGCAGATCACGCAGATCACGGTCCAACCCAAAACAAGATGACATGACAGCTAAAACAAAAATTACTCCACGAAAACAGTAAACTAGAACCTATGAACATGTCTGGATTATATAACAATCTCCCCCTAATATTGGTGTCGTTCATCTGAGCTTTGTGACACCGATCCGCCCGCGGAGTTCCTGGAACTTGACTCTTCCGAGCGGCTTTGTCAAAATATCTGTGATTTTCTCCCGAGTACCCGTAAATTCCATACCAATTTCACTGCTGTCAACACACTCACGGATGTAGTGAAATTTGATGTCGGTATGCTTACTCCGATCGTGTAGAACCGGATTCTTGCTGAGAGCGATTGCGGACATGTTGTCCATCCTTAGTTGAGGCGGGGATGATTATATACCAATCACGTCGTGGCGATCTCTGAGCAGACTCACGACATGCCGCTGCCACTCCTGCGATGTACTTTGCTTCCCATGAGGACAGTGCCACAACGTGCTGCTTTTGGGACTGCCAGGTCACCAGGTTGCTGCCAAGGAAGAAAATGACACCGGTGGTGCTCTTCCGATCATCCTCGTCGCCCACCATGTCGCTATCGCTGTACCCGACGAGATTGAACTCGGTGTCACCTCTTGTATATGCCAGGCCATAGTCCAACGTGCCCGCCACATACCAGAGTAGATGTTTCATTGCTGTCATGTGCTCCTGCCTTGGATCCTCTATGAAATGGCTTAAATACCCTACGGCAAACGCGAGGTCCGGCCTCGTGTGTAGCAGGTACCGCAGGCTGCCGATTAGGCTGCAGTACTCTGTCTCATCCACCTTCGATGATGAAGAATGCTTGGACAACTTGAGTCGTGTCTCCATCGACGTGGTGCACGAATTGCAGTTGCTAAGGCCACTCCTCTCGAGCAATTTCTTGGCGTAGGCCGTCCTTCGAAGCTTGATGTCATGCCTCCCCTGGTTCACCTCAATGCCTAAGTAGTAGGAGAGCGCCCCCAGGTCGCTCATCTGAAACAATTTTTTCATCTCTACCTTGAATGACTTGATCTCGCCGGCAAGCATCCCCGTGATGATCAAGTCATCGATGTAGATGCCCACCACCAGCCGGGATTGTTCGATGCCATGAGTATACAGTCTGTGTTCATACTTGCTCCTGGCGAACCCGAGCGCATGCAGGCTTGAGTCCAACTTGGCGTTCCATGCCCGCGGAGCTTGGCGTAAACCATACAAGGCCTTGTGCAGTTTCAGGACCTTCTGTTCATGCCCGGCGGCAACGAAACCAGGTGGTTGCGCAATGTAGACCTCCTCCGTTAGCTCACTGTTGAGGAACGCCGACTTGACTTCCATGTGGTGCACTGGCCAGCCATGGATTGCAGTGTGGCGAGAGCTACACGCACCGGCTCCATTCTCACCACTGGTGCAAACACCTCTTCGTAGTCGATCCCTTGTCGCTGCACGTAGCTCTTAGCGACGAGACGAGCCTTGTGCTTCACCACCTCGCCGTGCTTATCGTGCTTGAGCTTGAACACCCATTTCAAGCCGATTGCTCGCTGCCCCTTCGGCAGGTCCACTAGTGACCAGGTCTTGTTTTCCTCGATGGAGACCATTTCTTCAAGCATCGCCTTTCTCCATTCCATGCTCTGCTTCACCTCCTCAGCCGTAGCTAGTTCGTCACCGATTGCCACCAGCAATTCCTCCACTAGTTCCCGTTCTGCCTCACCAGGTGGCGAAGCCGCACCGAGGATGTTGTCCAAGGTGTGGAATCGGAGCGGGGCATCGTCGTGGTCGACGTCCAGATCGAGCTTGCTGGCTGGTGGAGACACAAATTCAATCCCTGGTGAAGACGACGCGGGTGGCGTGGGGGGTTCAGGTCCGACCGTGGGCATCGACTCGCTAGCTGGTGTTGCTGGTGGCATGCTGGTGTTGCTCTGCCCCATGGACACCGTGATGAACTCGACATGGAATGGCTCCACGTCGTCGTTCGGTCCCGCTCCCTTGTCTGCGCCCTAGTCCCAATTGCGATCCTCTTCAAACACCACATCATAGGAGATGTGAACTCGGCGCGTGACAGGGTTGTAGAAGCGATAAGCTTTCGTCCCCTGTTCGTATCCCACGAACACCATGGGCGTGCTTTTGTCATCGAGCTTGGTGAGATGCTTGCCGGTGGCCTTCACGTGTGCAACGCAGCCAAAAGTACAAAGGAAGTGCACTGGAGGCCTTGACCCATGCCATACTTCAAACGGTGTCTTCCCTTTAACACTTTGGGTTGGAGCGCGGTTCAGCACAAACACTGCCATGGTTACCACCTCCCCCTAGAACTAGCCCGGCATCGACATTGCTTTCATCATGCTCCTTGCCGTTCCCATCACTGTCTGATTTCTCCTCTCCACCACGCCGTTTTGCTGGGGTGCGTACGGCGCGGTGAGATGCTTGTTGATTCCCATCTCGGCAAGATCATCAACGAGCGCCTGCCAGAATTTGCCGCCGTGGTCGGTGCGCAGTGTGCCCAGCTTCCTCTTTGCCTCTGCTTCTGCTCTCGCCTAGAATCGCACAATCGCTGTCGCAGCTTGATCCTTGGAGCTCGGCAGGATGAGCCACATGTAGCGGCTCAGTCGTCGACAAGTAGGAGGAACATCTTGTTACCGCTCGGCGTGGATGGCGTTATAGGGCCTAAATGTCACCGTGCACCAGCTCAAGTCGATGCGCCACGCGGTACTTGGCCTCACTTGGGAACACTAGTCGTCGCTGCTTCCGGTGAGGCAACTATCACAAACTTGATCAACGTGATCAATTCGTGGCAGCCCTCATACCATTCCTCCTATGCCAGCTTGCGTAGCCCTTGAAAGTTCAGGTGCCCGTATCTGGCGTGCCGTCGCCACGCCTCACTGGTGCCCTGCGCCGCCAGACACACAGGCCTGCCGATGTCCAAAGTTAGCACATAGAGTCTGGCTGGCCAACCGGGGCACCTTAGCAAGAAGCCTTCACCGTTGGTCCCAGATTCGGAGCACGCCATCGCCGATCTGGATGTTGAAGCCGTCTTCGTCAAGTTGCCCCAAACTGATGATGTTGGCGGTGAGGTAGGGAATGTGGTACACTCCGATGAGCACCTGATGCTCTCCATTCTTGCAAGTGAAGAGCACCGTGCCGCGCCCCTCGATGCCAACCACTGAGCCATCACCGAACTTGACGATGCCATGGACACCTGCGTCAAGCTCGACGAATGCAGATCTAGCACCAGTCATGTGATTGGTGGCTCCGTGTCCAGGATCCACCGCATGTAGTCGCCGTCGCCCTTCTCCCCCATCTGGACAAAAAGGCTGTCCTCTAGGAGCTCTACTGGATCTGTGGCCACCGGCGTTGGAGTAGCAGGAGGCGGACATGGTGTCGGTGGGGAATGAACAAGTGGAGACGCTGTTGCCATCAACAACGTGGATTCTTGTTCCTCCTCCACCTGGGCCACTGGGCTTGCTCATCCCTCTTATTTTTCCGGCATTCGCGGGCCCAATGGCCTATTTTCCTGCAATACCGGCACTGATCGCTAGCGACCGTGCCATTCCCACCATTTCGCCGCCTTGGAGGACTTGGAGTTGCCTCGTCCTCCGCCGTCCTTCCTGGCCGTGTCCACGGCCCCTTCGTTGGCCTGAACCCGAGCTCTTGCTACACTCCGACGGACCCTCTCCGGTGAGTTGGAGGCGCGACGTAATCACGGCAACCAGTTCCTCCTCCGTGCGATTCAATCGAGCAATGGACCCACCTCCAGAGGCATGCCCTCCACCGAGCTTGTGGCGCTCTTCCACTGCCATGAGCCGCCCAATCAGTTCTTCGACTGAGAGCTCAGCGAGGTCCAACAGGTCTCAATTGACATAGCAATCTGAGCGTACTTCGGCGGAACGGCCTGTAGGAATTTACGCACGATTGCCTCTTCATCACAGCCATCCTCGAGGATTGTGAGTTGGTTCGCGATCCCGTTGATCCGTATGGCAAATTCGTCGGCGTCTCACCATTGCGAAACTTCAGGGCGTCGAATTCTCGATGGAGCGTGCTCGCCTTCGCTTTGCGGACGCGCTCAACGCCAATGTTCATGGTTTTTATTGCTTCCCACACGATCTTAGCCGTGGCCTTCCGGCGATGGTACCCATCATTTCCGCCGGCACGGCCTTCGCAATGGCCTCGAGAGCCATGCGATCCTCGACGTAGTCGTCGGTGCCTTTGCTCACCGCCACCCACAAGCTCCGTGTCTGCAGCATGACCCACATGAGCGCCGCCCAGTCGGAGTAGTTGGTCTTCGTCAGTGTTGGGTATGATCCGCCGCCGCCAATTTCTTTCACGACGCGATAGATCACTAGCCTGCGCTCGGCAGTGCTACCGCCGCCGGCGTCGCTGCCAGGCGATGTCATTCCCTGGCGCCGCCGCGGTGACGATGAGTTCCGGCGCTGCATGAGTGCTTACTCAACTGCCGAAAAAACTCCTCAAGACTGGTAACCAATGGCTTTGATACTAATTGTTCAGGCAATAGTAGGGGCTGCTTGCCTCTACCAGGCAAAATACAGATGATCTTGAACCGCAAGAGCGTACACAAAACAGAGATAGGAATGCCAGATTTTTTGTGCGGTTAAATCACCATATTTTTCAGACTCTATTTAAAACCAAAACAAGTAGCAAAAATCGGAAACAACCAAAATGGCAATTAGCCATGACGCCCCTAATCTGCGCAATTCAGATCATGCAGATCACGGTCCAACCAAAAACAAGATGACAGGACAGCTAAAACAGAAATTACTCCACGAAAACAGTAAACTAGAACCTATGAACGATGTCTGGATTATATAACAATTTGCCCCGCTTCGTCCCGATCCACTGCGGTCGCGGATGGGGATAGGCATCGCTTTCCAACGAACGCTCCGACGTGCAAGCAAGCGGCATTGGAGTTACGGGGTGAATGGATGGTTACATCGATCCAGCCATGATGGCTTTGGCTTGCGCCTCTTAGGGTGCAAGAATCGCTCTCCTCGATGCTTATTTCTTGCATCTTTTCCGTTGATTCGTCCCCGCACGAGCAATTTTCTTCTTCTCCGAACAAAATATCAGCCTCTTATCTTCGTCTCCCAGCTCTAGACGTGAGCGTGAAGTGTAAGACTGAGGGGATAAGCCTTTCTTAGCCTATTTGTCTTTCTTTCCGACGTTTCCGTGCAATTCTTGACTGAGCTGCGCAATTCTTGACGCTCCGATATCATATATATCTTAGCCTATTTGTCTTTCTTTCCGTGCAATTCTTGACTGAGCTGCGCATCATTGCGATTACCTGCCTCTGATGCGCTGCCGCCATTTCCTCGCCGTGGTATGGCCATAAAGGTTTCGGATTCTTGGAGGCTTTTCCTTGTGCGGTGGTAATCTGGTCAGTGCCAGTCGAGTGAGGGCTAGGAGTGGCTGATTCTTGGCGAGAGGGGGGATGACGCGGGGCGAGCTGGTGGCGGCGCTTGGGGTCGTGGCGGTGTTGCTGGCCGCTGCCATCCATGGCGCGGCGGCGAAGGACTGCACGAACACGCTGCCGGGGCTGGCGGCGTCGCACACGGAGCGCGCGGCGGCGCAGCTGCGGCCGGACGCCGACGCGCTGCGGCCGCTCAGGCTCCTCGAACACGGTCACGACCACGGGCAACACCTCATCCCCACCGACGAGTCCGCCTGGATGGCGCTCATGCCGCGGAAACTCCTCGGCAGCAGGGCCCCGCCGCGCGAGGCGTTCGACTGGCTCATGCTCTACCGGATGCTGCGGAGCGGCGCCCCCGCCGTGGAGGGCGGCGCGGCCGGGCCGTTCCTGTCGGAGTCGTCGCTGCACGACGTGCGGCTGGAGCTGGGCACCGTGTACTGGCAGGCCCAACAGACCAACCTGGAGTACCTGCTTCTCCTGGACGTCGATCGCCTCGTCTGGAGCTTCCGCACGCAGGCCGGCCTGACGACGCCCGGGACGCCCTACGGCGGATGGGAGGGCCCCACTGTCGAGCTCCGGGGACACTTCGTTGGTGCGCCGCCGCAATCTTGGCTTGGTTTTGGGGATTTACGTAGAGCGGTTGCACAGCTCGACTGAATTGTGGTGGCTTTTGCTGATGTTCTTTGCAGGGCATTACATGAGTGCTACTGCCAAGATGTGGGCGACCACGCACAATGATACTCTCTATGCGAAGATGTCATCTGTCGTCGACGCGCTCTATGATTGCCAAAAGAAGATGGGCACAGGGTACCTGTCGGCCTTCCCGTCGGAGTTCTTCGACAGGGTTGAGGCCATCAAGGCAGTTTGGGCTCCTTACTACACAATCCACAAGGTTTAGGAGTTGCTTCAGTGTTTACATCTCATTGATCAATATGTAAATCATTGCCCTGTTGCGTGAGGTGTAATATTTGGCTTGCAGATTATGCAAGGGCTTCTTGATCAGTATACAGTGGCTGGGAATTCCAAGGCCCTTGAGATGGTGGTGGGGATGGCTAATTACTTCAGTGACCGTGTGAAGAATGTCATACAGAAATACAGCATTGAGAGGCACTGGGCATCGCTCAATGAGGAGACTGGGGGGATGAATGATGTGCTCTATCAGCTCTACATGATAACGGTGATTTGCCAATTTGTTAGAAGTGTAGCCCCAATTGATGCAATTATGTGTAGCCGCGGTGCTTCTTTATTTTTCATCAGTTTTAGAAGCATGTTTTGAATGGAGTTGCTAATTTCTCCAACTTGGGCAGAATGATCAGAAGCATTTGACACTGGCTCATCTTTTTGACAAGCCATGCTTTCTGGGGATGCTTGCAGTTCAGGTCTGCTGATCTATTTTCCTAGCTGTGAGCCTGTGACTTTTCTGATATTCAGTATCATCTATGAATATGTGTTAATTCATTGCAACGAATCAAATGAACACACCTTCCTATTTGTCTGGTTTACACCTAGTAGTGGATCCATTTTACATGATAGCTTTGTCAAAAAAAATGACGAATTTTTGTTCGGTTTAATTTAATTAACACACAGTGGTGACTATGTCTACATACCAAGCAGATCAGACTCGTGTCACTACTGCAATTCATTGCATATTATGATTTGTCCAATCTAGTAAACTGACAGCATGCACAATGCATACCTACATGGAAACTGAACATGGGCTCCTTTAGTCTGACTCTTAATCCACAGAATACATGATACTATTCCTATTGCAGGTATTTTTTGAGTGATTGCTTTGTGTGTTTCAATTTCAGGCTGACAGTATTTCTGGCTTTCATTCTAATACACACATTCCAGTTGTCATTGGTACGCAGATGAGATATGAAGTTACTGGTGATCTTCTTTACAAGGTAAAAGCAGACCTTGTTTTCTAGAGGGTTGAAGTACTTCATATTCATAGATGGGAGTGGAATTTGTCCAGGGATATGACCATAAGTATATAACATTATCAGTTGATTATCATATTGGCTACTCTTTGGAAACGAAAACAATAACATGATTTTGCTTCCAATGTATGTATGCTTCATTGCTTCTTGCCAATATATATCGGTAAAAATCCAAATGGGTCTGAAAGTTGTGGTACCTTATTCTGGGAAAAGGAGGCATTTAATGCTAACCCATTTTACTGAAGTTGTACCATTTGCTTTATTATTTTCTCATTTTGTTCTCTGGCTCCATTTGAGTGGAAACTGGGCGAAGTTGACCATAATCCTAATTCCTGAAACAGCAAATTGCAACATTCTTTATGGACACCATAAATTCTTCTCACAGCTATGCAACTGGTGGGACATCTGCCGGTGAATTCTGGTAATATAACTGTAGATGCCTGATTTCCATAGTGAATGGCCATAGTTATCTTTGGCATCTGAGTTTATACTCTTAATCGCTTTTCAGGACCAATCCGAAACGTTTAGCTGAGACTCTGAGTACTGAGAATGAGGAATCTTGCACTACCTACAACATGCTCAAGGTTTACAATTATTGAACACTTCTCTGAAACGTTTATCTTCTCTTTTAGAAATGTGTCATATGCAAACAATCTGCAGGTTTCTCGGAACCTATTCAGATGGACAAAGGAAATAGCATATGCAGACTATTATGAAAGGGCACTGATAAATGGCGTGTTAAGCATCCAAAGAGGGACAGATCCTGGTGTCATGATTTACATGCTACCCCAGGCCCCTGGACGGTCTAAAGCAGTGAGCTATCATGGTTGGGGAACAAAGTATGATTCATTCTGGTGTTGTTATGGGACAGGTAATATCAGAAACTGCTGAATTATGTTTACTATTTGATATTGCTGCTTTGATGTGAAAATTTTGCAGTGACTGGTATTTTTCTCCTCTCTTTTTTTTTTAACTTCTATATGCTATCCCTTTTTTGTTTTATGTTCTAAGTTGTGAAACTTAAAATTCTAAATTATGAAGTTCCTGTGCAGCTTATTTGTTTATGGCTGTTCTAATTTTCATTTGCAGGGATAGAATCCTTTTCTAAACTTGGTGATTCCATTTACTTTGAGGAGAAAGGAGATACACCAGCACTCAGCATCATTCAGTACATACCAAGCACTTTCAATTGGAAAAATGCTGGGCTTAATGTTACTCAACAACTCAAACCCCTCAGCTCTTCGGATCAGTATCTTCAAGTTTCACTTTCCATTTCTGCAAAGGTAATTCTTCTTGAGTTTTTTTACGTGAAATTCAGATCAAAGCATCAGCATTTAGCTTCCTTGTTTTCTATTTGTACAGACAAATGGTCAGTCCGCCACGTTGAATGTGAGAATACCATCCTGGACATCTGCCAATGGTGCAAAAGTAACTTTAAATGACAATGATATGGGAGTAATAACTCCAGGTAAAATCGTTTGAATGCATGAATCACAAATTTACCGTTTCAATTACCATATATCATTCAGGGGACAACAGACAAGTGCTTTACTTGATCTTATTATGTGGGCAGGGTCTTTCCTCTCAATCTCCAAACAGTGGAACTCAGATGATCACTTTTCACTACAGTTCCCCATGTCCCTTTGGACTGAAGCGATAAAAGGTCGGAAATTTAAGAAATTTCAACTGTTATGACATAAATGGATTGACATATTTAAGCTTGAAGGCGTACATAGCTAATTTATTTAGTTCACAAAATATTTGTCATGTCTGGCTATAATAAAAATAAATAAGCTAGCAGTGGACATGACAAAGTTTGGTACCATGCCCTATGCTAACTACTGTGATTTATTTTAGTTAGAATCTTTGTTTAAATATTAATTGCTAACTATACCTTCAGATGATCGGCCGGAGTATGCATCTCTTCAGGCAGTTCTATTCGGGCCATTTGTTCTTGCTGGCCTGTCCACTGGTGATTGGGATGCGAAAGCCAGCAAGATTAGTGCAATTTCAGACTGGATCACTGCAGTTCCTTCGTCGTACAACTCACAACTGGTGACCTTCACACAAGAATCCAGTGGGAAGACATTTGTTCTGTCAAGTTCAAATGGCTCTCTAACTATGCAAGAACGACCTGTAGTCGATGGCACTGACACTGCCGTCCATGCAACATTCAGAGTATACTCCCTGGACTCAACAAGGCTGCTTGACACCTACAGTGCAACCGTGAAGGGGACCTCTGTGCAAATCGAACCATTTGACATGCCAGGAACGGTGATCACCAATAATCTTACCCTATCTGCACAAAAGAGCTCAGATTCCTTCTTCAACATAGTACCTGGGCTTGATGGAAAGCCGAACTCAGTCTCCCTCGAGCTCGGGACCAGGCCAGGATGCTTCTTGGTGGCTGGCGCAGATTACTCTGCCGGGACAAAGATTCAGGTCAGCTGCAAGAGTTCGCTTCTGAGCATTGGTGGGATATTCGAGCAGGCGGCGAGCTTTGTGCAAACTGCTCCATTGAGGCAATACCATCTGATCAGCTTCATCGCGAAGGGGGTGAGGAGGAATTTCCTCCTAGAGCCATTATACAGCTTGAGGGACGAATTCTACACAATATACTTCAACCTTGGGGCCTGAGCCTGCAAGATTACTACTCTATAGTAGAAATATCCAGAATAATGCGTGCCATCTTTCTTCTCATATACTGTAGTTAAGAACAGGGAACCGAAGAGTAAATGAACTGTTTCTTCTGAATATATACGATAATTTTACTGAGTGCAACACTGGGCATTTCTTCAGTGGGTCAGTTACTTCTGATGGTTCGAATTTTATTGTTTGAATGTGAGAACCATGAGTTGTTCAAGTCATGGTTTCTTCTTTTTCGCCTTCTGTATGTCGATAACTGAAGGTGCTGCTGTTTATTCTGGTTGTTGTCTGATTTCTGTTTGGGGTGCCTTTTTTTTAAGGTTATAGCCTTATAGGGTGTCTGATTTGTTACATAAAAAAAATACATCTCCAGCTACTGGGAGGACGACAGAGTCAATATCCTATATTCCTATCCACTCTCTCAAACAATGCTGAAGAATCTCGACTGATCAGAGCTCCCCCTTGGTGCCTGCATTGTTTAATACATCTCTGCTCAGCACCCGGCAAAAGAGTTTATCAATGTACGCATCATGTCTAAAGAGACCCAACCACAAATCAAGGGGAAAAAGTTCATCCTCTACAAAAGAATATTTCGGCACAACTTGGCCTCGTTGCAATCGACAATCATGCCATACAACTCGTACTTATTTCAATCCACATAAGGAGCGATGTGCTCCAGTTGTATAAAGATATTACGGGACAGGTTGGGGGTTAAGAGAACAGAATTTGTGCAACGTTCCCTTGCATCAGAACTCCAGTTGCCTTTGTAGCAGGAAATCAAAGCAGCAAAATGAATCTTCACGACAATAGCACATCATTGTATTGTAATGCAAAAATCGGTCGGCGTCTCCAATAAACAAGTTGTATCCTGATCCAAACCACAGCTCTTCGAAGACGGAATTTTAATAGGTGGTGACCATGCACAAGATTCCCAGTTCATTGCATCCTGGAAACCTGGATTACTTAAGCTGTTAAGCAGACGCCAATAGCTTCACATGTAGAACCTTCAGGGGTGCTTGTTTAAGTTATAAACCACACTTGCATTAACATACGACCAAAAGGGGATAGAGCAATGACCTCAGAAGTCAGAACCAACATGTCAGCATTTCCTCTCTGATTCAATGTTCAATCTAGAGTAGAGAGGTAATCATGCATAATTTGACAAACTTCTCCGCGTAACACTACTATACAACCATAAACATGATAGAGCACGTGAATTGAATGTATATCAGATAGAGTTGCATATAGAATATCGTAAACATAGAATAAGAAATGGACTTGTGAGCAATATGATGGACCATTGCTGATTACTTTTACTAATTGGAAAGTAACACGCATGGGGCAATGGTACATTACAGAGCTAGCTAAATGAGATGCCACAATACTCACAGAAAAACCACCATGAATAAAGCTTACACAACAAACCCAACACACAAACCATTCGGACACGACTGAGGGGATGAATTCTTGCAGCTGCCAAGATGCAGTGTGCATCACAATGTTGAATAACTTTGGAAGTGCAGCAGCCAACAAGAAAATGAAGTGCAATGATAGCAGCAAAGACGGATGATGAAATCTTGTAGGTTGAAATCCATTTCCGCCTCTTAGATCTTGTCGAGCTTCTCTGCCTTCACCACTGGATTGGCCTTGGCGATGGCATCCCGAGCTGCACTGCGGTAGTCGAACTGGCAGTCATGCTTGTCGGAATAGCGGTGCACTGCACAGTACATGTTACCGCATCGGCAGTTGAATCCTGTCAGTCCAACCCTCTTCCTACAGGTAGCGCACCGGTTCGGGCCCTCCTTGCCCTTGGCGTTTACAGCAACACCCTCGCTGGTGCCGGCAACATCAGCAGGCTGCACAACCAGCGTCTTCGCCTCGACTTGAGCAGCCACCACCACTGTGCTTCCAGCGACAACAGGCCCTTTCCCACCATCACCACCATTGACAATGCTATCGATGGAGGAAGCAGCCAGCTTCGTCTGCTCCTGCTTCATGATCATCTCCTTGTGGCACTTGGAGCACATGTTCATGGTCGCTGCGCTGCCAAAGAAGCCACAGTTGTTGATGCAAAGGATTGGGCCCTCCGGCTGCTGGCAGCCCGCCTCCTTGTGTTCCATATCGACTGTAAACTGCATATCAAACAAACAATGTAAAGGTCATTACTCAGAGAGAAAGAAACAATTGTAATCTTCGGAGAATAAGCGCCGGTTCAAATAGATCCACGCAGTAATCGAACAGGCAACCGGTAGTTACAGTTCCACGTTAAAATGACCCTAAAAACTTTAACTTTCAGAAATCATAACTCACTGCATGGACCTCGCACTTTATGAAACGAGATCCTAATTTCTAGGAAGCAAACACAATCGCTATCTCAAAAGCGACTCCCAAGTATTGCTACCAATCTGACCCACTCAGCAGTCAGCATCATTCACTTGACCGACAGTCGAGATGAAGAACAGGGCATCGAATTTAAATCCTAAACACTGCAAATTTATCCCAAGAGGCGGCAAATCGAATGCAATACGCACCAAATCTGTTGCATAATTTCACTAATTCTAACAGCTACAAATAAACAAGCATTTCACCGAAAGAGAAAAACGTAAATCTAATCATTTTCACCCAGAAAAACACGTCCTTAACACAAGAAAAACGCACAGAGAGAAATACTTCTACTCGAATCGGACAAAACACCAAATCAAACCACGAACATCGCTCCCTATTCACCTTCCGTTGATCCATGCACCCAGCGAACCCCCCCCCCCCCCTCCTCCCCCCAAACACCCACCCACACACACAAGAAACCACCAAAAAATTCCCCGGAAAAACACGCGGGTCGATCAGGAGACACCGAATCGAACCCGGGAACCCACAGATCAACTCAGCCAAGGAGAGGGAGCGAGCAAACCCTAACCCTGTGCGCAGCGGCGGCGGAGGAGTGCGAGGATTGGAATCGCGAACAGCTCGGCTAGTCGGCTCGACGGTGGCTTCGAAATCGGGGCGTCGCCAGGGGAAGGTGGGGGGAGAGAGAGAAAAAAAAAGGACGCGGACGGACGTGCCGACGAAAATTACCGGTTTGCCCCTCCGCTTTACGGGGTATTTATGTTTGGTGCGTGGCGGGCTACGCCCCGTCCGATCGTGGTGCGGGTCGCGGATGGACGGATGGGATCGCGGTGGGTGTGGTTTCTTTTGTATCGGGGTCCCTGAGAGATGGTGGGTTGTTTAAATAGGGGCTTTTCTTTCTTGCTGTTGAAGAAGAAGAGCGCGTCCTTTTCTCCTCCTTACAGTGTTCATTGGTGGTGGGCATGTCAAATTACATGTGTGGACCTGTGTTCGAGTCACTCTTGTGAACAGCAATAGAATGTGTACTTCATATGTATAATTTTGTAATTTTATATAATAATTTTATAACATCATAAATCTAACATATTTATTTGAATTTTTTGATAGATAGATCACTAGTGTCACGATTAGTTGATCATGCCTTGAAACTGTTTCTTAATTTTGTCAAGATCAAGTATTTTGAATATCTTCCACTCAATGTAGCACATTATCAAGTCATTAAGCCAATTATTGAATATCTTATTGCACAAATCGGTCTTGATAATATTCATAGCCAAGAAAACTTTTTCAACCAATGTTATTGCCACCGGTAGTAGCAATGCTAACTCAATGAGACAACATACCAATGGAAATGCAATGACTTTTAGTTTCAATATTCTTCATGTCCAAACTTCCAAGATCATGACAAACAATAATACCATCAATTCTTTGCACATGAAAAATGAAGGCTTCAAGTTGATCCTTTATAGCCGCACAATCAGAAATAGAGAAATCTTGATCATAGATTTCCATAAGTCAAGCAATCATATCCACATTGAACTTAGAGGAGTCTCTTGGATCAAGTCAAGAAAAGTATGCAATCAACTCTGATGATACCTCATTAAGCGATGATCCATCATTGTGGTAATAGCATCAATAGCAAGATGATACCTCATTAAGCAATGATCCATTGTTGTGGTAATAGCATCAATAGCAGCATTTGTCAAAAAAAAAGCATTAATAGCAGCAAAGAATGCGCCGACACAATAGTGATGGTCTTGAGTGACTGTGATCCCATCCTGGTTTGATTGGCACCATCTTGGTATCGCTTCATCCATATTTGGTATTGAAATCTTATTTGCATCGCAAAAGTTTTTTTTACTTCCATAAATAATGGCTCACAACCATGGTTCCTCAAGTTGATCAAACATATTTTCATATCAATAAGCAATGACATGGCCTAAACAATGTTTTGATACTTCCTTTGTTGTGCAAGAGATAACTCATGTGTAATGCAAAACACTTTCAACATCATATTCAGAATGAATTCAAAGTTAAAGCACGCCATTATATTTTAGATGGTACATATTAGTTGAGTAGAACAATGGAAAATTTCAAAAGAATCGGGGTAGGGGGGTTCCGCCCCTGAACATACTTGCTCGTTGTGAATAGCGGAGATATGATTTGTTTCTATTTATTCTAGATTATAATTTGTTAAGTAGATAAAAAAAATTAAGCATCGATTTGAGAGTGTCTACTGGGTGAACATACAACAAAGTAACATGATGGTCCATGCCTAAGCAAATGGAGAGCAAGCATATGCCAACCCAACCCTTGAGCACCACTCGTACATATCTCACATATATGTGTTTCAAAAGCTTGAAGGGGCTTTGGGCCGCTGGGGCAATGGCCCGAGGCTTTATGTCAAGTATAGTAGATAATTCCATATATATTTAGAGAAAATTTTAGCCCACAATGATCTTGCTTGAGGTCTACTAACCAGCTAGAGATGTCCAGAGTGACCCATATTCCTTCCCTCTCTAGCCCACTTGTCCATGTTGGCCCACGACCCACATACGGAGAAGCCGAGAAACCCTATCACTATTAGGCTAATGCCAAGCTCTCCCTCCGAGCTCCCACATTGCCCACTCAATAGCACCACCTCTTCTCTCTTGCTCACCTCACACGCACCTTCTCTCTCTCCCCCCCCCTCTCTTGAGCGCACATGCAGATAAGATGAGGGTTGAGGCGTAGGCCGTGTAGCAACAATGCAAGCTCCAAGACCGCGAGCACAACGCCCTCAAGCTGACCACCGACCGCCAATTCTAGGTTATTTTCTCTTAATCTTTTACTTGTCGCATTGTATTATCCACATTCGAAATTGGCCAATTAGGGATTAATTGATTGGATTCAGTTTGATGTAATAGAAATACATGATAAAGAGAACCAAGACAGTGGCATCTTATTTTTCATTACAGTTACAATCCAACCAATCTCCTTGAGAAAACAACATGGTATGCTACACTGAGCAAGATATATTTGCATGCATTGAAGATAACAAGATTTTATAACATTTTCAAAATATAAGGTCTTGTAAACAAAAACCACCTCGTGATGTTCATGTTAGTGGTATGTTACATTATTGTTTTGTAATTTGTGTCAACAGATAACTTTATAGTTTTGTGTCTCTAATTTACATATGTAAAGATATGATAGGCTCAAATGCATCAAACCAAAATATTTAGTGTTAATTATAGCCATTAGTTTTAGCCTGAGACTTACCAAAATCTTGACTCCTCCACTAGTTTCATATCATGATATTGCTTCTCTTAACAACATTACTAGTATTTTATTTCGCTTACATGTGTGGAAAATGGCTAATATCAAATGGGAAAAGGTTTTGTAACACCTTGGCCTAAAATCCGCTCAAAACCTAGCCCAACGTGGGGTGATGGGGGCATTTATGCATAGCACCCCATTGTACTTTTATCCTCCCTTCATATAAAAGGATTAACACGTAGGTGCTACGTTTAGGCACAACAGGCATTATATGCTGCTACAACTTACTCTAGGCAAGCAGTGTGGGACTAATCCTACCATTGCTCCACATAAGCCTTCACACTAACGGGATAGGGTAGTACATTCACCTTCTTTAAGGAGGTGCACTTTGCAACACAACATGCACATGGCAAATACCTAAAACCATCCATCAGTATCCGTCCATTCGTCTAGTGTTAGCACATATTACATGCGCTCACTTTGGGCCCACATGCGCCATGCATACAGCCCGCACCCTTGTCCTAGACACACTTGCGCAGTGAAGATTGATGCTTTGATACCATCTCTAACACACCAGCCCAAAATCTTCTCAAAGTCTAACCCACTGTGAGGCGGCCCCACACATGCATAGCACCCCACTTATACTTTTGCCCTTGCTTCATGTAAGAGGGTTAACCTAGGTGTAAGATCGAGGATGCTGACTAGAGGGGGGTGAATAGGCGAATTTAAAAATTTCTTCAACGATTAGTTAAAATCTCGCCTAACTACTCTTATATTAAAACTTAAATGATAATAGATGCGGAAGCGATAAATTATGGTTTTGACAATTAAAGCCTAAGTCAACTAGCCTCACTAAATGCACTAAATAGTTATGTCTCTAACAAAAATTGCAATCCTAAAGACAAGCAAGCAATTTAATTCTAGAAATGTAAATTGCAACAATGTAAATAAGGAATTGCACGCATACACAAGGAGACAATACTTTTTACCATGGTGTTTAAAGACTTGCCGGTCACCTCTAATCCACGTTGAGGCAAACCCAAACTGCTTTGGACCGGCTTCACGAATTGAGCACCCGTCTCGATTCCACTAGTAATAGCTCTTTCCCACTCTAGGTAGGTAAGCTCTAACCTTCACAATTTTGCCGAGCCTTCTCACAATCTCCTTGAGAAGGTCACCGTGCACGATGCCACCACACGCTGTTTAGGAGTGGCAAATACCAAGAGTAACAAATCAAGCTCTTTTGCTTGAGCTCCACCAATTACAACACATGTACAATGGTGATCACCGAGTGCAATACATGCACAAGGTTCCCCTCAAGTGTAACACATACACAAGAGGCTTTCAATCCTCTCCTAATTACAATATATGCAATTAGAGCCCACTCTTATCTTAAAAACCAAATTGAAGAGTGCAACACATGTACAACTCAATCACAAAGAGCAATGAACCCTCCAAAATCCCAACAACAACAACCAAATGCCAGTCCTAAGGCTCATTTTATAGTCTCCACAAGAAAAACTAGCCGTTGAAGGGTAAAATAGGCAAAAATGCCTAGGAGACCCGGTCATACCGTCCTAGGGCTGGTATGATCGCCCTCTAGTCCAACAGCTAGAAAAAAACTAGCCGTTACATAGAAAATTCAATCATATCAGAGAGGGTCCAGTCATACCGGACTTGAACAGTCATACCGGACAAGGCCTGGTCATACCGGCCCACCTCAGCGCTAATTTTTTTTTGTAAAAAACACACCAGGGAGTCCCTGGTCATACCGGAGGCCGGTATGACTGGAGTCACTCTGGTCATACCACAGACCTCAGTCATAGCACTGGTACAGTCACAAAAACGTCCATAACATTTTACTCTAAACTCCGATTTAGGTGATCTTAGACTCTATGCAAAGCTTATCAAGAGGGTTACAATATCTACCCATTTTCAAGATTTAAACAACTATAGATATTTTTAAATATCACCAAAATAAAAACTCCAATGTAGTCACTCAAGCCTAAAATCTAATTTTCTCGAAATCCGTCACAAAGGCTTGACTGAAGGCGTGACTACAAGCTAGCAAGAGTCAATAAGATCAAATCTTGAGCCATGTGATGATCAACTTATGATTAAAATAATTTTACAAAATACATTTACAAATTTTAATCACATGCTCCAAAACATCACATTACGCACAACTAATTTGCAACACACATTTGCAAATAAACCGAGAAGCTATGAAATCAACCCTCTAACCATGTAAGAATCAACACATGATCCCGATACTTTGCAAAACATATTTACAAATGCCAACACATGCTCTAGGATCGAAACCCATAACCTCTAGCATATTTGCAAAACACGTTTGCAAATAACAAATCAATATTTTGCAAAAACACATTTTGCAAACACAAAGTATAAACTTTACTTAGTCTTTATGATGATCAACACATGATCAAGTCACAAGCTAAAACATCGATGCATGAGCTCTCACTCTTTGTAAGACATGCAAAACTTAGCTCTATGCAAAACCACATAAACCAAATTATATGAGCTATCTTCCATTTGCAACGCATGCAAATCCATAGCTCCATGTAAAAACCAAATCGATTAAGATTCAATAAGAAGCAAGAATGAGCTCTCTTATTTGTAATACATGCAAATACTTAGCTCATGCAAGAACCAACCAAGAGAGTGAGCTAGAGTCAACCGGATTGAGTTCATCAACCATAATGAAGCTCAAACTATACGACTCGACCCCTCTTAATAGTATAGTAACCCATACTACCAACCTAATCTCCCATCCAAACACTGAGTTTGGTAAAGACTAGGAACACATCCTTAGCCCTAGCTAGTTATACCTTTGCCTCTTGCACATCCACTTGGAGCTTTTATGATTTCCATCTTCTCCTCTCCAAGCTGTGTCCTTTCCTCTTGTTCATCAACACATGATGAACCTTCTCTAACTTAACTTCACTTCGGAATACTCTCTTAAAGTTCATCAACACACGACGATGTATTTGTCCCTTTTATCCATCTCAACTTTAGACTTAACCTATTTCAAACACGTTGAAAGTGTTAGCCCTAAAACACATGGTTGTCTCAATCATCAATGCACTCCATTAACATATAATGGATGCTCCCGAGATCCTTTGATCTTTTTCTTTGATGATTGACCACAACCCAAAGACAAATTGATTGAAAGATAAATTGTGTCTTGAGTATACTAATGCAACAAATGCTTCATATACTAAAAAACTTTCAACGGTCCTAAGATCAACAAAGTGAACCATCAACACATGATTAGTTCTTTGTTGATTGAATGGCAACCAAACATAATTTAAATTGAATTTAAATTGTCATGCGTATATATAAACTACACAAGTTTTATATACTCAATTCGATAAAATCTAAAAGTAATGATTCAATTTTTATGGAGTGGTGGAAAGAGATCAATACTTTTAACACCATCAATAATAGAATAAACTTCATTAAATATATGCATATAAATAATTGAACTTGGAATCAATATGTACATAATCAATCTTAGATAGCATTTGAGTTTATCCTATATTAACATGAGTATACTACAACTACATAAGTTACATATACTCAAATTATTGTTTCAAAGTCTCGATCCTATATGTTGTTTGGCAAAAGGACATGAATCAATACTATTGAAACATTAAGTTAAATTGTGAACTCTCTCTAGATATGTGCATTCAGGTGATATGGATGAAGTTGGAAACATAATGTACATCTTTTAATGTATAAGCAATGAAAGAGTTGAAAGCATCTAGGCCCCCTAAATTTTAATTTAATACTACTATGGGGTTTTGGTGTTGATGATAAAGTCAATAACCCCTTGGTGATGAGGAATCATGATTGGGTATCTAAGTCGGTATTAAGCAAAAAGGTCAAGTTTAAGGATCCTTATTACTAGTTTTGGCTTGGGGTATCAAGCAAAAAGGTCAAGATTAAGGACCCTTATTACTAATTTTGGCTTGGAAGATGATTCAAATCAAGTAGCTAGGGTTGCTTTGTATTTATCGTACTATAAAGGGGGATCATGCATAAGTTAGAACGTTGGTTCATGGGCTAAGTCAGTTAGATTGCTTAGAGTCAAGGTCATATTAGAAATTCCCCACCAAAATCAATCATACACCCAAACAGATAGTTCCCCATTCACGTCGGACCCAAAATTCACCTTTTATTCCTTAGTCCCGCGCTCACTCAGCTCAACCCTTCTTCACCGGACTGACCTTTGTTCAGTCTAGCGCTACATATCTAAATGAGCAAAAACTTAACAAAGAGCCACCTATTCACGTCGGACCGACCTGGTCTACTCTAAAAATTAGTATGGTGCAAACTAAGTTTACGCTGTACCATCCTTTCTTTTCAGTCCGACGCTGAAGAAACTCGTACAAAAATCAAACAGAGTGCAGGCTATTTACACCGGACCTACTTCTGCTGACACAAACTCAATCCGGCGCTAACTCCTGTTTACATCGGACCAACCTTTTTATTTAGTCTGGCACAAATGCGAAACCCTCGGGTCTATTCCACTTATATTCTAAGTGATTGCTGGACCGACCCATTTTTTTAGTCTGGCACAAATGCGAAACCCTCGGGTCTATTCCACTTATATTCTAAGTGTTTGTTGGACCGACCCTTTTTTCCAGTCCGGTGCAAATGCGAAACCCTCAGGTCTATTCCACTTATATTCTAAGTGTTCGCCAGACTGAGCATTTCCAGAAATTCCTTCTACGGTGGACCAACCCAATTTGGCCCAGCGCAAATGTGCAAATCTAACTTTCATGCCAGACTCAGTTTCTTTCCAAAGCCTATGTACAACGGACCTAGCTGGCTCAATCCAGTGTAAATGTGCATATCTGTAATCTCCGTCCGGTGTACACAGGGCAGTCTGTAAAGCTTAATTCTCCTATCAAATTCAGTCTAGGGCAATTGAGCATTAGCTTGTCTTGACACTCTGACACGTCCAACGGCTAGCTTTTGCTCCAATAGCTATAAAAGCTTATCCAGGGTATTTCTTGTGCAAGATTTTGATCTCCTTGATATTTAGCACCTTAGAGCTCTCAAGTCATCAAGGAAACCGTGCTTCACTTTTAAACTCAAAATTCCAAAATTTCCTAAGTGTTCTTGCTCCAAGCTTAGTCTAGCAAGTGCTGTGCTAGTGAATCAAGGGACAGGGTTTATGGATGGTCCATTACTCTTGGAACTAGACGTTTCTAGACGGCTTGGAGGAGGTGTTTGGTGTGACCTGTCCAAAGGTGCTTGTGGAAGGCCACCATTGTTGTGAGAGGTTGGGACTCACCTTACCGGAGTGATGAAAGAGTCACCATAGTGGAGACCCGAGCTACTATGACTAGCTTTGGGGGAGCAATACTTTTGAGAAAGTGCTCTAACGTGGAAGTAGGAGTTTGGCTTTGAACCACGGTAAAAAATTCTCTATGTCTCCCTTTTACTTTCAGTATTTACATTTCAACATCTACTTTCGGCTGTTGAACTTTGCTCTTAGTTGTGTTTGTTCTTGCTATCTTTGTGTTATCTGTACTTGTTGTAGATTATCTTAGCTCATTAGTATTTGAGCACTTAGGATTCATTTTAACTAGTGTTAAAGGCTTGTACTTAACCTAAAATTTTTAAAATTGCCTATCCACCCTGCTCTAGGCCAACTAGATCCTTTCAAGAGTTCATCTTTTAACTTGAGTCCTAAATATACAATAAGATATCATAAAATGAATACAAGTATATACCTTGGGTTTTCATTTTTCAATGAGATGAGACTAATCAAAGATATACTTAATAAAAGAGTTAGTCTTATATAAGAATTGTCATTAATTAACAATTAAGACTAATCAAAATTATGATTATCAAAATAGTTAGTCTGAATATTGGATTTGTCATTAACACCAAAACCAAATTAATGGTGCTTGAACTTTCAGTCTTCTCCTTTTTGGTGATTAATGATAAATCCAAGCTTAATATCCACATTTGGATGAAAATCATCATATTAAGATAATTTAATTTATTTGAACATGTAAACATACCTTTGAGCAATTTAAGCATTAACAATTGAGAATGCATATTAGAGATTTTTAGACAAATAATTCTTCCCTTAACCAAATTAAGCTCCCACCAACTCTCCTTTAACCAAATGAGGTATTAAGCTCCCACAAATTCTCCCCCTTTTAGTATTAAACAATAAAAATAGAAAATGAATCCAGAAAGGAGACTTTTTAGAGGGAAGAGCTTGGTAAGAAAATACCACTTTAAAAAAAAGAGTTTGGCAAGAATTTCTCCGAAATAAGGTCATAACGAGATTGAAATAAATACATATGACCTATTTAAGTTCACAAGAATTCTTAAATAAAATGTCACTTGTAAGTATTAAAAAATTTTAAGATTCAAGAATTCTGCAAACTTCTTCTTTATATGGCCCAAAAGAGTAAACCAACTTGAAAAGAGGCCATATTTTGAGTTAAGCACGAAAATGATATTTGAAACACATTCAAATAAACCCCTTATTTTGTTAGGCTTTTCAATTTACAAACAAATTCACAAAAAGAGTCTTTGAGAGCCTAATAGCGCTTAAACGAGAAAAACATGCAAATGAGCTTCGAATTTTTATGAAAACACTTGTAAATTTTTTTAAAGAAGTATTACTTATAATACCACTTGAGGAAAATATAAAGCATGTAAATATCAATTTTAAAGTGATACTACTTGCAATGCTCATTTTTCAATTGATACCACAAATAAAGATTATTTTTCAAATGATACTATTTGAAACAGATATCACTTCTAAAGATCATTTTGCATAAGGATATCACTTTTTAGGAAAAGCATTGATATTTGTTTTAAAATAAACTCATTTTCTCAAAGATCAATACTATATGTCAATTCAAGATCAACTTGATACCATGACACAGCCAAAAGAAGAGACTTTTTCAAATATACAAAACTTCGATTAAACAAGCTCCAAAAGTATTTTAAGATAAATCATGGAGCTAATACAGTTAAATATTCTCAAGTTTTATTTTGAGAGGTTCTTTCAACTTTAAGCCAATTTTGAAGATATGAAAACCACAATGATTTCACAAACTGAAAATTTTAGATTTTCAGATTTTGACATTTCATTTAGACTTCAAAAGACAGCTGAAAAATTATTCAAATGAGGTTTAAAAATTTTTATAAAATTTTAAATAATAGACCAACTATTGAGGATCAATTCTTACAAAAATGGTTCCCTCAAATTATGATGTGATTTGGAGATACAAAAATCACAAATCAACTCAAAACCATACAAAAGTCTGAATTTTTAGCATTTAATAAAAGAGAGAAAAGCTCACAACTTTTTCAAATGAATTTGAAATTATTTGAAGCACTTCAAAAATATACTTTGGATTCCTATAAAACTTTTCGAAAAGATTTTTTTAAAAAGGAGTCTCCATTCCAAAGATATCAGAAATTTTGCTTTGTAAGTATGATTTTCAATCAAAGAGAAGAAAAGTAAAAAAATTTAAATTAATCCCAAATAGTTTGAAAATTTTTGGAAATTAACTTTAGAATATTTTTAAGTTTTCTTAAAAAGAATTTACTCAAAAGGAATTTTCTTTTAAAAGATATGGCAAAATGTGCATTGGAGGCATAAAGAGAAGTTAAATTTCTATCGAAAGTTCAAAATGCGATTTAATTTGGATTTCATAGAGATTTGAACTTTCATGGCTTTATATAAGTTAGAAATACTATTTCAAGCCAAGATACATAAAGAAATCCAACTCAAATTGCAAAACCCACAAAATGCAAGAATTGATCTTTTTGAGTCAAATGAAGGATTTTGGCCAAATTCAAATGACTATAAATTTTGAACGGATGGTCGCTTGGAAAAACTTTGAATTAAAGAAATGCTTGAAATGACCAACCTTACGGGTTTTGTATTGACTAATTTTCCAAAAACTCAATAGATTTTAATTTATAGAAATAAGTCATTTAATCCAAAATCAAGATAATATAAGATCCATTTGAGGCCAAATTTGCTATTTTGTTTGTAAAATACCTATTTTAGAAACAAAATATTTGTTAAAAAATATTTTCAAAATATTTGTTAAAAATATTTTACTCCAAAAGCATTAAAAAATATTTAAAATATATATTTGAGAACTTTTATAAATATTTTAACAAATATTGGTCTTTTGAACATATTTTTGCCTTTTGACCAAAATGGCTCATATAAAAGGACACGCATGCGTATAATTTTTAAAATAATTCCAATAAGTATCAAATGAAGCAAATGATAAGATATTTGATTAAAATTAGTATGTATAAGTTTGAAATACCATTTTAAACTAAGATATGGCCAAAAATCTGGTCCAAGAGATGAACCTCACAAAATGCTAGAAATATGACCAATATAGGTCAATATTGGTTTTTGGACTAGTTTCAAAATCAAATAACTTTTGATAGGTTGGTCTTTTGAAAATCTTTTGAATACGAGAATTGTTAAAAATGATCAATTCTAATTTTTTTATTTTTGAGCTATTTTCAAAATCCTTTTACTATTTATTCTATGAAAATTATAAGTTTAAATCCAAAACAAGATACTAGTAACTAGATTTTGGAGTTGAAACTCTTTTTCTTTTTAAATTATTTTTATAAAGCCAAAACTCTTATAAAACCTTTTGAAAGTATTTGTATATATTTTTCAACTAATTTTCACAAGATTATTGATAGTTACATTTTTGTTTTACTTTTTTGGCTAAATGGCTTGATTTTGAAAATATGTTAGCACTTATATAAATATGGGCACACATAGGGATGTGATATACATGGCTATATGAATGCCTAGGTGTAGCATGATATATGGATACATGTTGTTTTTTTCTTCAATGTGTATAGGGAGAGGACATGGAGGTAGTGGCAGAGGCAAGAATGTATAAGAGGTAGGACAAATATCTAACCTTAATATGCTTAGACGTGTGAGCCGAGGTGAAATTGTGGTAGAAAACTTATTCAATCCATTATCAATCACTAGTGAAATGGATCATATGTTGGTTGAATTGGGATTCTTTTTCGCAAAAGTCTAGATTAAAAGTTTAATCTTTATTAGCCGAACCTAAGTGTCTAAGGTTTCTAGCGAAGTTTTACAACCTAGTTCCAACTCTACACAATTCTAGTAAGCTAGAAAATGAAAAACAATAATGTAAATGTGAGAATGTAAAAGAGACAAGGAACATAATTATTTTTTTATCGAAGACTCAGAAATTCACAATCTTCTCTACTCCTCGATGGAGCACTCTAACAAGAGTCTAGCTTTAACTTGAGACCGCACAAGAAATCAAGCCATCTACTAGTGGTAGTTCTTTTCTACTCTGGATAAGTGGACTTTAAACCTTCATAAGTCTCCCGGTACCTTCCATATGCTCCTCAAAGGAGAGTTATCGAGCCAACGCCTCCAAACTGTCTAGGAGACACCAATCTCTAAGAGTAATAAACCAAAGATGGTTACTTGAACCTAGCTAGGACAAAGAACTAATATTGATGCACAAACTAGGCCTATCTACTCTCTCTTTCAACCTCTAGATCTTCAATCAAAGCTCATCAATGACCTTTGAACTCCCATATGTATTTGTTGTAGCTTTGGAGTCTAAAGAGTGCTAAAATGAATGCCTAGAACCTTCTTAAATGGACTCTCCATTCAAAAACAAGAGGTTTGACACATACTATGAAGAGTTACAGCAAACCTGCATAATCCACCTCCATCTAGATCATCCACCTCAGTTCATTTTCTCATAATTCTAATGGTCATTTTTTCAAACGTTGCACATACCTAGATCATCCGATTAGGCCGTATGATCCATCTAGTACAAACGTTGCACTTTGAATCCATATAACCAATAATCCTCCTCAGTGATCCGTCTTGACCCGGATCAACCGCCTTGCATAGAAATCCCTTTGAAAGTCACTATTCCAATGATCCGTCTTGATGGTCCACTTTACACAGATCATCCTCCTAGCACTTCGCAAAACTTGGAACTTCTGTAGACAAATGCTTTGGGTCAATGATCCGTCTTGACCTAGATTATCTGCGTCCATTGAAAAACTCATATGAATAGTCCCAGAACTCTCTTGATTGATGACTCGATTATTCTCCTCAGTTGAAAAATCCAAAGAGCACAGTGAAAACCTTTTCTGGATCAATGATCCACCCTTATGCTCCGCCTAACTCGGATGATCCACCTCCATTGAACTTACTTATTTCAAATTTAATCTAGATTTTGAGATTTCTTCAAATAAAACTTGATTCTTAGCACTTTCTAGATACAATACGAGCAATAGAACCTAGTGTGAATCACACCTATCTACCTATCCTATATAAGCTCAAACTAATAGCCTTGAACGCTCTTAATAGTACAACCAAAACAAAATAAGAACCTGATATCTAAATTTATCCAAGCTAGACTCCCTAGTTCAATTCTAAACACAAGTTTCTTAAATTTCATTCAATTAAACTTTGCTGGTCACAAAGTGCCATAGGGGATCCATAAAAACTAAGATTATCCCTTTCTTTTGCTCAAGATTCAGCACAATCCAACTTAAAAACAAGTTAATCTTCAAGCAATAGTGTCATTAATCACCAAAACACTTAATCTTTGCAAAATAGGACCTAGATGCTTATAACAAGCAGGTTAATAACCAGTCCAATGAGATCTCTATCAATATATGTTGGGGTGAGTTAAGTGTTAACATTTTGGATGTTGGTACTAAAATATGCTTATTATTGTGTGTTTTGAGTCTGTCGGGACCCGGATTTACCAAATCCGACCCCTCTGTGTTTCAACCGTGCTAGTCCAGGAACAGCTAGCACACACAGTCATACAGTGATGATAACACAGACATAGCATAAAGTAAGCAACAGTAAATAGGCAAAAGAGAGTAAACATCATCATCACATTATTACAAGTATCGAGCCTTACGGCTTAAGTGTGAAAGTAACAGCGGAAATGTAGCAACAAAACGAGCCAGTCAATGTGCCCACAGGCAACCGACTGGGGTACACTCCCTAGTAGTCCGGATAGTCTTCCTCTTCAAAGTCTTCACCACAAATGTCGAACGGAGGATTGCATGCTCTGATCTCCTCATCTGCTTTATGGAATAAGCAGCCCCGCAATGAAAAGCGAGGGTGAGTATGCAACATACTCAGCAAGTCTCGGAAACTTAATGCAAATAACTAAATGCAAGGCTTGAACAAAGGAAGCATATAGGGTTCATTTGCATAAAGCGAAATTGAAATTTAAATACAAGTAATAATTTCATAAAGCAGCATTTCACAAAATGTAAATAGCATAATTAATTAAATTGAAGTATAACAATTTTCCAGGTTCCAACTACCTGGTTGGCTCCAACCGCCAAACTAATATCTGGAAGCTCCAGCCGCTCACAGATTCCCAACCACATTTTTTTTCATTTTAAACAAAAACCATCATTTTCCATTTAAAACCAAAACCAGAAAATCTACTATGTGAAAACGTTCCACGCTTGCCCTTGTCCGTGGGCACGGCTACTCAAGTAGTTTTGACTCTGCAGAGTTGGTACACTTTACCCACACGACATGATCAACCCCTTTCGCCAAGCTATTGACACACTTCCTTTGGTGTGCCGGCAGGGAGATCATGACAAGGCCTTTACAATGCATATACCGCTACCGACTCCGCCCGCTAAGGTTTCATCGCTGTTAGGGCTACCCGCCCAGTACAGAAGCCCCCTCTTGCGCCTTGCAAGTACCCTCCCGGCAAACCGCACATCCAAATGGCGAAGTCAAATAACAATACATGCAAATTACTTAGCCAGGTCGTACCCATTATAGACATGTGGTTGTACTGTATAGCATGGCCCATGGTAATACACGACCGGTCCTTAATTGACTGGGGCGGACAATCACATTCCAGAATTTTGTGCATCCCGCACCCGCCCTACAACCAATCCGCCCCGGTCTAAACCATTTTTCACTTTTATTTTCAAATTAATACCGGCAACACCAATTGCCGTATTTTCACAATTCCATTTGAATCAAATATGAAAGCATTTCCATAATGGTAAGGTACCGACGTGAATAAGCATGGCTAAGCATTTTCTACCGTCCCATAATACAAAATGATTATTATTAACAATACTTAATTTTCCTAGGGTGTCAATGATTGTCAAAATGAATATCAATGTGGTTATAACAATTTGGCATTTATCTAAGCATTTAAAATGGCATTAAAGTACAATACGCAATTAATAAGCATGCAATAATTTAAAAACAAAATAGCATTTCATAAACTTGGGTTCAATATGGTCAAGGGAGACTTGCCTTCAACCTCTCCCGCTGCTGCTACCTCCGTCGGATGCTCCGCTCGCTCAACCGCTGCGTCGTCTACACGCGAAACGAGACAAAAATAAATAAAATCCAAAAATTCAAAATAAATACACCAGCAGATAGATCTTTATTTTAGATGAATTTAGAAATTTGAATCGTTCGAATCGGAGTTCGAACGGAGGAGAACGGGCCTTCTGAAGTTTTAATGGGAGAGAAAATCCAGAAATAAATAGAACTGACACGTGTCGGCTTCGGATTGGCTGGATTTTCAGAATTTCGGAAAAAATACAGAAAACGGAAATATTACCGCTGACATGCGGGGTCCTCGTGTCGGTGACACGGTTCACGCGGACTCGGTTCACCGAGGACTTTCCGGTTGACGTGGCGGTGACGGGGCGAAGAGGTGGCGCGGACGTGGCTGACACGTGGCGGTGACATGGTGACACGCAGGGCTTCGGCAGTGAGGTGACGCACACGTGGCGATCTAGGGCTGACATGGCGACACCGTGGCGCACACGTGGCTCGCACGTGGCGCCACGTATATCTAGAGTAAACGGTGGCGGCGACGTGGCAATGACATGGCGCCACGTGGCGATGATGTGGCAGCCACATGGCTTGCATGTGCGCCACGCGGATCTAGCACCTGTGGTGGAGGCGACGTGGCGCTTACGCGGCACGCACGTGGCTCCACACGGCGGACACGGCGAATACGCGAAATGTGACAAGGTGGCGTGGATGAGGGCTTACCAGCGTGATGCGGCGCAGATCTGATCCGTTGAATGCAGATCGGACGGCCACGCTCGCGTGAGAGAGACCGACGACGAGACGGCGGCGGGGACGCCCGGACTTGGAGAAGCAGCCATCGCAACCGGCGAAAAAGGAGTCGATCAGACACGAGACATGGATGAATAGAAAGAGCATCACGCGGGGAACTCAATGATACAACCGATTTCACCGGAGACTCACCAGAGAGAGAGAACTCCACGGCGGAACACATGGCCACGGTGAAGAAACTTCGGCGAGACAGTAGCGGCGGTAGGATGTATCTTCGGCGATGAGAGTTAGGGAAAAAAGGGTGACGCAGAGAGGGGAATCTCGGGAAGTGCGTGACGGCGGCTTATATAGCCTAGGGTTGCGAGAGGAAGTGCGAAAACCGAAGATGGTCGGGCGGCTATAGGTTTCGACGGCGGCTGGCGATAGGGTTAGGGTTTGGGTTAAGGTGCGACGTGGCTCACATCGAGGCGTCCACGCGGAGAGATCCGACGGCTAAGGTTTGACCTAGGTTTAGGGTTAAGGGCGACGGGAGGGAGAATTGGGCCGGATGAACAGTGAATTCGGCCCAAGAAAAGGAAAAAGGATTTAGGAATTAAGAAAAATTCAGAAAATCCGAATAAACTTCAAATAAATCAAATAAATAGCAAATAAATCCGGAAAAATCCCCAAAAATACAAAAAAATCAAATGAAGCACAAGGAATCCAATAAAAATACTAAATAATTAATTTGAAATATAGATTAATCAAATTAAATCCATGTTGACTTTAAAAATTCAATTTAAGCTAGTATTAATTCGAATAAATCGCAACGAGTTCAGGTTTTGAAATTCAAACTCCAAAACACTGCAAAATGGAATGTTACAAACCCACGACATTCAAGGGTTATGTAGCCATTAGGAAATTGTTTTTCAACAAAAATCAGCAAAAAAATAGATTGATTTGAATTTCATGGCATCATAACTTAGTAGCATCTCTTTTTGTGCCTCACACTCCTCTTTCTATCTCTGTAGGCATACCACTTATGTGGCATCGTCGCTTGCTACGTCCACAATCAATGCTGGACTTTACATCTAAATTTGATCGAATAAGCATGTTAAAAACAAATGAGTTTCACAGTAATTTCATAGAAAATTTCTCCATTTCCATATGAATTGGAGAAAATCCCCGCTTTATCAAATTCGACGTGGTAGATCCCATCTCTCTGCCCCTCGCTTGGCCTCATGCTTATCCCTTCCATGGTGGTGTGACCAAGGTTTTAAAAACTGGTGGGATTTCAAAACTCTCGGCCGGATAAAAAAATTAAAAAATTTAAATTGCTATAGTATTTCAAAAATTTTAGCAAATCTCACCAAAATCTTAGGTTTTTTGACCAAATTTGACTTCTTTGATCGGATTTGGACCAATAACCCTTAAGAATGCCATCTTCCATGAAAATTTGTCAAAAAATTGAATTTTTGAGATGTTTTATAATTTTGGTAGAAACACTATTAGATTTTTATAAAATTTTATAAGTTTGATCATGCTCTAAAAAATTTATGGTACTATATTTAGAAGTCTAAGATCATACTAAAAATTTTAAAAATAATTTAACTTCTTTTGTAATCTTTAAAAAATCAAAAACAGGATGAACATGAGACAATAACATTGTCAGAATTTTATAAATTTTGCCGAGTGTGATCATGATACAAAATTTTTATAAGAGCTAAAGAATTGCCTCAGAATCCTTATACAAAGTTTTCAAAAATTTAAATTTTTTTTGTTTGCTCAATCAAATCTATAGATGCTACCATTGCAAGAATTTTATAAATTTACTCGAGTATGATCATGATCCAAAATATTTATGAGCTTAATCATTACCTCAACACCCTTATATAAAAGTTTTAAAAATTCTAACACTTTTTTGGTTTCTTAATCAAATCTATCTATTAATCATAAGGTTTTTATTAGAACAATAACACTGTCATAATTTTTTAAAATTCCTAAAGAGTGATCATTATATGAAAATTTTATGTGAATATTAGTAATGCTTCATAACTATTCACAAAAATTTTAAAAAATTTCTAATGTGGTTTGAACTATTTTTCATTCGACTGAAATTTGCTGGTTAGCCTTCAGTAGTATTGTTCTAATTTTTTAAAATTACTCAGGCTTGATCATTATCTGAAAAATTTATGAAAATATTATTGTTGTGTGAGGACCATCAACAAAAATTTAAAAATGTTCTAACGTGGTTTGGATCATTTTTCATTCGGTTGAAATTTTGTCAGTAAGTCTTTTAATAGGAAAATAATACTATCAGAATTTTCAAAAATTTCTCAGCTTTAATCATCAACTAAAATTATTGTGGGAACTTTATTAATGTGTCAAGACTATCCATAAAAAAAATCAAAAAATTTTAATATCATTTCAATAAAAAAATTCAAAATTTTTTAATATCATTTCAATTATTTTTCGCCTGGTTGAATTTCACTAATATTTCAGTATTACTCGGCGAAATTTTGTAATTTCGATTCTAAAATTTAGATTTCAAATTTCGTCCCTCCTCTGTGAACCGAAACCGAAATTTGAAACTGTGAGTGGGACTGTGACGAGACGCCGTCAAGTCGTGGTGCAAACCAAAAAAGGCGGGAAATTTTCCCGCGCTCGCGCCTCCCGTCTATCAAAATCCAACCACCACGCTCGCTTGCTCCTCTAGTCCTCTTCCCCACTTCCACCATCTCCCACGAAATCGAAATGGGCCGCAAGAGCAGGGATAGGGTTTCCCTCGACGGCGACAGCGGCGAGGAGGAGGAGGATGCGGCGGCCGCCGGTTCGACGGCCGTTGCCCCCCCAACCGAGAGCAAGAGCCTCTACGAGGTAAAAGCCCCCAAACCCCTAGGGCTATGGCCTCCGGGTGTTAAAGCAAGGGCATGTGCTTGTTCCGATGTGTTAGCTTCGTTTTAGTTTGTTCGGTGCTGGTTCTCTTCGTATGTAAATCTTGTGGATCTCCATGCGAATTGCTCGTGCTGGTGGTGTTCGGGAATTGGGGCTGAACTGATGCGAATTAGAGATTAGCTCAAAGTGATTTTCCAGACGAGTTCCCCCAAGACAGATTCACTTCGGAGCGATTTGTCTCTCAGTTGATCCTATTACTTGCGTGTAATCTACACACAATTCTCCACTCCATGGTATGCCACTTCAACATGCAAAACATTACAATGCAAGGTTATGCTGCTAATGAATCGAAATTAACAATGCTTGTGCATCAAAACGCGGTTCCGAAACATGTAGGGAAGGGATTAAAGGGTCACATTTCGCATGCTAAGATGCCAGATGAATGACGGGGGAGAATGAGAGTGCTTAATCACTTAATTGCCTTTTGTGTCCTGCTCCATGTCGTCATACTGTAGAAGGCTCTTTGGTAGCATTCTTGTCTTTAGTCTTATCCTGTTTGGGGTTTCCACTTAGTATTAGTGGGGAAGCCTGGAAGGTATGAAGGTCCATTCAATGATTAACTTTAATTCTTATGGTATTTTCGGAGTCGAATTGTCAAACAATTATGTGGCTGGGTGTGAGAGATGTTTGCTTTGGAGTTGGGACCCGCTGGGCTGCTATATATATGTTGATTAAGGAATGTACCGTAGTTCAGTTTGAGGTGTACTTGATCTGTAAATCGATATACTATCAAATAAAAAATGTTTGCTCATCTGATGGATCAGACAACACCCACCACTGGGTTTTGGTCAAGAGGGGAAGTTTGTGATTGCTGGTTCATGTCTAGTTAAATCACCATTTAGCGTTTGACATGAAGAACTATAGCCTGTACCTTGCTTGCATCCACCGATTTTTTTTCCTGTTTCTTGCTAGCTCCTGGGACATCTACGCTATTTTTCTTTTTTGCTTCATCATTGCTGCAAAACTGTAGTCAATTGGTGCATGCTACTTGCTTGTACTTAGCGTGGTAGAAAACCCAAGCTTAAAGAAACGTGGCAGAAGGGCTGAAAGTGTACATGGAGTCCATGTCAACAACCTCAAATGGACTAAATCTGAATTGCTATAAGCGTACATGCAGAAACAAGTCAACGACTGTTATGCTTCATTTTCTTGTCTTTCCCTTTTCGTCGAACAGCTAACTCATTGATACACTTTTATTTTTTTCTTCACTCTGAAGATCTTAGGGGTTGAGAGAACAGCTTCACAACAGGAAATAAAGAAGGCATACTACAAGTTGGCCTTACGTCTTCACCCAGATAAGAATCCTGGAGATGAGGTAGGATATCAACTTGAAACCTTTTGTTTTTGAGTAAATAAGTGCCATGTATCTCAATTAGAGTGTTATGTCATGCCAGGAAGCCAAGGAGAAATTTCAGCAGCTGCAGAAGGTGATATCTATTCTTGGAGATGATGAGAAAAGGGCATTGTATGATGAGACTGGCATTGCTGATGATGATGTGAGCACCTAATTTCTAGTGGCTTGGTTCCACCCTTTCAATTTCAGGTGATACTTTCTCAAATCTTACTTTTCCTCTTAGGCACTGGTTGGAGAAGCTGCAAACAATCTCCAAGAGTACTTCAGATCAGTGTACAAAAGAGTATGTTTCACTCCATATATCAATGAGAAACTTATGTTGTCCATTCACTTACACAATGCATGATGATGGCTTGGTTTGTATTAATCGTTCACAGGTTACTGAGGCTGATATTGAAGAATTTGAAGCTAAGTACAGAGGGTCAAATTCTGAGAAAAAGGATTTGAAGGATCTCTACAAAAAAACTAAGGGCAACATGAACAGGTGGATGTTGCAAACTTATTGTGCTTTCAGCTGGATGAAATGTTTGTTCCAAAAGGTGCTAAAGTGCCAGTGAATAACTGCATTTCATTTATATTTTAACCTGGTGCCCTTTTGTGCAGGCTTTTCTGCTCCATGATTTGCTCAGATGCAAAGCTTGATTCCCACCGCTTTAAGGATATAATTGATGAGGCAATTGCTGAAGGTAAACAATTATATGCGGCTGCCATTCTATAATTTTATGTTACAGCGGATATGAACTTGTTCTATCTACTTCCCAAAGTGAAGTGCTGGCAAAGTGCTCAGTTTATGCATATCACTCAAAACTGTTACCCGAAACTTCTGTATTGGTAAGAATCTTACCATTTTCCTCCTTGTTGTAGGTGAGCTGGAGTCCACTAAAGCATATGAGAAATGGTCTAAAAAAATCTCTGAGATAGAGCCACCCACAAATCCATTAGAGAGGAGAGTGAAGTAAGTTCCCACTTTTTCTTGAAGCACGTCCCTCCCATTTGATCCTGCCAAGATATTATTCACCTTCATCTGCTTACCACTACCTTTTTCGGCTGAAACCCCGTCCGTCACAGGAAAAAGAAGAGCCAGGCGAACGATCTGGTCCTAGCGATCGCCCAGCGCAGGGCGCAGAGGAAGGACCGATTCGACTCGGTGCTCTCATCCATAATGTCCAAGTGCGACGCCATTGCGAGCAGCTCGGAGCCCACGGAAGAAGAGTTCGAGCGAGCTCGGGAGAGGCTCGAGAGCAAGCGGGCCAAAGGGCGCAAATGATACAAGCCTGCTTGCACTGTGCTTTAGATTAAGCATTCAAGTATGTTCTCAATCCAGCCTTGGCGTTGGCAGATCTGATCAGGCTGTCTTCAGTTCTTCACCTTCCGTTCCGGCTGACGCAGCGTGGTTGTGCTCGAAATCAGTTGCTTTTGCTGGAAAAGTGCGAGGCTTGGTCCTTAAATGCCAAAGACTTAGCCAAATGACATACCACAAATCATTGGTACCAACTGCACCACCACCACATCACATCCATTGGCTTTGTCATCGGTTGGGGATTGGGCCAAGATCCACCTTCCGTGGTCCGCCTAATCATCCCCCCACACCGTAGCAATTTTATAAAAGCCTAAAATCAACCAAGCCATCTCTGAGATTTTAAGCATTTGTCTAAAAGTAATAATCAGATGAATTGCTATATCTACGAGGGTTCAATATTTTATATCTTAGGGTTAAAAGGAATTAAGGCATAACAACAGGTTTAACATTGGGTTGTATCTATTCATGTCATTCAAACTATCACATTTGCTATATTTCTAAAATAACAAAATAATGCATTACAAGAAATATATACGTATACTACAATGGAACTAGGTTCAACATGTTCAAGGGGTGTGGCTTGCCTTGCGAGGTTTAGGGGTTCGCCTAATGAGAGACGGTCGATGTCGTATGCGCCCCGACGGCTCTTGTTCTGCGACGATTCCTTGCCTTCGTTCTGCCTCGAGATTCGTGCCAACGGTTGTTCTGACGTCGAATATAGCGCGAAGAAATGCAAACAATAAATAAACGATTAAAACAAAGTAAAGAAAAAGCAATGGAAAGGAAAATGAGAGAAAAGGGCCGAATTAGAGTTCCGGGGTATTTTGGAAATTTTCTGGATTTGGTATGGCGAAACGGAAATCATTTTTGGACTCAGTGGCTCGAATCGGTCAAGAAAATGTATTTTTGGTATTTTTGTATTTTGGGGAATGTTTTTGGGGATTTTCGTGGAATTTTCTGGAATTTAAAATGGATTCTCGGATTTAAAATAAATAAAAACCCGAAATAGAAAATCAAAGGAGTATCAGGTCTTTGATGGTCGGCCCACAGGCGTCGACACGCTGTGCACACGCAGCGACCGGGCAGCCATTGACGCAGCCTGGCTTACCGACTGACAAGGGACCGGGTGGCGTGAAAGTGGGAGCACTGACGGGCGGGGACCACGCGCCAGAGGGCCATGAAGCAATGACCGGTGGGGTCGTATGCGGAGAGAGAGGAAAAGCGGTGAGGCGGTGGTGCAGACCAGGCGTGGAGAAGACGATGGCGAAGACCAAGCGAGAGCTCGGGAAGGAGAAAGAGATAAGCGGGGAGGTGGAAAGTTCTGGCTCTCGGCAGTCTTGAAAATGGCGAAGAGATAAAGTGAGGTGGCGGGTTGGCGTCTGGCGCCGGAGACAGAGGAGAAGTTCGTGGTGTGGGCGGAGGGATGAGTGAGAGGCCAAACGGAGGGGGGTGAAGAAGGAGGGTGTCTCGGCTGGACGTAAAATAGGACTTGGGCAAGTTTTATAGCGAAATTCATGAAGAGAAGTGCGCGTGGCATGCGAGAGAGAATGGCCGAGCCGAAGAAGAAAAAAGCCGATTCGGTGATTTGTCGATGGTTCTTGGAAGAGTTAGCGGAAATGGAGAGGGTAGCACGGGAACAATGGGGAGTTGAGGCTGCATTGCAAATTTATAGCAGTTTCGTTTTAAGAAACTGGGCGGCTTGTCTATGTGTGTGATTAAATCAAGGTGGTGGTTTTCGGATGTGAACTTTGAGCGGTGGCATTTCCCTTCGTGTGGTGAGCGAAAACCCTCATGCCGGCAGCCATCAGGTGCTCGTAATGGACGATGACAGGTCGTCTCTAGTACACGCTAAAGAGTTTATATACTTGCCAATCAGTTATGAATTGCTCTTGAAATAGGATCATGGCACAAGTTCACGCTCGCAACTTCAACTAGGGGTGGGTATTTTAAAATCAAAACCGACTTATGGAATCGAATTAACTCATTTTGATTTTTGATTCAATTTTTGTTTTGGTATAATTCAGTTTTCAATGTTTGGTTTGGTGTACAATATCATTTTTATAATGTTTTTTTAAAACCACTGAGTAATTTTTAAGTTCTAATACATTTATGCATATGTTTGATATATTCATATATTCTATTATGCTTGTACTGTGATGATATAAATATTGTGTAGGTTTATCTTTATTCTATGTTGTGATATAAGAATGATTAAATTTAATCTATTTAGTGTTTATTCATATTTTAGTTAATCAAATTAACCGAATCAAAATATTTTGGTTAATTTAATTTGGTTTTTCATTTTGATCCGAGAAATTCGACAACCAATTTTTAAAAACCAAAAAAATAGAACTGATTAGATCGAAAAAACCAAATGCTCAACCGTGCCCTTTGGTGCTGCTAGCTTTCTAATAACAAATGGCAAAATTGCTTCGCACGGATCAAATGGCTCTACCAGATTTCGATCGAGACAATCCCTATGTTTTCGTTGGAAAAGGAAGAAATGAAATAGCTAATCATATTAAGAATCATCAACAGCTATATTGCTATTTTTGTTCGGAGCAGTGTTTCTACCACCATCATTATAATACAAACTGTACAATTTTTTTGAAAATTAGCCCAGAGCTCTGGTGTTTACTATAGAAGGAGAACAACTGCCTAAACCACACACACATATACACACACCCCCGCATACACTCACTCACTCCCCTACACTTGCACTCGGCATTGTGTGCATCCCCATCAAGCTGTACAAATTTTAAAACAAGCTCCCTTTTCTATGGAAATATTTCAGAATATGACACTCAATTCGTGTGCCTCTTTGACTGTGTGTATGATATATGGAGCTATCTGAGTCAATGACTATGGATCAGAGTGTCAAATCCTGAAATGTGAATTTTAAAGAGTGTCATATTCTAAAATCTCCCTTTTCTATGCGCCAACCTCCATTAGCTCCTACGAAAGCCTAATCACTGTGGTCATCACCACCCTAATCTCGCCGCTAATCAAACCGAACCAAGCAATCACCACCACCCCATTTTTGGCAAACGCCAACCGCTCGCCACCCGAGCTCCGCTCATGGCCGCTCGCGCCCCTATTAAAACCCCGCCGCGCGCCTCCCCATCCCTCCCAAGCCTGCAGAAGCAATCGAGAGATCACCAATAAGCATCTCCTCTCCTCTTGAGCTACTAATAACGCAGGCTTCTCGCACCACCAAGCAGCAATGGAGATGAAGAAGATTGCCTGCGCCGCGCTCGTCGCCGCCGCCTCCGCCACCGCGGTCGTGGCCTCCGAGACCCCCGCCGCCGCGCCGGGCCCGGCCACCAGCGGCGCATTCGCGGCCGCCCCCGCCGCCGGCGCGCTCATCTTCTCCTTCCTCGCCTACTACCTGCACTGAGACGAGAGGAAGAAGCGTCTACGTGCGCGCGCCGAGGGCGTGCAATCCGTTGGCTGATTATTTATTTACCTACGTGTTTATGATCCTACTATAGTGTTTTTGTGACCGTGTGGAACATCCAATTCACATTTGTAACCGTGTTTAATGGTAATGCTTTGTTTATGATCTGAATTGATCTGCTATTTTTTTTCATCCGTTTGTGTTAATTCGTTTGGTTAATCACTTAATTGTCTCGTTAGTTTTTCTTACCATGACGGAAATTGGAAAATTTCTACGACGAGTACAGCTCTATATTCTTGTACAATGATTTTATAGTATTATAAACCTAATGCATATATTTAAAATTTGCTAAAAATATAATACAAATAGTTCTAAGATTTTAAAAATCCCAGTACACCAAAATCAAAATCAATTCAATTAATAAATTTGACTTATTATAAAGGTAATATTGTAACGTTTCTCAAATTTTTTAAGATGCCAAGGTATACCGACATCCTTGGATCCGCCTATGTTCATAAAAGGACCCGACTGTGGCCAGCATATGCTGTGGAGAAGTGATAACCTGAGATTGGGCGAGAATTTTGATCTCTTTGGAGTGCGAGAATTTTATAATATTCTTACAACTTTCAACCATATGATTGAATTAGAGGTAGGCAGCTGGACTGAACTTTTTGGGTCGGCCTGAAGCATAGCGGGTACAATGGATCGTCGCGGCTCAGGACGGTTTAGACATAAAGTACGATGGGTTCATGCCCGACACGATACGACACCCACCTCTAGATCCAATACATGCAAAAAATTCCTTAAACCAATTACGTATGATGCCAAACTCCAAATGCACGTTGGCAATTTGCCCTGACGAAAAAGGTTTTTTTTAATGAAATTAAAGACAAATTCGCCTCTTCCGTTACACAACTAGACAAGCAAGCACGATGAATTAGTAAAAGACCGTCTCTCCTCCGTTGCTCACTAGCAAGCTTCTCCCTCCCCTCCCCTCCCCTCCCCTCCCCATCTCGATCGCCAAACCCTAGTTGAAGTAGTAGTGGGATAATAGGCATCCAGATTGTACTTGCTTACGTTTGGTGTGAACCGTCTTAAGATGTTCAGAATTCGATACCATCCTTTTCAAGCTCTGAATCTTTAAGCTTCTGATATGTGTATTTGTTTTCGAGCAAGGCTTCTTTATGCCATTCCGCCCACTTCAGCTAAGCATAATTTTCTATTTCAGGTGCACTGTTTGTGATTTTGAATCCTACCCCTAATCTTAAGATGCTTGGGCTTCTACAGGTGACAAACTTTGTTCTCATAAGTTACTTCATTATCTCTTGAGTAAGTTGTTGTTTAACTGCTGGTGCTCCATATATACTGAATACAGGGTTTTGCTGCTGGACTTATGTTGGCCATTTCATTTCTAGACTTAGCACACAATGCACTAAGTTCTATTGGCTTCTTGAAAAGCAACCTTTGGGCGAGTCATGTTTTGCTTATAATTCTAGAATTCATGTCCATGTAATGCTGATCTATCTCAAATAACAAGTAGCAACTTTTTGTAACTTATCTTCTTTTGCAATTTTTTGCTTGAGTTCTTTTCTTTGGTTTGGTTGTGAAGTTTATTCCAGAGCCAACCATTGTGCCAACAACTGATGCAAGCAAGAAGCAGGTTGGAACGAATAACCCTTTGCATCATCATATCAATCCGTTTTCTCACTAAAATATTAAGGCTGAAATCTGAAAAGAATTTAGTTGTCTGTGTTTGGCTTGAGGAAAGCAGGCTGCTGCTGATGGGTCGCGTAAAGATATGAGGAAAAAACATCGTCAGCAAGTCTTATTCAGTGGGATCATTACTGCTGTTGGTAAGAAACTACGAACGCTTCTAAATCGTTAAGCGCCCTTGTTTAATCGGGCCTGCACTCCTTTCTTATTGACATTTGCTAGGTCTCAACAGTGGCCAAGTTATATATTCTTTTGATCTGTCTATTTCAGTTTAAATCTGAATGTGCTTACTAGCAATGGGTGGGTGGCATCAGAAGATATTCGTATAGATTAGCAATATATTTGCAAATAGTGTTAGAAGGATATAGAATAATAAGTAATAATTACTAATGGGAAAATTAAAGAATTTCATTTTGTGGAGAAGATTGTTTTACAAACCATATAACTGAGACTGTACTGACACATTGTCAATTCATCATTTAGGTTCATTTAACACGTGCATTTGTTTCTTGTCTCTGAATCAATGTTGAGTGTGGCGTAATTGTAAGTCTTAGACATCATCATTTAACTTCATAAGATCCGCTTCCTTTTATGCAGTTCACTATCCTAACTAGTTGAAATTTTGTTACCTACTCAGGGGGTTGCTGTGGCTCTTCCACTCTATTTTGCTACCAAGAGGTACCTGTTTTCCCATGTAGAGACGAATTTATAGGTCACAGCAACTTTTAGAAATGAATCTCTTAATTTTCTATGGCCAAAAGTTATAAGCGGGTACAAATAGTCATTACTTGTTAAGATACATTATTATATAGCATACGATTTGAGGACTAACCATAGAATGGTGGACTACTCTTATCCGTTATGTGAGCTTCACCTGTTTCTCCATAGTCTTTAAGGGTGAGAAAAATGATTGGTATTCCAATGTTGTACTTGAAGAACTACAAAACATAGTTTGAAATGATTGCATTTTAGAGAAAATGCAAATGCTGCCTAACATTACCTTTTGCAATGGTAGCTCAATTTTTTTTCCTCTTGTAATTATTTGACTTTTTTCCCCTGCAGATAATACATATTCCTCACCTTTTTTTGCATGTAAAAGCAAATGGCACGCATTTAAAGTTGCAGCTCTCTGGTTTTGCTGAGCCACTAGGAGTGATTGTTGTTGGTATGCTATTTTATATACGCTTTTTCTGTAAATTTCTTCTTTTAAAGCATATCTATTGATTACTGTGGTAAATGTGGTTAATGCAGCTTACTTGTTCCCGAGCAGCTTAAATCCTGAAGTTCTTGAAGGCCTACTTAGATCAGGTTAGTCTGTTAGTAAAGTGAAAAACTGGTATGGATATTTAGTATTTTGTTGACCTCCTGTGCGTCTTTATGCAGTTGGTGGTGTGAAGGCTTTCCTCACTTTGCATGAAATGTTACCTCTAGTATTTGACTATGCTGGTCAGAAGCAAGCTGTCAAAGCAGTCTTTGTTAGCATGGCCGTCATGTCTACAAGGTTTGTAGATGTTTCAAATTAAATAATATGATTCCATAGTGACTGATGTGGATTTGTTTTCAATAGAAGATTTCTCTGTAGTTTTTGAAGCGCTTTTAATTTTAAAGCACGCAGACAGTGGTGATTGGGATCTCAAATGCGAGTTGACATGAGTTAGGACATAGGATAGTACAATAGTAAATTAACATTCCGTGTTGTTGGCACTTAGTATGTCATAAGGAATAGCCTAGATTGGTTCTATCATCTATGGGGTGAATGTATAACATGAAGGTTGATCTTTCTGCAATGGCATAAGTATATGTTGGCAGCAGTGTTTGACAACAGGCTTAAACATATTACTCAGTAACTTCGTTCATCAACGATATTCACGTTTATCAAATGCATAAACTGGGGCCTTTATAGTACATACTGAATTTTTGACACAAAACTAGGTCTCTGATGCTGTTTGTACACGGCTACACGCCTTGAAAGCAGTACATACTAATATACTATTCTATTTACATACTCACTTTGTGATTTTTTGCACTGGCAGCTTGTATTTCCTGGAGATCAGCCTACCAAAGGAGAGCTTGTAGCGTGCAACAACTGTAGCGCTGCAGCTGTCTTTCAGCTTCACAGAATCCTTGAACCACGTAGAATAGATGTTGCATTTTTTTTGGATTTGCCAGGCAGGCAGAGGGGCGTGGGGATGGAGGATCTATCATCAACCAATGCGTTCAGGCAGGAGAGCAAGACATGCATGAAAACTGAAACAAGAATTTTGGCTAGATTGTTGTGCTGGCCATATGTATGCTACTAGACAGGGTAGCGTGCTATTGCACGCCGTGCTGTGTGGGCGTGGGAAAAAATCGACGAAAGGACGTAAACACGATTTTCAACATATTTCTCACTCCGGAAACAATGAAACCGAAGTTACGGGGAAAAAATAAAGAGTAGCGTCATGCATCGCACGCCGTGTTGTGTGGGCGAGGGAAAAATCGATTTAAACAGCGCAAACGCGATTTTCAACATATTTCTCACCGAAAAATGCAGAAACCGAGCTACGGGGGGAAAAAAATAAAGAGTTAGAGTTGTAGAAATATCTCTTTCGACGAATTATTTGGGAAATATCGGAGACTGAGGTGGGAAAACAGCCTAGAGGGAAAAGGGCGAAAAATTATTAGTGACGACAACCTTTTTTGAGTTGCACACATATTTTTGGTGACAAAAACATTTTTTCCGGCCAAAACGGAGAAAGGACCTGACGTGATGACAACCTTCTTAGAGATGCACATATATTTCTGGTGACGAAAACCTTTTTTCTGTGAAAAACGGAGAAAGGACCTAGACGTAAGGAGCGAGGACCTATTTGTTACGTTTTTGGACCTATCCGCTATCCTGAAAAATTAGAAAAGGGCATGTCCGCGATTTGAATTTAACGGGGGCTTTTTTCGTAAAGTACCGCGCGAGGGACCCGAACGCGAAAAAAATAAAAAATCTTCCCCTCACAAAAAATCGCGAAGGACCTATTCGTAATTTCGAGGGACCTATCCGTAATTTGGAAAAACGTAGGGGGCTTTTCGCAAAAATGCCAAGGGTGACACATGGGCATGTTGAGGAGCGGCTGAGCCCAGGCGCTGTGTAATGGCTAATATATTACTACTGGTCACTGTATCAGACCATTTGACAATGCAATGCAATGGGAACAGTATGGGGTGGGGATGAAAACACCCAACCAATGAAACCACCAAATTTTTCGTTGGGCAATAGGATGCAATTGGAAACGATAGAGGCAAATTGCAGCAATTTGGCCGTTGCCGCTGATTGGAACTGTTGTGGACAACTTAAAAAAAATGCTTGGCAGTCCATCTGTCAGTTTAAGCCCCGTTTGATATGGCTGTAGTTTTTTTTTTTTTTTTGAGAAATATCTTTCGGTTGTGCTATATAGCTAAAGAGCTGAATGGTTGGACTAAAGAGATTGAGTGTTTAGCAGCTAGACTTTTAGACGTGAGGGTTGTGGGTCAGGAATGGGGGTGAGAATAGTAGGTTTTGGGGTTTTATACTTGGTAGAGGGTAATTTTCTTTAACTCTAGTGGCAAGGTTAGAATCTTAACCTATTAAATCCGTAGGAAGCTATCCTAAACCATTTTTCGGTTTTTAGCTTTATTTAGTATAAATGGGCTGCTGGTTTTTGGTTTTCACCTGCGAAAAAAGCCAATCATTTGGTATAGCTTTTGGTTTTCGGAGGAAAAAAGCTAAAGCTAAAATCATCCCAAACAGTGACTTAAGCTTTTACTCATGTTGATTAAGTAGTACTCCTTTCGATCACCAATAATTGTTGTTTTTTATATAAGTGTAGTTAAATTTTTGAAACTTTGGCTATCAATATTATTTTAAATATTTAAATTAGATACATGAAACTCATATGTGTATATTTATCTTGAAAAGTACATTCATAATATTATAATTTTATTGGATTTTGTAAATATGTTTTAATAGAAATTAGTAGTCAAAGTTGTGTTCTAGATACCGTATCGACGTTCAAAATGATAACTATATTGATAACTATTTGTGATCGGAGGAAGTACATCACATAGATTGGTGAACGTTTTTAACTTAGCATCCACACTGTTTCCTTCTAAGAGGAAGCTTCCTGTTTGGCTCGAGCCATTAATAACTGGCCCGTGCCTTGTGTTCTGTTTGGTACTGTCTCTCCGTTCATTTTTACTACGTTATAGAACCCGCACCATGAAATTTTTAAAATTTTAACCCTATATGGGTCTAAAAACTATATAAATTAGCTATATAAAAATTATATTATTAAATTTGTCATTAATTGTACCAATAGAAAGAAGTCTATATAACACTTAACTTTAATCAAAAGTTCATTTAGCACTTAGAACTATGAAATCAGAAATTTGATTCTCTAAATTTTGCAATCTTATTTAAATAACATTTTGACCCGATTTTGTAGGTGGTAACTATTAACTACGTGGCGCGATAAGTAAACAATTTTGCTATAACAGATGATATGCTAACTAAGTTAGGTCAATATAGCCCACTAGGGCTTATTCCCCGTCATGCTCCCAACAACACTTCCATGGTTGCTGCCCTTGGTAGCTTCCTCCCTCTTTTTTGATTTGGGGAGAAGTTTTTATAGGTCTCACATATCATTCAGCTAAACTTGTTTAGCGTGTTCACATATGACAAAACCGTTCACTCATTGTGGACAACACCATTTAAAACCAGATTAAGTGTTATTTGAAATAGATTGCAAAATTCAAGAGATAAATGTTTGGTTTTATAGTTCATTGTGTTGGATAAACTTTCAAGCAAAGCTCAGATGTTACATGAAACTTTTCCATTATAATACTATATTAGTACATCGTAATATATATCGCGGAGATGGTGGAAAATCAAGAAAGCCAAAGTAGAAAAGAACGGATGAGTAGGCATGGGATCCTGGCGCTGAGCCGCTGGTGCTCACCGCACGTTATCTCATGGATTCCACGGGCGGCAAGCCCTCACCGTGCGCGCCCACCACATATATGCTGGTCCCGCATGCACAATAATAAGAATCTTCTAAACACAATTATAAAAATAGCACTATCTCTAACCATGTAAACGCTGACAGGAGACACATATCACGTGCCACGCTCTCAGTGGAAGGAGCTACATGTGGCCTCAAGTCCTTAATTTTGCTTTCTTTTGACTAAAAATTCAAATCGACAAAACCTTTATATTTACACAAGTCCTCAATTTTGATTTCTTTTGACTAAAAATTCACATCGACAAAACTGTTTTGATTTACCTCAGGGCCTTTCACTAATTTTGCTTTGCGAATCTTGTATCATCGCAAAGAAATGGCTCTATCTCCTACCAGAGGTAAATAATCAAATGGAAGATCACGCAGATTAACTTAACAGACGCTCATGCAGGTTAATTTCTGTAGCCAACCCCAAAGTGAAATCGTCTTGCTTGTTTATCGTTGAAAGCGTATTCGAGTCGCAGAGGTCCCAGCGGGGAGTCCACACGGATGCCAAGACCGTACCCATAACCACTTCCTGGTTTCCCACGGGCTCCTGCTGGGTCACCTAAACAAGCAATCACCAGACATGGTCCAAATGAGAACTGGGTTTAGCAAAAAGAGATGCCATCACTGCGACATCTGTAACTGTATCAGACTTGTTCCAGCAGCTGCGACATTTCATTAACTAACTAAAATAAGAGGCAAAAGCAATAAATTTCTAAATTCTGAATCTGAATGGGAGATCTTTTCTTTTCAGACCAAATACGAGGCTTAGAGAATTTGGGTACATCTACGGGACTGGCCTGCTTTAGCAGAAAAGGCCACAAATGTGGACTACAAAATGGCCGTATATGAGCAAAATGTGAGTAGAACATGACATACCAGGAACTTTAGGACCAGAACCAAGATCACTACCATAGTCACCAAAGACCACACCTTCAAGCGGCCCGACCTACATACAAAACTAGTACTGTAAGGAACGATGTGCATGAGTAGCACAGCAACAAGTAATCTGCATTAGTGTCACTACAGATAGCAATCTTCAGATTGACAATTTAATTAATTATTCGAGTAGCCTATCTATGCATGGCTAAGAAGGTCCAAACATGCACAGTAAAAAGTTTGGTTGCACATTTCATCAGCTAATTCACCTATGTTCAGCACTAGGAGATGTCACACTGATCTCACATGTATAACTCTTCAGATCAATCTGATCCAATGTTTGGACTATTTCTGTCTTAAAGAACATAATTGATTGGCAGTTGTATAACTGACATATTTAGCATCAGATACAACAAAAAAAATTGTAGCTATTTCATACAATGTTGCATGGGTACGCGATAGCGGTACGGGTACACCGATACGACGAGAAGGCATTTCTCAAAAATCACCGGTATGGCAGTGTGTGTGTATAACAACCACCACCACCAAGCCTTTTGTCTCAAACAAGTTGGAGTAGGCTAGGAAAAAACCCAATCAAAGTCAATAAAACCCATGAATATTCGATCTTGGGTTATGGTTCCAGTACATGGATTGCTAATTTCCATGCTCTCCTATCCATCGCCAAATCTTTGAAAACGTTCCAATCCCTTAAATCTTTTTTAACAGCTTCTTCCCACGTCAATCTCAGCCAACCTCTGACTTATATTTATGAGACGACTTAAAATTCTACTACGCACTAGTGCCACCGGAGACCTCCTTTAGAGATGTCAAAACCATCTCAGATGATTTTGGACAAAGCTTTTCTTTAATTGGTGCTAGCCCAACCCTATCACGTATATCATCATTGCGGATTCGATCTTGCCTTGTATGACCATAGATGCACCACAACATCCACATCCTCGCTACGCTTATCTTCTGTACATATTGACCTTTTGTCGCCTAAGGTTCCTCTCCAAACAACATCGCAGGTCTAATCATCATCCTATAGTACTTACCCTTTAATAAGGTCCATACAACAACTCAATTCAACAACCATAAGGTCCATAACGGAGGCAAACATAGGTAAATAAGGTCCACAAGGCAAACATTAACTTTAGTACATAACCAGTAGCCAGTAGGACTAAAACGAATGTGCCTGAACTCTTGAATGGGGCTGCGGGAGAGGCAAAAGTTTTATATGCTAGTGTTATACTTGAGTTCTTTATGGGTTGGGCTTTCAAACAGGGGGCTTGTTAATGGGCCGTACCAGTACCAAGGAGTACCCTGCAGTACCAGATTTTAATAATCCTTTTTTTATTCGGCAATTTTCTGGTACCTCTAGGTACTGTACCCGGAATTTTTTTTTAATAATACATTTTTTATTCGGAATTTCAAAAATATTCCACCGAAATTTTTTTTTTCAGAAATATACCTCTGTCGCTGGTTGGACGTCGACGAAACTAAATAGAAAAAATACACAGGCGACAGTGCGGTGCACGTGGCCTCTGTCGCCATACAATGAACGTCTTGACAGGCTAACGGCGTCTGTCGCCGCAATGACGTCTGACGAAGCCAAAAAGGCACCTGTCGCACGACGAAAGTGCTACAAGAGCTATGTCGCCGACGTGTGCTAAGAATCTTGAATTTTTGTATTTAATATTTTTGTTGACAATTTTGTTGTAAATTGGTTGTACATAATTGTCTGTAATGAATCGGAAAAATTTATTTTATTTAGTTAGTGATCGCATTTTACTTAGGGTTTTCGTAGCCTCGTAAGGTCCGCCAATATGGCGAGAAAAATGACGGGGAAAAAACACGGCGGCCCCTCATAGCGTGGCATACCACTTGATCTTGCGTGAGATGGTTTGACGTTGGCCCAACATTTTGTTACCAAAATCGGAAAAAGGCACTCATGGGCACGAAAATCGGAAAAAGGCACTCGCGCCATCGAAAACCCTAAGTGGCCACGATTCACGCTGTTTGCGTGCGCGAGTGCCTTTTTCCGATTTTGGTAACAAAATGTCAATAACGTCCACCATCTCGCGCAAGATCAAGTGGTATGCCACGCTATGAGGCCGCCTGTTTTTTTTCCGCTATTTTTCGCCATATTCTATGACCTTACGAGGCTACGAAAACCCTAAGTAAAATGCGATTACTAATCTAAATAAAATAAATTTTTCCGATTCATTACAGACAATTATGTACAACCAATTTACAACAAAAATTGTCAACAAAAAATATTAAATACAAAAATTCAAGATTCTTGTAGCACGCTCACAGCGACAACCTCTTGTAGCACTTTCGTCAGGCGACAGTGCCTTTTTTCGCGCTTCGTCGACGTTACCGCGGCGACGACGCTGCGCGTTTTGCCTCGTCGACGTTACGCTGCGACAGAGGCCACGCCACGCGCACTGTCGCCGTGTATTTTTTCTATTTAGTTCTGCCGCACGTCCAACGCGTGACAGAGGTATATTTCTAAAAAAATTTTGTGGAATATTTTGAAATTCAATAAAAATGTATTATTAAAAAAATTCTGCAGCGAAAGCAAGACTGTACTGGTCCGCGACTTGGCCAAAGTACCCGCGCATCATAGATTTTAGTTCATATCTTACGCATTTGTTAGTTTGCTTCTCCAAGCTATTTATATTCTTAAATACATTCAATTCAACAAAGAAAACTTCGTTTCGAATTTTAAGATAATTTCAAATATTATATTTCTATCCGTGTTGTCAATTCATGGGGAAATATCGTTGTCTTTGTATTTTACTGTACTCGTGTTGCATGTCAATGCCCTTTTAAAAAAGACAGAGAACTCCATATACCCGAAAAAGGCAAAACCTACCATGCGGCAAGAGACTTCTCCACTACCAACCGCATAAGAACGGCCAGAACCAACCGCACCTTCTTCGTATCCTCTTACACTATTTGTCCCACCAATTGCAAATGCTTCGTGAGGCGGAAAATTTCCATCCACATGACCTCCAGAAGCACTAGATCACATAGAAAGTAACATAAGGAATGAGTAAAATAACTGAAAAAAATGAAAATGCAACTTGCTATCCAAAACTTTCAGGTCACACTCATATTTATGTTTGATGTCCAACAATGGCAAGATATGCACTAAAATGTACCTTAGAAGAAGTCGAGCAGGACCAATCTCATAGCTCTGCCTCAAACGCGCTGTCACTCTGTTGAAACTAAGCCACTCATGAAGAATAGGAAGACCTTGCTCAATGTTGAAAACCAACTAGAAGCAGTAACAATGGTAGGAAGTAAGAGATTATGACAATAAAACTACAAAGCAGCAGAATGTAGTATAAATGCCAACCATTGTAGAGTTATGATCTCCAGAGTCTGTGTAGACGCTCTCAAGCTTAGCAAGTAGTGTGTCATCATAAGCATTTCCGCTGCAGTCATGACAAGAACATCAGACTTCAAATAGTACCTTAATCCGACAATTGTATTCATAATGTACCCAAACATATTTATGGTGCAAAATAAAGGTAAATGAGGCATTGAGATTTCAAACCTGGCAGTTAATTGGCTGTTGTAGGAATCTCTGATGACAGGGTTTCCTTTGTCATCACGAGCACCAGCATGCTGCATAGAAAAAGTCAGTACTTGGTAGAATGCAATTTGGTTTGTTTTTCAAAGGACAGGTAAGCAAAGAAACAGAAGATGTTAAACAAAAAACAATTCACAATGCTTAATTTCACTTGTTTCCTACACCGGTACACAACTGTGCTCATGTACCTTTTTCCAAATTCTATTACCTAAGGTAGTATACTAGTATTAACATCACGTCATCATGTGTATTTTGTGCTTTGTCTCCAGGCCTACAAGTAGGGACCACAGAGAAAAGGCTACTTGATTAATATGACATACGATTCACTTCTTTACCTGAAATATTAATCCAAGTGTACCGCTCCATTTAGGCCTGAACGGACGACTATATTCAATGCCAGAAGTAACTCGTCCAATTGTAAGGGGCCCATGGTCAGGATGGTCCCCACCATGAATAAGTGTTCCAGGAGTCCTAGAGTTCTGGCAAAGGAAATAATTATACGATAATACGAACATGGAACATATACATGATTCTCAACTGATGGAATCATGGAACTGTACAGATGACATCATATTAAAGGTACATACCTGAACCATGATAGTTCTGGAGGTCCTCTTATTGTCGCCGTCAATCCAAGGGTCAGTATAGTTTAATCGAAATATAGAATCTATCTGGCCCCTCTCTAGTGAGAGATTCAACTTCTTGTTCCTCCCAAAAACATTCCGATGAGAATATGCAAAGCTGTTTGAAAGCACCAGCGAGATTTTTTTTACATGTGCAGTTTATCCAGGCACATCTATATCGGTAAATCTAAGATCTATTACAAAATTAAAATCAACATCTGAATTTCTGCAGTTCATAAATGCTGCTTGGACGTTGGTGGGTCATCTTAACTTAGGCCACTCCAAACATGGTGTAATGGTGGGAATTGAGGACAGCTTCTATCACAAGCATAAGAGCATCTATAACTGATACTTTAAACCCATATTTCTTTATAGCTGATATTTCATGAAGCTTCTTGAGAGTGTTAAGCCCATCCAAAAAGGCTCAAAACCAAACAGGAGTTAAGAAACATGATTTCTAAAAGGTCACCATCACAACGTTACATAAATAAACAAGCTAAATTCCATAGGAAACAAGATAACATAATTAACATTGACTATTGTGCTAAGAGTAGGTTGTCACATGTCAAAATCCTAGCATTACAAACAGCACCACAAAGCTTAAGACATACACATTGAACTGTGAAAGAAAAACTGACCTGCCAATAAGTCCAGAAAGTGGTCCATTTGTTATCCTACAGAAAATACAGCATGTCATTATCACATAATAATAACTTATATTTGGATTGTAATTTGCAGATATGATACATATCATCTTTCAAATCCAGTATATTTACCACTTCAGCACCTTTCAGCTAAGAAACAGATTTTATGAAAGCATACAATGCACTCACTCATACAAAGCGAGATTGAATCCGCAATGATGATATACGTGATAGGGTTGGGGTAGCACCAATTGAAGAAAAGCTTGTCCAAAATCATCTAAGATGGCTTAGACATCTCCAATGGAGACCTCCTGAAGCACTGGTGCGTAGTTGAATTTTAAGTCGTCATGAAAACATAAGAAGAGGTAGAGGTCGACTAAGACTGACGTGGGAAAAAGTAGTTAAAAGAGACTTGCGGGATTGGAACGTTTCCAAAGATTTGGGCGTTCGATAGGAGTATATGGAAGTTAGCGATCTACGTACCGAAACCATGACCTAAGATCGAAGGTTTAGGGGTTTTATTGACTTTGATTGGCTTTCTTTCCTAGCCTACCCCAACATATTTGGGACAAAAGGCTTGGTTGTTGTTGTTAGTGCATACAATGCGCTCAGTTGAGTTCACTTAGCAAGCACTGCTACTACTACTCACCCACTCGAAATGCCACCACCAGCAGAGAAACCACCAGAAGGGCGTTCAACAAGATTCATGACAAGATCAACTTTATTAGAATCTGCAGAAGACCATAAATAAGAAAAGGAACTTCAGAACAGAAAGACCAGCTTAAAAAAAACAATGGAAACTAAACAAATTAGCTTAACCTCCGACTGGCTGTGGAATTATTGTAACATCCTCCATAATTCCCATAGTGAGTATTGTCTCAACATCTCTTTTCACTTGTGCTCTATTGTAAGCCTATTTAAAAAAAAACAATGGGAACTAAACAAATTAGCTTCACCTCCGACTGGCTGTGGAATTATTGTAACATCCTCCATAATTCCCATAGTGAGTAATGTCTCAACATCTCTTTTCACTTGTGCTCTATTGTAAGCCTATTTTCATCATTAGAAGATTAGATAGATAAAAGTCATCAAGACTGCAGGACATGAAGTGTAAAATTAGCATCCAACCAACTCTACATATTCATTACCAAAATACTTCTAGTTCAGACATAGTTTAAAATACCAGACCGGACAGGAAAAAAGAAACTGGCGCCTAGTCCGGTCCAGTTCAGCTAAAGGATCGTTGAAGCATTCTGCCTGCTTCAAACCGGGGAAAACCCCGCCGGACTAGGCCGTTTTGAGAAGAACCGGAAAAAATAGGACACAGTGTATGGAAGGACAATGTGACCCTTGTGCCAATATATTGTCAAAAAATAGGTGGCGGAAGGGAGATTTGAACCCAAAAAGTAGCTGTTGGTACCTCAACTACATAGCTACTAGCCACCTCTCCTTTGACAGTCATTGTGTCTCATAGGCAAGAATAGGTGATACCTATAGCTTTGTGAACCACCGGTTGTACCAGTGAACTGCTGGACCAGGAGCCCCCCAGGTCAATGACTAGTCCAGTTTTTAAAACTATAGTTTCAGATTGCTCGACTGCTCCTTCCATAGATTCAGAATACAGAAATTGTGCAACATTATGTTCACATATGCAAAAAGTTATGCATAAACGATCAAATATTTTGGTAGATAGGCTCCGATCACACTTGTTGACATCAATTGTAGCAACTAGCAATAGCATTTGCATAGCAACTTCAATACCACATCAAAGCAATGCTTCAATGCACAGTATGGTATCATCAAGTGTAAAGTGGAAACGGTTCTTAAAATCATATCCCATGCAAAATAGTGCAATAAGAAAATAATCGAAATAAACATTTATAAATGTCATCAATAGTGCTTCTATAGTAGATATAACACAAATATGGCAAGATAACTTTTGAAAATACTCTGACCTGCCCCTTCTTGGTAGTAAGTTGACGGAGTATGGTCGCTGGTTGCGTCTTCCCAACAGTTGGTTCACCACTAATGATGGAGAAAAATGGATAGAGAAGAAGATAAGAAAGAGCAGAATATTACATGGCTATAAAGCAGTGATCTGTGAAGAGAATCTCATTTATTCAAGCTATGGTTCTCACGTTCTTCTATCCAGAAAGCGAATATTGATATCATTAACCTCAGCTTCAGAAACTTGTAGCCTTAGAATTCCTCCAGAAAGAATCTCAGCATATGAAACCTGAAGCCAACGGGTTTTTATTGATTTATCATTAGCAATAAAAATACTTTTCGCAAGTTAAAACTGTAAAAGACATTGTTTTTGGGTAAATTCAACAGACCAATAGGTCATTAACTACCACACATTCACATTTTCCAACACCGTATTTCTAGTTGTCAGGACTAAGATCAAACATGATTTGAGTACAGAAGTTCATAGGTTCTATATGTTCTACTTTACATACCAGGAAAGTAAGTAACAAATAACACAGGAATAGCGCAATCTGTGTTGTATGCCCTACCTATTTGATATTGGTAAGAGATATGCAACGGCTAGTGGGTTAGAGAAGCAGGAGAATAACAACCCAATTGCCATGATAGCAGACCTCTAGAAGGCCAAGAAGTTACAGAGTATGTTCTTTAAGACAAATGGTCACTATACACCTATTATTTGGCAATTATATTAAACAAATTGCAATACAACACAAAGTAGCACAAAACAACAAGTATTCTGAGACTATGCATAACAATGGAACATGAACTATATTGATCATTCCCCGCATACCAAGCCAGTTAGACCACGCTCCTGATACCATCCGTTAACAGACTTGATCACTTGATCCAAATGTCTTATATTGATTATTTTCCCTGCATAATGTAACACCAAAAACTCAATTGGGTCTCAACAACAGATTCGAGAAGCTAAAACAAGCACATTAGGATTACACGAGGGAATGAACTCTGCATCCTTCCTCTACAAAGAAAGGATACCAAGAAATTAGGTGATGATAGATTGATTTATGTTACCATGAATTTCAGCAGAGTGTGGAAAAACGTTGTTCTTTTAAGATCAAGACTAAACCAACAATAAGAGACTACAAAGGAGTGTGCTTCATTTGTTGACCACATTGCATTGCAATGTCTCATAACTATGTTGCATCATTTAATCTAGAAAACGACCAAAAGCTGAAAATGAAGCAATAATTCGCAATGCCTAACCTCATTCTAGAATAATAATGTTTTGCTAGATCAAATATATAGGATACTAAACAATGTTATCTCCTCTTGGTGACTCCTTGCGCAAACTTCTAATAGAAATATATCAATTTAAATTGCCTAAAGCTAACATGTAGCAACAGTTCATGTAACATTGTGTAAAGTAAATCAACCAAATGTAACATTTCACCCTGACAGGCACATACCCACATTAAACAAGTTTATAACACATTCCACGTCATCTAGCATAGCAGGCCCTTAAACATGAGAAAAACTAAAATGTCTACCATGGCGGTCACGAAATGCGTCCTCCAGAAACTTGGAAGGCAGCATGTTGGCACGCTCGCAGACAAGCCCATGGAAGTCTTGGTTTGGCTCCACCTAAACCACAAACCACCAAAAATCCGCAAGCTTCAGTTCCAGAATTAAGCATTGCGCAGGTGAATTGGGAAACAAGCAAAGATTGGACCTCAAAGACGAGGCGAATGCCGTCACGGGTGTCGATGGCAACGGGCATGCAGGAGCGGAAGAGCCCGCTCTCCACGACGCGGTGCACGTCCTCCTGCACCTCCCGCACCGTGAGCGCCGCGTTGGGGCGGCACGCGCGCAGCGCGGCCGCGGCCGCGGCCTCCAGCTCGGGCCGCTCCAGGGGCTCCCCGTCCTTGCCCCGCACCGCCACCTCGCTGATCAGCACCCGCTCCTCAACTCCGCCCCCTCCACCATCCTTCCCGTGCCTCCGCGGCATGGGCAAGGGCGGCGCAACCGCCGTCTCGGCCCTCGCGGCGTGGATGCGGGGGAGTGACGAGGCGACGCGGCGGGCGGCGGCATCGATGGCGCGGCCTATGTGCGCGAAGGGGAGCGCGCCGGAGAGGAAAGCGGGCGCCGGGGCGGCGCACGGGAGCTTGACGCCGGAGGAGACGAAGCGGGCGTCTCGACGAGGCCCCATGGCGGCGGAGGCGGGCGTGTGGGTTAGGGTGGTGGAATTGGAGTTGGGCTAGAGTTTAGGGTTTTGGTGTCGAGGCGGAGTAGGGGAGCGCGAGGGTTTCGTCCGCCATGGGCGATGGCCGATGATGGGAGGAGGCGGAGGCGGACCGGTGGCGTCACTGGCGTGGTGTGCTCCGGGGCTTTCGCGTTTTCGGCGTGCTGATTGTGTTGTTTCCGGGGTCGATTAGAGCCGCTCGATGCGGCTCTCGCGATCTGTACGGGGAAGCCGATGCATGGGTCTGATCCGTTGGCTGGTTACAGACTAAGGCCCTGTTTGTTTCAGCTGGGGATTGTGGAAAGCAGCTTTTAAAAACTAGATTGTAAAAGCTGGATTGTTAAAAAGCTGGAGGTTGAAAAGCTCATGGTTGTTTGGTAATCCAGATTATAGTTGGGGGTAATGGCGGGTAATTTTGGTTGAAGTTGGGGAAAGCTGGGGAAAACTAGGGGCAATGGTGGGTAATTTTGGTTAAAGTTGGATGGGTATTGTAGTCTTTTGCAAAAAAAAAAAGCTGGGAAAAACTGGGGAAGAGTGGATTGTGGGATTGCTACAATCTGACCTCCAGATTGTTATAATCTAGATTAAAAGCTTGCTGTTTGTTACCCTTCCAACTTTTAAAAGCTGCTTTCCACAGTCCCTAACTGAAACAAACAGGACCTAAGCTTGGATGGAGATCCCACTGACATATGGACCCTAGTTGATGGAGCCCACATGTCAGTGATTCAACTGCGCTCTGTGGTATGGCAGAGAATTTGCGTCCAATAGGCTTATATGCACTAGCAGCTCAATGCCCATATTTTGCTACAGAGAAAAGAATATTATCCTAGCACATCTAGCTGTTATTGTTAGGCTTAACCTGTGCCACGCCATCGATTTCGTCAATGTCTGGTCGAGCTTCACGACAACCTAGCATTGCACCTCTTTCTCTGTGCCTGGCCTACCAAGATGTCACTCTATCTAGGTGATTGTTGCTATGCCCCATACCACACCTTTATCATCATGCTTAGTGGGTGTTTGGTGTAGCTCTAACTCTACTAAAATCCATAGAGTTGGTGGAGCAGAGTATTCCTAACTCAAATTTGTAGAGCTGAAGTTGTGGATACATTAAAAGTGTTTAGGTGGGTCATTTTGTTTATATTTTAGACTAAAAATATAAATTTAATTCGCTTTATTTTAACCTACAAACTCTAGATCTGAGGTAGAACTAGAATCTAGAACTCTGCCAAAAAGAGCCTAGTTGTGCTGCATTCTCGACTTCATCACCACAATCTATTGACCAAAGGATAACTAAGCATATTAACCACAACATCAATGACTTCAAATGCAGATTTGCACTCTCTTTGTGGGAAAATGCAATAAAAATATTACTACCATCGAGGAGAGGAGAAAGTGGGAGTCCGATAGGGACGAGGGTTTCAATACATACATATACATGTATATATATATATACATGAGAAAATGGGAGTGCTACTAGCTTACTCAAAAAGTATGAATATGCTATTATTATCTAAGTGATGAACTCATCATATATATTGGCAACATATCCAATATAAACTCACTTTCGGGTGTTACCTATACAACTCTTAACGTGAAACTTCCCATTTGTACTCAACACACAAGATAGAGGTGTGATCGACTCCCCAACGCACGAGATGGAATCAGGGTTTTCTAAAAAATGTCTTAAGTGGTTGGGGAGTCCATCCCACCTATATCTCGTGCGTTGAGTCCAAATTAGATGATTTACATTGAGAGTTACATGGATAACATCTTAAGATGGGTTTACACTAGATACGTTGCCATATATATTACTAATAACTTATGTGCTTTCTCGTATGCCCCTATGTGAATATATGGAACTTACAATTTGTTCACCAAGTTCTTTAAAAGTGCTAATCCGCTATTATTAATAGCTTCTTATTGTTTGCTAGCCCTATCAGATAGAACATATCAATGGGTCAAAACCTGGATGTAGGAAGGAGTCTGCACTTTGTAGTAGATTAATTAAGAGATATGACTACAGGTAAATTTGATGTTGATATTGCTTTATATTCAAGAGTAGATGGATGATTTGTATGTATTATGTTCCTTTAACAGCATTGACTATTCTTTGATTGAAATATTGAATGTCCCCTATAATGCATATTTATCTTAAAATACAAAGTGTATTAACATTAATGTCATATTTTTGTCGATTCTGTCGGTATGACTAGTATTATATGGCAACGAAGCTGGTATGGTCGGTATTGTCGAGTATCAAAGTGTAGGGACCCGGATTACCAAATCCGACTCCTCTGAGTATAACCGTGCTAGTCCAGGATCAGCTAGCACACTCAGCAAATATAGTGATGATAACATAGACATATCATAACGTAAACAACAGTAAATAAGCAAAAGAGAGTAAACATCATCATCACATTATTACAAGTATCGAGCCTTACGGCTTAAGTGAGTAAGTAGCAGCAGAAAAGTAGCAACAAAAAGAGCCAATCAGTATGCCCACAGGCAACCGACTGGGGTACGCTCCCTAGAAGTCCGGGTCTTCCTCCTCATCAAAACCTTCACCGCAGATGTCGAACGGTGGATTGCAGGCTCTGGGATAGCTATATCTGATCTCCTCATCTGCTATATGGAATAAGCAGCCCCGCAATGAAAAGCGGGGGTGAGTATGCAACATACCCCGCAAGTCTTGGAAACTTAATGCAAATAATTAAATGCAAGGCTAGAACAAAGGAAGGCATATAGGGTTCATTTTGCATAAAACAGGAATTTAAAATGAAATACAAATAATAATTTCATAAAGCAGCATTTAACGAAAAGTAAACAGCATAATTAATTAAATTTGAAGTATAACAGTTTTCCAGGTTCCAACTACCTGGTTGGCTCTAACCGCCAAACTAAAATCCGGGAGTTCCAGCCACTCACGGATTCCCAAACCACATTTTCAATTAAACCAAAATCATTATTTTTCCATTTAAAACCAAAACCATAAAATCTACTATGTGAAAGCGTTCCACGCTTGCCCTTAACCGTGGGCACGGCTACTCAAGTAGTTTTAACTCTGCAGAGATTGTACACTTTACCCACAAGACATGATCTACCCCTTTTGCCAAGCTATTGACACATTTCCTTTGGTGTGTCGGCAGGGAGACCATGACAAGACCTTTACAATGCATAATACCGCTACCGACTTCGCCCGTTAAGGTTTCACCGCTGTTAGGGAAATCCACCCAGTACAGAAGCCCCCTCTTGCGCCTTGCAAGTGTCATCCCGACAACCCACTCAACCCAATGGCGAAGTCAAATAACGATACATGCAAATTACTTAGCCAGGTCATACCCATATAGACATGTGGTTGTACTGTATAGCATGGTCCAAGGTAACACACGATCGGTCCTTAATTGACTAGGGCGGAACAATCACATTCCAAAATTTTGTGCATCCCGCACCCACCAAGCAACCATCCGCCCCGGTCTAAATCATTTTTCACTTTTATTTTCCAATTAATAATAATAACAGCAACATCAATTGTCATAATTTCACAATTCAATTTTGAATCAAGTTTGAAAGAATTTCCATAATGGTAAGGTACCGAAGTGATTTAAGCATGACTAAGTAGTTTCTACCGTCCCATACCAAAATGATTACCATTAATTACAGTAATTAATTTTCCTAATGTGTCAATGGTTATCAAGATTAATATCAATGTGGGCATAATAAGATGGGATATAGCTAAACATTTAAAACGGCATTAAAGTACGGTACGCAAAGTAATAAGCATGCAATAATGTAAAACAAAATAATATTTTCATAAATTTGGGATCAATATGGTCAAGGAAGACTTGCCTTCCACTCCTCCCGCTGGATCTATCTCTTCCGGATGCTCCGCTCGCTCAACAGCTGCGTCGTCTACACGCGAAACGAGACAAAATAAATAAAAAAAATTCAAATAAAATCCAAAAATTCAAAAGAATGACACCTGAAGATAGATCTTGATTTTAGATGAATTTAGAAATTTAAATCGTTCGAATCGGAGTTCGAACGGAGAAGAACGGGGCTTTGGAAGTTTCTCGGGAGAGAAAAATCAGGAAAATCACTAAAGTGACACGTGCCGGGCGTTGATTGGTTGAATTCGTATTTTCGGAATAATCAGCGAATAAAAGAATTAATCAGCGTCGCTGACACATGGGGCCCACGCGCCATAGACTCGGCTCACGTGAACTAAGTTCACCGAAGACTCACGAACGAAGTGACGGCACATTGACATGGCAGCCACGTAGGAGTTAGGGCAGACGTGGCGGTGACGTGGTGTGACGTGGCGTTGACATGGCAAATCACGGGCAAAATAATGCTGACGTGGCGCCGATGTGGCAGCCACGTGGACCTAGGGCGGACGTGGCGCACAAGTGGCGCACACGCGGGAGATTAGGGCCTACGGTGGCGCTGACGTGGCGTGCACGTAGCGCCACGCGGCGGTGACATGGCGCGGACACAGCACTAGGCGATGCTGACGAGGCGAGACGGCTTACCAAAGCTTCGTGGTGAAGATCTGGCCGTTGCTTGACGATCCGACGGCGACGAGGTGACGGAGTGGCGGGGAAACGTGGAGAGATGCGAGGCGTCGACGAGTGATCCAACGGCCACGATCCACGGGGAAGGGTGACTGAGAGGCGGCGGCGCTATCTCACCGGAGTCGGAGAAGACGGCGCGCAAAACAGAGAAGGAGTGACGGATCGGGTAGAAGAGTTAGTGGATTCGGAAGAGGATGACAAATGAACTCAAGGGTACTAAAAACCACGGCGGAGACTCACCAGAGCGGCTAAATGGCGGGGAAAAAGGCTTCGGCCACGGCGACGAACTTCGGCGAGGGCTAGCGGCGCAACGGCGGCGTCCCAGCCGGCGAGAGGTGGGAGAACATGTGCGGCGCGAGGTGGCGAACCTCGAGAGGTGCGCGGCGCTTGCTTAAATAGCCTCGGGAGGCGTGAAAAGGCACGAAAATTGAGACGGCGCGCGACTAGGGTTGCACGGGCGGCGGCACTGAAACGGGGCGACGTGGCCTCTTCGCGTTCCTTGGATCGGAATCGGACGACGAGGGAAGAATCGGTTTAGGGTTAGGGTTTCGGCTGATGAGTGGCGGCGCGATTTCCAGTCGTTGGATCGACGATCGACGGTTGAAGAATTAGGGTTTCGGTGTGACGGGTCGTGCGGGAGAGTTGGGCCGGCGGAAAGTGAAACGGACCGGGCGGGAGTGAACAGTAACAGGCCGAACGGAGATGAACAGGGATTTCGGCCCGAAAAGGATTAAAGGATTTTAGAAATTAAGGAATATCCAAAAAATCCAAATAGACTCCAATAAATTCAAATAAATAGCGAATAAACTCCGAAAAATCTCCAAAAATACAGAGAAATTCAATGAAGCACAAGGAACCCAATAAAAATAAGGAATAAATAATTTGAAGTATGGATTAATCAAATTAAATCCTTTTTGACTTTAAAAATTCAATTTAAGATGGATTAAATTCAAGTAAAATGCAACGGGTTCGGATTTTTAAATTCAAGCTCCAAGAAGTTGAAAAACGGAATGTTACAAACCTCCCCCCTAACAGAAAATCTCGACCCCGAGATTTGGAACTAACCAGGGAAAAAGGCTGGGGTACTCCGCTCGAAGATCCTCCTCGCGCTCCCAGGTGGCTTCCTCTTCTGAATGGTTGCTCCACTGCACCTTGCAAAACTTGATCGCCTTGTTCCTTGTCCTGCGCTCAGCTTCATCCAGAATTCTGATTGGATACTCAGGATAGGTCAAATCTTCATGCAGCTCAACATTTTCCAACTGCATCTGACTTTCTGGCACTCTGAGGCACTTTCTCAGCTGTGACACATGAAACACATTATGCACATTCGACAGTTGTGGTGGCAACTCCAACTGATACGCCACTTCCCCACTTCTGGCTAGAATTGGAAAAGGTCCAATAAATCTCGGTGCCAACTTGCCACGAACTCGGAATCGGCGCATACCTTTGAGAGGGGAGACCTTCAGGTACACAAAATCACCAGGAGCAAAGGTCAACTCTCTTCTGCGATTATCTACATAGCTTTTCTGCCTTGACTGCGCTGTCCTCAACCTTTCGTGAATCATATTCACTTGTTCCTCAGCTTTTTGCAGAATATCCGGGCCAAAGACTTGGCGATCTCCTGTCTCGTGCCAACAGAGGGGTGTCCTGCACTTCCTTCCATAAAGAGCTTCGAACGGTGACATCTGCAAGCTGGCCTGATAACTGTTGTTGTAGGAGAACTCCGCATATGGCAAACTCTGATCCCAGCTGCATTGGACAACGCACAAGCTCTCAACATATCCTCTAGAATTTGGTTCACCCGCTCAGTCTGTCCATCTGTCTGGGGATGATAAGCTGTACTGAAGTTCAGATTGGTGCCAGAATCTAGATGTGAATTGGGTGCCCCGATCTGAAACAATCTTCTTGGGCACACCATGCATACACACAATTCGAGACATGTGCTTATCTCAAAGCCCTTCTGAATGTCCGGACAGACGAGCACTGGGGCTGTAGTCAATCTCTTCTTCAATTCCTGAAAGCTTTGCTCGCAAGCTTCAGTCCATTCAAACTTCTTCTCCTTCTTCAGCAGCTGGGTAAGCGGTCTAGCAATCTTTGAGAATCCTTCAATGAACCTTCTGTAGTATCCCGCTAAACCAAGGAAACTCCTGATGTCCGGCACTGACTTGGGCTGCCTCCAATCAAGCACTCCTTTCACTTTTTCAGGATCAACTGAGACACCTCCAGCAGAAATGATATGACCTAAGAAAGCAACTTCTGTCAACCAGAATTCGCACTTGCTGAACTTGGCATACAACTGGTGACTTCTGAGCTTCTCTAAGACCATCCTCAAATGTCCTTCATGTTCAGCCTCATCTCGAGAATAGATAAGGATATCATCTATGAATACCACCACAAACTTGTCCAGATAATCCATGAACACCTTGTTCATCAGATTCATGAAATAGGCTAGGGCATTGGTCAGACCAAAGGACATGACTGTGAACTCATACAGTCCATACCGAGTGGCAAAGGCTGTCTTCGGAATGTCCTGCGGCCTTATCTTCAGCTGATGATATCCAGATCACAGATCAATCTTGGAGAAGATGCAAGCTCCCTTCAACTGATCAAACATGTTGTAGGGTCGAGGATGCGCCTAGAAGGGGGGTGAATAGGCGTTTCACAAAATTCGATCGCTCACTAAACAATTCGCTCTAATCAACCCCTATGTCAAAACCTAATCAAATATATATGCGGAAGTGATAAATATGTTTTGACAATTAAAGCCTAAATCAACTAGGCTCACTATGTGCACTAGCTAAATTATGTCTCTACACTAGAATTGCTAATTTGAACAATCAATTAATACTAAGCAATTCTAATTACAATCAAGCAATTGAACAATATACAATAAATGTAAATACTTGAAAGTAAAAGAGACAACCGATATTTTTCCGTGGTGTTCGGAGACTTGCTTGGTCTCCCTAGTCCACGTTGAGGCAAGCCCAACCACTTGGGTGGCTCCGCTCGAGCACCCGCCTCTTTCCACTAGTCGTGGTTTTTCACGCTTGCGCGTAGGCTCAACCCGAACCTTCACAAACTTGCCGGGGCTTCTCACACCTTGAGAGCTCCCGCGCACGACGCCTACGCCGTCTAGGAGTCGGCAACCTCCAAGAGCAACAAGCCGCTCCTCGCTTGAACTTCACCGTGCACAACAAATGCCCTCCCGGTGATCACCAAGTGCAACACATGCACAAGGACTCCCTCAAGTGCAACACATGCACAAGAGGCTCTCAAATCACTTCCTAATTGCAACACATGCAATTAGTCTCACTCTTAAGCTCAAGAGGCAAATGGAGAAGAGCAACACATGCACACAACTCCCTCACACAGCCAACCTACTGCCCAAGCCCCCCAAAGGGTGTATTTATAGCCCCCACAAGAAAACTAGCCGTTTGGGGGCAAAATGGGCGAAACTCAGCAAAATCCGGTCCAACCGGACCTACCCCGTCCGGCCAAGCCCTCACAGAACAGCAGTCGGATTCTACCGATACAGTCGGTCAAACCGCTTCCCGGCCGGTCGCACCCTGGCCGATCGCCTGCCGGCCGGTCCGATCAAGCGCTCAAAATCCAGAAAACGCAGCCTCTGGAAAAAACGCACCGCTCGGGGGCCGGTCACACCGCACGGCTGGTCCGACCGCACCACCTCCGATCGCACCGCCCCTGACAGCCTCCGAAGCCGGTTTTTCGCGCAATCTCTTTTCCGAAAAACCAAATGCCATTCTTTGAGCTAAAAGATGATCAACACATGATCAAACACACATGCAAAATATATTTGCACCAAATTAGCTCATGCTCAAAGAATTTAAACCAAATTGCAAAAACGCATTTTGCAATCAACTCAAAGACTATTTGCAAAACGTATTAAGTAAATCAAACTCGAGTTTATGAGATTAATCCCCCTAGCCATGTGAAGGTCAACACGAGACCCAGTCAACTTGCCAACACCCGTTGCAAGCCCTACTCACATGCTCTCGGAATTCCGGACTCATAAACCTCAGTTTATTCGCACAACGAACTTGCAAACAACACAATAAACACATTTCATGCTTGAGCACTACTCTTTGCAACACATGCAAAAGTCTAGCTCCAAGCAACATCAAATCAAGATGCATGAACTCTCTAATTGCAACACATGCAATTCTCTAGTTCCATGCAACACCAAAACCAAACATCAACTAAAACCAAATCACACGTATGAGCTCTTTACTCGCAACACATGCAAACCTCTAGCTCCATACAAACACACAAACATCAAATCATGCTTGAGCTCTCTCCTTTTTGCAACACATGCAAAACTTAGCTCCAAGCAACTACAAGATTTTGAAAGATTGTTTTGTACAAAACCAAAATATGAAGCCTCAACATTTGCAACACATGCAAAAGTGAACTTCACGCAAAAGCCAACACACTAGCTTATCCTATTTGCAACTCATGCAAATCAAAGCATTATGCGAAAACCAAATGCAACCAAGCATAAGTTTAACCCATTCGCAACACATGCTAAATGGTTAACCCTCATGCAAAAACCAAATCCAAATGGTTTGAGCTCGAGTGAACGCGGAATGAGATCACCAACACATGATGAAGCTCAAGCTAGGAGACAACCCCTCTTAATAGCACGGCGATAAAAACCTTAGACTCAAAGCCTACAAAGTCCTTAGCCTATCTAATTATACCTTCGCCACCGCGCGCAAGCAATCCCCTTTGGGGTCTTTATGATCTTCACTTTGATACCCCCCGGGATCATCACTCGACTCCTCTTCTTTGACTTCGGGATCTTCTCTTGACGCCCATCAACTCATGATGCCGTTCTTGTCCCGTTCTCATTATCTCATCCATCTTTGGACCTAACTCAATCACAACTCATACAAATAGTTAGTCCAAGATGCATAGTTGTCTAAATTATCTCTTGCACTTCATTAACACATAATGGATGCCTTTAGATCAATTGAGCACAACCTAAAACAATTTTTGAATGATTAAATGTATCTTAAGTACAAGAATGCAACACATGCTTCAATATACTTAAGAGCTATTCATTTGTCCTCAATTAATCACGGAACACCATCAACACATGATGAAGTGTTCTTTAATGATTAATAAGACAGATGAACTCAATTTAAATTATCATTTAAATTGTTATGAGTATATATTAACTACACAAGTTTTCATATACTCATGTTGATGAGAGGTAATGATCCATTACGTGTAAACTATATGGAAATGATCATTACACTAAGTCATCGACTATAGAATACACCCCACATGTATATGTGCATAAGTATGATTGACTTGGGTATAATATGCACATATTCAATTCGATCGTATTGGAGTATATCCTATATTACCATGAGTATACTTATAACTAGGCAATTCAAATATATACTCAAGGATTTAGTTTCTTTGTCTTGATCTTTATATGTGTCAATAAAGAATAGATCAATACAAAGAGACTTTCAAGTTAAACTACAAACTCCCCCTAAATATATGCATCCATGTAATGTGTGGATTTGGAAACATGATGCACATTTTGTGGTTAATATAATGGGGACATTCATATTTTAACTTGACTCCAAAGTATGCAACTAATACTAGAATGAATATGCAAACATACCTTAGGTTTTCCATTTTTCAATGCGATGAGACTAATCAAGGATATTCTAAATAAACAAGTTAGTCTCGATATAAGGTTTGTCATTAATAATAAAATCACGTTAAATGGATAATCTCAATATTAGATTTGTCATTAACACCAAAACCATAACTAATGAAGGTTAAACTTACAATCTCCTCCTTTTTGGTGATTAATGACAAATCCAAGCTTAATAAGCACATTTGGATTAAAATTAACATATCGAGAGAATTTAAGCTATTTGAATGCATATGCATATTTTAAACAATATAATCATTGACAATATTTTTGAATGCATATGAGAATCAATTCTCCCCCTTAATCATGTTTAGCTCCCTTTTTAAACCAAATGATATTAAGCTTCCTAATTCTCCCCCTTTTGGCATTAAACACCAAAAATGGAATTCTAAGATGATTTCTCTATTTAAATATTCTCCCCTTTGGCAAACATTTTTCCTTTTAAATATTCTCCCCTTTTTAATTATCTCTTTTTAACTCCTAATTCTCCCCCATGAAATTATTTCTTTTTAATGAAGGTCATACAAGAATTGAAATAAACACTTATGACTTTCAAGAAAGAATTGAAATTTCAAGCCAAATAAAAGTTGAAGGGTTATTCAAGAAGTAAAACCAGTTTTTATTTGAAATACGGTCTAAAAATAAGGAAAACTCGAAAAGAGACCATATTTGGGTTTGTGGATACCACTTGTAAAAATACCACTTGTAAAGATAGGCATGAAAAACGAAGTAAGGGTATCACACGGTTTATTTGAAACACATTCAAATAAGTCACTCCTCATTTTATTAGGCTTTGCAAATTTTCAACATGATTCTCTTGAAGAATCCAACAAATTTGCCTAAGGGTTAAACGAGGAATCCAAAAGAATAAATACCACTTGAGGAATTAGATACCACTTGAAAAAAAATTAATCTCAAGGGCTTGCTTGAAGATCCAAAAGAAATGAGCATTTTGAAATTTTTGATTTTAGAACAATGCTCAACTAGATATTTTCCTCTTTTATGAATTACAACTCATAAAGACTCTCACACAGAGAAATCTTAGGTGGTTGAACTTACAATTTTAGCTTGCGAGGAAAAATCTTAATCAAGAATGTGGGTATCGGAGAAATACTACAAAGAGGCAATGAAATACCACTTGTAGGAAATAATTGAATTCAATGATACCACTTAAAAAGGAATCCAAATAATCAAGGATATCACTAGAAGAAAAGAATAATAAGATCCATGATATCACTTGGAGAAAAGAGAAACTCAATGATACCACTTGTAAGCATATGGAGTGAATAAATGCTCAATTGATACCACTTAGGATCAACTCACAAAGAATTTGATACCACTTGAAGGAAATATCGATAACATTGATGGGTATTAGAGCAATAAAATCAAGGCAATATATATTTACGGGTATCGAAAACTCAAGATAGATCAATAAAAGCACAAGATTTAGTATCGGAGCAAATTAAAGACATGATATCACTTGGAAGTATTTTAGTGCCCAAAACTTGATATAAATAAACTTTCCAAGATATTCAATGAATGAATCATGGAGTTATTTGCATTTGAATTGCGCAAGTTTTGTCTTTTCAAAAGATCAAGTGAAAATCACTCTTAAAATCAATTTAATGCTCAAACTGATACCACTTGGAAAGAGCTTTCAAATAAACTGTAAAACTTTTAAAATTTTGCACAAATGAACTTTGGGATCATAAGAAATTTTTCCAAAAAGAATTTTTGAAAAAGAACATTCCAATCAAAAGATATCCCAAAGCAAAGGTCGAAAAAATTCTGCAAATTTCATACCTGACCTGCCATGGCCGGTCCGACCGCTCCAGGGCCGGTCCGACTGGCCGGCCGGTGCAACCGCCCTCAACTCGGTGCAACCGGCCCTGACAGGCTGAAGAACCTCGACTTTTTGTAAATTTTGGCAAAAACGATTCAAATGAAGTCCAATTGATTTAAAAATTTGCAGAGATGAACTTTGGACTAATTAGAAGGTTTTGCAAAAGAATTTTCTCAAAAGCAATTTTATTTTGAAAGATATGGCAATTTGCGCTTTGAGGCATAAACGAAAATTTATTTTCACGAAAAGCCTCAAAATGCAATTCAATTTGGATTTCATGCAATTTCAATTTTCATGGCTTAGATTGGTGTATCAAAAATGTTTCCAGCCAAGATTTATAATGAAATCCAACTTGAAAGCCACGATTTGAGCTATATGCCTAAATAGGCCATTTCGGATTAAATCAAATCGTTTTTGAGCCAAATTCGATTTCAACATATAGTTTTTCATTTTGAAAGCTTGTAAAACATTTGAAATACCTAATAGAATACTTTCACAAGGCTTTTCACAAATTTGGGTCATTTAAATATAATTTTGACTTTTGATCTAAATAGTCCAATTAAAGAAGCAAATAGAAACCAAGTCAAATTCAACAACACAAAACTTCAAATTTAGCATGGGGTAAGATATAGAGATTTGAATTTTGTGTATGAGTCTAAAATACCATTTTGAATCACAATTCTACACAAGAGTTGATCCAAATGGAGAAACTCACTAAGTGCAATAATATGACCATAACGGGTCAAGCATAGTTTTTCGGCGAGTTTCAAAATCAAATAACTTTTGCTAGGTTGGTCTTTTGAAAAAGTTTTGAACACAAAAATTGTTAAGAATGACCAACTCTAGAATTTTTATTTTGGAATTATTTTCAAAATATTTTTACTTTTAATTCTATGAAAATTTTAAGTTTAAATCCAAAACAAGATACTAGTAACTAGCTTTTAGAGTTAAAACTCATTTTCTTTTCAAAATAGATTTTGTGAAACCAAAACCTTTGAAAAACATTTCAAAAGCATTTGTATACATTTTAAACTAGTTTTCACAAGATTAGTAATAGTATATAAAGTTTTGACTTTTGGCTAAATGGTTGATTTTGAAAATATATATATGCACTTATATTAATATGGGCACACGTAAGGATGTGGTACACATAAATATGAATTAACACTCCCCCTTAATGTGCCACTATCTAACTTGCTCAAGATTTGCAATAAGAGAATAGATAAGAGGCGAGAGCAAGTTCTCACAACAAGTAATCTAAATTGATTTTCATTAATACTAATGCATCTAAATTTACACAAGGCTAGAAGCTAAAAAGTAATCAATTTAAATACTTGTTACCGAGATGGCATTGGCTTATGATGGACTTGATTTTCTTCATGCTTGGCACCACTTGTAGAAAAATATAATCCTTTTCCTCTTGAGTGTGCTAGCGTCCAATCCATCTCATATCACCTAAAAATCTTTTTAGGCGACTTTTGGTACCCAATCTTTGTTGGGTCCGACAATGTTAGTCACAATTGATTTAGGAACCCAAATGGTCCTAATTTTAACATTATTGAATTGACTAACATGACTAGGAATAGTTTTGCGATTATTATTCCTCCTAGGCAATTGATTGGCATTTTTATAAAATGGCTTAGGAGGGCAATGATACTTTGCAAAACCATTTCTAGTTTGATCTCTTCTAAGCATGTGATAATCATTATAGTAAGAACGCTTAGAGGATCTAGTATATCTAGCAAATGTTTTGCTATTGTTATTTCTCCTAAGCAATATATTTGAATTGAATTGAGTGGGCTTAGGAGTCCTAACAATTTTAGCAAACCCATTTCTAGATTTACTCTTCTTATGCAAATGAACATCATTTTGAGCGGGCATAGGGGACTTGACAAGCTTGGCAAACACATTGCCATTCTTGTCCTTCCTAAGCAAATAATTTTCATTAATGAGAATAGGCTTAGGGGTGATACCTTTGGGACAATCCTTACCGAAATGTCCCTTTTCCCGGCAATGGAAGCACGTCACGCTATTTGGCCCTCTCTTGACCGATTTGACTTGCTCCTTGCCGGTTTGCCTCATGGTTGACACTTGTGGCTTGATCTCCACTTTATTAGGGCACACGGAGGCGAGGTGGCCCTTCTTGTTGCATGCGAAGCATTTGATTGTCTTCGTGTGTCGCGCATTATGCCTCGTCTTGCTATTCTCCCTCTTGGAGTTGTAGCCGAGTCCTCGCTTATCTTGAGGCGCCCTTAGCTTGCTCAAGATCTCGTCGAGAAGGGCTTTTCCTTTAACGCACCTCTTCAAGTCATTTTCCAACTTAATGACTTGAGCCTTGAGCTCTTTGTTTTCCTCTACAAGGTTAGTCTCACAAGACATAGAGGAAGTACTAGCAATTGAATTAGAGCAACAAGGTATATCATCGCTAGAGATGGATATGCATTTATTCGATGAATTGTTTGTAATTGGAATTGAGGGAGGCAATTCATCAACTAAATTGCATTGAGTGGCAATATCCACACTAGCTTTACTAAATTCCTTGAAAAGGAGTTTCTCATGATTTTCTTTTAGAACATCATAATCATTTTGAAGTGATTCATGTTCTAACTTCAAAATTTTATATTTCTTTTTCTCCTTTCCAAGAAATTCATTGAGCTCCTCTAGCATATTCATTAATTCGTCATAAGTGGGCTCACCTTCGTCATCACTTACCTCATTCTTACCTTTCGCCATAAAGCAACGAATTTTTGATGGAATTGAAAAATCGTCGTCGCTTGAGACTGAGGTTGAGGTTGATGGAGTAGTTGTCGGTTCATCATTTGATGTAGTAGATGAAGGATCATCAACCGACACTTCTTCCTCAATGCAATCCTCATTTGATGTGGACACTTCATATAATTCTTGAATCTTGGTCCACATTGCATGGCGCTCGAGAGGTTGCATATGAGATTGAAAATTTCTCGCTCTGGCGCTAAATAAAATGTTAGTAGGTTGGCGTCATCGGCTACTTTCTGCTTGCTTGGGGTACCCTCTCCGTCGCTTCAAAAGCGATCAACACGGTGGTCAACATAGCCAGACCCACGTGGCGCCCGTGAGCGGTGGGCGAGCACACCACTGCTTCGCCGGCGAGCGATCCCACGTGGCGCCCGGCGGCGGTGGCGAGCACGCCTGCTACTCGGTGTCACGGTCACGTGGCGTCCGTGGCGGTGGGCGAGCACGCCTGCTCGCCTGCCGCCAAGACAAAAAGGTGGTGCGAGGTGGCTTCACCTCGGCTCCTTCCCTGTCGTCAGATTACGGGCGGCAGGGGCGGTGTGTCGAACACTGTCAAGCTGCAAGGATTTACGCTACAAGCCCATTCCTCGGCGCCTCTCACCAACCCGTCAAGAAGGGTCACATCTCGGGCGGACGGCGAAGCCATCGTCGGCATTTAATGAAATTTGGAGGAGCAGGATAGCACGGGAAGGGGTAATAAATGTATGAAGATAAGCATGATGACCCTCCTTGGTACACCCTTGGTGGCACGGCCTATATAAGGGCCCTCGGGTGCATGGGGAAAAGGGTCGAAGGTTGAAGAACAAGCAAGCGAGAGTTCCGTGGTAGAGCCTAAGGAGAACTTGTAACCCAAAGGCTTTGTCTTGCACTCCTTCAAAAACACTCTTTAAACAATCGAGCAGAAAGTAAGGCCATTACTCAAGGCAAAGGGGGCCTGAATCTGGGTAAAATCTTTGTGTCATCCCTAATTCATAGGCGCGGAATCCCTCGCGTGGGAGTCTCTAGGGTTTTCACCCTCTAGGTTTAGCTTGACCAAGACGCCCTCCTTAGAACCAAACCGGTCTGTAGACTCAAGACTGTCAAGCGGAATCTGCCCGGCAGTGCGCGCCGAGTGAGGGGGCTAGTGGTTGGTTTCCCCGGCTAACTCCTCGGCGGTCTTCGGCGTCCGTGATTTGGAAGCAAGCCCGTGCATCTAAAGATGGCGGATCTTCAGCATCAGAATATCGCGGGGGCGAGCGACGACCAAGGCGCCTCCCGGCCATCACGCCGGTCGAGGGACCGTCTCACCCCGCCCCTGCAAGGCGGCGCTGCTGCTCCCATGGGAGCGGGGGAGCAGCCCGTGCGTCGCAGGCTGGCCATGGAGGCGGCCACTCCTGCCCAGAACTTGCATGCAGCCCGTGCTCTTCTGGACCACCCTCCGGTGGAGTTTGGGTGACTCTCGGCCACTCCGTGGTCTGCGAACATCGCCGCCTCGTGGGCGCCCGGCTTAAGGTAGGGCCTCCGGCGGTCAGTGTCGGTCGTACCTTGACGCCTAAGGCGCATGCAGGGCGCTCTCAGGCCTCCAGCCGCCCTAACGAGAAAGGCCACGGCGGGCGGGGTCAAGGAAAGAAGCGCTTGATGACGGTCCGGTTCCTCGAGGAACCGTGGGGACCTCCGCTCTCATCTTGACGAGAGCCGCCGGCAGTGCGGTGATGACCTTCGCGGTCGTCTGCCGCGCCACCGGACCAAACAGCGCCGCCACATGGCGGGTAGCGGTGACGATGAAGTCCCCGTGGCTCTCATTCTCGGGCTAAGGAGGAGGTTCACTCCTCAGACTCTCAAGGCCCGGCCTCGCGCTCCCATGAGCAGTCTCCGGACCGGGCTCCCGATGGCTGCTCGGCTCCCTCTGGCGTCGGGTGCGAGCCTTCTCCGGCGATCACGCATGCATGGCGTGGCCGACACGAGTTCGCCCGCGGCCATAGAAAAATATGACGGCACCACCAACCCGGAGGAGTTCCTCCAAATCTACACGACAATGGTGCGGGCAGCTGGCGGATCTGAAAAGGTCATGGCCAACTACCTCCCAACAGCCTTAACGGGCTCTGCCCGCTCCTGGCTGCTAAATCTCCCCCGAGGGTCGGTGCACTCGTGGGGGAAGTTGTGCGACCTCTTCGTTGCCAACTTTCAGGGCTCCTTTGCGCGGCCCGTGGAGGGCGACCTCCACGCTCTGGAGCAAGAGAAGGGGAGTCGCCAGCGACTTCATCCGGCGGTACGCCATCTGCGCAACACAATCCCCTACATCTCCGAGCAATCGGTTGTCATCGCCGTCAGGAGGGGTGTACGCGACCGCAAGATGAAGGAGAAGATGGCCACCCGTACCATCAACTCCACCTCCGAGCTCTTCTCCCTCGCACATAAATGTGCACGAGCCGCGGAGGCGAGGGGGCCAGCGCCTGGCTCCAAGGGTGGCCAAAGGCAGGGCGAATGGGACCTCGAAGGGTTCGATCGTCTGAGCAAGAAAAGCGCGAAGCGCGGCGCAGGAGAAGCAGCGAGTCCTGGCCGCCGAGCGACGACGAAGAAGATCCGCGCCTCGGCGCAACCGCCGCGACCGTGATGATCGCCGTGGCGGCGTGGCGACCGTCGTGACGGCGCAACGATCGCCGCGATCGGCGCGATGACCACCGCGATCGTGGGAGCGATCTGCCGCGACCAAAAGGAGGCGAGCACTCTTGCCGATACATAAGACCAATACCCATGACCTAGACAAGCTGTCGGGTCGTGGACAAGATAGTGGAGAAGCGGCTCAAGGGCGCGCCCGACGATGATCAAGATGGAATCCCGGCGGCCTTCGGTGAGGCCTCTGCCCTTCTTGGGGTAGCCCGGTGGTTTGATGCCCCCGGTCGGTCGCCTCCCGTCACCTTCGGGAGAGGATAACTATCGCACCGAGTTGGTGGATTTGGTCGCCGACTTGACCTCCCTATAATGCCATACTCGGCCGGGCGTTGGCCCGATTCATGGCGGCCACCCACTATCGTACATGGTGGTGAAGATCTGGGGCCCGGGCCCCATTGTGATCGAGGTGGATAAGGCCGAGGCCTTCTTGGCTGCTTTCAGGTCGCGCAAGACACTGGCCGGTGCCACTGCGTCGGGCGCCAGACGCCACTTCCTCGAGCCCCTCGGTCCGGACCAGCGCCTCACTGGCTCCACGGTGAGGTTAAGGTGGTCGCCTGAGTGAGGGCGAGCCCCGAAGGTCGTCAATATTGGCGCCAACCTCGGCGCTAAATAGGAAGAGCGCTTCGTCACCTTCCTCGATCCAATTCCGGCGTGTTCGCTGCAACCGTCCGATATGACTGGGGTCCCAGTGATCGAGCACCGATTAGCGATACTCCCGAGGCGTCGGTCCGGCGAAGGTCCTGAGGCGGCGTGAAAGGACCTAGATGTCGCCTAGAGGGGGTGAATAGGCGTTTACAAATTTTAAATCGCGTGGAAAATAAAACTTGGATACTCGAAATTATCTTGATTTGTCAGAGTGGTTGGATAGTCCGAACCTAATTTGGATAGTCCGAATCGGTTCGAGCACAAGAACCTAGAAAATAGATCTAGCAAATCTAGAGTAAGAATCTAGGTTCAAATGATGTATTATGACTAAGATTACTTGCGGTAGAGAATTCAGCCGATGTTTGCACTAACAACCCTTTAAATCCTTGAATCCCCAAAGATTTAACTAAGCACAATATGAGCGAGAGAGAATCAAGAACCAAAGAGACAAACCGATTTTTCCCGAAGTTCGGATCCTTGAGGATCCTCGTCTCCGTTGAGGCGGCACAAAGCCGGGTCTCTTTCAACCCTTGCCCTCTAGGTGTTGCACCAAGCACTCACCGTTAGCTTTTGAATCCTTCCCTGCGGAGGTGGATTCAACCTTCACAAACTTCCTGGCGTCCCACACGAGCTTGGGGGCTCACCGGCAACTCCTAGCCGTCTAGGAGTCCTCAACCTCAAGAGTAAAAGATCCCAAGAAATCCGGCGAGGATGAACCACGTGCTCAAGATGAATCACAATCACTAGATCTCTCAATCTCACACTTAATTTCCCTCCAAAGATTCAAGAATCACAAGATTTGAGGAGGAGAACACTAGAGCTATGAGAGAGAGTCAAGAGAGTCTGTTGGGATGTATTGAATCACGTGAATAATTGGTAGGTGGGAGTTGGGGAGGTATTTAAAGCCCCCAAAACTAGCCGTTTTTCACATCACTCGACATTTTTGGATAGTCCGAACCTATGTTGGATAGTCCAAACATTTAATTCGGCTATTTAACACAAGGTTCGGATAGTCCGAACTACCCTTCGGATAGTCCGAACCCTAAAGAACTTAGAACAACAGAGCGCATTGTTGGACGGTCCGACGACACTTGGATAGTCCGAACCAAAATGACTTAGCCCTAGCAAGGAGGTTGTTGGGATACTCGAACCGGTGTTGGACATTCGAACCAAATAGAACAGGACCAACGAGAGAGGTCACTCGGATACTCGAGGCGAGGTTCGGACATTCGGCCGAATTTTGCTGAGCAACAGCAGGGGTCGATTCGGACATTCGAAGATTCATTCGGATACTCCAGAACCTTTTGAGCAATTTGCCCTAAGACCTTACACATTGACCCATATATAGACTAGGATTCATCTTTGAGCACATTAGATCATTCTAAAACTATTTCTTGCCAAATCCTCTTAATAGAGCGGATTATTGAGAGAGAATCAGAACCTAAGACAACCGATTTTTCGATTGTCCTTGAGGACTATCCGTTGAGCTCTGAGGAGCTCTTCAAACCTCCTCTGGTGTTGCACCAAGCACTCCGTTAGCTTTTGAATCCTTCCCGGAAGGTGGATTCAACCTTCTAAACTTGGGTCCTCGAGCTTGGGGCTCAGGAAGCTCCACTCTGGGTCAAACCTCAAAGTAAAATCAACAACCGCAGGATGAACCACTAAGTGAACAAATCACTAGTTCCAATCTCTTGATTTCCTCCAAAATTCAAGAATCACAAGATTTGAGGAGCGAACACTAGAGCTAATAGAGTAAGGACTGTTGGTGGGTTTCTTGGCAATAATTGGTAGGTGGGAGTTGGGAGGATTTAAAGGCCCAAAACTTAGGTTTCCACATTGACATTTTTTGAGTCAACTTATGTTGGAAGTCAACATAATAGCTTTTAACCAATTTCGAAATAGCTTGGATATCGACCAAAGACTTAACACCGAGGATGTGCCCATACCATGGTAGTCAACCAAATTGCTTAGCTAAAGATGGGTTGGAACTCGAACCGGTGTTGCATTTCAGCAAAAACAGGATCCAAGATGTCTTGGACAATACTCAGTTGGAATTCGCGAATTTGCAAGAGCCGGGTCGATTGGAATCGAAGATTCTTGGATACTCACTTTTACAAAATGCCCTAAGACCTCAATTGCCCTTAAGACTTTGTTCATTTTGACCTTAGATCATTCAATATTTTTGCAAACTCTTTGAGCGTGTCCTTAAACTCAAATGAATTAAAAATCTCGAATCTTGAGTTAGGTGCGGTTTTTCTTCAAATTGAGGACCTTTCTTAGGCTTTTCCATGCGTTCTCATTCACCTCTCAAAACCTCATTAGTCATAATTGTTGCTTAATCACCAAAATCATCAGGCCTAATCACTTCAATCTCCCCTTTTGGAGTTATGCAAAGTCTTTTTTAATTGAAATGAGAGTTTTGGAAACAAGGCCCAAATGGTGCATTGAATAATTTGAGGGAATGTAGAACCTGAAGGGATTTCCGGTCCAAAGCCCATTTTACATGAATTGCAAGTTTACGAGAATTTGCATAATAAATAGACTATGTGAAAAAGCATTTAGCAAAGATTAACAATTAATATCAACATCCAACAACAATCGTAGTCGCATACATGGTTAGCAAGGACAAGTTTAATACAAAACAACAAGAAGCGAATTAGGAATTAATTAACTCCGGCCCTTGGCATCAAGGCACCAAAGGCCTCCTTGCCATATAAATTTATGTAATCGAGAGGACTTTACAGGTCGCCCATCACACCAAGATTACAAGAAAAGGCAGAATAACGGCATTTGGAAGAGAAACAACCTTTGGAGATAAACTCGATCGGCCCAAACGAGACAATTTGTTCCTTGATCACATTGACTTGGGGAAGGTTTGGAGCCTCAAATCTATCTTCGGAACCCTAGATCCAGACTAAGACGAAAGAGAAAGTTTGATGGGCGAAAAGGAAAGAAAGGAATCTGAAGACTCGGCAAGGCGACCCCAGAGTCGGAAGAGTTAGGTAGTCGACGATTCGGAAGTCGAGCCATTTGGACGGACGAGGTTCTGCAAGCATTAGAAAAATGGCAGAATACTCAGCAAATAGATAGGGCCTAGGAATCATGTCGGATGGGCAAGGATAGACATTATCCTGTCAAAATGGTATACATCAGAAGCCGAAACCCTACAACTCAAAAGAAAATATAAGAAAGGCGATTTTGGCTTTTCCAATGGCCATAACGGCATTTAACTATTAAGGCATAAAGTTACCTTCTCAGCCAAATCGATTCTCATCAATGTTGGTCAAAATTTAACGATCTTGGATCACATTTGAATTTCAAAGCCTTTGCGGAATGATTTAGGAAATAGGCGATATCAATGTGCTTGTCAGAGTTAGTTGGCTTGACAATTTACCAATGGTCTCATGCACTTACGCAAAAAATCAGGAGCACAATGATGATGGAGGAGAACCCTTGCCCTTGGGGAAGGTCTTGGAGCCCTCAAATCGCAATATCTCGGCCAAAACCCTAGATCCAAGAGCTAGGGCGAGTAGAGGAGAGAGAAACGGAGATAGGAACCTAAAAGAAAGAAAGGAGGAAGAAGGGACTCGGGCTGGCTTAAAAGGCCCGAGACCCCTTCTGACGAATCCAACTTAAATTCGATAGTCAATAGATTGGATAGTCCTAATGGAATTTGGACATCTCCGACAGTTTCTCTAATGGCATTAGAAAAATGGCGTAAATGACTCGAGCGAGAAATAGATGAGAGGACCTAGGAAGTCAAGTCATCACGTGATCGAGAAAGCCATACAACAATTCAAACCATGATCACAAGATGACCGACACGATCAGAAGATCAAAACCATCAAACACAATAAGATAAGAGAAAATAAAGAGAAAGGTTTTCTAAAACATTTTCCAATCACCAATCAACGTGAACATGTTTCAAGCCAAATTGCGAGTCTAGAATATTTAGTCCACTCCTCAAATCACAAAACCTCTTCTCATCAAGTGGCTTGGTAAAAATATCGGCTAACCGATCAATTGTGCTCACATGTTGAATTTCAATATCGCCTTTGGTGGAATGGTCTCTTAGGAAATGATGGCGGATATCAATATGCTTTGTACGGAGTGTTGGATGGGTTGTTGGCAATTTTATGGCACTCTCATTGTCACACAAAAGTGGCACATGGTTATAGGTCGAGCAATAATCATTTAGAGTTTGTCTCATCCAAAGTAATTAGCACAACAACTCCCGGCGGCTATGTATTCGGCTTAGGCTGTGGATAAGGCTACGGAGTTTTGCTTCTTAGAGGACCAAGAGACAAGTGATCTACCTAAGAATTGACAAGTTCCCGAGGTACTCTTCCTATCCACCTTACATCGGCATAATCCGTGATCGGAATAGCCAACTAACTCAAAAGATGAACCTTTAGGATACCAAAGCCCAAAATGAGGAGTGTGCACTAAATATCTCAAGATTCTCTTTACGGCCACCATGTGACACTCTTTAGGAGCGGCTTGAAACCGTGCACACATGCACACACTAAGCATAATATCGGGCCTAGATGCACAAAGATAAAGTAGGGAACCGATCATCGAGCGATATACCTTTTGGACGACCGGTTTACCTTCTTTGTCGAGGTCTAGATGCCCGTTGGCTTGCATTGGCGTCTTGATTGGCTTGGCGTTCTCCATGCCGAACTTCTTGAGCATGTCCTTGATATATTTTGTTTGGCATATGAAGGTTCCTTCCTTGAGTTGCTTGACTTGAAAACCAAGGAAGAACTTCAACTCGCCCATCATGGACATCTCAAATCTCTTAGTCATGATCCTGCTAAATTCTTTGCACAAGTGTTCATTAGTAGATCCGAAGATGATGTCATCAACATATATTTGACATACAAATAAATCATTATCAATATGTTTAGTAAAGAGAGGGGTCTTTTCCGACTACAAAACCTTGACCGAGGAGGAAATCACGAAGACACTCGAACCACGCCCTGAGCTTGCTTAAGTCCATAGAGAGCCTTGTGTAGGAAGTAGACGTGGTCCTGATGATTCGGTCTTGGCCGGGTGGTTGCTCAACGAGACCATTTCGAGAGTGGTCCATTCAAGAAAGCGCTTTTCACGCCCATTTGATCTGACTTAAAATCATGGTGAGTAGCAAAGGCAAGTAATATTCTAATAGATTCAAGCCTAGCTACGGAGCATACGTTTCATCGAAATCAAACCTTCGATTTGCGTGAAGCCTTGAGCAACTAACCGGCTTTATTCCTCGTCACTATCCCATTCTCGTCTTGCTTGTTCCAAATACCCATTTTGTTCCGATAACATTTTGTTTGGGCCTTTCGACAAGTTTCCATACTTGATTCCGTTCGAAATTGTTTAACTCTTCTTGCATGGCTATCACCCAATCCGGATCTTGGAGCGCTTCATCTACCTTAAGTGGTTCAAGAGAAGATACAAAGGAGTAAAATTCACAAAAATTAGCGACACGAGATCTAGTAGATACTCCCTTGTTAATGTCTCCAAGTATGTTGTCGTCCGGGTGATCTCTTTGTATACTCTGATGGACTCTTGGATGAGGTATGGTTGCGTTGGTTCTTTGGATGGGACCCTCATCTTCTTGAGTGGCATTCGAGCCGTCTTGAGCTTGCATTGAAGACGAGGGAGTATCATCCCGAGCGCCCATCGTTGCATCACGAACTTCTTGAGTTGAAGAGCTTGGAATTACATTTTCCTCAAGTGGCCTTACTTCTCCAATCGCCAGCTTGATTGCATCACACGGGGTTCTTCCTGTCAATCACAAAGACGATCAACTTGTTCTACTTGAGAACCGTTAGTTTCATCAAATGTCACATCACGCGAAATTTCAACCACACCTAGTGTTGTTGAAAACTCGTGATGCATAGGCGTTTGATCCATATCCAAGTAAGAAACCTTCATCTACTTTAGGAGCAAATTTAGACGACTTAGCTTTCTTGTTGAGGATGTAGCATTTGCCTCGAAGACTCTAAGTAAGAAACATTGGGTTTCTTGCTTGTGAGGAGCTCATACGCCGCCTTTTTCAACAACTTGTGGAGATCTGATGGTTGGAGCTGTGGCACGCGGTGTTGACGGCCTCGCCTGCAATATGCTCTGAGACCTTGTACTGCTCAAGCATCGTCTTGCGCCATCTCGATGAGAGTTCGATTCTTCCTCTCGGCCACCCCATTCTCGTTGAGGAGAATAAGGAGCCGAGAACTCGTGTTTGATGCCTTCTTCATCGAGATACTCCTCAACACGGTATTCTTGAATTCGTGCCGTTGTCACTCCAATTCTCTTGATCTTCACTTGAACTCATTTTGAGCCCTTCTCATGAATTTCTTCAGCTTCCTTGGACTTCGCTTTTGTCATGCAAGAAAAACACCCAAGTAAGCGCGAAAAATCGCCAACAATGACTAACCCATACTTGTTTCCTCCGATGCTTATGTAGGCAATTGGGCGAATAGATCCATGTGAAGCATCTCCAATGGCCTTGAGGTGGTCATCACGTTCTTTATGGATGAGTAGCTCCAACTTGCTTCCCGGCTTGACATGCGCTACACACCCTATCTTTCTCAAATACAATATTCGTTAGTCCAAGGATGTGATTGCCCTTAATTAGTTTATGAAGGTTCCTCATACCAACATGGGCAAGCCGGCGATGCCAAAGCCAACCCACGCTAGATTTAGCCATCAAGCACGCTTTCAAGGTTCACTCTATCCGTATTGAAGTCGATGAGATAGATATTTCCCTTTAAACGACCCTTAACGGCTATTGAACCATCATTCCTCTTAATGACATCCACACCCTTATCACTAAATACACAATTGTAGCCCGCTTCACATAATTGAGCAACGGACAATAAATTGTAGCTTAGTGATTCTACAAGTAATACATTGTTTATATGAAAGTCATTAGTAATAAGGATCTTACCTAAACCTACCACTTCACCTTTTCCATTATCACCAAAGATGATGCTTTCACTATTCAATCCATTAGCCTCCAAATGTGCGAACATCGCCTTTCTCCGGTCATATGATGCGTGCATCCGCTATCCAAAATCCAACTTGATCCACCGGAGATGTAGGCCTACAAAATGAAATTTAGTTTTTGCTCTTTGGTACCCAAACTTGTTTAGGTCCACGCATGTTAGTAACAAGTGATTTGGGAACCCAAATAGATCGCACATTAGATGAATCTTTGGGTCTAACCCCAATGGGACATGCAACTACACGACCATGGTTAGTTCTCTTAAGTACATATGAGGCAAAGAATGTAGAGTGAGTTTTGTACTTAGCGTTTTCCTTGCTCTTAACAAATTGGATGGGCTTGGTCAACGGAGCAATCACAACATTACTCTTTTTCCCTTTGGGAGGAGTATGTCCAAGCCCATACTTCATAGTATTACCTTGACGCTTACCTAGGAACTCCTCTAGTCCCTTACTTGCCTTGTAGGACTTTTGAAGTCCATCTTCCAGCAATCCCTTGAGCTTCTCATTCTCATATGCTAATACTTGCAATGTCTCAAGGTTAGTGGCACAAGTATTAACATCTATATTGAAGCATCTAGCACAACCATTGCTAGTAGAGGGTGAAAAAGAATTAGGACTAATGGATGAGGTAATCGGAGGGATATTCTTGAGATCAACGAGCTTCAACTCAAGAGCCTTGCAAGCATCTTTCGACTTCGCAAGTTCCTCTTCGAGTGAAGCGTAGGTGATCTCAAGACTAGTCACCACAGATTTTGTTACATTTAAGTTCTTAACCAATTCCTCATTCTTCTCTTTTTCAAAAGATAAGCTCTTCTCTAGCTCACGATTTTTCTCCTTTTCGAGGATGAGTAAATCCTCTTGAGCCTCAAGAGTAGCTTCCTTTTGTTCAACAACTTCCTCTAATTTTTCAATGTCCTTTAAGAGCAAGTTTAATTTGTGAATGTCGAAATTCTTCATGGATTTAAGCACAGTGTTAATATCATCATCATCACTATCACTGTCGTGCCCATCTAGACATTCATTAGCAATGGAGGGAGTAGAGTCTTTTGATGATACCTTGTGCCCCTTTGCCATAAGGCACATTGGAGCGTTGTCGTCGTCATCGCTCAAGTTGTCGAAGAGGCTCTTCGACGTTGTTGAGGTGGTAGGCACGGCGATGGCGACGGAGGCAATTCCTCCTTCCTCGTCGGAATTGGACTCGGAGTCGGAGTCGGAGTTGGAGTCGGTGTCGGAGTTCCACTCCTTTCCAATGTAGGCACGACCCTTGCCTTTATACTTCTTGCTCTTCTCCTTCTCCTTGTCCTTGCCCCGATACTTGTCTTTCTTGTGTGGCTTCTCATCTTTGCCTTCCTTATGCGGACACTCGGCAATGAAATGGCGGTTCGCCGCATTCATAACATCTTCTTGTGGAATGTCTCCTTTGATTTTCTTCCATAATTCTTTGAATGACCTCCTTGTTTAAAATTCTTCTTCTTGAAGAACTTGTTGAACCTTCGCACAAATAGGGCCATATCCTCATTAGTCAGCGGACCACTAGACTCTTCATCTTCACTTGAGTTCTCTTCCGCTTGGCGTGCTACCTTGATGGCCTTGAGGGCAATGCCTTTCTTTTGCCCGACTTGAGTTCTTCAACAACTTGACTTCCTTCACCATCATCTCGTCCATCATGAGCCGCCAATGACATCGTGAGGTGTCAAAGTATCGAGTTGGGCGGTCTCGTATCAAGCGAACAAGGTTGTGTTGGTAGGAGTGATCACGCCAAGTATAATCTTCACCACGGCCTTGTCGAAAGATCGATACACCCAAGACCCTTTGCTTGATTTATGAGCACCATCGAGACGGTCAAACATCTTAGTGTATGATTCACCATCTTCGAGTGAACCGACTTAGCTCACCAATAATGAGCTCTATCTTGATTCTCGGACGCTTGACACTCCTTCATGGTGACTAGGAGTCTATCCCAAATAGCTTTTGCTTCCTCGAGTCCGTCGACTCGGTTGAACTCGTAATCACTCAAAGCGTTGAACAAAGCATTTCTTGCCAAATCATTGAAGTGTTGATCTTTGTCTTCTATGGGAGTAAGGTTATCCTGATCAGCGGGCTTAAAACTGTTTGCACAATCTTCCAAATAGAAGGGTGAAGCGATCTCAAGTGCATCTTCATCTTATGTTTCCATGCCGCATAGTGAGTGCCATCAAAATGAGGCGCCAACGAGGGCACGGAGACATAAGATGAGGAGCTGAGACACCAAGAGAGGTATAATCAAATGGAATAGCAACCCCAATACGGAGCCCGTGCCCTTATCTTGGTCATGGGCTTCGGTATTCTTATCTCCTGTTTGCGACATGTTGATTCTCCAAGCGGTTAAGCCAAACTAAGGAGATTTGGCTCTGATACCAATTGAAAGGACCTAGATGTCGCCTAGAGGGGGGGTGAATAGGCGTTTACAAATTTTAAATCGCAGCGGAAAATAAAACTTCGGATACTCCGAAATTATCTTCGGACTGTCCGAGTGGTTCGGATAGTCCGAACCTAATTTCGGATAGTCCGAACCTAATTTCGGATAGTCCGAACTGGTTCGAGCACAAGAACCCTAGAAAATAGATCTAGCAAATCTAGAGTAAGAATCTAGGTTCAAATGATGTATTATGACTAAGATTACTTGCAGGTAGAGAATTCAACCGATGTTTGCACTAACAACCCTTTAAATCCTTGAATCCCCAAAGATTTAACTAAGCACAATATGAGCGAGAGAGAGAATCAAGAACCAAAGAGACAAACCGATTTTTCCCGAAGTTCGGATCCTTGAGGGGATCCTACGTCTCCATTGAGGCGGCACAAAGCCGAGGTCTCTTTCAACCCTTGCCCTCTAGGTGTTGCACCAAGCACTCACCGTTAGCTTTTGAATCCTTCCTGCGGAGGTGGATTCAACCTTCACAAACTTCGTGGCGTCCCACGAGCTTGGGGCTCACCGGCAACTCCTAGCCGCCTAGGAGTCCTCAACCTCCAAGAGTAAAAGATCCCACAAGAAATCCGCTTGAGGATGAACCACGTGCTCAAGATGAATCACAATCACTAGATCTCTCAATCTCACACTTAATTTCCTCCAAAGATTCAAGAATCACAAGATTTGAGGAGGAGAACACTAGAGCTATGAGAGAGAGAGTCAAGAGAGTCTGTTGGGATGTATTGAATCACGATGAATAATTGGTAGGTGGGAGTTGGGGAGGTATTTAAAGCCCCCAAAACTAGCCGTTTTTCACATCACTCGACATTTTTGGATAGTCCGAACCTATGTTCTTGGATAGTCCAAACATTTGAATTCAGCTATTTAACACAAGGTTAGGATAGTCCGAACTACCCTTCTGATAGTCCGAACCCTAAAGAACTTAGGGCAACAGAGCGCATTGTTCTGGACAAATCCGACGACACTTCGGATAGTCCAACCAAAATGACTTAGCCCTAGCAAGAGGGTTGTTCTGATACTCGAACGGTGTTGGACATTCCAACCAAATAGAACGGGACCAACGAGAGAGGGTCACGGATACTCGAATCGAGGTTCGGACATTCGAATCAATTTTGCTGAGCAACCGAGGGTCTAGTTCGGACATTCCGAAGATTCATTCGGATACTCCGAACCTTTTTGAGCAATTTGCCCCTAAGACCTTACACATTGACCCATATATAGACTAGGATTCATCTTTGAGCACATTAGATCATTCTAAAACTATTTCTTGCCAAATCCCTCTTAATAGAACGGCCGTCCTTAAACTCAAATAGAATTAAAAATACATACGCAATCATTGAGTTTGGTCGACGCCTTTTCTTCTTCAAATTGAGGGACCTCTTTTCTTAGCGACTTTTCCATGGCGTATCTATCTGCTCACCATACTCAAAACACTCATTAGTCACTTAATCTTGTTGTCATTAATCACCAAAATCATTAAGGGGCCTAGATGCACTTTCAAGGCGCCAGAGCGGCAAGACGCCATTCGAGAGGAGGTAGAAAGTCTGGCCTTGAGGATCATCGAAGTCTCTCATCCCGAGTGGCTTGCCAACCCGTGCTTTCGTCAAAAAGTCCAACGGGAGGTGGCGCATGTGTGTCGACTTCACCGATCTCAACAAGGCTGCCGAAGGACCCTTACCCCCGCCGGGTCGATCTCATTGTTGACTCCACGGTAGGGTGCGAATCGTGTGCTTCTGGATCGTACTCGGGTACCACCAGTTAGCATAGCACTTGAAGATGAAGAGAAGACCGCTTTTGTAACCCCTACGGTGTCTCTTGTTATGTAAGAATGGCTTTTGGTTTAAAAATGCTGGTTCCACTTACCAACGTGCCATGCACATTACCTTCCGCCCCAGATAGGGCGAAATCTTGAGGTTTACGTTAATGATTTAGTTGTGAAGATCAAAAGAGTGAAGAACTGATCCAAGACACGGAGGAACCTTTGCTAACCTCCTAAGAATTGCTGAAGCTTAACCCGAGAAATGCGTGTTCGGTGTGCCCTCAAGCAAGCTATTGGGCTTCTGGTGTCAGTAGGGGCATTGAAGCCAACCCTGACAAGATATCAGCCATCGAGCACATGAAGCGCCAAGCACGACTCAAGCAAGTTCAATGCAGGCGGCCGCTTTGGCCTCCTGAGGCGATTCATTGCCCGGCTGGGAGAAAAAAGCTTGCCTCTGTTTAAGCTGCTGAAGAAGACAAACCACTTCGAGTGGACTGAAGAAGCCCAGAAGGCATTTGAAGAGTTGAAGCGGTACCTCTCCTCTCCCCGATCTTTGGTTTCCCCATGGCAGGGAGCTGCTGTTCTCAGACATAGCCGCCACCCACGAGGTGGTGGCGCGATCTTGATTATGGAAAGAGAAGGCGTCCAAAGGCGGTGTACTACATCGACAAGGTCTTTGCCGAGGCGGAGACCCGATACCGCGAGCTCGAGAAGATCTTTGTCTGCAGATCTGGTGGCGTCGAGAAGCGCCCATTATTTCCAAGGACGGGAAATTACCGTGGTCACGGCTAGGGGTGTAAACGGGTCGGGTTTGGGCGGGTAGTAGGTCATCCTATACCATACCCTAATATTTTTTCTTCGGGTACGGGTATGGGCACGGGTAGTAAAAATCGGGTAGGGTACGGTAATGTGGTAGCATTTTCTCTGACGGTAGAAATCGGGTTCGGGTAGTGTCTTGAGACGGGTATAATACAGACAACGGGTACTTCATTGGGTAGTGCACAAAATACCTAGAATCGAAACATGCGATGAAAACAATCCAACTATCACACTAGTACATCACATAATACAAAGTCCAATACATAAAGTGAAATTCACATACATAGTTTAACACATAGTTGAATTTGAGGAGAGGAACTTGGGGCAATCCCAAAGGAATAGGAGGTAATGACAATAGTTTTGAACAACGTGAAATCATAAGCATCTGTAGTCTAGGAAACCAGGTCATGTGCTCCTCTTGTTTAGGTTGATAGCAAGTAGAATATAATTGAGACATTTACCTTGTCAGAATTTTATAAATTTTTTTGTGTGTGATCATGATCTCAAATTTTTATGAGAGATTACTAATTTCATCAGTATCATTATATAAAATTTTAAAAATTTTGTAACATAGTTTGGATAATTTTTCATTTCGTTCAAATTTGCCGATAAGCCTTTTAACACGACAGTAGTTCTATTCGAATTTTTAAAACTTCATGACATTTTATCATCATCTGAAAATTTTATTAAAATATTATAGATATGTCAGGACCATCCACAAAAAATTTCAAAATTTTATAACCTCGTTTGTTCTAATTTTCATTCGGTTCAAACTTGTCGGTCAGCATTTCATCAGGATAGTAGCAATGTTTGAATTTTTAAAACTTTCTCAGATTTTATAATCACCTGAAAATTTAATTAGAACATATTTGATATGTCAGGAACCTTCAAAAAAAATTTCAAATTTTTTTGACATCTTTTGATCTATTTTTTGGTCAATGCAATTTCGTCAAAATTTGGGAATTAGTAGTACCCGCTAGGTACCGAATTGTGAAAATTATCCGGCACCGTACATTCACGGGTATTACCGATCCCGTACCCTACCGAACTCGAACCTAACCTACCCGGGTACTACCTGCACTCCGTACCCATGGTAGTGTAAAATAGTTTTCCATTAGGGTAATTTTGCATCCTGCATGCAGATGCGGGTCGGGTATTACCCGACCCATTTACACCCCTAGTCACGGCCTACCCTCTGCAAGAGATCCTCCACAACCGAGAAGCAGAGGGCCGGATTGCAAAATGGGCGGTAGAACTGGGGGAATTCAACCTCAAATTCGTACCCCGCACCGCCATCAAAAGTCAGAAGCTGGCGGAGTTTGTCGCCGAATGGACTCCCGCCACTCTAGAAGCTGAAGAAGCTCCCGCGCCCTCTCCCTGGACCTTGTTCTTCGATGGTTCCTTCAGTTGGGGCGCGAAATGAGTTGTCCTCTGGTCTCCCCGGCCGGCGACATCCTCCAAGATGTGGTCGCCCTCGAGTTCAAAGCCACAAACAACGTGGCGAATCGAGGGTCTGCTTGGCGGGATTATGCATCGCTTGGCGTTGGGCATTCGGGCGTCTCAAGTAAAGGAGACTCCTGCGGTCATTAATCAAGCACGGAAGGAGTTCAATGTTCGACCCCACCATGGCGGCGTGCTGGCGGAGGTCCGGAAAATGGGCGTCATTTTGAAGGTTTGAGATATATCCATGTCCCCGTGCGACAATCACCTTGTGGACGGGCTTTATGCTGCGCCCTCAAGGGCTCTGTCCGGTTGGAGTCTTGAAGAAAGGCTATTGCGGCCGTCCATCGCGACCCCGATCTGTGGGGGCGATGGTGTATTGTCGCAACCCCTAGTCCAGAGGGGGCGACAGCAAAGGCCGTTCTGACCTCCGGCTCGGCGGGGAGGGTGGCACTTGCCATGGCCCCCGCCCGGGAAAGATAAGCGTGCCGCCTCGACCCGAACTGGGAGGGAAGACGGCGGTCTTCTTAGAAAGCGCCAGGAAAAGCTTGGCCCAACAGTACCAGGCGAAAGCACCGAGTGGTCGCCGCAACGAGGAAGATCGGTGGATGGATCCTATCCTAGCCTTCCTGCATGACCAAGTGATCCCCGACGATGATGCCTCAGCTGAGAAGATTGCACGTAAGGCCAAGTGCTATACCCTGGTAGGTGGGGACCTATATCGTTAGGGCAGAAACGGAGTTCTACTGAAGTGCATCACTCGGGAAGAGGGGAGCAACCTGCTCTCTGATATCCATGGAGGCGTGTGCGGGAGCCATATGTCCCATTTAACGCTAGTCGGTAAAGCGTTTAAATCAAGGATTTTATTGGCCTCGCCTCCGGGATGCTTGCGGTGGTGAGGACATCTGAAGCTTGTCGATTCTTCGCCGAGCAAATCCACCGACCAGCCCAGGCTCTGCAAACCATCCCGCTCTCTGGCGTTTGCGATGCGGGGCCGATATCTGGGTCCGTTCCGCGGGCCACGAGGCTTCACCCACCTCTTCGCCGCCATCGATAAGTTTACGAAGTGGGTTGAGGCCGGCGGTGTGTGCCATCACGGCCGCCGCCGCCATCAAGTTTATCGCGCGGATCTTCGCCCGCTTTGGAGTCGCCAATCGCATCATCACCGACAACGGGACCCAATTCACCAATGCGGCTTTCCTGGAATTCTGCGATGAAATGGGCACCAAGGTATGTTTTGCTTCGTGGCCCATCCCATGAGCAACGGGCAAGCAGAGCACGCCAACGACTGGTGGTGAAGGGCCTCAAGACAAGAGCGTTTGATCGGCTTCACAAAAGGCGCGCAGTGGGCGGAAGAACTCCGGCGATCTTGTGGTCGCTCCGTACCACACCAGTAAGACCCAAAGCGAGCGCCTTTCTTCACGTGTACGGGCGGAGGTTGTTTCTCCCCTCGAAGTTGTTGCTCGGTTCCCCGCGTCTCGGTGTTCAACGAAGAAGACCAAGAGGACCTCCGTGAAAGATGTCAACCTTTTGGAGGAGGTGCGGATCGCTTTGCTCTCATACGCTGCCGCTTCTGACAAAGTCTCGAGCGGTACCACGCCACCCGGTCTCTGAGAGAACATCGGCGATGGGTGACTGGTCTTGCGCAAATTGAGCGCATGCCAGGGTTGCATAAACTGTCTCCCCGATGGGAAGGCCCCTTTAAGGTGGTCTCAGTATCTCGGCCCGGGGCGGTCCGGTTGGCCACTGAGGACGGCGAAGAACTGACGAATTCCTATAACATAGAGTTGTTGCGGAAGTTCTATCCTTGAAGGACTTGTAAGTGCCCCGCTGCTCGCCCCGGTCAACCGTGAGGTAAGATTCTCCCTTGGCTGGTTGGTGGCTTCTGTCGGTTAGTAAAGTTGTTGCCTAGAAGGCTTTCAATTTACCATTGTTGTCCCTTTCTGTGCCCTTAGCGGCAAGTTTTTTGCATGAATGTCGCTGGTTCCGTATGTTTGCTAAATCCTTGGTGATCTACTGGGTCACCTGGTGTCCGTGTCCGACAAAGATGGGCAACCAGGGGGCGGGCTAGATGCGGTGCTCAAACGCGGCTCGCACGCCTCGGGTTGGCTCTCTGAAGCACCGCTGGTTGTCACCGCGAGCATCGTTATTCTAGTACCCTTCCTGGAAGCCCGCAGGTTTGACGCACAGCACCATGGTTCGATCTCCAAAAAATCGCAAGGACTTAGAAATCAAAAAGGGACCGGGGTTCATTCCATGCGGGGACCTATATTGTTCGGATTTATCTTGCATATGCCTACTCATTCTGTTAGTAGCTGTGCACCAAGGCATGGAGTCACCGACTCATTGCATGAAGTCTCCAAGCCTCTTCGTGGTCGCCCAGGAGCTCGGGGGCTGGTCGCCCCAAGCTTCTTCGTGGTCGCCCAATGATATAAAAAGCAAGATAAGTGCTTCATACCGTATTTTTGACCATTTCCTTATGTGCATGCGCTAAGATGGGTCAAGTTACGCGTGATTGTCGCAAGTACCAAAAATTAACGGCCCCTCATGATACAAGGAAATGTGCTAAAGCGTTAACGTTCGGCGCGGCCAAGCGACCGGAGTGCAGGTTAGACGTGGTACTCAAACACGGCTCGTACGCCTCGGGTTGGCTCTCTGAAGCACCGCTGGTTGTCACCGTCGAGTGCCGCTGGTCTAAAAACACTTCCGGAAACTTGTTGCCTCGCCACGCTACGCTGCAGCACGTTTTCAGGCGATCATCAGGGTCCAAGTTCCAGAAGAGTTTGAACCAAGTGGCAATCCCGCGCAAAAAACCAAACGCTAAGATCAAGCTACGTCTAGCGTTTCTTGTCGGACTCAAGGTCGTTTTTGCCTAAATCCCGTATGACTTGTGTGATCCTTACTTGTGTTTGCAGGAAACACGCGTAATCACTGGCGGAGCTCAGGGATGCTGCCCTAACCTAAGCGTTCCTCAGGCCTTCCGGCTAAGTTGAAAGGCTGGCCGCCTACGGTTTAATCTAGCAAACTTGATCACACAAAAACGAATGAACATGCAAAATAGCATTGAACCTAGAAATATCTGTTCTGCTAAATACTACTTAAGTGTTTATACATGCAGATGGATTAACAAAAGAAAGCAAGGCAAAAAAGAACCAAGGGGCTGCCTGGCCCTTCACTCCTCGTCACCGACGTCGATGTCGTCGCCCTCGTCGCCTTCCACGGCCAGCGGGGTGGAAACATCCATGGCCGGCGCTCGACTTTCAAAGATCCGACCACGTGTTCGTGCGGCTACGCCTCCTTCTGCGCCAGGTCTCCCTCGACGCCGACCGTCACCGCTGCCATGGGATCAAGGGCGACGTCGCGGCCGCCTAGCAGCGGCGTATAGGTCGCGGTCATGATCGCGACCTCTCGACCTTCTCTGGCGGGCGAGTGGCTAGGCTTGAGCGGTCCCGAGTGCTTCCGCGGCCGATTAGTCACATGGGCAAGCTGCAGCGCAGAGTCCTCCAATGCGCGTTGATGCCACCCAAGGGCTCGAGCACCTCTTCGTCGCTGAAGGCCTTCTTGAGCATAACCGACAGATGCGCCAGTGGCGAAAGGACTCGACCTCAAGGTCTTGGCGCCGCCTCGGTCCTCTCCGCCGTGCTTGACCCTCTCGGCCAGCGTCTGCGGCGGCAAGATCGGTCCTCTCTGCGCCAATGCCGCCTCTGCCGTGTCGCCCTCACCGCTCCGCTGCAGCTCGCCTCACCGACGCCAAGCGCTGGCGATATCGGCCCCATGCTGGCGGCTGCGGCAAGGTGGTGCCAGCGAGGAGTGCAAATCCTCGAGCCCGATGAAAAGCTCGGCGTGGCGTTGGTGGGGGCAGAAGCGGCGGGGCGAGGCTCCGGGCGCTGCACTGATCGTCCGCCGGCCCTCTCGTGGCGGCGGCCGAGGCACTTTGGCGGAGGTGCTCGGCGCCGGTGGCGCCGGGCGTTCCGCCCTTGGCGCGTCTGAGGGCCGCTTTGCGGTACCCTCAAGTGAGACCGACCATCGGGAGTGTGAGGCCACCTTGTTGGGCGTGGCTGAGGCTCCATGGCGAAAAGTTGGCGCCATGACCGTTGACCGGCCGGAGGAGGAAACGTCGGGCGGAGTGCCGCGGAGGCGGCGTCCCGACGACGAAAGTCGACATTAGAGCGGCTCGTGTTGCCGCCCTGAAAAAACCACCACGCGGGCTCGTGGCGGCAGGTTGGCCGCGTCTCACGCTGGCCCTCTTGGATCCGGACCGTGGTGTGCAGGGCGAGTGATCGTTTACCGGCCCGATCATTGGCGGGGCCGTGTCCTCGATCACCGGCGAACGCGGGCGGCACCACTGGTGGGCCGTGGAGTCAACGGCGGGAGCAGCCTCACGACTCTTAGGCGCTCCGCATGCTCCAGATCGGCGAGCGGCTGGGCCGCCGCCGGAAAAGGGGTGCCGGTCGGAACCGGCTGCATAAGCACGGCGAGCCATCGGCCCTGGAGCTGCTCATCCAAGTTTCCCGCGCCTGGCAATGAACAAAAAGTAGCTGCTGGTTGGTAGGAGACCACAAAAAGAAGCATGTGCACGAGAAAAAGCTAAAGAAGAACGAAGACTCACGTCCGGGCCACGTGCGCGTCAGGTCGTCGTCGCCCGTGTACTGCCATGCAGGACGGACGCGGCGGCGAAGAGGGCTGATTCTCCGGGCCACGAAGTCCCGGGCTACCAGCCCCCCAGATAGTCCGGCTTCCCGAATCGGAGGATGCGGGTCGCCATTGCGCGGAGCTCCGCCGTCTCCTCGACTGGCGAGTTCCAGTCCTCGGAGGCCTCCGCTGCCCCGGCGGGCACGTCCAAGGCGTCAACGCCGCTGTCATCCTTGATGTACAGCCATTCGCTGCGCCATGACTTCCAGTTGGACCTAGGCTGGAAAGAGATGTAGCGGGAGGCCATCCCATCCCGCAGGCGGAAGTAGCAGCTCCCCACTACCTCATTATCGTTGGAGGCGCGGCAGAGGAAGAAATGGCGGAAAAGTGGAAGATTCGGCATCACCCCCATGAACATTTCACAGAGGTGTGCGAAGATGGAAAGAAAGACAATGGAGTTGGGGGTGAGGTGAAGGTGGTGGATCCCGTAGAAGTGAAGGACGGTAAGGAAGAAATCAGAAAAGGGCGAGGCCAGGCCAGCCATCATAGCCCAAGTATGGATGAGGATTTAAATCGGAAGGCACTGCATGGCGTGGCGGTCCCGCCTGAAGCGGAAGGTGCCCTCTGGCGCTAGGATGGCCATCCTACCCACCGCATGGGCGTCCGCGGTGGAGGCGGGGATGGAGGGCGCCATGGAGATGAAGAAAGGCTGAGTTTTTTCGAGCAAGAAGGTTGAAGAAGCGAAAGTTAGGGGTGCGCAAGGAAGAAGAAGGCGTAAACCGTTTGATACAGATGAACCTATCTATATATGCGCCCCACACCGACGGTTCGCGAAGAGACAAGATCGTGCGTTGCCTCGGGTCCCGAGAAAAATATGCAGATACGCGGGGGGAACCGAGGCAGTCGTATCCTCATGAGTGGTGGCCCCACCCAGGAGCCCGCTAAGCATTTAATGAAGGTTCTAAAGTAAGCTTTGGTGCGCGCTCGTATGCGGGCCGGTCTCATCGGCATACTCTGCTTTTGGGTACCCTCTCCCGCAGACAAAAGCGATCAACACGGCGGTCAACATGACAGACCCACGTGGCGCCCGGCGGCGGGCGTGGGCGAACACGCTCGCCGCCGCCGGGCGATCCACGTGGCGCCCGGCGAAAGGTGGGGCGAAGCACGCCTGCTCGCCGGCGGCGATCGCGCCCGGCGGCGGTGTGTCGCGTCCGGTCGTGGCGCTGGCGGCGGTGGGCGAGCACGCCCGCCGCTGGTGTCTCGGTCCACGTGGCGTCCGGTGGCGGTGGGCGAAGCACGCCTGCCGCTCGCCGCCGAAGACAAAAAGGTGGTGCGAGGTGGCTTCACCTCGGCTCCTTCCTGTCGTCATCGCTTCGGGCGACATGACGGTGGTGTCGGACACATCAACCGCAAGGATTTCTACTACAAGCCCATTCCTCTGACGCCTCTCACCAACCCGTCAAGAAGGGGTCACATCCCGGCGGACGGGCGAAGCCATCGTCGGCATTTAATGAGGCCGAGGAACAGGACAAAGACGGGAAGGGGTAATAAATGTATGAAGATAAGCATGATGACCCTCCTTGGTACCGCCTTACTGCTTGGCCTATATAAGGGCCCTCGGGTGCATGGGTAAAAGGGGTCGAAGGTTGAAGAACAAGCAAGCAGAGAGTTCCGTGGTAGAGCCTAAGGGAGAACTTGTAACCCAAAGGCTTTGTACTGCACTCCTTAAAAAAAACTCTTTAAACAATCGAGCAGGAAGTAAGGCCATTACCCAAGGCAAAGGGGGCCTGAACCTGGGTAAAATCTTTGTGTCATCCCTAGTTCATAGGCGCCGAATCCCTCGCGTGGGAGTCTCTAGGGTTTTCACCCTCTAGGTTTAGCCACCGAAGAGCGCCCTCTTCCGAACCAAACCGGTCTCAGACTCAAGACTGTCGAGCGGAATACGCCGAAATACGAGATGTAGACATTTCTCCTCTCCTTTAGTTGGAGCAATATTATTTAGTGGAGAAGAAATGCCGACATCTCGATCCACCATATTTGTGGGCTCATGGATTTAAAATGACTAATCATAAATATTTTCCATGAAGTATAATTAGAGCCATCAAATATATATGAATCGGTGGAGTGCACTAAACCTCTATTTGCCATCCTTTTTACTCTCTAGATGGTTAAGCCTAAAATGAGAGTGACCGTGGCTCTGATACCACTTGTAGGGTCGAGGATGCGCCTAGAGGGGGGTGAATAGGCGTTTCACAAAATGCGATCGCTCACTAAACAATTCGCTCTAATCAACCCCTATGTCAAAACCTAATCAAATATATATGCGAGTTTATAAATAGGTTTTGACAATTAAAGCCTAAATCAACTAGGCTCACTATGTGCACTAGCTAAATTATGTCTCTACACTAGAATTGCTAATTTGAACAATCAATTAATACTAAGCAATTCTAATTATAATCAAGCAATTGAACAATATACAATAAATGTAAATACTTGAAAGTAAAAGAGACAACCGATATTTTTCCGTGGTGTTCGGAGACTTCTGGTCTCCCTAGTCCACGTTGAGGCAAGCCCAACCACTTGGACCGGCTCCGCCGAGCACCCGCCTCTTTCCACTAGTCGTGGTTTTTCATGCTTGCGCGTGAGGCTCAACCCGAACCTTCACAAACTTGCCGGGCTTTCACACCTTGAGAGCTCCCACAGACGACGCCCACGCTGCCTAGGAGTCGGCAACCTCCAAGAGCAACAAGCCGCCTCGCTTGAACTTCACTGCACAACAAATGCCCTCCCGGTGATCACCAAGTGCAACACATGCACAAGGACTCCCTCAAGTGCAACACATGCACAAGAGGCTCTCAAATCACTTCCTAATTGCAACACATGCAATTAGTCTCACTCTTAAGCTCAAGAGGCAAATGGAGAAGAGCAACACATGCACACAACTCCCTCACACAGCCAACCTACTGCCCAAGCCCCCCAAAGGGTGTATTTATAGCCCCCACAAGAAAACTAGCCGTTTGGGGGCAAAATGGGCGAAACTCAGCAAAATCCGGTCCAACCGGACCTACCCCGGTCCGACCGGCCCTCATAGGGCAACAGGCGGGATTTCGACCGCTAGATCGGCAGTCGGTCCGACCGCACTCCCGGCCGGTCAGACCAAGACGGCCGGTCGCACCGCCACGGCCGTCCGATCAAGACGCTCAAAATCCAGAAAACGCAGCCTCTGGAAAAAACGCACCGCCCGGGGGTCGGTCACACCACACGGCCGGTCCGACCGGACCGGGCGATCCGACCGCCGGCCCGACCGTCGCCACCTCCGGCCAGACCGCCTCGACAGCCGGGTTTTCGCGCAATCTCTTTTCCGAAAAACCAAATGCCATTCTTTGAGCTAAAAGATGATCAACACATGATCAAACACACATGCAAAACATATTTGCACCAAATTAGCTCATGCTCAAAGAATTTAAACCAAATTGCAAAAACGCATTTTGCAATCAACTCAAAGACTATTTGCAAAACGTATTAAGCAAATCAAACTCGAGTTTATGAGATTAATCCCCCTAGCCATGTGAAGGTCAACACGAGACCCAGTCAACTTGCCAACACCCATTGCAAGCCCTACTCACATGCTCTCGGAATTCCGGACTCATAAACCTCAGTTTATTCGCTGTGAACTTGCAAACAACACAATAAACACATTTCATGCTTGAGCACTACTCTTTGCAACACATGCAAAAGTCTAGCTCCAAGCAACATCAAATCAAGATGCATGAACTCTCTAATTGCAACACATGCAATTCTCTAGTTCCATGCAACACCAAAACCAAACATCAACTAAAACCAAATCACACGTATGAGCTCTTTACTCGCAACACATGCAAGCCTCTAGCTCCATACAAACACACAAACATCAAATCATGCTTGAACTCTCTCCTTTTTGCAACACATGCAAAACTTAGCTCCAAGCAACCACAAGATTTTGAAAGATTGTTTTGTACAAAACCAAAACATGAAGCCTCAACATTTGCAACACATGCAAAAGTGAACTTCACGCAAAAGCCAGCGCACTAGCTTATCCTATTTGCAACTCATGCAAATCAAAGCATTATGTGAAAACCAAATGCAACTAAGCATAAGTTTAACCCATTCGCAACACATGCCAAATGGTTAACCCTCATGCAAAAACCAAATCCAAATGGTTTGAGCTCGATTGAACGCGGAATGAGATCACCAACACATGATGAAGCTCAAGCTAGGAGACAACCCCTCTTAATAGCACGGCGATAAAAACCTTAGACTCAAAGACTACAAAGTCCTTAGCCTATCTAATTATACCTTCGCCACAAGAAGCAATCCCTTTGGGGTCTTTATGATCTTCACTTTGATACCCCCCGGGATCATCACTCGACTCCTCTTCTTTGACTTCGGGATCTTCTCTTGATGCCCATCAACTCATGATGCCGTCCTTGTCCCGTTCTCATTATCTCATCCATCTTTGGACCTAACTCAATCACAACTCATACAAATAGTTAGTCCAAGATGCATGGTTGTCTCAATTATCTCTTGCACTCCATTAACACATAATGGATGCCTTTAGATCAATTGAGCACAACCTAAAACAATTTTTGAATGATTAAATGTATCTTAAGTACAAGAATGCAACACATGCTTCAATATACTTAAGAGCTATTCATTTGTCCTCAATTAATCACGGAACACCATCAACACATGATGAAGTGTTCTTTAATGATTAATAAGACAGATGAACTCAATTTAAATTATCATTTAAATTGTTATGAGTATATATTAACTACACAAGTTTTCATATACTCATGTTGATGAGAGGTAATGATCCATTACGTGTAAACTATATGGAAATGATCATTACACTAAGTCATCGACTATAGAATACACCCCACATGTATATGTGCATAAGTATGATTGACTTGGGTATAATATGCACATATTCAATTTGATCGTATTGGAGTATATCCTATATTACCATGAGTATACTTATAACTAGGCAATTCAAATATATACTCAAGGATTTAGTTTCTTTGTCTTGATCTTTATATGTGTCAATAAAGAATAGATCAATACAAAGAGACTTTCAAGTTAAACTACAAACTCCCCCTAAATATATGCATCCATGTAATGTGTGGATTTGGAAACATGATGCACATTTTGTGGTTAATATAATGGGGACATTCATATTTTAACTTGACTCCAAAGTATGCAACTAATACTAGAATGAATATGCAAACATACCTTGGGTTTTCCATTTTTCAATGCGATGAGACTAATCAAGGATATTCTAAATAAACAAGTTAGTCTCGATATAAGGTTTGTCATTAATAATAAAATCACGTTAAATGGATAATCTCAATATTAGATTTGTCATTAACACCAAAACCATAACTAATGAAGGTTGAACTTACACATGTCATCGATCCTGGGCAAAGGATACTTGTTCTTGATGGTGACTTCATTCAAAGCTCTGTAGTCGACGCACATCCGCAAGCTGTTGTCCTTCTTCTTCACAAAGAGAACTGGCGCTCCCCAAGGTGACGAACTCGGACGAACAAATCCCTTCTCTTGCAGCTCTTCAATTTGCTTCTTCATCTCGGTGAGTTCATTGGTTGGCATGCGATAGGGCCTCTTAGAGATAGGAGCTGTGCCGGGGACTAGTTCTATGGTGAACTCAATGTCCCTATCAGGCGGCATGCCTGATAACTCCTCCGGAAACACATCCGGGTATTCACTCACCACAGGCACATTTTCCACAGTAATTTCCTTCAACTGGTTCAATGTGCACTTTCTACTTGAGGACTTATTGGACATACACTCCACTCGAGTGCCTTCTGCATTGGTGAGAGTGATGGCTCTACGGCCGCAATCAATTTGACCTTTGAACTTGACTAACCAGTCCATCCCTAGGATGACATCTATCCCCTTTGAATCCAGAATGATGAGATTCACTAGGAATTCCACCCCATTGATTTTTATGGCGGCGCTTGGGCACACCAAACTTGTTTTCATTTCTTTGCCCGGAGATTGCACTATCATAGGGCTCTTGAGAGGAAAAGACTCCAAACCAAATTGCTCAACAAAACACTTGGAGATAAAAGAATGCGATGCTCCAGAATCGAACAACACCGTGGCAGGAATTGAATTGACAAGGAACGTACCCAATACCACATCTGGTGCCTCCTGAGCCTCTTCTGCAGTCACATGGTTGACACGGCCTCTTCCAAAGGATTGCTGAGCTCTGGGGGTCTGAGACGCTCCACGGCCCTGTCCTGGCGCTGGGGTCTTGGCTGAGCTGGATCCCAAGTGAAGGTCTTCAAGGCCATCGGGCGACGCTTCGAGGACATTCTTGGCATAGTGACCCAACTGATGGCAATAAAAGCACTGAACTCCTGCAGCATTTGCATTCCCTTCTGGGCCGAAGGCCGCAACATGTCATGGTCCACGAGCAACTGGGCGAGGTCCAGAGGAAGGTGTGCGGGGTGCTCCCTGAACAGGTGTCCTGCTGACTCGCTGAGGTGGAAAGCGCTGACGAGATCCACTCGCACCCTGTTGAGCCTGAAAAGCCATCTTCCTCTTGCGCGACTCTCGCTGCTGGCGGTGAGCATCCTCCTGCACTAGGGCCTTGTTCACCATGTGCTGAAAGTTGGGGAAATCCAAAGCAACAAGCTGAACTTTGATGTCGGGGTCCAGACCCTCCATGAACCTCCAAGCTTCGACTGAGGCTGAAACGCTGGCGCTGGGGCTGGCACTGGCTGCTGATTGTTCACCATGTTCTGAGCCAAGGCCTGCAGTAGCTGAAGTTGCATCGCCATCATTTGTCTTGCATATCGCCATCCGAAATTTGAAAAGGTGGCGGTGCGGCAACTCTGCTCGACTCGTGTCTTTGCTTTGAGGAACTCTGCTGCTCGTAAATAATCTAAAGTGCCTCTCCAAAAAGATTTATGAATTTTGGACTTAGGTTGTTATTTTTGCAAAATCAAATAGTGCATTTTGCATTAAAAATGGTGGTAACAAAAAAAAGTGAGAACAATTGAAGACTGATAAAATTCTAGAAATTTTACATAAATACTAGTGCCACTTCAGTACCACGTACTAAAAATTTCATAAATTTTGGATCCCATTCCTATGCCTAAAAATTTAGACAACTATCCTGATAAAAACCAAATTGCTTGGACTCGCGCTTTAGCTCTTCCCATCTCACTGATACATTGACCCCACCCGTTTGTCAGTCGTTGTCATCCCTCCTAATCTATTTCCGCTTCCCTTTTTCCTGAGTGAAAGAGCCTTCTCGCCGATATGCCTCCTCTCTTGCTATCGCCCACTTGCAAGCTCGCCCCATCACATCGCCTCGAGCATCCTACCCGATACCACCGCTGCACCGCCTTCGAGATGCTACCATGTGGGAAAAATAGGAATCCGAAGCTCGGTCGAGAGGAAGATGACAAGGATAATTGTTGTTCCTTGCCTGTCTAAGCCCCTAGCCTTGCCCTTTGGCTTCACCGTACAACACCGAGATCGTTTTGCCCTGTTGCAGCACTTCTTCCTCACTGAGCCACCCAAAACATGAACACCATTGGTGAAGCTCCAAAGCACAGTCCACTGTCCACACTAAAGCTATGCTCTATTCCTAGTGAGCTTTGGCCTCAATGTTCGTGTCATTTTGTACCTTTCCCGTTCCTCTTTAGCCCTAAAATGGTATGGCCTATTGTGAATGTAGCACCGGAAATCACATCATCTTCTTTAGCCGCCGTCTCCAGAACATAACTTCATCTCTTGTGAGTCCTAGCCTTGAACATGATTATTTCTAGCAACCCTGTGACCCCTTGAACCCCTTGAACCCCTTGTTGTGCTTCATTACAGCCGACTCCCTTAGTGCTTGGCTATCACCGTGAAGCTCATGGCTACTGTCATTGGTCACTGTCTTCTAATTGCTTTTTCCTCGTATGGCCGTTTACATCGCCCTTGCTGCTGCCCTGTTCTACACCACCACTTTTCATGCTGCCGACTCACCTCAGGTGACCATTAGTCCTAGCGCTAGTGGCTTTAGCTTCGCCCAAACTCTTGCTAGCTAACGCAATGACCCAATCACCTTCAATTGCTCTCTCATCTAGCCTCTCAATGACCTGTGAAGCTTCACCGCTCAACTTCGTCATGCCACCGCCTTTGTCGCCTTCTAGAGCTTCGCCATGACCTACCCTCTTCATCCCCAGCCTCACTTAAGTATTTCCACCACTGCCTCACTACTGGTGGACTTGAGAGGGATCTTGTTCATGATGCCAACCTTTTGTCCTTGTTTTGAGTCATCGACATATAGGTCCCACTTGTCAAAAACGTCGTTAAGGTTAATAGAGTTCAATTAAAACCTATTTTTAATATATGAGTCTATGAAATGTGGGCCTAATTAGGAAATAATGATATGGTTTATATTTTGAACCGGTATTTAGAAATAAGTCATTGACATATGGAACCCCAACTATCAGTCCTTTTCAAAAAATAATAAATCCTAACAAGTAGGTCCCACCTGTCAGCCTCACCAAAAGAAAATTCATTTTTCCTTAAAAAATACACTTTCAAATCAGTAGAGAATATGCCTTCTATTTTGAAAGACGTAATATAAAAGATTACGCTTTCATTGTCAACCCCTTCTCTTTTCCTTTTTTTTTGGATTTTTTAGAAGATTTAAATTCAAATGCTCGTATTTTTTTGCATATGAACTTCAAATTGGATGAAACCAGTTTCTAAAATTTTCTAAAATCATGCTCTTTCTTATTCTACAAAAATATTTGAATTTTGTCCCTTTGTATTTATTTGATTCTTATTTATTGCTTTATGATATTATGAGTGTAGACATCGATGTTCCAGAGACCTTCCTTGTCGAATCAAAGCAACCCAAGTATTCAACGAGCAAAGTAAGCACTTCCTTTGATTGTATTGATACTATTATTTAACTTAATTTATGTTGTTTCATAAATTTATGTATGTATGCGTGTACTTTATGTAAAATGGCTATATTGTGGATATCAGTATATAATCCTACTTGTTGCATGAAACTTCCTTGATAAATACATAATCTTACCATTGGAATTCATAAGATAGGGGTAGACAATAATTGATGTCAACCTTAGGTATATTCGATTATACATACGTATGCTTAGCCACAATTTAGGTTTAGGAAGAACAAATGAACTAGTTGAAACATTTGTTCGGAAATGAGAGTTTTGACATGTTGGACAAAGGTAGGGTTGCAATCAGGTTGGATTCAGTCGGATATCACTATTTTCGTATCCTAAACTATATTTTTTTATCGAACTCAGAATCGGACATAGATAGTGCCAGATATGAATACGGTGTAGATAATATCGATCATGGATTCAAAGTGAGTATAGAGCAGAATTGATATGGTACCGACTATTTTTTGTCGGATATTGCATGAAAACATATATTGCATATAACACACATATAGCAATGATTAATCAATCATATGATTTGAACGTGCAACATGATTATCACAATTTAACACGTTATTTTATTAAGTAGTCCAACAAAGTTACAAAAGTATTAATACTCATTTATGTTTTGCAAAAGAATACGAGGTATTCACATAGCTAAGTGAAAATATATTCTTGTATGTCAAGCTCTGTAGGTAGCAACACTGGATGTTGGGATGGCTGATAGGACGATGGGGCCTAGCTTGGACTATTTGGTTGGGCCTAGTTTAAACTGCTAGAATATGGGCTATAAATATCCAAATAGAGTTATCCAGAATTATACGAGAATATAATCGGAATATTCCGATCCGACGGATAGTGATTTGTTGATTCCGATGTCGAATCCAGTAGCTATCCAACATGACTATCAGAATTCAGTCCGAACAGATAGGGTACCTCTATTATTTTGATATAAATTCAAAATTGAAAAACTAAGTTTTTATGCAGGCAAGTTATTAATATAATCTATGAAGCACAATAGATGGACTTGCAGTAGTGTGGGTTCAGGTGAATTAAGGACCGAATGTAGTGCCGCAAGATCCAAGATATCCATGTATCCATAAGTGGTATTATGGGGTGGCTCCAACCTACTAAGCTGTCTAGGACTAACTTTACACATTAGAAGGCCGAGTAGTACGGGTATTTCGGGTAGGTTAGCTCAAAGGGGTTCTCTCACCGAGATGTTGGGGCTAAAACTTGCCGATACAATAGTGCATGCCTTGCTACGGAGAAAATAGTTATGAGAGGGTTTACTGTCATTGATATTGTGTATATGAGAATATTATTTTTACAGCCATAGCAATGGTCGAACATCATCGAGTTGGTGCAAAGTTAGATCTAAGTGATATAATGGTTTTATCATGATATCTTTGCCACGTACCAAAGAAAGTGTGATAATAATAACTTGGCAACAAGAGTTGGTCGTGTCTTGTGGGTAAAACTGTATGCCACTGCAGAGTGTAAATCTTTTTAAAAAACCGTACTCATGACTATGAGCAACTCTCGTGCATTGATATTAAATTAGTCTTGAATTTCTATGTAAAAACTTGTGCTTGAAAAATAGTGGGTGGCCGTGATATAGATGTTGTGCCAGGTGTATAGCTCATATTTATGTAAATGGATCGTTAATCATAATCATGAAGGATTGTGAATTGCTTATATTTATGTTATATATTTGTTATTTACATACTTGTCAACTGATCTTTACAAATTCCATTTGTAGCCTACTACTTATTATTGTTGACTAAATATTGTTTTATGCAAAATTTAAGAATATGATAGGATCACCATTCCTTTGATATAGCCAAGCGTATACTTATAATTGTGATATGCTTACTTGTTAATATATTCAGAGGACGAAGAGACGGTGGTCCTCAATTATGCTTATTTCACCGTAGAGGAATATGACGACAATCTCTTTAGGGCTTAATCAAATTAGTTGGTTATGGAAATATTGGGTTGAAACATACCGCTGAGCTCTACTATTTGATTCACTACCTTTCTATTGCATTTTATTCGGCTAATGACCCTCTTATTGTAAGAATAATTTACCTTCTCTCTGTATATATGGCATATGTTTTATGGAAAAATATCCTGTGCAATCAGACAGGTTGGTGAAACCATAGTGCAATCCAACTAAAAAAATTTCAAAAAATTCTGAAAAAAAAAATCAACTGGATGCATCAAGTCTCAGCTTACCCCACTCTAGCATATAAAATTTCATGATCAAATTCGTCCTATGTAGATGTAATAAAAAAATAAGATGTGCATCCATGATTTTTTTAGAATTTTTGAAACTTTTTCTAGTTGGGTTGCAACTTCTATTGCATTTAACCGTCTGATTGCACGCGATATGTTCCCATGTTTTATATCTATGTCATATTGAATACGGATGTGATGACAATACTATTATTGTATGTACTAGTCATTGATCATAAGATCAGTATAATATATACGTAAGATCTTTAGATATTCCACACCAGGTTAGAGGTCTCGATAAATAACTATGGCCGTGACCCCATCCTATCTTCTTTTGTTCAGTTTCACAGTAGACAAAAACCGTGTTTCAAAGATTTCTTGCTTTGTGCCAAAAACAAAACATGATCAAAACAGAACATTCATAATTTTCATACGAGACACAGGATTGGTAATAGAATGCCTGACGAAGGTACGTACATGTTAAAACAAACACAGACGCGCCGGAACGTGTTAAAACATGTCAAATTTCACCGTGGTTTCTACGGTACGCGGTTGACTAGAACCAAGGGAATCAATTGTATCGATCCGGTCCGTCTTTTGACACCTAAACGTACAGATCGACAGCGATTTTGAAGCATATTCGCATCAAAGCGACCAAAAGAGAATAAGAAAGCGTCCAAAACTTTCATATGACCTCCGTATGTATGTATGTATACTATAAATTAAAGTGCTAGAGATTACCGGCTCATGAGGTGTGCCAAGTGTCCGCCCTCATGGAGAGGCCCTCTGAAAAATTGAAAATTACGTTTAGATCCTTTCGATGGTTTTTTTAATAAGATAGATCTGAAAAAATTTAAAATTGTGTTAGATCCCTCTATAGTTTACATTCAGGTTCTTGTGGTTTTTAGCAGAACGGATCTCAAAAAAAAAATTACTTTAGATCCCTCTACGATTTATGTTTGGCTCCTCTCGATGGTTTTCCGAGAAGCAAATTAAAAAACAAAGATATGTCTCGACAAAAAAAAACACAGATTAGTCGAAGGTTTATAGCAGCCCACGGATTCGCTGACGGGTCCTAGAGACTTTATAAAAAAAATAAGAAAGCCGAAAATACATAAAAAAGGCAGTCGTGCTTTTCTAAAAAAAACACAGATTCGTGGAAGGTTTATAGTAGCCTATAGATTCGCCAACGGGTCCTAACGACCTATTTTTTAAAAAAATACGGAAACCCAAAATACGACCAAAATTTTCAAATTACGTTAAAAAATACAGCCGCAGTTTTCTAAAAAAAACCCAAGATTCGTCGAAAGTTTATAGTAGCATATAGATTCGTCGATGGGTCCTAACCGCGGTTTTTTAAAAAAAACATAGATTCGTCGAAGGTTTATAGCAGCCCATAAATTCGCCGTCGAGTCTTAGCAACCTATTTTTTTTAAAAAAAAATACCAAAACCGAAAATATGACCAAATTTCTTGAATTTTACACGTTGCATCGTCGTACACGACGTAGCGTAGCGCGTTACCCTGACTAGTTAACATTAAGTGCCTTACTGATTGGATTATCCAACAGGTTAACATTTCTCGTAGTTTTGCGATATCACCATGTATTGTGTGGATAGATGATACACGGGGTGAGCACGGGCAGATTTCGGTGGAGTGCCGCTCAAAAGTTCAAAATAAAAAAACGTCAAGACATCACCTGTTCAGTGAATTAAATTTTTTGGTTGAATTAATTTCGATTTTAGTGGTTTAGGATTTGTAAAATTTTAGAACTATTTGTATTGTACTTTTAGCAAATTTTAAATATATATATATATATTAAACTTACCATGTTGTAAAACCATTATATAAGACTTTAGATTTATATATACGTGTGAAACGTACACCTTAATTGAATTTTTTTTAGTTTCGCTACATTGGGTGAGGGCCTTCCTTCAGCTTTGTTGATTTTGCCCTTACCCCGTAAAGCGTTCTACTTTTTTTTCCCTGTCTGAAGTTGAAGGACAAGCGATCAATTTTTAGTGGAATCTGACAAGGAGTTGTGCCTCGAGTGCTTGGAAGTAGTTTGGTGAAAACGATATTTTTTTGATGCTGTTGTTGAAAGAAGATCGAACCGGACAACTCTGTGCTAGCTAATATCTTTTCTTGAGAAGACGAAAGTCCAACCACGTTTCAGGCCTACCTTGGAGATCGCTTGCATGGGGGCATGGGGCTAGTTGGCTCATACTGATCATACATGTATGCATGAGCCGAGCGTAAAAACATAATGCAAGTCAACTACACTACAGTCGTAAGAGCAACTCCAACTTAAATCCTTATATTTTCTCTCTAAATCACTCATTTAGGGGTGGTGTAAAAATTAGGAGCACCTTATATCAAATTTATCTCCAACCCACACTCCCTATTACTCACCCCTATTATTTATCTAAACATTATTTAAGTTTCAGAGGATGGGGGGCGAGACCGAGAGGAGGGGGCAAAGTGAGGAGAAGCACATCTAGGGGCGTTGTGGCTTTGAGGTGGCTTTCAGAGGATGCTGCGTTTCAAAGCGACTCTGTAGCTACCCTGATTGGGGGGTTCTGGCTGGCAGCTGAAGCCCAACTCGCCCTCTTCCAAAACAAGCACTTATATTTATGGATAAGACCAAACAATTACAATTTTCCCCCGTTCATCCATATATGTTTCATACAAACCAACCAACAATATACAACAAATACTCAAAATATATGCATCTATCGTTGTACCAAACCACTATTAACCTTCCACAATGCCAAATCCATGTCAAAATCAAATTATCATGTACTCCAAATTCATATTTCAGAGGTCACTACTAAACTAGTGTTTGCTCAAAGTTTGAGCAAATCTAATTGGTAAAATCATGAAAAAAAAAGGATAGAATTACCTCTCTTGTGATCCCCACATGAAATCCTGTGCAAAAATGAAGGGATTTAACTAGATTTGGAGGGGAAAGGGGGAGACAGCCTCAGACCCTAGCACCCTAGCATAGGACAATGATACATTCACTGTCATCATTGCCGACGCTTAGGAATCACATCTTTGTGCTAGATCTACATCCACTCCAAAGAGTTCGGCATCAACACGTGCAAAAAAAATGCCTAAGTTCCGACTTGAGAATTTATCGCTTATCTAGGCTTGTGAACCTCATTTTTTACAAATCTAACTCCCTCATGTACTCATTTGCAAATTTAGCTCTCCCCCCTCCCCTACCGCACACGGGAAGCCCGGAAGTTCCTTGCCACGCCTGAGGAGCAAAGCGCCGCGACAGCTCAGAGCACAAGAGCAGCGTGGGCCACCGCTGCAGGAGAGCTTCCACGCTCCCTAGCTGCGGTAGCGGCGCTCACCCATCCACGACGCTTCTTTGCTCCGCTCACCACCACGCCACTTTGCGCTTGCCTCAGTGCTCTGCGGTCGCCTAGTTGCTCCAGCGCTCGCGTGTCTTCTTCTTCACACTCTCATGCTCCACGTGTGCGGTAGGAAGCTTCCACGCTCTCCGAACACGGTAGGGGACATGTGTCACGTACCACGTCTTCTGAGGCAAGAAAAAGGACTAATTTTCCAGATTCGTGCATGAGGGAGTTATATTTGCAAAAAGAAAAAGTCAAGAGTCTAGATAAGCGATGTGTTCTCGATTCGACACATCCGTGCCAATGTTGGTGGCATAAAACTACAAGCCTGCAACACGTCAGCTTATACGTTGCCAGTAAGGATGTATTCTCAAAGCTATTATCATTGCCACAAAGATATTTAACCTCCATACCATTCGTGATGGTGCCGAGAAAAGTGACTATTTCTGAAATCAATTTTCTAGGATCATTTCTTGAAATAGAATAAAAAAAGTTAAAATAGGAAACAAAATACCACTCTTGTATCTTAGTGGTACGTAGGGTTGAAAACGGTTCGGATATTTTCCGACCGATCCGGATATTTTCGAATACGGATTCTGTCGGATTGGATATTTGTCAGATAGTATCGAATTGGATACGGATACGGATATTTTTTGTCGGATACGGATACGGATTCGGTAGCTCATTATCCGTCGGATACGGATACGGATTCGGATAATCCGGATAATAATAAGTCGGATATCCAGATAGACATATGAGCTGGGCTAAGACTATTCTTTTGGCCTAAAAGGGTTTCTTAATTTCAGAATTGTTTTCTAATTTAATTAATCTCTAGAGCAAATTTCAAAAATTATGAAATTTTTTTGACAAAGTTCCAGTAACAATATAACATTTTAAAAATTATTTTCAAGATTTTATCAGATTTTAGTTTTCCTCAAAAATTCAAAAACTCCTATTCTTGATAGGAAAATATATTAAATAATTAGCTAAAATGCATAAAAACTCATAAATACATAATTTATTATTTTAAACATAATTCAACTAAGAATATAATTCTTGAGTCATTACATGTAAGTGTTATATACTTTTCCTAGAGATATAATATCTAAGTATTATCAAACTTTTAGTGTGTTATGTGTTTGCTTCTATTTGTATCTTTGAGCAAGGATTACTTTTATTTTGTATTTTAATCTATGTGTATGATGAACTAATCGTATGTGTGTGATAAACTAAATCTTATATAATTTTGTTTGCAACATGATATCTAACTATTGTCTAAGTGAATGAAAATGTTTACATTTGTTCAATTTTCAATAATATTTTAATCAAATCAATTAGTTATGTGTTTCTGTTGATTTTTTATGAACAATTTAAGGGGTTATTATGTTCCGATAAATATTCGAAACCGTATCCGATTCGATTCGTATTCGATCCGTATCTGTATTCGATACTATCCGTATTCATATTTATATCTGGACTATCCGTATCCGTATCTAAGAAAAAAATATAAAAATAAATATGATAGAACCATTATCCGTCTAGTAGTACGAGTATCTCCTTGGCCGAGCCGCTTGGGGCGCGCGTCCGCGATGCAAGCGACAAAAGCTTTTGGCCAGAGTGGCCACAACCCGCACCACCAGCTCTCTTTTCACAGGAGCAGTTGGCCTCGCGTCGCAGGCAAAGGTAAAGCGGACTGGATGCCCTGTGCCCGCGGTCCCGCACGCACTTCTCGTGCGGTCCTGTCCGCCCCGTCCCGCCATCGTCCCTGTGCCGTGCATGCGCCGCCAAGCAGATAGAACAGGGCCAGAACATGAAGCTTTGGCTTTCTTATCCTCCGGCACACTTTTTATTTTCAATTCTGATATTGTAGAAATAAATTTATAAAAATAACATCATCTCTAACCATAGAAGACGGGATGAATAACACGTGTATGCTTACCGCACAATAAGAGCTCGGCTGTAGCACTTGTTGTCCATTCCTGGCTCGGTGGGTTAGGTAAACCACTTAATGAATTGAATTAATTAAGTGAAAATGAGTAATTAAGTGATTGATTAATTAAATTAGTTAATTATGAGATTACTTAGTTGATTTTCATGGGTATATTCGTGCCGATGAAAGGGAGCTTGCCGATGAAGGGGAGTTCGGCACGGCCTTTCCATGGTACGATGAGGCTATATTTGTGAGAACAAAAGGGCATGAGAGGACAAGAGAATGTTGGCGTTCCAGACTACGACGGGCGCAGAGTTAGTTCTACTAGTAATAAGTATTTTTTTTTATTTTTTAAGAATTAAATTGTTACTTATGAAATTCCTATAAAATTCATGTGTTCTATGCGGGACTTCAGTTGAAGAATAATATCTTCAACATAGCGCAAATTTTTCTTTGAACGCCAACTTACTAGATCTACATGAGCCGTCGAGTGAGAAACTCGGATGAGTAGGTTCAGGTCTTAAGTCCTCTTTGGGACAGATTATGGAAAAACTGATTCTGGATTCTCGAAGAATCGGGTGGGTGATATCCATCCGATTCTCCTAAAATCCAAAATCAATTTTTTTTCATAATCGGCCTTAAAGAAGGCCAGTCTTTGCCATAGGCAAAGTATGATTTTCTTAGCACCCTGGCTCGCTGCTACATGCTCACTCGTATTTGTTCTTCCCACAAACTTTACCACAATCGAGTCATGTGTGGCTATGAACCCAACGCATTATGTGATTGCACTACGGTCAATGCTGCCGTCTCTAGTTGCGATGATCAAATATCGACGGCTGGCTTTACCACCCAGGGAAAAAAAGGTGAGCAAATCATCGATCAGTTGCTAGCGCGTGGTGCTCCGGAGTGCGAAAAGAGATTAAAATGTTGAACATGTTTGGTCCCTGAGCACAACTAGCAAACGTTATTATAAAATGACTTATATTAGACGCTTATTAATGGCTTTTTTTTTTAGTTAAAATCGTCGGTGATGACAATAATAGTCTTAATTGACGGTTTTGATTAAAACCGCCAGCGATGACGATGGTCAAGTCGTCCAGAAGTACGCGAAAAACACATTGTCAGCTCAACATGATACAAAATACATACTTTTACTTCACAACATAGGATAAATGCTTCACTAGTGCTCCACTTGTTGATTTGTACTTTTCACGTAACTCGAAGTTATGTTGAATAACTATAACGACATACTTATATAGGTTTTACTTGATTCTAATTGTAATTATATCAATATAGAAGTGGGTAATGCTCCTTAATTCCTTAAAGGACGGTGCAAATGACTTGAAACCTGTCAAAAATTTACTCGATAGGTCGTTTGAAGTGTACAAAACTCGTGTAGAGCCATCCAAGTACAGACTAAAATTGAAGCACGATTATAAGTTCTCAATATTCGCTAGTACACAATAATCTTATATCGCACTCCATAATTATACCACTAAAACTAACTAATTCTATTTGGGCAGTGCCATCAGCAACCAAAGGGTACTAACCAATATGGATTATACATTTACCACAACGTGCAACTCATCAAGGGTAAAAAGAAGACCAATAACCTAAAGGTTTGTCTAGCTTGCAATAATTATTTCGTACTTATCAATTTATATATATACAAGACTATTTCCGTCGACAAGTTTGGAAATGCGCCATAACTACGTTGGAACATGCCGATTTGTTAGGAATTCAAAGACAATTTTGTTCCTTTTTGATGCGTAAGGTCATAAATCCAGAAGGTGAGTGCCACTTTGCCTGAGTCGTGAATTTGTGAATTACCACTTAGGCTAATTTGTGAACCTTGTACTGTAATTTTGTGAATTGAAGTTATACATTCAATTTGTTAATATATATGAGTTGATTTTTGAAATGGATGTGATATACGTGATGCAATATATACTTTGAGTTGATGTCTGAAATGGATGTGATAATTAATATACTTGTCATGTAATCTGTAATTTGTTTGTTTCAAAGGACATAATTACCATTTCTTAAGGCTAGCCAAAAACAGAAAAAACATCAACAATAAAAAAATAACATTACAGACGGTTTGTGATATGTGACTTTCATTGACGGTTTGTAAACCGTCTGTGATGTGATGTTATTATTATTAATATATAGTTACAGATGATTTATAAAATTATCTATAATGATATTTTTAAACTGTTTGTGATACGATTTACTGCACTAGTGGAAACGTCGAGCACTAGCTTGTCGAGTAACACATTGCTCAAGAGTGCAATCTACGCGTTACGAGTAAGCAACAAGCTCCCTCGAGAATAAAAGACCTCACCAAAAATGAACCTACCTAAAAAGAACTATCTACGGATTGTCTAAAAGTAAAAAGAAAAGGCTACCGAGGCATGTATAATACTCTCGCTGTCTAAGTTTATCTATACTAATATATAAATTAGCAGTTGGTGGCAGCGGTTCGTTGTTCTTTCTAGCCTCCCTCCCGATCATATCTCCAATAATGACAGGTCATTATAGCTAGTTATCCTTTCCTGATTTACGGCCAGCCATATCTCTCTAAATATGGCTGATTATTATAGCAAAATCCCTAATTATTGTTGGCAATTAATAGCCGGCCAATCATTTTTTTTTGTATTCATTCAAGATCTCCCACGTCGTGCCGCCGCGGCGAATGAACTCGACGAACTGATTAATAAGTGATGGACCGACGTACATGGCCGTGAGGTGCAGGAGGCCGAGCGCCGTGGTCAGTAGTAACTGCGGTCAGAAGGACGGCCAGAGCGCGACGCCTACGGGTGTCGTGACCCCAGCGCGGGCCAGTTGGACGTGAACAAAGCGTACGATGCTTTGTGCGGTTGCCTGGCGACACCGGTGGGACGTCGTCGGCGGTGAGAGAATCATTGGCATACCCCTTAGAAATAAACGGGTTGATCCAGCTGAACGTCGTGAGAGAGAGAGGAACGACGTGGCGGCGCATAGCGTGGAGGGGAATTTTTTTTAATAATACATTTTTTATTCGGAATTTCAAAAATATTCCACCGGAAAAAAAAGACAGGGGCCTAAATAGAAAAATACACGGCGGCAGTGCGGGCGCTTATGGCCTCACGCCGCACGCTTAACGTCGCGGCGACAGAACCGAACGGCGCTGTCGCCAGACGGCTAACGTCGACAGAGGCGAAAAAGCCTCGCCGCACGACTAACGTCGACAGTGAGCAAATCGACCGATGGTCGTGCGACAGGTGGGGGCGCGGGTTCATGTCGCACGATGGTCGTGCGACAGGAGCGTTTATATGAGCCGCTTCGCGCCTTGCATCGTTCTCATTTGTGCGCCCGGGGAAGAGAACAGAGAGAGAGAGGAAGGGAAGAGGAAGAGGGGAGAGAGGGAAGAGAGAAGGAAGAAGGGGAGATTCTGCGCCACTGCTTTGAGGTAAATTTTTGTTGTTTACTTTTCTTAGCAGTAAATTATGATATGTTAGAAATAGTTAGATCTAGAGCATTGTAGCAAGAATAGTGGTAGATTAGAAATAGTTTTAGATGTATGTTACGGATAAATGTAGGTAAATTGATAGGTCACACTAGTTCTAGTTTAGAAAATTTAGATAATTTTTATGATAGGAGTATATCGGTATATATTGAAGGAAATATAGTTACTTAATAAGTATTTTTTTAATATATAAGTACATCGATATTTAATGTATATATTGTTAGGAATGAATTTTTACGGATAGGAGTATATCGGTACATATTGATGGAAATGTAATTTTTTTACGATATAACTACATCGATATGAATTATTAGGAATGTAGATGTTTTTACGGTTAGATATATATTTTCGCACCATGTAGGTATAGTTATGTTACGTCATAGTATTTTGTACTAAGATAATTAATTGTGGGTGAATGAATGGATTCATGAGATATGGCGTAATCGAGTTCCATTTAGGATTTATTATGGAGATGGGGTTGTAATGCATGGTTTGGAGGGTGCAGATCTAAGTAACATGCAAGATGTGGACGAAGTTTGAGTAGGGTCATGAGCTCACATTTGGTTCCGTGTTGAAATGGTTGTATTATACTTTTCGGATGGAAGAAGACAGTGTGAGTTGAAGGTATTTTACCTATGTAGTGTGCTTAAACAACACTATTTATCGGGAGTTAGTTGAGCTAAAGGAACCGTGATCGTGGAGATCATATGTGAGGGGGCAGAGCAACGGGATGGAATCGAGTGCTTTTAGTGCGAGCATATGAGAGGATGTTGCCCCCAGCAGCTAGCTTGGACGCCGGTGAGTGTAGTCACCTCAAAATGAGCTCACCGGTGACACCGAAATTGGGGATCTAGCCATGAGCAACATGTTCAAGAAAGTGGTGAACGTGTTCGGCCGGAGGATGATGAAAATGTTGGCCAAGAAGCTGGGGACTGGTAGGCGAAGGTGAGCAAATTGAAGAAATAACAGCTAGGATGGAAGAGGAAGACCGTGAGTACAAAGCAGAAAGCGAAGAGGAGGAGGACGATGAGTCGGATGAGGAAGATGGAGGAGGTACGGAGCCGCTTGTGCCAAATAGAGTGGAGCACGCGAGCAATTTGAAAATATGGTTGTCAATGAAATGAGGGAGATGCCTTGGCGAAGACAAAGGTTAATGAGGTTAGGCATAACAAGATGTACCGACAAAAGAGGTCAGGCAGATGCCGTGAAAGATTGGGCTCTATCATTAAGAAGGACTTTCAAGGTTAAGAAATCCACCCCAACCTGCTACGACGTGGTGTGTGAGATCCATGGGTGTCCGTGGAGAGTGCACGCGTACAAGCCCAAATGGGGCACCCATTGGATATGTTCGAAGGTTGAGCAAAGATACATGTATGATCGAGAAACAATGATGGCTCACGAGAACCTATCATCCGTATGTCGCGAACATCATGTACGCAGAGATAGTGGAGAACCTGAGTTTTGAGCCCCGTACTATTATCCGAGCGATCGAGAACAGATATCAGTACACAATTAGCTACGGGAAGGCGTGGAGGGCGAAGCAGAAGGCACTAGAAACGAGGTTTGGGAAGTTTGAAGACTCGTACCACAACCTCCCCAAGACCGCTCGGCTTGTATTCGTGGAAGAAATCACGGGACCTACTATGATTATCAAGATTGTCCGTCGGACAAGTGGCCAACTAAAATGCATCCGAGGAGAGTGTTCTTCGCATTCGGCGCTTGCATTAAGGCATTCATCCTTCGTCGTCCGTTGTTGTGCGTGGACGGCACATTCTTGACCAGAAATACAGAGGGCAACATCGACAAATGTGGGTGTCGATGGGAAACAACCAGATTCTGCTGTTGCCTTTGCCTTCAGAGAAAGCGAGAACTACGAGAGTTGGTGTGGTTCCTACGAAACCTAAAGATCGGGTGGTCAAAACTCGTCCAGATTTGTGTCTTTGCATGACAGGCATGCTGGGTTGCTTAGTGCTATCAACCAGCTGCAAACAGGGGAAGATGAGCCATTCCGATGGCCTGACTTGCAGAGTCGATGGTGCATGAGGCATTTGGGTGCAAACTTCTATAAGCAATTCAAGAACAAGCAACCGATGAACATGTTCAAAAGACTATGTAACTCCAACCAGGAGAGGAAGTTCCGAACTCTGTGGAAAAATCTTGATGACTTGACAAGGAAACACAAGGAGCAGACGAACAACAATAGCGCCAGTGGAACACAAGAGTAGGCGGAGCCTCTTTTCCCCTGCCAACAGAGGACGAGGTGACTAACCGTCGTCGGAGGCAAAGGCCAATCAAATGTTTCTGACCGATCAAGTCTTTAACCGAAGAGAAGTGGTCATCATTATATGACACACATGGTGCCGATCACGGTGTGATGACCACTAACTTTGCGAAGTTTACAACCGGGTAATGCGAGGATGAGGTGTCTTCCATTGGTAGGAATTGTCGAGGAGGCCGAGGGTACAACCAAGTACTTTGTGGACAGCATGCAATTCCGAGATAGTAATGAGAGATGAGAAGTTCTTGTACTCTTCGATGATCACTAAATACATGCATGAGAAGGCTCGTATATGCCAAACATAGAGCTATCAAAGTTGGTGCACGACACCGCGCTTCGAGGTGATCTGCGCAGGATAAAGGAAGGCGTGGAACCAACCGAGAGTTGTCACTCGAGTGCATCTTACAGGCTGAGTGCAAATGCTCGTGCAACAAGCCATACCTTTTGCATAGGCCATGTTCTCATGTTATAGCTGCATGTGCTTTATTTGGAATGCAACCTGGTACATACCTATCTGAATATTACATGAAGGAAAGGGTGATGGCAACTTGGGGCGAGGAGCTTTATGGTTATGGTGTTGTGGGTTCTTTCACCACAACTCCTAGTGTTGATGAAAGGTTCTGGGTCCCTGATTTTGATGCGAGAAGAGGGAAAGCAGGGCGTCGAAGAACAAGGCGTATAAGAAATGACATGGATGAGATAACTGGGTGGACCCGGAGACGTACCACCCACATCTCATGCTTCCTGTATGGGATAACTGGGGGGAGCAACCCTCTCCGTGGTGCCACTACCGCCTAGAAAAGCCAAACCCCGAGTACGCCTACGGTGTTATGCAACGACCAAAGCGGGCATACTGTATTGACTGCAGGGCACGCTTCCGGTTGTTCAAGGATAAGCCCAACACAAAGCTCCTGCACCATATAGTGGAGTGCGAGCCGAAACAGAGCAGACGTCTCCGCATGTCTCCGCCAACGGCCAACACAGCAGAAGTGCAGGAGGGTTCCTCTTCTCGAAGAAGAAGGGACAAGGAAGCAATGGCCGAGGTCCGCAACACGCAACAAATCCTTGACTCGTTCTTGCAGACCATCTGGGAACCCGTGGTATTAACATAGGGGACGCTGAATCGGGATGACATGCCCATATGGGAGGCGAAATCCACATAAAAAGACCAAAAATTAAGTCTTATACACCGAGACGTCTTTACATAGGCCACCCAATCGGCGATACCGGGAGCACTGCGGATCCCCATGGAGTTCGTTCATAGTAGGGATTGAGCGGTGTCCGGCGACACGCCGCAATATTAGAACGGGTCGTAATATGCGAAAATGTCTTACATCATTCAGGTCAGACCCGGATAGGCGAACGATCATTTGTTCCACCATGACGACGATGCTTTCGTTAGTTAGTTTGTCACTTTGTTGTAATGCCCTTGTAATATCATCTAATCTATTGCTTATTTTATCATCTGAACTTTCGTGTATGTGCCCTTATATATGTATTATATGAATTTTAAAAATTCCTCATATCTTCAAATCATTTGAAATTTTTATGGTAATATCACGATATATCAGGAACCTCCATAAAAGTTCCAAAATTTTTCGACGTCGTAAAAGTTTCCATGGTTTCGTGGCATGAGTGCTTTTTCCGATTTTCGCAACAAAATGCCGAGGCAACGTCCGGCTATCTCGCCCATACGTAAGTGGTAGCCCGCATTGCGAGACCGCCCTTGATTTTTTCAGATTTTTCGGACCATGTCCGGCTTTGTCCCAGGACTACGAAAACCCTAAGTGGCCACGACATCACTGTGCGTTCGTGCGCGAGTGCCTTTTTCCGATTTTAGTAACAAAATGTCATTAACGTCCGACCATCTCGCGCAGATCAAGTGGTATGCCACGTTATGTAGGCCGCCTGCTTTTTCCCGTCATTTTTCGCCATATTCTATGGACCTTACGAGGTTACGAAAACCCTAAGTGAAATGCGATCACTAACGAAATAAAATAATTTTTCCTATTCATTACAGACAATTATGTACAACCAATTTACAACAAAAATTGTCAACAAAAATATTAAATACAAAATTTCAAGATTCTGTTCTTGTGCTCGTTAAATGCGTCGCGACGACCTCTCAGAGCACTTTCGTCGTGCGTTGCTTCGCTCTCGTCAGCGTTCTCCATCTTGACGATCGCCGTTCTGTTCGTCGCGCGTTAGCGTGCGGCAGAGGCCACGTAAGCGCGGGCACTGTCGCTATTTTTCTATTTAGGCCCTGTCACACGTCCAACGTCGACAGAGGTATATTCTGAAATTTTTTCGGTGGAATATTTTTGAAATTCCGAATAAAAAATGTATTATTAAAAAAAAATTCGCGTGGAGGGCGCCTCGGCGCTGGTGTTTTTTGGTTCACCTTCATGGGCTCCGGCATCATGGCTGGTGAAGCCAGTGATGGCTAAGTACGCCAGAGATATGGAGACGAGTAGGCTGGCAAAGGCGAGGGGGTCATCTGGGAAGAGTAGCGAACCGTCGGCGCAGCGGATCACCACCGAAGCGGAGAAAAGCATGGCACCGAGGGCGGTGGTGATCCAGAAGATGCGAAGGTGCAAAGGCTGGGTGGCGGCGGTGGTCTCTTTCTCCGAGGCGACTGACTATACGGCCATGGCATGCGCGACGAAGTGGGCGGCGAGGAAGGCGGATTCTACGTCTTGGCGCTACTGCATGGCGAGAGGAAGAGGAACGCGATCCGTAATATAAATTGCAAAAGAGATAAAATGATTGATTGATTTTTGAGATTGGTAATATATATTGCTACGTATAATATATTTGGTTTTAATTCGTACCGAAGAAAAAATCATAAAAACTTTTGTAATTGGGAGAAATAGATATTTGATCTTTGAGCACAATTTTCTTTTATTGCTTGATCTTTATGTTTCGTTACCAATTTTATTTTTCGTAGCAACGCACGGGCATTGATCTAGTAAGGTTTATATCTTTTTGACATAGATCAAGAGGATATTGAACATGACTAGATTATCTTTAATTATTATCACTAATTACTATATTCAATACATGTATGCAGAGAATATAAAGTAAATATGGATATTTATTAAAGATATAGAGGGAACATTACACTAATTTTGTATTGAAATATGAAATACGCTCTATATTTGTGAATAAGACAATTTAAAAAATACATCTGATAAATTTGGATGGAGGGAGTAGTCAAGACAACCGATGTCTGTATACTTTTCCATATCATTTAGAGATAAAACTAAAAACAATTTCTATAATAAAGTGTCTTTTAAGGTTGTTTTTATGGGACCCACATTCTTTTAATTCTGACATGGTAGAAGTGTTTGTTCCAGACAATAACTCATATAACAATGTTTTGTGTTTTTTATATGATGTCTCTTCACAAAGAGACATTTACACTCTTTTCTCATTCTCTCTTCTCTGTTTCCGCAAAAATCTTATATGCCAAAATTATAGGCGATGAACATCACATCATTGTGCATGTTATTGATGAACTATGTCAACTCATGTGATCATTGGCTCATCGGCGTAGGCTCAGCCAGCCTTTTTACACGTGATTTTCAAGTTTCCAACATGCCACACTGCCAATTGTGACGAAGAGAAACTGCATTATGAATACTTCTTTTATAAGCGAAAGCCTCGCGATGCCCCCCTCGCTCCCGACCCCCTCTTCCCCCTCGCTCCAGCCACCACCCGCCCATCCAAATCCAGCCCTTTCCTCCAGCAAATCAGCCAATTCAAACCCAGATCCAGGTTCTCCACTTGCAGATCCATCACCTCCCAGGCACAAGGAGACCCGAAAACCACAGGAAGAGCAAGGCCAGGTAGTACCAGGTGATGTAAGAGACGAAGACGATTCTAGGGCTGCTGATTTGGGGCCGCAGATTAAGGCAGCAGCACAAGGATCAGATCACTCAAAGATCCGCCCATGTCGCAACCAATCAAGTCCCCCCAGGAAGCTAGATGTCGAATGTGTCAAGAAGACGAGCCTGGTGTCAGAGATCCATCTGCAGTTTCATCCGCAGATCCCGGCAGCAGAGGAAATGAAGGCGGGGCAGACAAGCAGTCATCTCCACCAAAAGGAAAGCTGTGAAGACTACGGTGCAAGGCCGCATTCATGGCCGGATCTCATGGGGAAGATTCGGCAGGCTCGAATTCCAGCCTCACTAAAGCAGAAAGAGATTCAAGAAGAGGAGCCTGCCTCACGAAAACCGGGTAAAATTAAATGCGGGCTCAAAGCGCTGCAGGAAGATAGGCAGCAGTTTTCCAGCGATCCACGAACCTTTCTGGGCGAAGGAAATCGAAGCACGCTGGCAACCGCAGAATCAAGCACCTTCATACCCAATGTGCCAACCCAAGATGCAGAAGCATGGACACCGGTCAAAGCTCGGCATTGGTGGAGGAAAAATAAGGTCCATTCATCACCACAGGGTAATTCAGACCAACCACGCCATCAGCTTAGTGGGTCGGCGTTCTTCAAGCAGAAGTTGAAAGGGAAATGTTTTAACTGCCTAGCACCAGACCATATGGCCGGCTTCTGCAAGGCACCGATTAGATGCTGGCGTTGCCTCCGCTCCTGGCACAGGGCAATTGAATGCCCAAGGGGAGGATCCCCCAGAAGCAGCTCAAATACTTTGCACCCAAGGCTAGCAACGCAAGAACGTCTACCCCATGGTGCGCCCCTCTCCAAAACTCCTCCCTCAAACTCCAGAACTTACAGCGAAGTTGTTCGGGAGGGAATGTCAATGGCGGCGAGGTACCCCGGCGACCCCAGGGCTAGGCCGGTGAGGGCCTATTGTGCAATCTCTGCCACGGGGGCCATCAAACGCAGCCGCGACTTGCTCATCGACCAGGCTGCCGTCTGTTGGTTCGACGGCAACAGCCATGAGGTGGAATCATTCATAGTAGGGGACATGCTTCGGGACCGTTTCAACCTCGGCCACGGCGACTTCCAACTTCTCAAGCACTTCCCCGAGCAATTCCTAGTCATTTTCTCCGAGCCAGCAAGCAAAAGGAGGGTGGTGAACTCGGCTGTGGTTTCTTACCGGGGTCGTGAGTTCCACTTTGCGGCCTGGTCTGAGCAGCGATACGCCACAAATGTCAACTTTGAGTTCCATGTGAAGGTCAGGGTAGAAGGTGTCCCAGTACACTGTTGGAATGAAGAGGTGGCGGCAAGGATCTTGGGAAAAAGTTGTGCAATTCATTACGTCCAGGAGAGCACCAGACGCAGGGAGCATACTAGGTCCTTTGACCTGTGGGCTTGGTGCTCTGACCCGTGTGATATCCGAAGGAAGTCTCCTTGACAGTCATGGAACCGGACCGGGAACTCCCTCCAACCAATGTACCGCTCCCGCAGGTGGTAACCTAGCATGTAGAGCCAACCGACTTGAAGCGTGGGCAAGTTTACAACCTCCGCAATCATCTGGAGATTGTTGAAGATCTCACCTTCCTCCGGGGACGGGGGAGCTTCGGTGGCCTCAAGAACATAAGGCCACCGAGAATTGTGATGGAGCTATGGGCGCCGGATGAAGTGGGGGAGAGAAGGGATCGGTCAGAGCAAGACAGATGTCGACAATTGACACACCGCCGCCGCTATGATGACCAAGACGATGATGACTACAATCGTGATGACCACCGTCGCCGAACACGCAGACACCGCAGTGTGTCCAGTTGGGTTCGCGACTCAAGCTGTAGGGGTGGAGTTGAAGACTACCATAGCGCCTCTTGGCGTGGCTTTGCTGGTTCGGCCTCAAGAAGGTTCCGGCAAAGAGCTCCTGAACCCCAACAGGTGCTGTGGCACATGAGCAAGAACACCCAAAGGCCAAGGAAGATGGAGCTGGAACAAGACAGGAAACGGGTCACCTTCGCCGACCCATTAGTACGGGAGTACAACAAGCACCAGACGGCTTCAGGAATTGCGAACATTCAGCCGGAGATCAAGAAGAAGAGAAGGGACTCCATCGGGCAGGAGCAGATGGAAGTGCAGGTAAATCAAATTAATAATGCTCGCACTTACTTGAAAGTTGTCCAGCATGCTTCTCTTGTTGGCACACAAGCTGATTTACCTGAGCAAAAGGGATTGGCTTCATCTCGCACGTCTGTTCAATTCTCCCAATTGGGCATTGTTGTTTCAGAGGATCCACAAAGCTCTCAGTCTGGTTCTCAGCTCTTTGGCAACCAGACTGAAGATTCCTCTGAACAGTACATAGTCCAAAATCGCCTAATGGAGAAGGATCCCCAGTATCGACAACCTGCATTACCTGCTCAATTTCAGCACCTACATACTGAAATGACCCACTTAGAGGTCCTGGCTGCCGAGCATCCTCATTGCACTAAGTCTACTGACTCCCAAGCTGAACCAAATCCCGTGGGGAATGTTTACACTAGCAGCCCAGCGGGGCAAGATTCCCAAACACTACTAACCATAGCACCTCAAACAACTGTTCCACAAAATATAGCTACACAATCCACAAAGAAGGTAGCCACAATAGTTGGGAAATCCACACCAGAAACACTAACACCTCAAGATGTACCAACAACAACACTAGGGGGGAAACTCCAGATGATCTACCAGAAATACCAACTCCGGCTACCCCCCAGACTGAAGTTACCTCTGAACAGTGCATAGATCAAAATCGTCTAATGGAGCAGGATCCCCAGTATCGACAACCTACACTACCTGTTCAATTTTAGCACCGACATACTGGAATGAGCCATTTACAGGTCCTGCCTGCCGAACAATCGCACTGCACTAAGTCTATTGACTCCCAGGTTGAGCCAAGTCCCGTGAGGCATGAATACACTAGCAGCCCAGCCGTGCAGGATTCCCAAACACTTCTAGCCTTAGCACCTCAAACAATAGTTCCAAAGAATATAACTACACAATCCACAGAGAATGAAGCCATAATAACTGGAAAATCCACACCGGAAACTCTGACATCAGAGGATGTACCAACAACAACACTTGGGGGGGGAAACTCCAGATGATCTCCCCGAAATACCAACACCGGTTACACCCCGAACATCGCCACAACCTGCTGCCCTCACTCAAGTCAATCTAGAGGACTTCATGCTGGAGGTCTCACACAACCCTCATCCACCTATCATACAAACCCCGCCATGCCTAAATAATCACCTAAACTCCATTTCAGAAAACAAAGGTTCAACTTCCAAAGGTTTCAACCAAAGAAAAAGCATCAGATTAGCGGCTAAAGCTAAAGCGAGAACTGGAACCAACAAGGGGGCAATTACATTAGCCCAAGAATTGCTTGCATCAAAGCTTAAAGACCTTTCCCCACCGGAACAACAAAATCAGCGGCATAATGCTCACTCACATAATGATCTTTTTAGCAGCTTGCCAGTTACTTCGAACAGCCAATAAGCAAGGAACAGATAGAGGCAATACTCGAGCTGGTGAACCAGACGAACATCAAGCGCAAAGGGGAGAATAAAACAGGTAAAGGGAGGCGAGGATCAAGGGTGGACGTTCAGCTGGAAGGCTGATCAATTGGCGGCGAGTCGAGGTTCAAGGGTAGCGGTTTGGCTGGAAGGCTTTATCAGTGCTGGCCACCTGTTGAGGAGGTTGTTTTTTACTCATGCAACAAGATGAGATGTCACAAAATCAAGGCGCCCCAAGATTAGCTAGGGACGCACCCCTTAATTACTATGGTAGCTTAATTGATGTAATTGGTAATGCAGCTGATCCAGATACTATTATGTTAGGGGCTTATGATGAGCTTAGCCGCTATCGGTACTGTAATCTTAGTTTCCTGATCCGGTTCTGGGTAGTCTATGGTTGCCTGGCGCCCGATGGAATGTCGCCCAATGTGTCATGTATGTTGGTGCCTTATGAAGTGGTGCCGTATGTGTTATGTACCCCAACTATTTGGCACAGAGCCTTTAATGAAGTGGAGTTATTTGTGTCTAATGTGTGCCAAGTGTAATATTCTGTCATGGAATGTCAGAGGTTTAAACAATCCGGCAAAAAGAGAGAGCACGAAGCAGCTGATCCGATCAACTGGCGCTACAATTGTTTGTCTTCAGGAAACAAAAATCGAAAATTGGACTACAAGTTTGCTAAATGAAACCCTGGGTGCGAGATTGGCCAACCAGTCAGTCTATATACCTTCCAATGGCGCCTCGGGTGGAATCCTTTTGGCAGTCTGGAATGATCTATATGACCTCAATAATACCAGAATCACCCCCAATACAATCACTGTGACTTTGACATCACGATATGATGAGGCGACATGGGATATTACCGGAGTTTATGGCCCGCAAACAGAAGAGGACAAAAGATATTTTCTCATTGAGTTAGAAGAGCTGAGTGAAATGGTGCTGCCGAGATGGTTGATCCTAGGGGACTTCAACCTCATTAGACAGGCTAGAGAAAAGAATAGAGGCTCGATAAATAGAAGTATGATGAGACGCTTCAACCACTCCATCAATAAAATGCAACTTTTCGAACTGGACCTCCAGGGTTGCCAATTCACATGGACAAATGAACAAAGAACAACGCACCATGACAAGAATTGACCGCTTCACGCTACAAATGTAATGGCACGAGGCTTTCCCAAATGCGGATCTATGCGCTCGCAACTATGACATCGATCACCGCCCCCTCCTTATGCAAGGAGACGCAAGCTTTGAGTATTTTAGAGGTTTTCGCTTCGAAGCTTGCTGGACGTCCATGCCGGGGTTCCAAGAAACGGTAGAGGAATCTTGGAATCAACCTATCCACACTTCAGATGCGATCCTGCGACTGTACGCCAAAATGAACAGAACGGCTAAGGCTCTAAAGAGTTGGAGGAGAAAAATCTTTGCGAACATTGCTCTTCAAACAGCTCTGATACAAGTCACGCTCACGATATTAGAATGCTCACAAGAGAGACGCTCGCTATCGCAGAATGAAATAGAACTCCGAAAACACTAAAACCAAATTGCTCGGCTTTGGCAATACAGAAATCAAGAGCGAGACAGCATGCAAGATTAACTAAAATCAAACTGGGGGACGCCAACACACGTTTCTTCCACCTCATGGCCAATTCAAGGCGAAGAAGAAACCTCATTCGGGTCCTTCAACGAGACGATCGAATAATGTTTGAACAGCAGGACAAGCTAAAGGAAGCTTACGAATACTTCAAAACGGTGTTGGGCGGCTGCGGTGCTAGGGACAAAGCTCTCCTTTGGGGGCCCTTGAGCTACACTGCAAGGGACCTCACCGACCTAGAGACCATCATCACTGAAAATGAAGTGACTAACATCATCCAGGAGATGCCGACACAAAAATCACCAGGTCCGGATGGCTTCATTGGTCTGTTTTACAAAACATGCCTCCACATCATCAAAACTGACCTAATGGAAGCAATCAAGGCCTTCTTCAACCTACGTCACGACAACCTCGACAAGTTAAATGTGGCGAACATTATTCTGCTCCCGAAAACAAAACGCAGATAGATTGGAAAGTTTCAGGCCAATTAGTCTTATTAACAGTTTCATGAAGATTATCACTAAGATCCTGGCGAACAGGCTTGCGCCCAGACTGGATGAATTGATCTTAGTCTCACAGAACGCTTTCATTAAGAAAAGATGCATCCATGACAATTTTCTTTATGTCCAAGGAGTTATCCGTCAACTACACAAAGACAGAAAGCCGGCTCTTTTCATCAAACTAGACATTTCAAAAGCATTTGACTCCCTAAACTGGTCATACCTTCTCGAAGTGCTCCAGGCACTTGGCTTTGGCCACAAATGGCGCGAATGGGTAGCTGCAATCCTTAGGACCTCATCCTCACGGATCTTAATCAATGGTCAACCGACGGAGCCAATAAGACATGTGCGCGGGGTGAGGTAGGGTGATCCGTTATCCCCCTTGCTGTTCATTCTTGCAATCGACCCGCTACAAAACTTGCTTGAGTTAGCAGCGAATCGTGGTATCCTCAAACCTGTGCTTCCAACAAATGCGAGACTAAGATGTTCACTTTACGCCGATGATGCGTGGATATTCTTAAATGCAGATGTTGGTGAGATCACGGCCCTTAGCCGAATCTTGGATATTTTTGGCAGATGCTCGGGATTAAAAATCAACATCGCCAAAACAGAAATCTTCCCCATCAGATGCCAAGAGGACCTCTTGCACGAGCTGTTGAATGTTTTCCCTCGGAAACTCGCAACCTTCCCGGGGAGGTACCTTGGTCTATCCTTACACACCAGACAACTTAGAAGGATGGAAATCCAACCATTGATTGATAAAATAAGCAGTAGACTAGCGGGGTGGCAAGGTAAACTGCTCTCAAAGGCAGGAAGAGTGACCCTTGTTAATTCGGTGTTAACATCACAGCCGATATATCATTTGACGGTCTTTCCAGCCCAAAAGTGGCTCATTAAATGTATCGACAAACTAAGAAGAGGCTTTCTATGGAGAGGGAAAGAGCCTGCGAGATGTAATGGCGGACACTGCTTAATTAAATGGCCCGTCACCTGCAGGCCAAAAAGCAAAGGGGGTCTTGGTATCAAAGACCTGGAACGATTCGCCAGAGCGCTTAGGCTTCGGTGGCTCTGGTTTAGATGGAAGAACAATGAAAGGGCCTGGGCAGGGATGGATATGCCATGTGATAAAACTGACATCGCCCTCTTCAATGCCTCAACTGTGGTCACGGTAGGAAACGGTAAACTTGCAGACTTTTGGAGATCAAGCTGGGTAGAAGGACAAGCTCCAAAAAACATCGCACCTCACCTTTTCCGAATAGCTCGAAGAAAGAACATCTCTGTCCACCGGGCCTTGTATAACAATTACTGGATCCGTTTTTGCATCCCGGTGGCCTCAGAAAACCAAATCAGGGAGTTTGTAACACTTTTTGAAGCAATACGTCGTATCAACAGGGATGATGAGAGGGAGGATCAAATAATCTGGCGTTGGACGGCTGATGGGCAATACTCAACAAGAAGTGCATACCTGGTGCAATTTCACACGGTTTACAGTAAGATGAAGATATGCCCGATATGGAAGGCGAAAGCTGAACCTAAATATCGATTCTTTGCATGGACACTGCTGCACAACAAAATACTTACATCAAATAACATGCTAAAAAAGGGCTGGTCATGTAATGCAAACTGTGCTCTTTGCAACACGTCACAGGAGACAACAACTCATCTCTGCAAAGACTGCCCTTTCACCAGACAAGTTTGGAGTATCCTAATACGTTGGGGGAATCTGGGACATGCAAAACATAGCGCACAGCGGCTCGGTGTACACATGGTGGAGAAGGCTCAGAACTCTATTTGACAAAGAAAGACGAAGAGAACTGGATGGCCTTGTGATCTACTTCTGGTGGAACTTATGGCTAGAGAGAAATCAAAGAATTTTTCAGGAAAAGACTAGAACACCAGAACAGGTGGCCTCAGTGATCAAGGATATGGTGCTCACTCGTAGTTTTGCCATATCATCTCAGTCTACAGATTAATGGCTGAATGGAGTGTTGGTTTCTTTTCCATTGTCTACCAGTTTTTTCTTATGCCTTTTGGAGTTTTTTTTCTTATTTCTTATAGTGAGGAGGGCTATTCCTGTAATAGTTGTTAGCGGTGGTATGTTGTGAGGTTTTTTCATGGGTCCGGTTTTCCCCTTAAAAAACAGGACCCACATTATTGTTCTCTTTTCCTCTTATTAATATAAACAGCAACGCTCTTACTGTTCTTTCAAAAAAAAATACTTCTTTTGTCCAGGTTTGTAGGACGTATTTTTAAAATTGATCATGTTCATAAAAATATGACGTATTTCATGTTTCTACACAAATTAGTGTGATATTCCGTTTATAACTTTACTAAATATCTAAAGTTTATATCTTTTTGACATAGATCAAGAGGATATTGAATATGACTAGATTATCTTTAATTATTATCACTAATTACTATATTCAATACATGTATGCAGAGAATATAAAGTAAATATGGATATTTATTAGGGATATAGAGGAAACATTACGTTAATTTTGTATTGAAATATGAAATACACTCTATATTTGTGAATAAGACAATTTAAAAAATACATCTGATAAATTTGGATGGAGGGAGTAGTCAAGACAACCGATGTCTATATACTTTTCCATATCATTTAGAGATAAAACTAAAAACAATTTCTATAATAAAGTGTCTTTTAAGGTTGTTTTTATGGGACCCACATTCTTTTAATTCTGACACGGTAGAAGTGTTTGTTTCAGACAATAACTCACATAACAGTGTTTTGTGTTTAAGAGACATTTACACTCTTTTCTCATTCTCTCTTCTCTGTTTCCGCAAAAATCTTATATGCCAAAATTATAGGCGATGAACATCACATCATTGTGCATGTTATTGATGAACTATGTCAACTCATGTGATCATTGGCTCATCGGCGCAGGCTCAGCCAGCCTTTTTGCACGTGATTTTCAAGTTTCCAACATGCCACACTGCCAATTGTGACGAAGAGAAACTGCATTATGAATACTTCTTTTGTCCAGGTTTGTACGACGTATTTTTAAAATTGATCATGTTCATAAAAATATGACATATTTTATGTTTCTACACAAATTAGTGTGATATTCTATTTATAACCCTAGTAAATATCTAAATTTACTTAATATTCTCTCCATGCATTTATTGAATATAATGTTTACTGAGAACAATTAGGGTAGTACAGATATTTTCAATATCTCGTTGGCCTATGTGCCAATTATTGTAAGTTGATTTTGTTTTGCCTATTGTACTATTGGAATGGTTTAATTTGAATCTCGTCTAATTCTTCGCATTTTCCGCCTCAAATAAAATAAACATGATGTTGGCGGATGTCCAAATCAACTCTATGAAGTCAACAAATTCGAGGCACGAATTCATTGGTTCGTAGCAGTGGTATAGCACTACTTGCAAAATGCTGCAAAATCAACGGCAAACTCTCCATCTTACACAAAAGCCTATCAATTTGTTCTCAATGATGTTTAAGCCCATCAACACGGAAAGGCAGCTCCATAACTACGTGCTTTAGCAGAAAGTGTCTGGAGGGGCGCATGTGCAAAATTCGATATGCAAGGGGCCAAATACCAAAAAAGAAAAAAAAAAGAACAAGAAGAAGAGAGAAGGAGCGGAGAAAGCGAGCGCGCATCGGGCGCCACTAAGACGAGAAATCAAATCAAACTCAAAAACTCAAAAGGCGAACGAAACAGACAAAAAAGCCGCAAAAACCACGGCATTCCCATCCAATTTCCACCAAATCCGAAGAAGTATAAACAAACGCGGCCTGGCCTCGCCAATTCTCCTCCTCCTCCTCACGCGGATGCCACGGCGGGCGGCCTGCTTCACGCCTCCCTCCTCTCCTCTCCTCGCCTCCGCGTCTTCTAGACCCTTCCGCTAGCCCCTTCCCCTCCTCTCCACTTCCTTCTCGTAAATTTCTAGAAGCGCGCGCGCGCACAGGGGAGGGACAAAACCCTAGGGCACGCCGCCGCCGCCGCCGCGATCGCCGGATACCGAGGTAATCGCCTCCGCCGGCTCGTTTTCTGCCACCGCTTTCGCGGCTTCGAGTCTTCTTGCTTGGATTCATGCCTTCTGTTTGCCTCCTGGGTTTTGATTCCGCTCGTGGCGTTGGAGCTGATGTGCGGAGTTGCCGCGCTCGTCGATGTCTTCTTTTTTCCTTTGGAAAATTTGGTGCGCCTAGCTAGCTGTTAGTTGTTTTCTTCTTCTTAATTTAACGGAGTAAACGCTTGCTGTCGTGCGCATGCTTGTGCTGTTGTTTCAAGGCTTGAAACTTAAGTAACGCGTTTGAGCGTATCTTATTGAGTGGAGCAACACTGCTGCACGATTTGGATAGTGATTTTTTTTTAAAAAATCACAATTCGACATATCCTTGTTTATCGAACAAATTACCATGATCGTACTGTGCTCTACTGCTAAGTTCTGATATCTAACATGTACTTGACCAATGGTGTTTTGCCTGGTCGCGATCACATCTGGAACAGGGATGGAGCAGAATGGAAAGAACCATCTCAAAGAACCGCTTCTCCAGGCGGTGGATGGGGGCTCTGGTGCTTCTCCCGCTGGGGCGTCTCCGCCGAAGGAGAGGAAGACGAGGAAGGTCATGTTCAATGTCCGGGGCATCTCGTGCGCTTCCTGTGCCGTGTCGATAGAGACGGTGGTGGCGGCCTTGAAGGGGGTTGAGAGCATCCAGGTAGCGCCGCTTCAGGGCCAAGCTGTTGTCCAGTACAGGCCGGAGGAAACTGATGTAAGATTATCTTGAGCTGACAGTGCTGTTCTCTTTTCTGTATTTTCACTATGGAGTGGTAGTATGGAAAGATTTTTTTTATGGTTGTCATAGATGGGTAGAAAAGGGATGTTAAATGCATATGGTGGCTTCTCATGCGCTGTCTTTAGTTCAAGTTTTACGGATCAATTTTGCTATTGAAATAGAGGCATATGTGCACATGTATTAAATGTATGCAACATGGAGATATTTGGTTTCAGGAGATGAATTATGTCCTACAAATCCTGTTTGTGACAGGTCAAATTTATCTCAGCTTTGCCTTGATCATTCATACAAGGTCCACACCTAAGTACTACCAACTATTCTGACTACTTTTTGTTGGTGTGGACCAATCTCTTGAGTCTTGATAATGACTGTTAAATCGTAGGACAGTTGGATATTCTTAGACAGTTGTGTTAATGAATGAATTGCTGAGGAACTGTATGATCTTGAGTCTTGACAACGAGTATACATTATTGAATTTGTCACATGCCCGGAATATTTTTAGGCAGTTGTGTTCATAAATGAATTGCTAAGGAACCATATGATCTTCATTTTGCTGCTTACCTATTTTCTTACTACCAGTTCGATTTGAAGTAGTAAACTTCTATGAACTTGCGTACGCTTGAAATCATTCTCATGAAGTAATGGCGAAAACGTTCCACCTTAGGTGTTATTTGCCGTATTTTCTCAGTTAAGATTCTTATTCTCCCAGGCAAGGATCATAAAAGAAGCTATCGAGGGCCTCAACTTTGAGGTCGATGAACTCCAAGAACAAGAAATTGCTGTATGCAGACTCAGGATCAAAGGAATGGCATGCACGAGCTGTTCAGAATCTGTTGAACGGGCACTTCTGATGGTGCCTGGAGTGAAAAAGGCTGCAGTAGGACTTGCCCTAGAGGAAGCCAAGGTCCACTTTGATCCAAATATCACCAGTCGTGATCTTATAATTGAGGCTATTGAAGATGCTGGGTTTGGTGCTGATCTCATTAGCACTGGGGATGATGTGAACAAAGTTCACCTAAAACTTGAGGATGTGAGTTCTCCAGAAGACAACAAACTCATTCAGTCAGTACTGGAAGCTGTCGAAGGTGTGAATAGTGTTGAATGGGACACAGTGGGACAAACAATAAAAGTTGCGTATGACCCTGATGTCACTGGTCCGCGATTACTTATTCAGAAAATTCAGGATGCTGCACAGCCCCCTAAATGCTTTAATGCTAGCCTGTACTCACCACCAAAGCAAAGAGAAGCAGAACGCCACTATGAAATTATGAATTACAGGAACCAGTTTCTTTGGAGTTGCCTCTTTTCGGTTCCCGTGTTTCTGTTCTCCATGGTTCTGCCAATGCTTTCTCCTTTTGGGGATTGGTTGTTTCATAGAATCTATAACAACATGACTATAGGGATGCTACTGCGGTGGTTACTATGTTCTCCAGTTCAGTTCATTATTGGTTGGAGGTACACTTTCAACTCACCAACTTCTACTTGATGTTGTTTCTTTTTTGTATCTGAATTGAACTGTTCTGTTTTTTATAGAGTACAATTTTATTATGAAACATTGACCTCTTTTGTTTTGAAAGTGTTGTTAGATAACATGGTTGGAGTATTATATTGTTTGTGAACGATAGAATTACTGCAAAGGTTGATCAGCTAAGATTGCTTTGCAATTCTTCCACTGCACACTTATGCTGCAACCTGTGTCTTGTGTAATTCACTATGTTTTGTTTACTTGTCAGATTTTACATTGGAGCTTATCATGCATTGAAACGAGGATACTCTAACATGGATGTGCTGGTCGCTTTGGGAACAAATGCTGCCTACTTCTATTCTGTGTATATAGTTTTGAAGGCACTAACATCAGACTCATTTGAAGGACAAGATTTTTTTGAAACTAGTGCTATGTTGATATCCTTTATATTGCTGGGAAAATATCTGGAGGTGGTGGCAAGGGGGAAGACATCAGATGCTTTGTCAAAGTTGACAGAACTTGCACCAGAAACAGCTGTTCTTCTCACTTTGGACAAGGACGGAAATGTCATTTCAGAAACGGAGATCAGCACCCAGTTACTTCAAAGAAGTGATGTCATTAAGATTGTCCCTGGTGAAAAAGTCCCTGTTGATGGTGTTGTCATCAAAGGCCAAAGCCATGTTAATGAAAGTATGATAACTGGGGAAGCAAGGCCCATTGCAAAGAAACCAGGAGACAAGGTTGGTGCTCTCAGATTCTGATTGTATTTATTTGTTCTCTTTGTCAGCTACTGTTCTGATTCTTCAGTTGGCTTTGTTTTTTTAACAGGTTATTGGTGGTACTGTAAATGATAATGGTTGCATAATTGTTAAGGTCACTCATGTTGGGTCGGAAACAGCCCTGTCACAGATAGTTCAGCTAGTTGAAGCAGCTCAACTTGCAAGAGCTCCAGTGCAGAAGTTGGCAGACAGGATTTCACGATTTTTTGTTCCAACTGTAAGTTACCTGTCGTTTCCACTGCAGATTTCCTTCGTGTCCAAGGGGTTCATAATTGGTTACCATAGTAATTTCTTGGTATTAAAGTTATGTTCATGATAAATATGAGTAGGCAGTCTAGATTTGACCAGCATTCAGGTAAAAACTTTCTAGATGCTACCCCGGTTTATACTTCTATTTGGTAAACTGGTCAAGATCAAATTTATTTATTCATTTTGGTAAATTAGCTGGTTTAACCCTGTTCCTTGCTGAGCTGACCGGTTATCCAGCAGTAAACAGTAGTTTCATTGTGGGAAAACTTCCCTTGTTGATACCTGCAAATTGTTCCTTCTCATTTCAAGGTTGTGGTGGCAGCATTTCTTACATGGCTTGGCTGGTTCATACCTGGGCAATTTCACCTCTACCCCCGGCATTGGATTCCGAAGGCAATGGATAGCTTTGAGCTTGCTCTGCAGTTTGGAATATCTGTTCTAGTTGTTGCATGCCCATGTGCTCTGGGACTGGCTACGCCAACTGCTGTTATGGTTGCCACCGGAAAAGGTGCTTCTCAAGGTGTCCTTATTAAGGGTGGCAATGCACTTGAGAAAGCTCACAAGGTAATCATGATAGTTTTTTTTACCGTAATGAAGATGCCAGTGCAAGAAGTTTTTTTTTCATTTCAAATAAACTCAAATGTGGTAGATTGGCATACTGAACTATCCCCTTTTTCATATCTCTATTTGCAGGTTAAAGCTATCATATTTGATAAAACTGGAACCCTGACTGTAGGTAAACCTTCTGTCATTCAAACAAAGATCTTCTCCAAGATACCACTTCTTGAACTATGTGGTTTGGCTGCTGGTGCCGAGGTTGGTTTGTTAACCACAATATGTCTTTCCGCATAAAATGTTGGTGAACAGGGTGATATATTCCTAGTTATTCTAATGTTACCAACCTTGGCTTCTGTTTTGAGTGTATCTCTAACTTCTGTCCCTTTGCCAGGCCAACAGTGAGCATCCTCTATCAAAGGCTATTGTTGAGTACACAAAGAAGCTCAGAGAACAATATGGATCTCGCAGTGATCACATGATGGAATCCAAGGACTTTGAGGTGCATCCAGGGGCAGGGGTCAGTGCTAGCGTCGAAGGCAAGCTGGTTTTGGTTGGGAACAAAAGGCTCATGCAAGAATTTGATGTTCCAATGAGCTCTGGAGTGGAGGGATACATGTCTGAAACGGAAGAGCTTGCTAGGACCTGCGTGCTTGTTGCTATCGATAGGATTATCTGCGGAGCTCTTGCTGTGTCAGATCCCCTGAAGCCTGAGGCGGGCCGTGTCATTTCATACCTTAGCTCAATGGGCATCTCGAGTATCATGGTGACAGGCGACAATTGGGCTACAGCGAAATCCATAGCAAAGGAAGTCGGGATCAACACTGTATTTGCTGAGATTGATCCAGTTGGAAAAGCCGAAAAGATCAAGGACTTGCAGGTACAATCTTTTCTCCTTTCTGCAGGGAGCAGATCTGATGTTACTGTTTGTATTCCCGCTTACATCTTTTGTTCACAGATGCAAGGGTTGACGGTGGCAATGGTCGGCGACGGGATAAATGACTCGCCAGCCCTGGCCGCAGCAGATGTAGGCATGGCGATCGGTGCTGGCACAGACGTCGCCATCGAGGCTGCTGACATCGTCCTGATGAAGAGCAGCCTGGAGGACGTGATCACCGCCATCGATCTCTCGCGGAGGACCCTCTCAAGGATCCGGCTGAACTACTTCTGGGCCTTGGGTTACAACGTCCTGGGCATGCCGATCGCGGCCGGCGTCCTGTTCCCGTTCACGGGCATCCGGCTACCCCCCTGGCTCGCCGGGGCGTGCATGGCAGCCTCGTCGGTGAGCGTTGTCTGCTCGTCGCTGCTGCTCCAGCTCTACAAGAAGCCACTGCACGTCGAAGGCGTGCCTAGGCCAGGACCTAGGGATGGCTATCTGGTGTGAAGAGATGCGGCCGATCCCTCGGCCTCGCCGTGCTAACGAGCAAGAACTATTGCTTACTGCAAACGCCCTGTTTGCACTGTTCCTCCTGATTGATTCATGTACAGTAGTAGTGTCTCTCAATGCTATTTTCCCCCATTTGGAACGGTGATGTTCTGATTGATGATTATTTAATAATTCAGGAGGTTTGACTGTTTGTTAATTAAACTCTGAGAATGTGATTACGCATGTTGACGGAAGAACAGCAATTAACTTCAATGTAGTAGTAGTGTAGCACTAATCATCAGCAAGTCCAACACAATATGCTCTTTGTTTTTTAGAAATAAATATCCACATTTTTTTCCCAAATACTATAAGCTCGATCACAAAATGAACTTGCGGCCAGAATTGATCAGAATGCAAGAGAAAGCCCGTAGAGCTAAAAGCAAACGAAAGGAAGAAATAAACCAAAAATAGCAGCGGACAGTAACACTCGTCGGCCGCGCCAAGCATGCGTTCCCGCCTTAACATAGCAAGCCATCTGCCGTCTCCGCCGTATATAAACCCCACCCCATCGATGAGCCTGCTCGTCAGAACAGCCACCCCACCTCGATCGAGGAGCCAAGGAAGAAGAAGAGGCGAAATGGCTGCAGGAAACAGCAACCATGCCCTGATGATCGTGGCGTGCGTCGCGTCGTACGCGGCGGCGCTGCTTCTCGGCGCGGAGAGCGCGGCGCCGCCTTCGACCCCGGAGGGGCCGCTGGACATCACGAAGCTGGGGGCGCGCGGCGACGGCAAGAGCGACAGCACCAAGGCGATCATGCAGGCGTGGAAGACGGCGTGCGCGGCGACGGGGTCGCAGAAGATCGTGATCCCCCCGGGCAACTACCTGACGGGCTCGCTGGCGCTGACGGGACCCTGCACCAGCTCCATCATCATCCGCCTCGACGGCAACCTCCTCGGTACCGGCGACCTCGGCGCCTACAAGAAGAACTGGATCGAGATCATGCGCGTCGACAACTTCGCCATCAACGGCCACGGCACCATCGACGGCCAGGGCCCCCTCGTCTGGAAGAACAACCAGTGCCGCAAGTCCTACAACTGCAAGATCCTACCCAACGTACGTAATCAATTCTTTACACACGTATGGATTTGGTGATGCTGATGATGACCGCCATTGATGGATGCAGAGCCTGGTGCTGGACTACGTGACGAACGCGACGGTCCGGGGGGTGACGCTGCTCAACAGCAAGTTCTTCCACATAAACATCTTCCAGTGCAAGAACGTGCTGGTCGAGAAGGTGAACATCACGGCGCCGGGAAACAGCCCCAACACGGACGGCATCCACATCGGTGACTCCACCAACGTTACCATCAAGGCCACCACCATCGCCACCGGCGACGACTGCATCTCCATCGGCCCCGGCAGCAAGATCGTCAAGGTGCACGGCGTGCGCTGCGGCCCCGGCCACGGCATCAGCGTCGGCAGCCTCGGCCGGTACAAGGACGAGAAGGACGTCGAGGACGTCACCGTCACCAACTGCACGCTCAAGGGCACCACCAACGGCCTCCGCATCAAGTCCTACGAGGACTCCTCGTCAGCGCTGAAGGCCTGCAAGTTCGTTTACGACGGCGTCATCATGGACAACGTCTCCTACCCCATCATCATCGACCAGAAGTACTGCCCAAACAACATCTGCACCAAGTCCGGCAACTCTAAGGTCACAGTCTCCGACGTCGTCTTCAAGAACATCAGGGGCACCTCCGCCACGCCCGAGGCCGTAACGCTCAACTGCGCCAATAACCTGCCCTGCCAGGGCGTGCAGCTGCTGAACGTCGACGTCAGGTACGCCGGCGAGGGCAACACCACCATGGCTGTCTGCCACAACGCCCACGGCAAGACCAGCGGCGTCGCCAAGGCGCTTGCCTGCCTCTAGATGAAACGCATGGGTCCTCATCTCGTTTCATCTACTGCTCTGTACCGTTCATTCGTTCGTTTCGTCCTCCCTCCAGGTTTTTTCCATCCATTTTTATCATGTTCTTTGTTTCGTTTTGGAATCAGCAGCTGTGATTAATTGATTGATGTAATATGTACTCGCTCAGGTTATAAATAATTATGGTAATAGATACTTCAAAACACAACTTTAACTAGTAATTTCTATTGTAATATTACCCAATGAAATGATAATATTATGAAAGTACTTTTTAAGATATATATATGTTTTTCACTTATCTATATAAATATTTTTAAAAAATATTAATAGTTAAAGCTTTAAAAGTTTAACTATATCTAAAACGATAACTATTTTTAGTAAGGAGTACTATATATGCTTTTTGATTTAATTTGACCATGCATGTTTACCTCGTGATAGTTTTGCAATGCTTAATGACCAAATAGATAACTATCGCCCACCAGAATCATCGTGCAATCTGGACAGCGTGAGATCAATGTTTATGGCGACGTGATCAACTTAAAACTAAACTTACCAGAGCTGCTCACAAAATTTCTAACATTTAATTACTTCAAACTAATGTCAGCTGCAGCGGAGTTAGCACCACTGCAGCAAGAACTGCAAATGTTTTGGACCGTCTCATCACACGATCAATGGTGCATACCAAGGGATTGGAAAAGAAATGAAAACAGGTGTGCGACAGGATTAGACACTAAATTATTTTTTAGCATTAGATTCTTATATAGAACAATGATCTAAGAGTCCTAAAAAGTTTGAGAGATTGTATGAGTGCAATAATCCCTTGTATTTTTTGAGGTTGTGGTTAAATAATTTGTGGTCGGTTTGGCTAAATCTCTCTCTCATCTTAGTTGCTTCAACGTTGTTATTTTGATTCCTTTTACGAAATTCATCTTCTTCCGCTACTGCAGGAATGTACATTATAATCGGTTCTTTTTCGCCATCACAGTCGGTCCTGGTGACGATACAAAGTCATTAGACAGTGATGAGGCGGCGCTATCACAATCGGTTTTTGCCCAAGAACCGATAATGATGACGCGCTATCGCTTCTTGTAAAGAACCGATAGTGATGAGGGGGTGTACTATTTCTCATTTGTGAACCCTCCCAAAAACACCATGCACATCTATTAGGCAGGAAATTTCATAACTGAATTTAAGTATACAGCAATGCTAATAAGGCAAGAGTTTGGCCAACACTAATCTACTATGCTTAATAGTCTCTATTTCAAAGGAATATATGATAACCTCTTATGATTTAAAGTGAGGCTGTAGCAGATGCCTAGTACAATACTGAGCTCAACATATATGAGACTTGATTGTTTGACCAGTAGATTCATGACATGTTAGGGAAATGGTACATGCAAATTGGATTTGATATAGACAGAGAAGACTCAGACAAAGTATTGTTCATACATTGCATCTAAACCACTAGAGTGCAACGCATTGCTCTTTTAGAGAAACCATTTACCTATGGTTAGCTTGGCCGTAGATCTACATTAGCATGCCTGAAATATGAACAAGACTCCATTAGAGAACATAATTAACTTGAGGGAGCAAACCTAGCTAATACATATACATAAGCACATTTCACTTACTACACCATAAATAAAATGAGCCAGCTCCATGAAAGCACATTTCCACTTTGAACCACGCCACATAGGGTCCGCATCGCCACTTCCATTTATTATCCTGTGTACCTATAGAAGAATCTCATATGCATCACCAATCCAGCATCCAATTCAGATAATCAGGTTTAGTAGAACAGTTGTAACATAAAAACCTTCTTTCAGCAACATCTTCACTTTCATATTTCATTTTGAAAATAAGGTTTAGTAGAAAATGGTTGATTGAAACTTTTCATGAACTTCCAGTAGGGTACAATGAATTCAGATTGACTTAACATGTCAATTTATAGAACCAACAACTGACATTAGAACCTACTTTATTGCATCAACAAAAGGATGGGATCACAGCAAAGTATATTGATATGCATGTCACCAGGGACTACCTGGAAGAGCTAGTATGCTAGTTCCTAAGTGCATAAAAAAGCCAAACATGTCATTTTTCACTTTGGTAGTGGCTTTGCAGTCACATAATTGTTTACCTGGTACATTTACACGAATATAACCAGAATGACATGGGCTAGCAGACAATTAGCACAGTGGAAAACAAAAGAAGCATAGCGGCATGCTGCATTGGATTAATGGTTACTATTGCATTGTATTGTCCTACAAAATTTATTTAGAAACACATTCCTATTATGTTCTCAATTATGTAGTTTGCCATTTTTTGTATTAATCCACAAGTCCAAAAGAAACTAATAGCCACATTTTCAAGTAGTATAAATAAGTAAAATTGATAGAGAAAATATAGTTCCAACATTTATGAGGCACAACCCAAAACAAACGAAGGAGGAGGAGAGCGAACAAACAAGGGAGACATTATTCAATACCTTAGCGCCATCAAATTAGTCTTAATCCATAGTTCATAGCGTCGGACAAGGAGTTGAAGCGGTCACAGCTGGAGACGAGGACGGAGGGGCTGCGGTCGAGGAGGCGTCCGCGGGTGCGCACCATAGTGAGGGAGATGATGTGGGGCACGGGGAGTGCGTGGGTGGCGCGACCGCTGGCCTGGTTGTCCTTGTCCATGGCGTTGTTGTCGTCGTCCTGGTCGAAGTCCGCGAATGCCATGTCCTCCACTTCCGCTGCCAATGTCCTGAAAAGGGGCCGGTGGGGAGACAATGCGCGGCGGGGAATTAGGGTTAACTGGGGGAGGAGGTGCCGGTGGGGAGACGAGGTGCGGCGGGGAACTAGGGTTAGCTGTGCACGGGAGAGATGGCTCCAGGGACAAATAGGTAAGAAGAATCATCACCGTTGGTTCGTAGGAAAACCCGACACAAATAAAGAACAAGACACTATCGGTTTCTGAGTAAAAACTCATACAACTAACAAAACTAATCACCATCGGTTTCGAAAAAAAATCGACACAAATGACAAAGAACAATCACTGCCAGTTATTTATTAAAAACTGACACAACTAAAACCCACTTCACTATCGGTTTCCAAAAAATCAACACAAATGACACTAGTTATCACTACCGGTTTTCAAGTAAAAACCGACACAAATGACAAGACAATCACTGTCGATTTTTTTAAAAAACCGACACAACTAAGAGACACATCACTTTCGGTTTCCAAAAAAACGACACAAATGTCACGTCTACAAACAAACCGACACAATCGTAAGATGATAATCACTATCGGTTTTCAATTAAAAACTGATACAAATAAGATGAAATGATGACTATCAATTTTCAAAATAAACTGATACAAATAGAAAACAATCACTATCGGTTATGGTTAAAACCGCCACAACTAAGAAATGTGAACAGGAGTGAAATGACTAGAGGCAGCAAAACTATCCAAAGAGTTGTGAACAACATATTGTGCCCTACTAATTCATAAATTTTCCATAAATTTGTCAAATATAGTTCAAATTTTTTGAAATTTTGTAGAAATATATTGTGGGATACTACAAAACTTTTCCAATAAGAATTTTCGATGTAAGAATCTCAAGTCAAAAGATATGTCAAATTTCACTTTGTAGGCATGATTTTTGCTTATAGAGTACAAAAGGCCAAAATTTGTCAAATATAGTATATTTTTTAAAATTTTTTTGCAGAAACATACTTTGGGATAATACAGAGCTTTTTCAATAAGAATTTTCCATGTAAGAGCCCCAAGTTAAAAGATACACCAAATTTCACTTTGTAGGCATGATTTTTAGAGTACAAAAGGCTATTGCTTCCAACTAGCATATGTGCTGTTTTTTCAGGTGGCGACGGAAAAATCTCCTCTAGAACAACAACGGAGGAGAGTTCAGTCCGAGGGGTATAAATAATCTAGCGAGACACATCACAATCGGTTTTCACTTAAGAAGTGATAGTGATGTGATCGTGTACATCACTATCGATTCTTATATGAGAAGCGATAGTGATGTGACTATCGCTTCTCACATAAGAACCGATAGTGATGAGCACGCTCATCACTATCGGTTCTCACAAAAGAACTGATAGTGATGTGTGCGTGCTTATCTCTATCGCTTCTTTTTTGAGGACTGATTGTAATGAGCATGCACATCACTATCGCTTCTCACATATGAACCGATTATGATGTGCCCAGTGTTACATCACAATCACTTCTAACATGAAAACCAATAGTGATTATTATTAACACCCCTCCTAAGTCATCTATCACAATCGTTTTTTCTAAAAACTTAAGAACCGATCAAAATGAAGTGATAGTGATGTATCATTCTGTAGTAGTGTTCGTTATTGAAACTGTACATGCTTGTGCACTATTTCACAAAACTTTGATCTGATCCAGGAATTGTTGTGTATAAGAAGGGGGTATCAGAGTGTAACAAAGTGTTTAGGACATGCACGCACGCGACAAATGATTTTTTCTGCACAATAATTACTATGAAAACTTTATACTTGATTTTCTCCTAGTGTTTCCTATTATATACTCCATTCGGTCATAAATAGTTATTGTTTTTGACATCGATACGGTTTTAATACATAACTTTGATTACTAATTTCTATTATAACATATTTATAAAACCCAATAAGGTTATAATATTATGAAAATATTTTTCGAGACAAATCTACACATATGAATTTTATGTATCCAATTTAAATATTTAAAAGATATCAACAATTAAAATTTTGAAAGTTTGATGTCCAAAACAATAGCTATTTATAACCAGAGGGAGTACGACAGTCCAGGTGCTCTGCAGCTACAGCGCCCTGCCGTTGTACGTTATTGTTACCCATGTAAGATCGATATATATCATCACTCTTAACTATCAACATTACAGTCATCAACAATTGCTTAGATCTTGACATGCTTAATTAATTAGCTGAGGCGACATGACAGTCATCACTCTTAATTATCGGCAACATGACATGACAGTCATCAACAATTGCGTAGTATATAACTTGTTTGGGTTATACGATGGGTTATCATCAGATGGGCGGCGACCTGAAGCTGCAGGCGTTCGGCGAGAACGTGCGCGTGCCGGTGTGAGCTAGAGGTGTGCACTCTGAAGTTCGGTTCGATTCTGTAGGGTCATCAAGAATCAGCACAATGGTCGAGTATGTAGTATGGGCGGTCTGTATGATGATGAAGTTCGCTCGATGCGATCAGTAGTATAGGCCGTGTCAGGCCTAAGAATCAGACACAATAGACGACACGGCTCAGCACGACACTGTAGTATGGACCGTGTCGGGTATGATGACCCAGAGCATAAGGAAAAAACTTAGTATGAAGATCACCGACCTACAGAGCTTGAACGTTATGGACGTACGTACCCAACAGTATGAACGCCACTCCGCCGCCGACACTTGAGAGAGACGGGTCAGTTCTCTCTCTCACTTGTCTCTCTCAATTTCTCCCTCGCTCATCCGTTTCTCTCAATCTACATTGCCTCTCTTTCTCACTCTTTCGTTGCCCTCTCTCTCGCTCGTATTCAGCACATCCCTCGTTCTAAGAATAAATAAATTTTAGTTATTTTTTCTATAATATTTGTGTTCACTATTTTAACTCTATGTGTCTTCAATTCTTTTTTCTTGTCACAATAGTGTAAATAGGTTGAGTTTAGACCGGTACGGCATGAAACAGGCACGAAGCACAAATGGACCATACTTGGTCTCGCTGAAGGTGAGTCGGCCCGATCCGGCATGGCACAACCGGCCGTTGCGGCTCGGCACGGTTCAGACACGAAGCACGACGGGCCTATACCGAGTCGAGCCGGCTCGGTACCGGCACGACGCTCACCTCTATACGCAACTGGGCAACGGACGTGAAGAGGAAGAAGCCGCAGCCGCACTCGCGCCTCCGGTCGGATCGCCTCCTCACGAAGAAAACGCAGGGTCCACGGCTGAGGCGAGGTCGGAGCCAGTACAGCGCGTCGGGATTCGGGAGCTCCGGCGCCGGCGTTATTGACACGGCCGCCGCCGGACGACCTAGAGGCGATCGTCACGACCGCGCCGGAGCACCACCACCATGACGGCCTCCCAGGGAACTTCTCGTAGCTAGCTAGCGTGCTTTGCATGCAATGCATGTCGTCGTGCGGCCGACGGGACGCGTCGAAGCTAGCAAGCTGGCTGTCGTCGTCGTCGCCGTCGTGGGCTCGTGTCATGTTATGCTGGCTCATGGATGCATGTACGTAGTACATGCATGTTGCTAGCTACTAGTACTAAGCTACACGTGCAGAGCTAGCCATGGATTTCGTGTGACACTGGTAGTTTGGTACGTGCGTATTAGTACGTGTACTAGTACACTACTCTGTCTTGTCTCAAAAAAAGCGATCATTTTGACTTTTCAGAGTTAATAGGATGCTACTCGGACCAATACATGTTGTAATCGTGTACTTCGAGTTTGAAAAGTACAATATTGTAATAGTATTTTTAATTACAGGTTCACTCGTGTCATTTTCATATCCAAACCTTACATCTTAAACCGTAGGAAGTGCGAACGAGCGCCTGCTCGTTTGGCTTGCCGTGCTTGGTCGCAGGTAGTCTACCTGGGTTCGAGTTGTCGTGCTCGTCCGGATGTGCACGGGGCCGGAGACAGTGTGTGGGGTGGTGTGTGGGTGTGTGTATGTATGTATATCTGTAGCTCGGTTGTTATTCTTCTTCTATATTGAATGTCAGAGTTTCTGGCCAAAATTCAAAAATAAAAAAACCCGTATGAAGTGGAATAGCCGAAATAATTGGTGGATGTATTGCTTGAGCGCATATATGTGTATATATATATTGTGACTTCAGATCAAATCGAATATGGAAGTTTCCTAGAGATATGAACCATATCGGATACAAATTATCGTAATTAATTAATTCCATCCTATCACTTATAAACTTGCCATACATATATTCTAACATCTCCCCGTAGTCGGAGCAGGAGCGTCGTGTACGCTCAGGCTAGAGAAGAAGCCGACAAGGACACCCAAGCTGGAGTAGAAATCGATTTGCACATATAAGAGACCAGACACATACATACGTATAGCAGATGCTGTGAGGAAGTAATATTAAGCTACCTAGCTGAAACTTTGACGATCTATTTGCGCATGCGGTATATATGTGAATGACGTTATATATTCCTCTCTTCTCTTCTCTTCTTCCCTCTGTACCATGAATGGCGTGCGTGACTCTGGAGCTTGATTAAATTGTGTAGTTATCCCTGCAAAATATGCGGGATTATTGCATCCTTCATGTCTCTGCAATCAAGGGTACACACAAATTAACATGTTTCCGGTTAATTAATACGTACTTGACACAGATTAGCTTATTTGCATGTGAAGTAAGTATATTTTCAGCTTCATCAAGTGATGAATAAACCACAAATGGCCGATTGGTATGCAGGGATTTCATAGAAAACAATATAATTCTTATAGGATTCTTCTTCTTCTTTTTTTTTTTTTTTGGTGAGGACTTATAGGATAATATTCCGATGTGTTGTGGCGTTGATGTTACGAGTTTAAATCCTCACTCACCTTTTTTAAATCAAAGACAAGCAGTACCTCCTGCCTTACAAAATATACAGCATGGAAACACTAGAAAGCAATCAAACTTTTGGTGCCTCCATGAAGGCTTTTTGTTTATCTAGCCCTTTATATATCTTATTTTTTTTTAAAAAAAATCTAGTTTCTGTATGTATATGCAAAATTGGCCCTCTCCCCACTGTGGGCAGACGACACCTATCCCCTGCAGCGATCGGGGAGTACGAAAGGTGGCAGATGCCACGGCATGTCACGCGAGTGCTGGAGGAGACGCAACCGCACATGGAGAGCACGGGTGGAGCTACGACAACACACATAATATCGCTTGTCATACTTTCCGCTGTGAGGGAGAGGACCAATTTTGTAAATGCATACGTGATTGGGCTAGATTTGCAAAAACCAATAAACAAAGAGGTAGATATAAGGGATGATTTTGACATCTGTATCAAAGGATATGTATGTACGCATTGCATGTGCTTGCCCAATATGTAAACAATCTGGAATTGTTCACTATTCTAGCCCTATAATTTTTTTTACAGAATTAGCCCCTGTGGAATTTTTTTTGCAGGAATAGGCCCATTTCGCGCAGGGGAACGCGGTATTTACCGGGCCACCACACTGCAACAAATCTAATTGCCATGCACCCCCACCGTGAAAAATCCAAATGTCGTGCCCCCATCCCGCGGAAATTGCATTTTTCGTGCACTGTTCCACGGAAATGCAATTTTTGATCCCCTATTCCACGGTAATTGTGTGGCCACCAGTGGATTCCATGTCATCGATTTCCTGCACTCCTATTTCGCCGCAAACCAAAATCCCGCACTACAGTACCTTGGTACCGTAGCAATTCTATACTACAGTACCGCTTATTATCTCTCTACGGTAGTGTAGTGTAGGGAAGGGCTATTTTTTGTAATTTTTTTAAAAAGCTATTTTAAAAAAAGAGAGTAAGGGGTCAAATATGGTTGCAGTTCAACAATCTGCCTATGCAGCCTATGTAGTTAGAATTTTTTAAATAATTCATTTTTATTCAAATTGTAACAATATACTTTGATTAAAAAAATTGCAAAATTATACATATGTCGCCGTTTGAAATGACAAGAGCTAAATGTTGCCGTATAATCGGGCGACAGAGACACTTATCGCTGTTTCAACCGACAACAAAGAGACATGTCAGCGCCACGTAGGCGAAAAAACGGTTCAGATTCCCTGTCGCCAAACCATATAGCGACAGGTAAAAAATTGACCGATGGTTTGGTGACAGAGGGAGCTACGCGTCTCCAAACCAATATAGAGACGTTTATATAAAAAATTGAGCTCGATTTGTTTGAGAAAGAGAAAGAGAAGAGGGAGGGAGAGGAGAGAAAGGAAAAGGAGGGAAGGAGAGAAGAGGAAGGGAGAGAAGGGAAGGGGGAGAAGAAAGCCAAAATTTGAAGTTTCTACTCGCTTTGCTGGTAATTTTTTTTCTATTTATTTTGTTTAGCAATATACCATAGTAAGATAGCAAAAATAATAGATCTAGTTTAATTTAGAGGTTTCAGAGATTTAGTATATTTATAGTAATTTAGTTGATTTGTACAAATACATTTACATAGATAGATATATATTTTTTCGAATGTAGATAGTTTTTACAGATAGATCTAGATAGATATATATTGTTAGGAATGTAGTTGTTTTTTTATAGATAGATGTAGATAGATATGTATTTTTAGAAGTGTAGATTTTTTTCAAATAGAATAGATATATATTGTTTGAAGGCCAATAATTTAATTGATCATGCAAGCAGATATTTTGAAAGCAAACGTAAGAGCTAATAATTAACGAGAAGATCTACCACATTGTTAGAAGAAAGACGTCGAAGTTTTTTTTTTGAAGTACAGAAAGACAAGGTCTGATATATTCAAAAAGGAAGAATGAAAATTGAGGTGGAATAATATATATATGTGCAAATTAAAGAAGAGAAACATACTAAAATGTGACGCATGCACAAAATGCCAAATTAGCCGACAGATCGAAATGCGGTCAATGCTCGAGCATTATAGACTAGTGACGCATTTAACAAAAACGACAAAATTTTAAAGAAACGAAAAGGGATATTAGGCCAAAATATTCACAACATTTGGATATATATAGATATTCATCATGGTCATCTTTTCATATATTATCTGCGAATACTTAGTAATTAATCAGTACTATGGTTAAATTAAAATAGCTAGGCTGCTTATGTGCTAAAAGCAACTAAAAGCGATCCTGACGAAAGAATGCAATCAACTGTGATTCTTTCTCCCCTATTTATATGAGCATCGATAATATATGACTCATATTCAAAGGTATGTATGATCTTTAAAGAGCTGATGATTTATCATTCTGTCATGCTACGTAGGTAGGCATTTCGTTCGATATTAAAAAAAAAAACTAAATCACATATTTTAATAAAGCCCAGTCCCTGGATTTTGAAAAAAAATTGAACTTTTTTTCTATAATTTTTTAGAAATGTTCAAAAAGATTGAACATCGTTCCTAAACTTAATTTGTTGGTAAGCACTAATTAGATGAGGACAGTTTATGCAAAATTACTGTTACCCTAACCAGAATTAATAGTAATCATGCCACAATCTAATGTATAACGAAAAAAAAAATTCCCCCTTTTCCTCGCAAGACAAAATAACAGGAAGAAATTAATTATATAACTAGTCAAACTAAAGAACTTTCGGAATAGAAGAGACAATGAGTACCGCCTTTTCGCTCTTCCTTTTCGTCTAACCAAATGAAGTGGCGCCCGTGATGCAACAAAAATGAAGTCCCAGCAACCATCCTCTCTCTCTCTCTCTCTCTCTGGCCTTGAGAGAAACCGATGAAGAAGGCATGCATGCAATGATCCAACGCAAGGCAAGGCAGGCAGCGAGAGAGATGCATCCATGGGTGACATGGGTAATTGATCTGTTCAGAGGAGGCAACTCAACGAGAGAGAGAGAGAGAGATTTAAGGATCGCAGGGTTTGCCACCAAAAAGGGGTGCGTGCTTGTTTCTTAGAAATCCCATGATTTTGTTTGAGGGGACAGGCCGGGGGCAGGAATTAGGGTTGGCATTGATGCATGGGATCATGCCATCTCCATATGCTCTCCCAAGGACAACTTACCAGCATATCTGGAGCATCGGGTCCAAAACAAGAACCCCCCCCCCCCCCCTCTTAGGCAGGAGAGGAGACATGAGAGTGTTTTTTTCTCCTAATGCAAGAGCATACATCAGCGAAAAATTAAACACTAGGTAGGTACACATGTGTATATAAATAACTGTTGTTACCTAAAAATGTATGTACAATTCACTGGCCTTTCGCAGCACACAAGAGTGACCATTACCCTAGGTTAAAAAAAAGGATCACCCAAATGGAATTAGTTTATGGCTAGCGGTGGCCAAAGCATGATTAGTTATAATACAAACAACTGCATCAAAACAACAAAAGGAGCAAGTGGAATGCAGGGATACATTTTTTTTTGAAAAAGGTAAAATTGACTATAGGACACCAAGGTTTGTAGCATTTGTGTTAGGACACTGGCTTTTTGTGTTTTTGTTGAAATACACTAAATTATGGTAGCTCACTTTGCCCATTAAAATATAATATGAGATAGAAGATAGGTAAAATGTCTGTTTTGCCCCTAACCCCTTCTTCCTCCTCTTCTCCTCTTTATCCCGCCAGGCCTCGAGCTCCTCTAGCAAGTTGCCACTGATGGTGAGCACCTGTGCGAGCCCAAAAATTTCGGGTCAAGGAAACACAAACTTTACATCTATCTTCTCTCTAAATTTCTAAGGAGTCAAGACAACATAAACTTTTCACTTATCTTCTCTTTCCTCTCAGCCGGATATCATATTTTAATTGGCAGAATGTCTTACAGTAAAGTGCCACCAAAGTTTAGTGTTTTTCAGCAATGACAGAGAAAAAACTAGTGTCCTAAAGAAAATGTCACAAAAGTTAAGTGTCATGCAGCCTATTTTACCATTTAAAAATGGACACAGTTCATAGAGCTATGGCTTAGGGGAGAGACAAGATCTTCCTAATTATATGAGATTGAATAAAATCAATTTTGTATGTAACTAGACCTAATTTTGCAAGATGCGCATCACTTTAATGGCCACAATAATGCTGATAAATCTAGATATGTAGTATCAAAGTCAACATTCTATAACAACTCCACCGGTATTAATTAGAGAGGGAAAGTTAAACAATGTAGGAGTAAATAAAGAGAGATGAAGACGTGAAGCAAAAGGAGAAAAAAACGGTAGTAACGCTCACCAAGTTGAATGCCGAAGATCCTCTCGATCATCTCCCAATGGCGCCTTCCCATGCAACGTGTCGATCACACACCACCTCGATCCCTCTCTTCTTCCTCTTCCTCGTCTCCTCCTCCTTCCAAAAGTAGTAACCATCCAAGATCGACTAGCATGCACGAGATGGCATGTAGCTAGCTAGCTAGGGTCATTGCTTCCCTAGATCTCCTTGCGTGCATGCATAGGCAGAGGTAGAGGCAAGAAGCAGCCATCTCAACTGTGCAGCACGGAGTAGCTAGCTAAGCTTGAGAACAAGAAGCCATTAATGGAGCACCCAGGATCCAACACCATGCATGGATCGCTTGCGCCTTGCGGCATTGCAAGTGGGTGCTACTGCCAGGACGAGACCGACATGAGCGGCCGCGTCTGCCAGCCCAGGAAGCACGAGCCGCGGGACGCCTCCGCTGCGTATCCCTCCGACGGGTAGTGCAGCCGAAGCAGCAGCCGCGCTTGAGACACCGCGAACGCACTCAGTGGCCGCGGCGAGAGTCCGGCGGCGCTCGCGGCGGCCGCCCACGCCTCGAAGACGCGGGGGTGCCCGCCGCCGCCGCCGGGCCCCGCCACCACCGCGTCGATCTCGTGGCCGAGGATCTCCTGCTCCACCGCCAACCGGTCCGCGCTGCTTGCCGGCATCGTGGCCTCCAGCGCGTCGAACACCGCCGAGTAGAAGTCCAAAGCAGCCGCCACCCGCCGCGGCAGGTCGTCGCCTCCTGCGGTGCTTCTTTCCATCTCGGCGATGGTCACCACGGCGGGGTTCATCGACTTGGTCCACCTCAAGAACGCGGTGAGCTCGCCGTCGCTGCCGATCCTGTGCAGGAACAGCACGCAGTTAATGGCGAGCGTCTCGTCTGGGTGATGCTCTAGGCCGGTGGCCAGGCAGGCGGCGAGCTGGGCCGTGCAGGGGAGGAGCAGTGGGTGGAAGCTGAAGGGGAGGTTGAGGGAGCTGGCGAAGGCGCGGAGGCGGTCGCCGGTGCGGAGGAGCACGTCGCGGTCGGGGCCGGCGCCGGTGAGCCTGACCTCGGGTGGGCCGACGGCGGGATCGGCTCGGTCGGCGATGGCCTGCAGGAGCGGTGGCCATTGCACGCCGTGCCCGGCGTCGAGGTCCACGATGTGCACGCGCCGCGCGCCGGCGTCGGCGGCGGCCTCCAGTATCGCCTGGTTGGCCGTCAGGTGCGCGAACCGCAGGAAAGGCGCGATCTTGTTGTACGCCAGGTACGCCGCGGACGACGGCGCCGTGGCCGCGGCCACGGCCACGCCCACCGACGCATCGCCGCCGTCCACGCGCAGAGCGAGAGCCCTGGCGAAGTTGTGCGCGACGCGGTCGGTGGCGTCGCCCCGGGGGTCTGCGCGGGAACGGACGACGCCCACCACGCGCCGGGCTCCGTCGAGGTCTCCCCGGCAGAGGAGATCGGCACACGCAAGGACAAGCCCTCTCGGCGAGGCGACCGGGGCGCTCGGCGGCGGCTCCGCGTCCTGCTGCGCGGCGTCGTCGGGCGGGCGGTCGCCGCGGGGTGAGCCGAGCATGGCGTCAGGAGGCGGCGGGCGTAGGGGGCGAGCATGGAGTCATGGAGCCCGGACGCGGTGGAGCGCATGGCTCGCGCAGCTTAATACAGCCGCAGCACCTTCTGAGCTTGCAGCTGCAGCACCTTCGGTGACAGGACATGATCGATCATCTGCCACAAACAAACATGCATGACAGTATGACACAAACACACAGGTGTTACTCTTGTGAGAGCGAGACCCTAGACTACTACTAGTTAGTAGATGGAATAGCCAATAGGTGGTAGTACTACTATAGATGAGAGAAGAGTTTGGTTTTGGTTGGGTACCTGACCTGTGAGAGACTACCTGACATGTCTTCTCTCTCTAGGATAAGAAAGGAGAGGAAAGAGATTGTGGCAAGGTGTGTAAAGCTTCGCATTTGTTGTCTTTCATCCCGTGGACCTTGGTGGGGGAATGGTCAACATGTTTCCTTGTTGGAGAGGTACTAGGGTAAAAGAGAATTTAAATTATACTTCAAAATGGCCAAATTTCTCGTGAATTACCCAACTAGATATTACAATACGTATGTTTATGTTGAAACAACTCGAAAATTTTAGTTTTGGGGTGTATACCCATCTATAACAAATAAAATGAAATGCAGACCATTGAAAAAATATACTCGAATTCAAAGATTTTGAGTGAATTTAGATCATATGTTTTGCTGATTTATATATATATGCTCAACACATACCTACAATCAAACTACAATAAAAAAAGACAACTTTGGTTTCAATTTCGATTCAAACTTGTTTGAACTAGTCAGTAAAACAGTTAAACTTGACAACAAAAAAATTTAAATTTTTTGGATGCGATACATAGAAGATACCCGTTTTAGATCATAGTGACCAGGCATTATGGTGTCTCAGTTAATTATATTACTAGTTCAATGCCCATGTGTTGCTACGAAAAATATAATTGATAACAAAACATAAAGGTCAAGCAATAAAAGAAAATTGTGCAACAAGATCAAACATCTATATTTCTAAATATATTGTACATCTATATCTCTAAACAAGAGGAGTGTAATTAAAGAACAGTGGCAAAGGTAGGTAATTAAAAAGTAGTGGTAAAGGTGGATAATTTTGATGAAATGATGTGAGAAGAAATTGTTGCTTTATATTAGTAGAGATTGGATGCAATCGTTTAGGCTGACCACACGTACCTGCATATGTTGTACTCTTATACGCCTGGAATGAAATGGATGGGTATTTTAACGTTCGATCATGTGTATATATATTTCTTAATTTCAGGCCAGGACTTTGAAATAGGGAGAATCGATCAAGGGATCATTTCGATTTAGGGCCTGTTTGGTAGAACTCTAGATTTCAGCTTCTTCTGAAATCTATATTTTTTGTCTAAAATGAAAACAAGATGATCTATCTAAACACTCTTAATGTACTCATAACTTCAGCTTCACGAATCTGAAGAAACTAGAATTTTCAACTTCACCATATTCACGAATCTGGAGAAGCTGAATCCCTGCCAAACATATCCTTAACGTCTAACAAGTCCTGTTTACTTGTATAGCAACGTCTTAATTTGAACCAGGCTAGACTTGCAAAAAAAAAAAAAAACTCGTGTATATTCATCCCCTTTTCTAAATATCATAGACCAGTAGTAGCAGCAGTCGTCCATCAATAAAAACACCTATACCCGCAAGAATTAGAGGCAAACCGGAGCGCCACCTGTCACCGCGCCATAAAAACACCTATACCCGCAAGAATTGGAGGCAAACCGGAGCGCCACCTGTCACCGCACCATTTTGCAAAAAAACCCCTCCGTTTCTTCGAAATTACGGATAGGTCCTTCGTGATTTTTTGTGAGACAAGAATATTTTTTTTCCTTCGCGTTTAGGTCCCTGGCCCGGTAATTTACGGAGAAGCCTCCCGTTAATTTCAAATCGCGAACAAGCCCTTTTCTAATTTTTTCAGATAGCGAACAGTCCAAAAAAATAACAACCGGTCCTCGCTTTACGTTCAAATCCTTTCTCCGCTTTCCCGGAAAAAATGTTTTCGCTACCAGAAAAACTCGGAAAATTTTTTTTCACCACCCAAAAACCCGAAAAAATGTTTTCGTCACAAAAAAAACGCAGATTCATCGAAGTTTTATAGCGACTTATGGATTTGCCAACTGTCGTAATCATGGTTTTTTAAAAAGACCCATTTTTTTAGCAAACGCAACAAAAAACCCGAAAAAATATTTTCAAGACTCAAAAACGGAAACAATGTTTTCGTCCCATGATTCGCGGTGGGTCCTAACGACCCATTTTTTAAGCAAACGTAACCAAAAAACCGAAAAAATGTTTTCAAGACCTAATAAAACGAAAACAATGTTTTCGTCACAGAAAAAACACGGATTCATCGAAGGTTTGTATCAGCTTATGGATTTGCCAACGGGTCATAACCGCGGATCTTTTTTTTAAAAAATGTAGATTTGTCCGAAGATTTATAGCGACCCGTGGATTCGCCGGCGCGTCCTAACGACCCTTTTTTTTAACAAACGCAACCAAAAAAACTCGGAAAAATTGTTTTCGTCACCCAAAAAACCCGGAAAACATGTTTTGGTCACAAAAAAATGATTCATCGAAGATTTTTCGCCCTTTTTCCTCTAGGCTATTTTTCACCGGTGGGTGGTTTTGCGAACATGTATTATTACTCAGTGAACACGTAGAGTATTAGGCTCGACAAAAGAATGTTGTCATCTCTGATAATTTTTTTCCCTTTTTCCTCTGGACTATTTTTTACCGATTGGTGGTTTTGCGAAAATAAAAAAAGTTTATTTTTCCGAGCGCATGCTATCGAAATTCAACCGCGCAGCGTAGCGCGCTTTTTCCACCTAGTTTGATCCTAGTCTAGCTGAGCTCCGTGCGTGTGTGCGCACACGCAAAGCAAGCCCTAGGACGACAGGGACCGGACAAGCCCAAGTCAATTTGGCAATCGTCGTCTCTCGCTCTGTCCCGCTGTGCATGGGATTGGGATCTCCCATTCACGCCTTGCCTCCTACCACCTCTCACTGATGCATGCACCCACGCTTCACCACCACCCTTCATCTCACCATCCAACGGTCTAGAATAAGATTAACCCGCTCTCCCTACGCTCCCAACGATAGGAAGCTTTCCTGTCGAAGTTGCAGAGCTTCCCATGCGAGCGAGAGAGAGAGAGAGAGGGGCATTGAGCACTCACATCAGAGGCATCTTGGTACCACACATTAGGAGGAGGAGATGGAGTGGCAAGCAGATGGAATATTGCAGCGAAGGAGCCAGGACCCAGGAGACAAAGAGTAGGAGCATGCACCCCTGGAAGCTAGCTAGGTTGGATCGATGGAATGTTTCAGCGAAGTGCAGACCTGCCTGCAGTCCCGGATGGCAAAGTCCACCACCAACTCTGCCTGTCCCCAACTCCCCATGCACCTCATTGTATCATTCCATTGCCACACAAACAAGAGAGAGCTAGCTAGACAGATTAGCACACTGCATCAATCAAACCACATCTCCCTCTCTTCCAATCCAGCCCTGCACAAAGATTAGCTGTTACTTCCGTTGGTGAGCGGCAGCAGCTAGCTCTCATGTATATGTTTCTGTTGCCACTGTGTATATCCATCCATATGTTTGTTCTTTACCTCTTGATGGATCAAACGGTGGTGTGAATGATATGATGTGCTCCTAAGTCCACCCATTCCATGAACCTTTAGGCTCTGTTTGGGAGAGCTCCAGCTCTCAACTCCAGCTCAGAGCTGAAACTTATAGGCTAAAATAAAGTGAATTAAGTTTATATTTTTAGTCTAAAATGTAAACAAGATGATCTACCTAAACACTTTTAATGTACTCACAGCTCTAGCTCCATAAATTTCTAGAGCTAGAAATACCTTGCTCCACCAACTCCACAGATTTTGGTGGAGCTGGAGCTGTCCCAAACACCCCCTTAGTTATCCTCTCTCCCAGACCTATCTTCCTCTAAGCACTGTGCTTATCTAGCCTTCTTAGCTTGTTTTTTTTTTCGAGTCTAGCCCTCACAAATGCATTTTCAAGAATGGACCCCTTCCCCAGCGTCAAAGATGTGACATGCGACACATGTCCCATACTACACTTAGTGAGCGCGAAAGCCAATCAGCACCGGGGCAAGCCGGGCGAGCGCGGCAACAAGAGCAAGCAGTAGAGAAGGTGACGCGAGCGGGCGGCACACGTGCGTGGAGCGAGAGGCCTCATGCCGCTGCCAGGTAGTGCAGAAGGACTTCTGCCACACCCTTGTAGCGCGGAAGGAGTCTACTCCCGCGATTGGCCGAGCTTGTAGCCTTCCACGCTCCCTAGACAAAGGAGGGGACACAACAAATGTCCCTGCGCGTCTTCCGTTGTGGAAGAGGGAGCTATATATTTTTGTAAATACATGGGTGAAAATGCTAAATTTGGGGGAAAAAACTGATAAGGGGTAGAACAGTAAAAAAATTCTCTTCCTCTTAGCCTATCACAATTCACAGCCTTAATTTGTTATGACCCTCCCTATTTCCCTTGAAGGCTTCAACACTACCCTGTAAAAGAACTACAACAGTATGTCCAGAGAGACAGAGAAAGAGCCTGATTACTCGAGTCTTGAGTGGAGTTAAAGGAAAGGGAAAGATAATGTTAGGAGGGGAGCGCACTCAAAGAGACATGCATGCATGGGACCGGCAGTGTGCGATACCATAATGCCAATTGCCAAATTAAGGGTAGATAAACGATAAGGATTAGCCAGAAGAATGCATGAGAACAGTTGTGGCAGACAAATCCACAAAGGCATGTAGCACCACTCATATTGTTTCTGTTCTAACTTACTGTCTTTTTGGCATGGCTTTTTATTAAAAAGAATACCCTTTCTATAGCCAATGGATGAACTGATACATTGGAGCAACAACTCCATTCGGTTTTGTCAGATTTGACATCAAATGTAATGCATCAGTAATACAGAATACTCCCTCTAAAATTTGCAAGAATTAGTGTGTGTATATGTATGTATGTCTGTCTGTCGTAACCTTCTATTAATAACCTGGTTGGTCTTGATTCTTGAGAGTGATACTATCATGTTGTCACTAGGTAAATGCACGCAGAAACCTATAGCAGGCTCCCTTCAGTTCAATCCCATCAGATTGCCCTCCCAACAACTCTTGCCCTAGTCCCAACAACACAACATATGTTGCAAAAGTCGTTGCAAAAGTCAAAACACACATCTTTCTGATCGTATTCTCCAAGGCCAAAAGGCAAGGTCCAAGTATATGCCAATGAGGTCATGGAGACACACAAGGGAGAAGGAATTGATCCATAGTCTCTGTTGATTAAAGAAACAAATTTTATGACATGCATGGAAGGGGGAATTGAGGGTGAAAGGAGAAGGGAAAGTAGCTTTGTGTGAAGCTTATTCTACTCCAGATTTTACAAGAGTTCCTCTGGAACTAGAAGGACGGCGTCCTCAAGTGCTCCAAAAAGTGATCTTTTGCCTTGCTCCTTTTATTATCTTGGACCTCATGGTAGCATGGATGTTCTTAACTCTCAAGTGTAGGACCTGTGGTCCTGTAATAGTTTAGTTAAGGTCCAGTTTAGTACAAGAAGACAGAAGCAAAGCAAGAAACTTGCAGTTAATGTGCTAGAAAGAGAGGGGGGATAAAGGATCATATCATAAGTTCAGCTGTGCCTGTGAGAATTTATCAACTAAAGTGATGATTAATTTGAACAGTCACTAACAATAGTAGACTTTATTTGGGACCAACAAACTATGTGCTATAATTTGTACAAAGAGAAGTCCATGAGTCATGACAAGCTACTCTGTAAAGTGGCTCTCTTGATTCAATATATTATCTAGTTAGGGGCCCTATTGGAAGAAGATAACAACGTACTTGTCTGAAGTTAATTATGTAGAACCTTTTCATACGTAAGAGTATTTTGACGAGTCGGTAGTTTTTTATTTTCCTTTTGAGGACATAGCTCAATCAAGTGAAGTATCGTGGAATCAAATTTCCATAATAGCAAATAATCCGGGTACAGAAAACTTCCGAACAATGATCGATGGAGATGGCGATATAGCTAAGCAAAATGATGGAATTCTTTTCAAAGAATAAAAGGATAAAATGGTAGCGCCATGCTAATATATTGAATATCTTGGTCATGGATTATCGATTCTCATCCTACGATAATAACATCAAATGCCATACTAGGAATGGCTATGATACCCATAACCTTTACTTAGAAGATTTTCCACTCACCCACCGCTCGCACTCGGTAGGATTGATGATTCTGCCGGCGGAAAAGTGTATGTTTAGTTAGTGCATAAATTACAGTTGCATGTTGTTGGCATCGAAAAATATAACGAAGGATTGATCGGCCTAAATACACATGAATGGTAGATTCAATTCTGGTTTGAGGCGTGCCAGCTGATTTGATCCTACAGTCAGCAAGATAGATAAAATTACGCTCAAAGCCAATCTAATGTGGTAATTGGCAAGAATTTAAATAGCTATTTGAAGCCGATTAAATTGCAAATAATGATAAGTCTAAACAGTTAGTTAGAGATGATTAGATGGTTGATAAAGGTATATTTTCCCTCAAAAGGCGATGCGTAACAAGATCGGAGAAAACCAAACCTGGCGTATCGGAGAAGATCAATAATCGGCGATGCGCAACTTTATTGATCAACGACGAATTACAAGCGATCTAAATTACAAGACTACTCCTAGTTGATAGGAAAAAGTAGATACAAGTTGTTTGATCGATTATTGTTTCTTTGTTTTCACCTTTGATCCCCTTTTATAGCATGCAAGACAATAATATCCTTCTTCGAGGCATTGTCAATTATGATCCGTATCAGCTTCTATTTTCTGTAGGTAAGACTCCTTATTTGGATTGACATCAGTAGATATACAAATTTAACTTATTCATCGAAATCAGTCAGATATATCTAAATCCCATAACTTTTAATTTCCACATCAGAATTACCCAGATTTGAATTCTACTTTCCAAATTGGCTATATTGGCCAAATCTTAGTGCTAACATATGCTCCTATTTTTGGGAGATGACATGTTATATTCCAAAAATCATCATCGGTTTAACCACCATCGGCTTAATCATATTATCTTCACTGTCGTCCTTGGTAACCGTTCCATTTATTGCGCTGTAAAACATGTGAACTTGACATATTTCACATTAACGGCTCCCAAAAGTTCAAAGAATTTACCTGCCAATGCCACCGGATTTAACCCCCTAAAAATACTGCTGTCGGCGTATTTCACCAGTCAGGACCCTGTCAGCGGACAGGGTTTCTCACAGAACTGAGATTAAGGTTCGTTAGAGGGCGTCTTCGTGGTCGGAAACCCTAATGACTCTCGCGCGAGGGATCCCAGGGGTCTACAGACCAAAGAACACACCGATGTACCCAGGTTCGGGCCCCTAGTATGGGTAACAACCCTAATCTTTGTTGATGTGTATCGAGCGGGTTACAATGTTTTTCAGTTTGTTCTCCTTCTCTTTTTTCTTTCTAAGTCTTGGTCTTTTTTCTCGGTCGACAAGCCGTCCCCTTCTTCCATGCACCAGAGCTCTCTTATATAGACTGGGTTGGTTCGGGCAGGTGAGAAGGTGACATCACACTGATCTATGATTCATTTATTACACCCATCATTGTAGTCCTGTCCCTCAAGCCTCATTTAATGTCACTGTATGGCTTCGCCCGGTTCGCTCGGGAAGTGACTTTCCTACGACGGGTTAGGTGTGAGGCGTCAGAGGGATGGGCCGTCGTCGTGTCGACAGCAGAACTCTTCGCAATCAATGGCCATGACACAGCGTGTCAGGGGAAGGAGAGACAGCGTGTCAGGGGAAGGAGACAGCGTGTCAGGGGAAGGAAACTTCGAGGCGAAGCCTCCTTCTTATTCTCTTGGTCTCCCACGTGGCCTAGCGAGAGGGGCCTGATCGCCCTTTGCTTTCCGAGCCGCCACGAGCCGACGCCCGGCGGCGAAAGCTGATCGCCCGACTTTTGCCGCCAGTCGCCATGTGGTCTTACTTATCTGCGACGGAGAGGGTACCCTGGCGCAGAGTACGCCGACAACTACTATCCACTTCCGTCATTTTCACGGCTCTTGACTCTCATCCCTTTTGCTATCGGCTTCACCTTTGTTTTTGGACTTCAAGTTCCTGCCTGCTCATCTTCCGTTGGCTCAATCAAAATCCAATTGACTCACTAGAGATGGACCCTCATTAGGTATTCATCCATGTACCCAATAGCGATGATCAATATTATCTAGGCCCAATAGAAAATCTTGATCCATCGGTTATCATTGAACAAGAAATTCCCTGCCTTCCATTAAACGCACCTAGGTATAACATAGACAGGTGGAGCAAGAGCTTTAGGGATAATGGAGTGTCTCCCCCTTTCTTTAGCTAGCATGCAGAAAATGCATGAATGGGAGCAGATAGGGATAATGGAGTGTCTCCCCCTTTCTTTAGCCGATCCAAAGGATAATGAGCCTTTAGTGATCATAACCTATTATTTCTGGTCGGATACGCTTAATACGTTCATGTTTAGAACTGGCCCTATCGGTCTAACCCTTCTGGACATAGCTCAGCTCTACTACTTGTGGCCGGACAGAGACCAAAATATTGACTTTTAGCTAAAGTTAATCCATTCTAAGGGAGAAGGTTAGAGTAAGTACCTAAGTAATAACAAAGGAATCGGCCAAGTGTTTGACAAGGAACACGTAGCTTTCATCAATATATGGCTTGATTTGTTTTGCGGCACCTCCTTCAGACCAACCCAAGTCTATTAAGTAATAGCTGAAAAATTAGCACAAGGCCATTGGCTATCTTTGGGCAAAATGCTCTTAGCCCTGTTTGTTTCAGCTTTTGATTATGGATTCTGGCCCCAAAGCAGAATCAGAAACAAACAGCCTGATTCTAGAATCTGATTCTCACAATCTAGCCCACCCATATATACTAGAATCCACAATCCACTTCATATGTGCTTTTGGATTCTAGCTTTTGGAAAATCAGCTTCTCTAAAACCACAATCCAGAATCAGCTTTTAGAGAATCCAAAGCTGAAACAAAAAGGCCCTTAGGGCAACATTTCAGATGATGCATGCTATATGGGGTCAGCTTTTCACAGGGATGGGCCAATATACAGTTGGTAACGTGGGAAACCCGTTATAGTTTATTCAAACCTAGCTCTACTGCATATTTAGCTGACCATTCCAACTCAGCTTAACCGACAAGTCACTCTTTCCTCGTGAAGAGACTCCAAAAGGTCGGGAAGTTAAGTGTAGAAAAAGCCGATCTTTTAGGGAAAGATTCATCCTTCCCTGATTGGAGCTAGGAAGTACTTAGCCTTTTTTCTGTAGCTTGATCACAAAGACTTTAGTCAACGTGACTTTTTCAGCTATGAGGAAGCCGACGACTATCCGTGTCCATCATTTCTCTATCTATGAGTTGATAGTAATGATATGCCAGAAGAAATCCTTGATTTACATAAAATCTTCCTTTCAGCGAGTGTGCTTTCTTTCGGCTTGCACACAAGGAATATGACTTACCAGACCTCTTATGAATTTTACTATCCATCAATGTATTCAAGGCAGCTAGGTTTTGGACAAGTTATTCCAAGCTTCTAATTATTGGATCGGCTTTGGCATGGGGAGCGCGTTCGTAGTATATCAGGATATGATATTACTCTTAGCATGGCTGATGATTTTCAAATTTAAGATCCACCACACTTCTTTTTGCAGACTCGAAGGGCAAATGATTTTACCACTTGGTGGTCAGCTATATTGGTGGCTTTATACCTTGTAGAGAGAACTACGTTGGCTATTATTTCTATGTTTTTCCCAAATCTTCCCACAGAGTAGACGATTAACTCTGGTAGCAGCAGCTCAAGTTCTAGCAGTGATGCTAGTTCATTGTGCTATACTAACATAAGCCTTGTTAATATAACTGGCAAGGTATCGATTTAAATAGATTTTTCCCTCTACAAAACTCCCAAATATCCTTGAATTTTTACTAATCGACTTCTCCTTTTATTTTGTAGGCCAAGACAGCAGGGAAGAAGCCTTTCAAGTCCTCAAGCATCGGCAAACCTAGCAAATAGCTACTTCCCGCAGTTGCTCTTATGGGTTATTCTTGGGAACCGTGGGAGTTCAATCTTCCTCACTTTCTGATTATGAAAAACAACAGCCGAGTAAGCACATATTCATCGCCTATAATCTAGATTCTCTATAGCTTTGTATAAACAAACACTTATAACCGATTTCTTTAACAAAAAAAACATGTTCGAGCCATTAAGAAGGCTGCGGTTAGCAAGGGCAAAAACTCTAGGAACAATCGGCCGAAAGCTACCCTCGTGCTTTAGGCACAGGGCAGGTATAATACTTTGTTAAGCTGATCTTTAATCATAACTACATGAATCAGCTAACAATTTCTCTCAACATTTTCCAATCTTTTCTTTTTCCGCCTATCTTCAACCCCAATACTCTAGCAGACCTACCTCCCTCGGAAATCGATTTACCACTGCCTCCAATATCACAACCAATGACACAAGCTCAAGTTCCCTAGGACGCTCTTGCTGTTACTGCAGAAATGACCACCAAGCTGACCGATTCCCTTAGCAATATGCTGGGATTTGATTGGTCAGACTTGGAGGACGAGGTTGACCTAGGTGTGGACAGTTTTCAAGAGGAAATTTGAAAGATCTTGGCCATCTCAAAGGGTGCGTCAGCTCTAGATTTGAAGGAGAAGTTGAACAATTTTTCAAGCTGGTCCACACTCCATCAGCCAATCGGTTTTCCAAATCGGTCTAGAAATTGACCAAATTCAAGGGTCGGCTTATAAAACATGTAAAGGCAGCTCCTGACAAAAATAGCGGGAACATTCTAATATTTAGTCCATCGGACTGAACGGCTTCATCGTATTGCGCGATGAAACATCTAACATGCTCTAAAGTAGTGGTAGAATCATCTCCCAAGATTTTTGTAAAATCAAGAACTTTAAATTTATTAGGGTAAGACATCTAATCAATATAATCAGGGTATGGCTTTCGATAGACAATAACCTTCCCATTAAACTGTATGTCAAATTGGTCTCGCAACACCACTGCAATCTGATTGGCCCAATTAACTGTATTGGCCAATTAGGTGTTGGAAATTTGCCAATTACATTCGTAACTAGCATTCTACTCCTCGATCATAGGCTTGGATTAACATGTTGCCTGAGTCGATGGAAATTGATAAGGCTATTCATAGCCTGCGTTGGTCTTCCTAGCAATTGGATTTGGTACTGGAACGAAGGATTTCGAGTATGTTACAACCTTGTATGGAGCCGAATTCCACTGCGGAATTGGCTCAGTGTACTATGGGTGCATAGGGGTTTCAACCGGTTATGGAACCGATTGGGGGAAAGGCGTAAAATGGAGCCGGTGGTGGAAGTTGGCTGGTGCATCAAACTTAACGGCATCGATATGTGCTTGATAATGCCCAAACTCACTATACGAGGATCTCGCAGCAATATTATGGTCGGCTAGGTTAGCATCATAGTAGGAACTAAAGCCTATGGCTTAGAATTAGCCACTAATACTAGGTTGTGCATATTTGGCATTACCGAGTAGATCGGGTAATTTGGCAGAGCTTGCATCGGATCCAGTAAACTTCCAACTGACACCAATTCTTGAGCTATGATCTTAATGCTATTGGCTACATTGACTTAAGAGTTGTTACCAGAGCCAATAATTGGTTAGTCAAAGCATGGTGCACAGATTGATTAATCATAGCAGATAACTCAGCTTATGCAAGCATGTATCGACTTACCGATGTCTTGATCGATAGTCTGTGTATCACCAAAGGGTTGAACATCGACAGCGTTGTATTCTTGCGTAACACCATATCAGATCTTCTGATAGCAGTTTAGCATCATCTCCTTGAGCGTGGCTTTCCGATCTTCAATTTCCTTGCACTGTTCTGGTGTTAAATCATCTATTGTTGGGACGATTATAGCATCAATAATGATGTTGGATGGCGGAATAGATTTTCCTGAAGACATTGTGTCCCACCGGGAGTGCCAAAAGTATGTTAGCGCTGAAAAATATGACGAATGATTGATCAGCTCAAACACACGCGAACACTGAGTTCAATTCTGGTTCAAGGCATGCCAACCTATTTCATCCTACAATTGACAAGATAGCAATTACGCTCAAAGCCGATCTAATGTGGTAATCGGCAAGAATCTAAACAGCTATTCAAAGCCGATTAAATTGCAAATAATGATAAGTCTAAACGGCTTGTTAGAGCTGATTAGATAGTTGATAAAGTTAGATTTTCCCCAAAAAAGCAATGCATAACAAGATCAGAAAAAACCAAACCTGATGTAATCGGAGAAGATCAATAAATGGTGATGATCAACGATGAATTACAAGAGATTTAAATTACAAAACTACTCCTAGTTCATAGAAAAAAGCATATAAAAGTAGATGCGAGTGTTTGATTGATTGTTCTTTTTTCGCCCTTGATCCCCTTTTATAACGTGTAGGCAGATCGTATCCTTCCCCGAGGTGTAGTCAATTATGATCTGTATCGACCTCTATTTTCTACTAGTAAGACTCCTTATTTGATCCGACATCGACTAGATATCTAAATTTAACTTATTCGTCCAAATCGGTCGTATATTTCTAAATCCCATAACTTTTAATTTCCATATCAGAATTACCCAGATTTGAACTCTACTTTCCAAATCGGTTATATTGGCCAAATCTTAGTGCTAACACATGTATGTAGTCACCCTCTTTTATTATTTATTTAAGTCATTTAACCAGAACAGCAGATGACACTTCTCAGTTCTCACCGCCGTGACAAGTGACAACATCATAAGCACAATTCCCAAATTTGTAGGGTGTATTTGGTTGGTGAGATGAGGTTGAATGGGATGTGATGGTTCTGTACTATTTGGTTCTATTGTTTTAGGTGAATAAAATGGTTAAGCATCTATATAGAATATTTCTCAAATTTGTATCCTACCATCAAGAATAGAATGGTTCTATTCAAGTAACCAAATACATAGATAACTTTTTTGAACCATCTCATACATGTACCACTTGGTACATGCACGCAACTAGCTATTCACTCATATGGTCCCTCCTTTATTTATTTATTTTTTTTTGCAAAAATGACTCCCTCCTAATTTTTTTTTCAAAACTAGCCTCCTGAATGCACCTTTCACATTACAGTATCATGGAAAATCCCTTCCGCGCTACAATACCATGGAAGGTACTTAGCATGCTATGGTGCAGGTTCTACGCTATAGTGTTGTGGAAGGTATTGTAGCATGCACAAAACAGCTCCTTCCATTCCTGTACAGCGTGGCATCTGCTCTTCTGCAGCTAAAGAGCATGGTAAGTCGGCTAGTGACGTGCTCCGTGCCATGTCCTGCTTCGCCCACTTCCCCGGTTTCCTAGCATGGTTTCTAGGCCTCCCGCGGTCCCCTGGCGCGGAAGATATGAGATGTCACCCTTCGGTCCTTCCATAGTGCATACGGCACTAGTTTTGCAAAAAAGAAAAGAAAAGAATCATTTAAGAAAATAAAGAAAAATCCTAAGAGTGAACAGTTGGCAAGCAAACACACCCTAGCAAATCCTCCCATCACAGATGGTACAGGAAGACAACTAGTAGTGTAAGGTACAATTCGAGATTTTCACTGTTCTAGCCCGATTTGTGTTATTTTTTTCGTAAATAGCCGTTTAGCAGACGAAATACAAGAATAGCCCCCAAACAATGACTTCTAGCGGACGAGGACTGCGGGAATTTTATTTTTCACATTTCCAGCAGACGGGATCCGCAGGATTTTTTTTAAAATTTTTAGTGCGGATCCAGCGGACTGGATCCACTGGAATTTTTTTTTAAAATTTTTTTTGCCACTTCCAGCAGACTGGATCCGAAGTTTTTTTTGTGATGGGAATGAATTTCTTATTGATTTTTTTATTTCACACGGCACAATAACTTTCAACATACTAGAACTGCTGGAACCAGCCGAATCTAGTGGTTCCAGTCCATTGGAATCGGGTGACGTGACTACTACAGGGCTAGGCACAGGCACAATAGGGGAAAAAGACAGCCGGGGGTGCAATGCTAGGAAAAGAAGCGAAGGCTGAACGTAGCGCAGGGAATTTGGATGGGCCGGGTCAGTGTGCAATCGATGCACGGAGAAAATTTTTAATCATTTACATATAGAATCTTACGTGTGACACGCAGGGAGGAGAGGCCATGTAAGCTGCTACCATGTGTGATTTAAGTCGTGTCATTCTATCATGTCCATGCACCGAAAGCACAAACAAATAGGTGCTCTTCGGTGCATTCGCGCAGGAAAGGGCTATAAATCACACCTCTATTGCGATGATTTGCGCTGAGCATTCAATGTGAGAAAGAAAGTAGAGCAAGAGGAAGGGAGTTCGCACGGTGGTAACCGAGAAGCAGAAGATAGGAGATGAGGGAAAAACAGAGAGGAAAATGAGGAGGGAAAGGAAATTTAGAAGTGTATTTTGGAGGATTTTTTGCGATATTTATATTTTGTTGAAATTTGGTTGGAGTTTATATTTTCAATGATTTGATGGGGGATTTGTATTTTGCAGGTATTCTTCAGAACAGTTAGTTTGTATATTCGTCGGGATATTTAATCTTCAGGAGAGGTTCAGAAAGGTTAGTTCGAAATCTTCATGAAGATTAGTATTCTGTTATTATATATAGTAGTATAATTAGTACAATATTAGTGTCATTTGTAGTGCGCGAAACGATGGTATTACTACAATTAGATGGATAGAAAATAATGGTAATTGTGTACTGAGTAGTACATGAATGGACGATACAATTTGTTAAAAACGGAAGGTGATCTGGGCTCCGCGTCTAACAGAGATGAGTTTGGCCGACCTCCATACATACGTGAGAAGTGCATTCGATCAAGAGACTACCCGAAAGAAGCTCGTAATCGAGGCGGTACATGCTAGAGTAGTGGGAGGTTCCACCAACTACGTGTGGGACCTGTGTAAGATCGTGGGAAGCACAATATAGGGGGAATACATGCAAATTGTGATAAACCCTGAAGTGCCGATACACCGTCGGCCGATGGTGTATGTGCGCTTCCTAGACAGAGGCCAAACCTCTAGTCCCCTCGGTGGTGGTGGCATTGTAATCGAAGCTTCCTCTGGGGCCATCGGTGACGACATTGGTGCGGATGACTTTCAAGCAAATGAAGACATCGGACGGTGGTGGTATGGCGGATGAAGCAATATCCGATGAAGATGACGAAGTCAACACAAATAGCAACGAAGGCGACGATGCAACTCCAGTCAGTGGCATTGTGTCCACTGATGTGGAGTACGTGTCTTCTTGATTGGACGATTTGGCGATGACATCTCTCGTGCTGCCAGACAAAGCCAGGTGGGCCTTCGATCAAGGCACTCTGCTGGTAGGGCAACGCTTCCCTATGAAGGGTGCCGCCCAACAGGCAATTGCTAGATATGCGGTAAACATCAGCCGCACATACCGGGTGTACAGGTCGAACCAGGAGACCTACATTGTGAAGTGCATGGATTCTGAGTGTCCTGACAAGATCCATGCCCAGAAGTTCAAAGGTGCGAGTTCAGGTTTCAGGATAACTATCCTGACGGACCACACTTGTGTGCTTACTGAGCCACTGCAGAAGCACAGAAATATCACGTCCTCATATGTGACCAGCCTGATTTCTCACTTGGTCACGACAGACGTGATCATTTCATCGAAGATACTGATGGCCGACGTGGTTAACATGATTGGGTATCCTCTTAGCTACGACAAGGTGTGGTGAGCGAAGAAGAAAGTTAAAGAGATAATGTATGACATGTACGAAGAGAGGTACAACCTTGTTCCTCGCATGTTTCACCAGATTGCTGAAGCCAATCCTGAGACCTACATCAACAAGATAGATAGGCCCCACCCAACAAAGTATCCCAACTATTTCATCCTCGACCGTGTGTTTTGGGCATTTGGACCAGCCGTTCAAGGCTTTAAGTGCTGCTGGCTTGTGCTGACCATGGATGGCACTTTCCTATCTGGCAAGTATAGGGGTACCATACTGATGGTGGTCGCAGCGGACGCTAACGACCAGCTACTCCCGGTGGCCTATGCAATGGTGGAAAGCGAGAACATGGAAAGCTGGTTGTGGTTCCCAACAAATATGAAGCAAGCTACTGTCCAAGACCGCCCGAATGTATGCCTCATCGCGGACAGGCGTGCTGGGTTAATATCCGCCATCAATACCATGCAAGTAGGGACATAGCCATCGTACCAATGGAATGACGTTGTCAATCACTGGTGCATAAGGCATCTTGCCGCGAAGCTACATAGGAAGTTCCACAGTAAGGAAGTCATGAAGATATTCAAGAGGCTCTGCATGTAAAACTAGAGGCAGAAATTTGAGGCCATATGGAGAGTGCTCGATGAGAAGACCGCGAAACATACGACGGAGTTCGCAAAGGGCCAGGTGAACAACTTCTCTCAGTGGGTGTAGTTGCATGCTCCAGAGCTAGAGAAGTAATCCCTGTTGCATGACACTGACAACGCAAGGTAGGGCATAATGACAATTAACATGTCGGAGGTTTACAATGGTGTTCTGGAGGGTATTCGGTCCATCCCAATCAGTGCCATCATGGAGGAGACCTGGAACAGGACTGTTAGATACTTTGTGAATAGGGGGATGAATACAAGGAGGCATCTAAACGAGAGAAAGTGGTTCTTCAAATGTATGCACGCATACATGGAAAAGAAAATAGAAAAGGCTCGCTCCCACGACACCCGCACCATGAATGGAGTCAGGTAGAAGTTTGAAGTGCATCTATGGGAGAAGTTCATGGATGGCCATTATAGAGGCTATTGTAAGCAAGTATGCACAGTACGTGATGTGGCGACATGCAACAAGCCACAACTGTTGCACAAGCCATGCTCGCATGTATATGTGGCATGCTCGGTTCTCCGTCAGTCCTCCGTGGCGTACATCTCTGAGTACTTTAGCGCCGACCATTTATTCGAGACATGGAGCTCGGAGTTCAACTCCTACGGCTTGGACATGCATTACAGGGAGCTGTGGCCGAGGCAAGTGAATTGGTCTCAAAATGACGCTTTGAAGCGGAGCGGCCATGGACGGTGGCAGTTACAGCGAATCCGTAATGATATGGATGTAAGTCAGCGGGGAGACGGACGAGCTACATGGAAGTGCCGTATATGTAGGACAATGGGACATACATGAAGAACTGCCCTAATAGGGCTGGCTCGTCGACCTATCCATAGCGACCATGACAATGTGAATTCATGTAATTTTTTTCTATACGAGTATACCTTCATGTAATTTTATTTTTTGGTAATTTAATATCATGTACCGTGCTACCTATGTCTTGTTACCTAATGTCCTGTCATCACATGTTATGCATTGTTATATCATTTAATTTTATTTTTTATGTTACCTATAATTTTATTTTTTGTGCGGTTAGTACCTTCATGTAATTTCATTATTTTGTTATGTAATATCATGTACTGTGCTATCTATGCTATATTATGTAATGTCATTTCGTCACATTTTATTTGTTGTTATGTCATGTCATGTTATTTTTTTATCTTACTTGTATTAATTTTTGTTTCTTTCTTTCTTCTCGCAGGATATGGCTGGACATCTGCAGTCTGCAGACTTTGCTTGACCTATACTACGATGCCAAGCATTGTAGCAGGCTCTTACTTACAGGTGTCATACCACCGTTTTTCGTTCTCTGGGCCCCGAAGGAGCACTGGTTCTTGGACGAGCGGTACGTGCCCACTCTACGAGAGTCAGGGCTACTGCCGCTGACCCGAATAATTGACATCGGGCAATCCTTCACTTTTGATGGGTCTCTCTTCTCCGTGCTAGTCGATTGTTGGAGGTCGGAGACCCACACTTTCCACTTCCACTGTGGGAGATGACCGTCACACTTCAAGACATTTCCTACATTACTGGCTTGCCTATCAGGGGCAGGCTAATAGTTCCGGCACCAAGGAGGCCTGACTGGAAAATAAGGATGCAGGACAGGTTTGGTCATAAAGTCCCTGAGTAGAGTCCGGGGGTTCTACTGTCGTGGCTTCGCCGCTACATCCGATGCCCCAATGGTGCACCTGAGTACATGGTGAGGACTCACCTTGTCGCATACCGTGCCGCCTCGTGTTCTATCATACGGTGAAGGCATTGCCCAACTAGGGTCATGCACCAATTTGGACTTTATCAACAAATCCTCCCTCTAGTTGGCCTGCCTTTACCGCGAAAAGTGTATATATATATATATATATATATATATATATGAAAATGTACATTTAATTCATAAATATGAACTGTAATTTGTAATTATAATTTGAAATTTACAACTTTCATTCCCGCAGGCAATCTTGGAGGGGCCAAAGGAGCGACGAGTGGCATGACACACAGTTACCATGGACGACTGCATGGGAGCAGTCCGCCATGGAGCAGGTCGTAGTGGAGGGTCGACCGTACGACCTTGAGTCGTATGTTGCGTACTTGGAGTGGTACATGCCTCGTACGCATGCACGACTTACTGGGGCACCTCCCTCAAGGCCCAAGGAGGTCACGCACGTCGAGCGGTTGGCCCTCGGCCACCCAGTACACCACGCAGTACACCAGGATGACATGGTACAAACATATATTATATTTCAATTCACATTTCTTTTACTAATCATGTTTTCGTGCAGTTTGATCGCGCCAACCGTATCGTCCAGGAGACTTCTACTGCACTACAGCATGGGAGGCACAATATTGTGTCCGGCCTACTAGGGCTTCTATGTTCTGTCTCGGACGATGCCAAGGGCATTATGAAGACATTTACATGCGGCCATACGGGGTGCTGAGTAAGATGCTCATCCTCCATCTCCCAGGTCGTCACGCCTAGAGGTGGGACTTGGTCTTGATCTTGGAAAGCCCGAACCCGCTAGAAGCCGAACTGCTTGAAACGCAGGCCAGCATGGCCGATCATTTCTTCGTGCGGGCCGGGCCAGCACGGACGGCAAAAATCAAGGCCCAGCACAGCCCAAAGGCACGCACGGGCGGCTATCGGGCCGGCCGCCCTTAACACAACCTTGGAGAGAACGCAGCACACTAAATATTTTTTTTATAAATTCATACGTTGTTCAAATGAAAAAGTTGTCTACATGAAAAAGATGTGTCTCGAAATTCTATACAACTTTCATGTAGAATATAAATTCATATGAGCAAAGGAAGACCCTGAAAAATGCATATTACCGAGAGATGTGGCGTCGGTCCGAAACTATACAGCGCACTAAATATTTTTTTTATAAATTCATACGTTGCTAAAATGGAAAAGTTATCTACATGAAAAAGATGTGTCTCGAAATTCTCTACAACTTTCATGTAGAATATAAATTCATATGAGCAAAGGAAGACACTGAAAAATGCAGATTACCGAGAGATGTGGCGTCGGTCCGAAACTACACAGCGCACTAAATATGTTTTATAAATTCACACATTGCTCAAATGGAAAAGTTATCTATATGAAAAAGATGCACCTCAAAATTCTCTACAACTTTTATGTAGAGTATAAATTTATATGAGCAAAGGAAGACCCTGAAAAATATAAATTACAGATTCGAGCCGTACCGGCCCGAGCATGGCCCATACAGTCGGGCCGTGCCAGGTGGCCCATCGTGCTAGGTTTTTAGGCCCGGCCCGGCACGCCATTCGGGCCGTGCCAGCCCGGCCCATTTTTTTCGTGCCGGGTCGTGCTTCGGCCCATTTTTTTCGTGCCGGGTTGTACTGGCCCACTAAGGCCCGACCCAATTCCCAGGTCTAATCACGCCCGAGCATGCCTGAAAGACGATCGAGCTTTGCACGATCGTCTTTCTCTCAGCTTGGCTTTCAGGATTTGTAGGTATGATACGTATATTTAGTTGTCATACTTTATACTACTCACCCAATGTTACCAATTTCGTAATACTATATCCTTCTACAGCGCGAACGCAACGATCAATCTCTCCTGCCTTCATCTTTTGGGCCTTCATCGTCTAGGCCCGATCGAGACTTGCCTAAGTCCGCGCGGGTACATTTACCGTAAGATTTCGGCTTTGGCCAGGCCTATACCCCGCACACCTTTCGCAGTTTCGATGCAGACATGTCATCCACGCAAGCGCCATGTTAGGTACATTACCTTTGATTGAAGTTATTACCTGCTATCGAATATAACTTTCTTGGTGGTACATAGCATTTCCGTTCGTATCATGTTCTTTTGCAGGACACGCGCAGGGATCAAACTCTCCTTCCACCATCAACAGTTGCTGAGGTACATACATCGACTGACGTGGACAGTCCCGATCAGGAGTTGCCACCAGCAAGTTATGGTTGGGGTGCGTTTGTGTCGGCTTGCTTACCTAGTACCCACCTCAGCAGACTTGGTTGGCGCCAGGGCAGGTATGTTTGTGCAGATCAAGTTATTTCCAACATGACGCCGTGTTAACAGTATATGTGTGCAAGTTTCTAGGGATGAGTTCTCCCAGTGGGCAACGTAGTATACGACCCTGCAACCGTCATCGATAAGTGTTTTGTGTAATTTAAGTGCACTCCCTTTTCACTACGGCATTAACAGTGCATTCTAATGCAGCCTCCAGGGTGGGTGGCAGAGATGTTCAATGCGCAAAACTTGGGTCCCAGCTAGCTTGACGACGCCCCTCACGTGACACAAGACACATAGTACAACTTACGCAGCATGACACATGAGCCTGATCGGTTCACGTTCCCAGAAGGCCAACTCCGCTGTTAGCGAAAGCGACGACCAGATTAGAGTTGAGGTTTTGAGGAAGCGACCAGTTATATTGTTGTAATGAAGTTCATATGTGTAATTCTTGTATGACTTCGGCCAATTCGTCGTAGTTGACAATCCTTATTACTATGTTGATATGGTATGTTGCTTTCATAACATATAATCTTTTGATTTCTCACATTGGCCTGATAAAGGCAACGGTCCATCACGATTATACAACTCACAGGGAGCAGCATCGTAAGGTCGATTAGACAACTCATGAGCAGCAGCTCTATTGGCAACGAGTTCTCACATTGGCTTGAAAATGGCTCCGAGACTATATGATTCCTGCACTTTCTCAGAGCAACATGACAACACGATTCTTTCTGCTTTCTCAAACTGAATCAACAACTCCCGTGGAGCAGTTTTTTAGGATGATTAGACAACCAAAACAAGAATATGCAAATGAAGTGTGCATTGAAAGAATCTTACCTTAAAACCATCTTTCTTGACAGCAATGACTACACGAGACTTTATTACTTTGTGGAAGCTTTAAGATTTGATTCCTTTAGAAGACGATGCCTTCATATCCCGTTGCTCTTCTTAGGACCATAGATGCTGGAGACCCAATCCAAGTCATCAGCACAACTTCTATTGCTTGGACTAGAATAGAAATTGAGAAACTCATTCTCTGTTGATTGTATCCCCCAGTAAATCAAAGAACTAAGAGCAACCCTTTTATACAGGAAACCATTCTTGAACATCAAACCATCAAGCACTTCAGAAACATCACCAGTTTGACGATCATGCCTCATTTCAATATGAGGTCTGAAGAACCTAATAGGAACAACGAGATTATATGAAAGACCATGTGGAGGTCTATACCTTTGTGTGATGAGTAATTGACTAGATTAAAGGTTGATCCGATGAGTAAAAGACTAGATTAAAGGTTGATCCGAATTGAACTTGTGACTTAGAGCATTTTGATAGGTTCCCAACCAAGTCGTGTTTCCATGCTGAGTTCTTTTAGCTTCTTGACCAGTTTTCTTCCTTGGCTGAATGCTAAGTGCCGAGTGCTGCCAGCCTTTGCTGAGTTCCTCTTGCTTTTTGACTAGTTTTCTTCCTTTGGTGAAAGCCAAGTGCCGAGTGCCTCTAGTCCTTGTTGCGCGTGTTTAGTTTCTCGGCTGGTTTCATTCTTGGTTGAGTACCCTGCTGCAAGCAAGGGTTTTGTCAAGGACTTAGTAAAGTTGCCATGTCTGAGTTTCCAATAGTTCTTTGTCAAAATATTTGGGTCGCTGGTAGTTGTCCTTAGGGCGTTTGGTGTTTAGCCGAGTGGTTAACCGAGTGGTTAGCCAAGTGGTTGGCCGAGTGGTTAACCAAGTGATTAGCCGAGTGGTTAGCCATGTGGCTAGCCAAGCATTTTAGCCGAGTGGGCTAGAGTATATGGGTTTACCGACTGGTTGTGGTTAAGTTGTGTCTGACTATTTTGAAATAATCAGCAAATATGTTTGAGGGTATTGCTATGTGAAAGGTTTCCTTGTTTTTGATGGTTGCAGGACGACGGTGTTGGGTCATGGTGTAGGGTCGAGGATGCGCCTAGAGGGGGGTGAATAGGCGTTTTATGAAATTAATCGCTCACTAAACAATTCGCTCTAATACACCCCTAAATCAAAACCTAATCAAAGATATATGCGGAAGCGATAAATAGGTTTTGACAATTAAAGCCTAAATCAACTAGGCTCACTAGTTGTCGGGGGCCGGGCAACCCTTGGTCGGTCAGCACAGTCAACCGGTCCCCTAGCTCGGAAGGCCTCGATCAAAGACTCGGATCAAGCTCGAAGCCGCTCGACCTAGGGCGCAGATATCTCGAGCTCGGGGCCCTCACGACTTCTTTGTTTGGGATGATTCAAGGTCGGTGGCGTTCCTTGGATCGACACCGTCATCACTTGGCGATTCTTGAGCGTGGGATCGTGGAGTAATCTCATGGCATGGGATCGGAACAGTTTCCACCGCTATCAATGTGCATGAAGGCCACGATCCGAGGAATACTCCCGAACGTTGCAAGGAGAATGGGTATAAGATCGAGGCTTTGTAAACACTTAGGGCGGGATAACCCGGCGCACACACCCGAGTTCAAGTTTAGACTTAGCATCATCAAGATTGAAATTGTAACCCTCTCTTGTACTCACAAACATCGTGAACCACCACCGCAAGGTGACTAGAGTAAACCATTACCTTCTCGGGGCTCGAACCAGGATAATCCTCCATCTCGTTAGATTGTCCCCTAGCTCCGACCATCGACCTCCTCGACCTCATTCCCTGCTCGAGCAAAGCGCAGCTTGTGGTCCCATTTCTCATTGACCCTACCTCATTTTACTGCGGTTGGCGATCCCGATCGTCGTGTTGGCGCCAACCGTGGGGCCCGATTGCTTTGTTCATTCACGGAAAAACTCCGAGGTCTTAGGAGCATGGCGTTCTCCATCGATTTAACACTCTTGGCGTGGGATCGGACCTTGAGTCCGCTCCGCTTCTGTTCGCCTTCCCCACCACCGTGAGCAAAGACGTCTTCATGGCGGGCGCCTCCCGGTGAGGACGCGGCACGGCGGATCGCGACCCACAAACTCCCCGAGGATGCTCGTCGAATGGTCCACGTCGCGATCAATCGAGGCCATTAAGGCGCTTTCGACGGGAGGACCAGAGAGGCTCCCTCCCTCGGAGGCGCCAGCGCTATTGCCCGGATCATGGTGATCCCGATAGGGCAAAATCGAGCTCTTTAGCGGGCCTTGGCGAAGAACTTCGACATGGCCGCTGGCGAGGCCATTCCTCCAGCACAAAGTCACAGCTTCGAGGACTCCTTCCACGAGAAGCGGCGACAATTCATCACGTCGTCGTAGAGGCGCACCCATCGGCCGCCACCGAGGCGAGAAGCGCCGCCTCTAAGCAACACCCTCGGGGCAAGACCCCAGCGGTGGGCCGAGGTGAGCCACACGAGCTCCACGCCAACCGGCGGCGGAGTCAGGGGACTTTCCCGACATTCCGCCAGTGTCGTCGCGCGCCTGACAGACCGCCGCAATACCTCCCAGCGACTCCGTGCTCGGCATCATGGCCGATCTCGCCAAAGATCGGGTCGTCGAGGAGCCCGCTCGGATTCGTCATGGCGATGGAGATCTCGTTGGCGCGACGCTCCCGGCGACACCCGTCGACCTACGGTTGTGCGGCGTACTCGACGACCTTCGTCGCGTATCTTTGCTCGCTTTCGGTTTAAACCCGCTTTGATCGGCGCCGACGGAACCAAGAACCCGGTGAGTTCTGTCTATCTACTCGGCCGCCATTTTGGCGGCGGAGGTGAACGAGTTGGTCATAGCCAACTATCTCCCGACCGTTACGGATGGCGCCGCTCGAACACGCTCTTCAACCGTAAGCCGGTTCCTTCGGTCGTGGCGCCAAATCGAGCGCCCTCGCTCCAACTTCGGAGTATTACGGTGGCGGGGAGGAGAAGGACTTGGATCATGTCATCGGGGCAAGAGCGAGCCTCTTCGTGATTTTGTGCGGCGGTTCATCCGCTGGGAACTGATTCAAGCATCTCGATGAAGCGGTTATCAAGGCCTTCAAGTTTGGCGTTCGCGGCGGCGCCTTCAAAGACCTCGAGATCACGACAAGGCTCGGCGTCAACAAATTGTTTACGCATGGCGGAACGGTGCGTGACGCGATGACGCCGTCCGGCGGAAGCGCTGATTACGACCAAGGTAAGCTTGGTGCAGCCACTCGAGGCTGGCCCGTCCAACTCCAAGGGCGCCGACCAAGACACCCGCACTAAGCGAGCGTGTGCGCGATGGGAGGATCGGAGGTCATCCGCGGAGTCATCGTCTCGGTGGGCTGACGCGTGAGGTCCTTGAGTCCGGATCGGACTCGGGGCAGACCCGACCTCGTCAAGGTCGGCCTCGATCCGCCGAACCTGAGGCCGGCCTGAAAGAGGGCGGGCTGGACCTCGGAGGACCGATGCTCGACCGCGAGGAGCCGAAGCGGCGGTCGAGTCATGACGAGCGAATTTTGCTCGTTTCCAGGCGGCAGCCGGCCCGACTGCGGTCCTGCGAGGCTTAGCGAGAAAGCTTGAAGCCTTCTATGACGGACGTGGTGAGATGCCGTGCTCGAAGGATGACGACCGGCCGAAAGGGTGAATGCGGGTCGAGAACACAGCGACCTCGACCGGAATTCCAACAGGCGGCCTTGCCGGATTGACGTTATCTTGGCGGCTCGGCGACCTACCATCGGCGCGAATCAAAGCCTTTGCTCGGACCATCTATCGAGTTACATCAGAAAGCCCGTCGGCGGCATTGCAAGTGGGCGAGGCCACCATCACCTTTTCTCCGGAGGATGCCTTACAAGGTATGGCCCGAGACTTAAAGACCGCCTTAGTCGTGACCCGACCATCAAGAACACAGGTGGTCAGGCGTGTCATGGTCGACGGCGGCTCTCTTAATTTCTTTGCCGGAAGCACTCGGCCGGATCACGAGTTCCCGGTCAAAGATCAAAAGCATCGCCATCCCTTCTTCGAATCGTTCTGGGAGCTCGATTACTCCTTAGGGCAGTGGTCTTGCCCGTCACCTTCGGGCTGCTCGGACAACTTCCGCCGAAATGATCACCTTTGAGGTGGTCGAGGCGACCTCCCGCATAACGCTATTCTCGGAAGGCCTGCCCTCATCAAGTTTATGGCGGCCAATCATTACGGTCATCGGTGCATGAAGCTCCCAGCCCCAACAGCATCGTTACGATCTAAGGCGCTTGATGACTGCAGCGGCACATGGCTGCGAGACCAAAACCTGGCGCGCCGCCGCATGCTGCCCAAAGAAGGTCCAAAGGTGACGAAAAAACGTCCGGCAGAAGGCGGCGATCAACCCAATGAGCAACAAAGGCCGTCTTGCCGCTCGAGGAAGGCGACATCGTCGGATGTGTCCACGTCTCGGCGAAGCTAAGTCCCAAATAGAACTTCGAGCTCGTCACCTTCCTTCGCGCCAACAAAGGTATATTAAGCAGGAAGCTGCAGATATGCTGGCGTTCCAAAGGTGATCGAGCACAAATTCTGGTCGAGCCGATTCTAGACACTGCGCCGGCTCGCGTCGCTTCTCCCGAGAGAAGGTTGCGGTCATCAAGAAAACCTTGATAAGCTCCTCAAGGCCGGCTTCATCCCGCGAGATCGACTACTCGGTGGCCGCCAACCCGGTCATCGTCTTGAAGAAGGGTGGCAAGTGGAGAATGTCGTCGACCATACGAGGTTGAACTAAATCTGCCCAAGGACAATTTTCCCCTTCCGCGCGCGACCGGATCATCGACTCCACCGCCAACGCCAAGATGCTAAGCTTCTTGGATGCTTACTCGAGCTACCACCGATCAAGTTGGCGGTCGACGACGAGAGCAAGATCGCCTTCATCACCCGTTCGGCACTTATTGCTACGACCATGTCGTTTGGTGCTGCGCAATGCGGGGGCAACATTCTAGCGTTTGATGACTAAGACCTTGAGCCGCAGATTGGGCGAAACCTCGAGGTCTCGTGGATGACATCATCGTCAAAGCCCCTCCGGGGAGCGACCACGTCCGTGACCTTGAGGAAACATTTGCAAACTGAGCAGTACAAAATCAAGCTCAACCCCGAGAAGTGTGTGTTTGGCGCGCATCGGGGAAGGTCCTTGGATACATGATCGGGGCTCGGGGTTGGTCCAAACCGGAGAAGATCGAAGCCATCGAGAAGATGGAGCCCCGACCTCGATCAAGCAAGTACAAAGCCTCACCGGTCGCATGGCCGCCCTCGCAGATTCATTTCGAGGCTCGTGACGAGGTCTCCCATTCTTTAAGACCGCGCAAGCACGGGGCTTTGAATGGACTCGAGCTTCAACGATCTTTCGACGAAGTGAAGGTATATATGTCATCCCCACCCTCCTTACAACTCATGACTGGCGAGAGGTTGTCGCTCTATCTTGCGACCACCGCCCAAGCCGTGAGTCTTTATCCCTATTGCCGAGCAGAGGCACAAAGACATCAATTTACTATGTCGGCGAGGTCTTGCATGGCCCAAAGGAGCGTTATCCGCAAGTCGCGAAAACCGCTACAGATGCTCTTCTCATGGCCTCGCGCAAGCTTCGACACTACTTCCAAAGATTCGTGGTGCGTCGAGCAACTTCCCGCTCGGTGACATCCTGTGGAATCGGTAAATGCGGCGGACGGATAGCTAAATGGGCTATGGGCCGGCGTTTGACATCCGTGTCGTGGCGAACAGCTATCAAGTCCGCAGTGCTCGCCGACTGCGTGGTCAAACAGAGCGTCGCAGCCGCCCCTCGGCTCGAGGTCGGAGAAGAAAAGCCACGGATCATGTTCTTCGACGGCTCGAGGTCCTTCAAACGCTCGGGCCGGGATACTTATCCTTACCATGAAGCGCTCAGCTTGAGGTATGTAGTTCGTTTTGGCTTTCTGCGACCAATAACATGGCGTAATATGAAGCTCTCTTGGCGGGCTTATGAGCACCGCAAGTCCTTAGGCGTCTGACGGTTGGTCGTGAAGGGAGACTCGGCTCGTCATCAACCAAGACAACAAGGACTATCAATGCTCGGGATGCAATGGCAAGGTATCTTGCCGAGGTCCGCAAGATGGAGAAATGGTTCGAGAACTTGGAGCTTAGGCATGTCCCTAGGAAGGACAACTCCGATCTTGATTTTCTCTCAAGCTCGGCTCTTCGACGAAGAGATACCCCGAGCGTCATCCTCGAGGCGCGGCGGCTCGCGTCTATCTCTCGATCAGGGAGGTCGTGCTTGCGTGGTTGAAGGTATTCCGCATGGGCCGAGCCCATACGCGCCTTCACAACACGGCGACTGACGCCCGACCCCGCCAATGAAGCGTGATTAAGCGTCGAGCAAGCTTGTATAAGCTTCGTGGATGGCAAGCTCTACGAGATGGAATGTCTCGGCATCGACTCGGTGCATCTCCACGGAGGAGGGTAAGTACCTACTCAACGACATCCACTCGTGTCTCGTAGGGCGACTCTTCAGACAGGGCGATGGTCGGCAAGGCCTTCCGTGCAGGATATTATCGGCAGCGGCATTACAGATGCTCGGGATATTGTCCGAACTCGCCGAGCATGTCGGGCCACGCCGAAAAGGTACACCAAATTTCGCCCACGCCTTGAGACCATTCCGCTTGTTCGCCTTTCGACACAGGGGCTCGATATCCTCGGCCCCTTTCCCGAACCGGGGAGAAAGTTCTGTTCGTGGCCATCGACACATTTACCAAATGGATTGAGGCCGAGCCGGTCTCGACCATCACGCTCGGACATTGCTCGTTTTCCGCTTGTCGTGGTCACGGTATGGGGTCCCATGCAGAATTATCGCGACAATGGTACTCGGTTTACGATGAATTATTCCAGAATTCTGCGAGGACATGGGCACCAAAGTGTGCTTCGCCGGTGGCTCATCCTCGAGCAACGGAGCGGCGGAAGCGCCAGCAGACAGATCGTCCAAGGCATCAAAAGCGGAAATTCTGATGAGCTCAAGCGCTACGGCACGACACAGGTGGGCGAACTTTCCACCGATCTTATGGTCTATTCAGAAGTACCCTGATCGGTAGCAACGGGGTCCACACCCTTCGGCTCGTGTTTGGTCTCGGCCGTCCCGCCTCCGGAGGTAATGCAGCTGGGCTCCCGAAGTCGGTCTGATCGACCACGTCGACTCGAGCAAAACGGTCTCTTGACCTTGCCCTCGCGGAAGAAGTAAGATCTGAGTATCTTTGCTGATCGGCGCATTACACGCAAGCTCTTCGCGGACATGCGTCTCGGTCGGTCACGACCTAGGAAGCTCCTTGTTGGGGACTTAGCCACGAGACGGATTCGGTATTGTCGGCACCAACAAGTTATCCCCAGTGGGAGGCCCCTATAGAGTCGTTTCAGCAGATGCGCACGGGCTTACCAAGCTAGCGATGCCCGATGGCGAGAGCTTTCTAGCTCGTGGAACATAGATCAACCGCAAGTTTTATGTGTAAATCTCTATCGTTTAAAGCTTCAATAAAAGGATATTCTCCGATTTCTATCATTCATGAGTTTTTCTTTATGAGCGTCTCTGTAATTTTTCTTCGGGCACGACTTTTGCATCCGCTCCTTAGTCTGGGTATCACGAGCTTTACGTTAACCCCCCAAAGTGGTCGAGCTCAACATAAGCGAAACTCTTACGCAATCGGCTCACCCCCCTCGTCCGGGTTTGAACTACAAGCTCGTGACCTTGGCTATTAAGTGCGTGCATGGTCGTGAGTCGTGAGTTGGTGATTTATTCACCGGGGTTCGCTTCTCGCATTTCTTTTCGCGAGTACTCCATCTCGATTCTGCAGGTCATGGTCATTTGCTCGTCTTATACTTGTGTCCAAGGTCGGCGTTGTTTCGACCTTAGACCCAACGAAATTTGGCTAGGATGTAACATCTACGAGCGACCTATGGATCGCGAATAAAGAAGCGCACACTTCAAAAATGGTAACCCAAACCAGATTGATAACATCGAATGTTTTTACAGGATCAAGGATGTTTGAGCTCTGGATCCTCCATCTGCGCTGAAACTTCTCTTGCTTCGAGCTTCGGCGACTCAGCCCTTGTCGAGGCTTTGGTTTGCCGCAGGAGGGCCTCGTTAGTTGCATCCGTGGCTCGGCGGCGTTAAATCGTTGAGTTGGGCCAAAGCGGTCTTCGCCGCTATTTACATGCCCAAGTTTCTCCTCGAGCCCGCGACTTTGGCCTCTAGCTCGAGAGCGCCTTGGTTGAGGATGATAGCTCGCAATATCCTCTCAACGCCTCGACCTTGGCACGCTGTCGTCGAGGCGCGTGGTCAGATGTGATGGTTTGCTCCTGGCGACTTCCTCAAGTGCCACGACCTTGGCCTTCTGTCGGCAGCGCTGGGCAGCGGGGCGGCTTGTTCTCAATGGCCTTCTCGAGGGCCTCGATCTGGCGCTTGAAGGTATCGAAGCGCCGAGTCAAGAAGTTAAGCTCAAGCGGCGGCCTTCTCCAGCACTCGACCTCGGCGCTCCCGCATCAAGGGCCTCGATCGCTTTGGTCGCTCGAAGGCCTCATGCTCCTGCGCCTTAAACCCATGCTCGCTTTCGGAGGATCTGGTCCTCTCGAGCTCGGGCGGCATGGGACACCTCAGCGCCACCATCGTGCGACCTTGGTCGTTGAGCTCCGGTTGAGCCGCCGATTTCTGTCGCGTCGGCTTCAATGGTCGCCTTGAGCCTAGAGCGCTTTCGGTCTCCCTCTCTTCCACGGCGTTCAAGATCTCGAGGCGAGCACGCCGACATGCTCGCGGAGACCTTGAAGCCCTCGTCACGCTGCCAACCGCCTTTGAAAAACAAGGAACACGACGGTAAGAAGTTGTCAAGAACACACAACTTAACGTGACATGAGGCATATAAGGAAGGTTCCTACCTCACGGACAATGCATTGTTGACGCGCTGGGCTGCCGGAGAAATCTACGTCTCGTTTCACTCGAGGCGATGATGTTGATCTCAAAGCCTTCGCCCGAGTCCCCGTGACCTAGGCTTTCTTCAATCACCGGCCGCACACCTTTGTCCGGGGCCTACGGACGACGTCTGCGGCAAACTCGAGATCCTTCCACATCGGGCCGCCATGTCGACCTCCCAGAGGTAAATGCTGCGTGAAGCCGGGCGGCCCCTCAGTAGAGTCAAGGTTCCGCCACCGATTGGCGGGAGATTCACAAGAAGAAGACGGCTTATCCAACCCAGCCCGGGGTGGAGAGTTGTGTTCCCTGTGTAATGAAGTTCGCAAGCCGGGCCACTTCCGGAGTGCCTCATTGTCGTGAGTCACTCTCTCGTGGCCTGGGAACCGCGCGTCTCGCTTATCGCGCGGCTTGGTCTTAGGCATGGGGACTCGGGACTTCGGTGACACGCAGCCAACGTTAATGGCGGGCGCTACGACTTGAGGGGTCTGACACCCATGTCTCCTCGATCTGGAGGATCGACGAATAGCGAGGATGCACCTGCCTGCCGGAGGTTGTAATCCTCGGCCGATCGCAGTGTTGGGGGTCCCTTCGTCCAAGACCTATCAAGGCCTTGGTCGAACCCTCCAATTGTGCCCATACCTAGGCTCCCGGCAATGCTAGCGCTGCATATTTGTGGCGACCGAAAGCGCATATGAGGGCGTCATGTGCTAGTACTCTGACTTGCCGGGACTTTCGGCCTCAACAATGTGCATTGTCAGAGTGGGCAAGCTCGGGGTCTCGAGCGCCTTTGAGGTCCTGCAATCATGGATAAGCACAAAGAAAAAACACGGAGATGGAGCGGAAGCAAAGCTATGCTCTATACGGATCGATTGGCCTCATTTCGCACGATGGCCGGCGATGGTCCTGCTACCTCGAGCCGGAGGAGGAATCCGCTTCATCGGGACCCTGATATGCAATCAAACCCTCTGGTATATCGTGACTAGTCCAGATCATGCTAGTGCACACAAGGAAACATAGATGACATATCATTCCATACATCGAAATAACTAAGAAGAAGCAAATTATTATTGAATAAAGCAAACGACCTTATGGTCAAAGTTCATACACCAATGCCTCTTGGCTTAAGAAACAAGTGAAACTATTGCGTGGAAATGAAAAAAAACTTTAGGCCATTCTGACATGCCACAAGCAATCGCCCTGGGAACGCCTTCCTAGTCCACGTAGTCTTCATAGTATTCCTCCTCATCAAAGTCTTCACCACAAATGTCTTCATCTCTTTTATGGAATAAGCAGCCCATGAATAAAAAGCGGGGTGAGTATCTGCAACATACTGCAAGTCTCTAAACTTAATGCAAGTAACTAAATGCATGGCTTAAACAAAGGAAGGCATAATATGGTTCATTTACGTAAAGCAATAACTTGAATTGAAATAAGAAATAGATTGAAGGCGATTAATAAAACAATAATAAATAATCGTAAATCAACTGGTAGACAACATGAATGTAATGACGAGGCATCACCCTACATCATTCAAACCAAGATCAACCACACAAATCAACAAGATAGCTTGAGACAACAAAACAACGGTGAATTCCTGCTCACATTCCAACAATTCCCCATTTCAAGAAATTACTCTATACCCGTGTGAAATTCCTGCTTGTCCATTGGGGGGAAATTTTTCCCCCGGGGGTAAAAAACAAAATTTTGGGGCCCAAAAGGGGAAATTTCCGGGAAAGAAGGTTCCCCAAAAAAAAAAACTAAAAAACTAAAGGGGAAACCCCCAAAGGGGGCGGGGAACCCCCGCAAAGGGGGCCCCCGGGGGGGGGGGCCCGGGGGGGCCCCGGAAAAAAGGGGGTTTCCCAGGAAAAGCAAAGGGGCCGGGGGACTGGGTTGGCCCCGGGGAAGCTTGGGGCGGGCCCCCCCTTTCGGGACCCAAACGGGGGCAAAGGGGGTTTTTTTCCCGGGGTTTTCCCCCCGGGGAAATTTCTTTTTCCCGGGTATCCTAAAGAAACGGGCCGAAGGGAGGGGAATGGGTAAAAATTTTCAAGGAAAATTGGGAAAAGGGCCCCTTTCAAAAAGGGAAATAAAAACCCCAAATCTAAAATTTCCCCGGAAACCAAAAAAATTTTTTAAAATAAAAAAATAAAAAATTTTAAAAAAAAACTTTTAAATTTAAATTTGGAAATTTTGGGAATGTTTTTATTTTTAAAAAAAAAAATTTTTGAGGGGCCCCCCCCAAAAATTTTGGATGGGAAACCCCTTTCCCGGGGGGGGGAGGCCCCACGCTTTGGGGGTTTCCGGGTTTTTTCCCAAACCGGCGGGTTTTTGGGTCGTTTCCTTTCCCCCCCAAAAAACCCATTTAAATTAAAGGGGAGGGCCCCCCTTTTACCCGGGGGAAACCCCCCTCGGGGAAAAAAGGGAAAGAGCTTAGAAACCCGGGGAACCCGGTGGGGAAGGAAGGTGGGAGGATTTCCCCAAAGAAATTTTTTGCCCCGGCGCCAGTTCCTCGCCGCCCACTCCCCGGGGGAAGTCCCCGGCCCTTTTAAACCAGAGAGGGGTCGGCAACAAACCCCCAAAAACCCTGGCTTTTGAGCTTTAGGGGGATGGGAAAGGCCCCCGCCTTTTTCCAAAAGGGGGCCCTTTTGGGCCCTTTTTTGGGGGTTTTTCCCGGGGCCCAAGGGCTTTTTGGGGGAGGGGCCGGCCAAAGGAGACCACCGGTCTTCCCCCGGGGGGAAAAAACCCCCAGGGCCCCCGGGGGCGGGGAAAGAAATTGCAAAAAGGGCAGCCCGGGGTTCCCTTCCCTCCGTAAAGGGGAAAAAGGTGGGAGGCCGTTTGGATTTGTTCCCCCCGCCAAATTCCAAACGTGGGTCCCCCAAATTTGGGGGAGGTTTTCCCAGGGGTTGGGCCCCAGGGGTTAAAGCGGGGAAAGCTTGGGGGGGACTTTTGTGGAGGCAAACCGGGGTAGGGTTGGGATTTAACCGGTAAAACCAAAGCCCTTTAGGGGCCAATTCCCCACCCCCCAGGCCGCCCTGGGAGATCAAAAAGGGCCGGGTCCTACCCTTTTTCCCACTGGCAAAGCCTTGAAAAAGGGGGCCCCGGGTTAAAGGGGCCCCGGGAAAGGTTCCCCGGGGCCCTCTTTGGGACCCCGCCTTTCCCGGGCCCGGGGGAAAAAAACCCCCAGCCCCTTAAAAATTGCCCCCCCACCAACCCCCGAGTTTGGGTGCCATGGGTTTGTCAAACCTTTGGGAACCCACTTTGGGGAAAACCGGGGATCGGAAGGTTTCCCCTCAAATTTAACCCCGGAAACCCCACCGCCTTTCCCAAGGGAAATGCCTTTTAAACCTTGGCAAAAACCCCAAACCCAACCCAAATTCAAAGGACACTCTTTGATATCCCCCACAAATGCCAAACCCATTTAAATTCCCCTCCTGGAAAATTCCCTTTTGCCCCCCTTTCCCAAGCCCCAAAATTTTTCCCATTTATTTATCATTTTTTAAATTAAAACCGAACTAAAAAATTTTTCCTTTTAATTTTTTAAACAATTAAAAAATTTTTAAAAAGCAGTTTTTTGCGGGTTTTTGGAGGGCCCCCTTTACCATTCCGGGTTTTGGGCCTTCCCGGGCCCCCTACCCGTGGGCCCCAACCCCCGGCCCCTTCCAAAACTTCCCGGGCCACAACCCAAACCCCGCCCCTTGACATGTATAATTCGCCAATTTATCTCCTGTAGGTAGTCTTAACCGAATGAAGTGAGCTACCTTAGTCAATCGATCCACTATCACCCGGATCGAATCATAACTCGCTTGGGTCTTAGGAAGTCCAGTAATAAAATCCATACCAATTTCTTCCCACTTCCACTCTGGAATCTTCAGTGGCTGAAGCAATCCTGCTGGCCTCTGATGCTCGGCTTTGACTTTCTGACAGACATCACAAAGAGCAACATATTCTGCAATTTCACGCTTCATGCTAGGCCACCAATACCTTTCCTTGAGATCTTGGTACATCTTGGTACTTCCAGGGTGAATAGAGTACAAAGTCTCATAAGCTTCTTTGAGTAATGACTCCTTGAGCTCTTCCCGATCACACAAATCGATTCTCATACCACACAAGACCCTTTTCATCTTCATGAATCACGGGCTTTTCCTTTCTTCATATTACTCTTGATCTCCTTGGTATTAGCATCATCGGCTTGGGCTTCCTGATCTGATCTTCCAATGTTGGACGACTTCCAAAGTTGCTAAGTAACCTTCTTGCACCACTTCTAGATCGAGCTTCAAATTCCTCATAGAGTGTTGGTGACTTTCCTTAATCATCAAGGTATTGCAATAACTCTTTCTACTCAAAGCATCACCATTTACATTAGCTTTGCTCGGATGATAATGAATACCAATGTCGTAATCTTTTATCAATTCTAACCATCTTCTTTGCCTCATATTGAGATCACCGGGTAAAATGTACTTGAGCTCTTGTGATCCGTATAAACCTCACAATGATTACCAATGAGATAATGGCGCCAAATCTTTAAAGCATGCACTACGGCACCAATTCCAAATCATGGGTCGAATAGTTGACTTCGTGGGCCTTAATTGATCTGAAGCATATGCCACAACCTCCTTATCTTGCATTAGCACACAACCGAAGTCCTTGACGGGATGCATCACGAGAATATCTCAAAATCCTTCCCGATATCCGCAAAATAAGCACCGGGCGGTTGTCAAATACTTCTTTAGCTCTTGAAAACTTCGCTCACACTCTGATGTCCAAGCAAATTTCTTCTCCTTTTTAAGTAGCTGAGTGAGTGGTCTAGCTTTTCGGGAAAAACCTTCTATGAAACGGCGATAATATCCCGCCATTCCCAGAAAACTTCTGACTTGGGTTACCGTTTTGGGTGACTCCCAATTGAGCACATCTCGCACTTTACTAGGGTCAACAGCGACTCCTTCGGCTGATATGACATGACCTAGGAAAGCGACTTCCTTCATCCAAAACTCACATTTAGTGAACTTAGCATAGAGTTGATGTTCTCTTAGCTTTGTCAATACTTTCCGCAAATGATCCTCATGTTCTTCCTCACTCTTGGAGTAGACCAAAATGTCATCAATAAAGACAACGACAAACTTGTCTAGATATTCCATAAATACCTTATTCATCAGGGTCATGAAATAGGCAGGGGCATTAGTCAAACCAAAAGACATCACGGTATACTCATACTGTCCATACCGAGTCACAAAAGCTGTTTTGGGTATATCCTCTTTACGAATCTTCATCTGATGGTAACCTGACCTCAAGTCAATTTTTGAAAACACTCCTGCTCCTTGAAGCTGGTCGAACAAATCATCAATTCTTGGCAGAGGGCACTTATTCTTAATGGTGACCTCATTTAGAGCACGATAATCCACATACATCCTCTGAGTTCCGTCTTTCTTTTCTACTAGAAGAACTGGGGCTCCCCGTGGCGAAGAACTTGGTCTCACAAAACCCTGATCTTGTAACTCTTTGATCTGTCTCTTTACTTCGGCTAACTCATTAGTAGGCATCCTGTACGGTCTCTTGCAAATGGGTGGTGTTCCAGGAACTAGCTCAATCAAGAACTCTATGTCTCTATCCGGTGGCATCCCGGGCAACTCATCTGGAAACACATCAGGGAAATCTCTGGCAATTGGCACATCTTCCAAGTTTATTCCTTTGACACTACAAACTTTTATTCCTTCGGTCTGATCTGCGGCAGCTTGAAACTTTAATTTGGTTCTGTCTAGACTGGTTAATGTGATCTCTCTGTTTCCACAATCCAGAACTGCTTGGTTCCTGGAGAGCCAATCCATTCCTAGGATTACATCTAGGGATTTGGTGTCTAGGACAATGAGGTTGGCTAGGAATTCTACCCCTTCGATTAATATCTTAACTTCGGGGCAGCCTTGGTTCGTACTCAAATCAAAATCAGGTGATGGTTTGGGGGTCATCAAGGGCGGTACTGTAGTTCTTCCATCATTCTACGGCGGTGCCCTCCAACTGATGAGCAGCATACAGAACTTTCTCATGATCTGTGCACTGAGCAATTGCCAGCTTCTTCTCGATGGAGCGAATCCAATCATCTGCATCCAATGGTTCGGAGGAGTTGGAGAAGGTAGGCGGACGAGTCCTCATGAATTCTGCTAGCTTGGACTGCGGACGAGCTTAAGGAGGTGCAAAGAAAAAAGCAGACTTGATTTTGCTGGTTCAACAAATTAGCCAGAGCAACTGCAGTCTGATTCTGCTGATTCATCATATTATTCATGTTCTGTGTCATGGCATTCATAAGCTGAGTCTGAGCTGCCAAGAAATATTCCCAAATTCTGATCGACATCGCAGGAGGTGGTGGTGGGTTGGCACTGCATTAGCATTGGCATCCACCGCTAATCGCGACCGCTCGAATCTAATGTCAACCATTTGCGACGTAGCACAAGGGTTTGATAGGTAAGAGAAAAAGCAAGAGATAAGTGGTAAGGTCATCTAGGGAGAAGGTAATACCCAAGGACAAAAGCTAACCAAAGGCATAGCCGAAAAGGCTATAAAACAAGGAGCCAAATAAAGCTTTGAACTTAAGGTACGATTGTAACACCGTCTTTGGAGGCAAGTGTACAACATACCCGCACACAAGCAATGAAAATCCTAGTATACGCAGACTAAACGTAACTAAGCCAAAAGAAATGGCATACTCCAACCCACGAAGCACCTTAACCTATCTTATATGGTAGTCTTCTCGGACATACTCTTCAACAACTTGATCTTCACCTCCTTGATTTGATTCTTGCAGATGCCATGGGGTTTGAGAAGTTTCATGAGATAAGGTCAATTTAAATTTCAAAGCAATGTTTCAAAGAAAGAAGAGGAATTAAGAACATAGGAATAAGATGAGAAGAGACAAACTATTAAATACCAATTTGTTGGTTTGATTTAGAAAATAATTTTGAAGACCATGCTAACTAAGAAAGCGACCTACAGTCGATATGGCTCTGATACCATCTCTGTCGGGACCCGGATATGCAAATCCGAAACCTCTCAGGTATATCTTGCACTAGTCCAGATCATGCTAGTGCACACAAGGGAAACATAGATGACATATCATTCCATACATCGAAATAACTAAGAAGAAGCAAATTATTATTGAATAAAGCAAACGACCTTATGGTCAAAGTTCATACACCAATGCCTCTTGGCTTAAGAAACAAGTGAAACTGCAAATGAAAAAAAAAACTTTAGGCCATCTGACATGCCACAGCAATCGTCTGGGGAACGCCTTCCTAGTCCACGTAGTCTTCATAGTATTCCTCCTCATCAAAGTCTTCACCACAAATGTCTTCATCTGCTTTATGGAATAAGCAGCCCCGCAATAAAAAGCGGGGGTGAGTATGCAACATACTATGCAAGTCTCTAAACTTAATGCAAGTAACTAAATGCATGGCTTAAACAAAGGAAGGCATAATATGGTTCATTTATGTAAAGCAATAACTTGAATTGAAATACATAAATAGATTGAAGGCGATTAATAAAACAATAATAAATAACTGGTAAATCAACGGTAGACAACATGAATGAATGACGAGGCATCACCCTACATCATTCAAACCAAGATCAACCACACAAATCAACAAGATAGCTTGAGACAACAAAACAACGGTGAATTCCCGCTCACATTCCAACAATTCCCCATTTCAAGAAATTACTCTATACCCGTGTGAAATTCCGGGCTTGTCCATGACCGCGACACGGCTATTCAATAGTTTTACACTCTGCAGAGGTTGTACAGCTTTACCCACAAGACATGATATTCTCCTTGCGCCTGGCCATTAGCACACTTCCTTTGGTGTGCCGGCAGAGAAATCATGACAAAGCCTTTACAATGCATGTTTAAACTCGGTACCGCCCTCTAAGGTTTCGCCCCTCGGGGCCCCCTCTTGAGCCATGTGAATCTACCCGTACAACCCGGAACCCACACCAACATTTGGCAGTACTCAAGACTAAACATTGCAAATTAATCGGCTAGGTCTGTCCCATACCGCACTTATGGTTGCACGGTTAGGCCCAGTTCAATGGCGCACAAGATTAAGTCCTTAAATTATCTCAAGCAAGACAACCACATCCCAATGTGCCGGATAGCACCCCCTTTACTGCACGATCACTTGCTCAAGGGAAAACATTTTGTTCAACCAAGACCATTAACATCCCTTGCCATGGTACAACAAGTTTTACAACAGCGGCCAACGGCCACAATTCCATATCTCATTAAGTCAAGATTAACATTAATTCTTATGTGATATGAATCCCATCGGACAACTAAGCATGGCTAAGCATAGCTATGATAACCCAATGTTGGTATTATGATTATGTCCAACTAGTAAACAACCCAACCTAGGGTGACAATGGACACATGACATCTCAATTAATCAAGGTGGCATAATGAAAATTTGGCATATAGCTATTCGATAAATAGTTCTTGTATCACATAGCATGCATTTGTATGAAACAAAATAGTTTTGCAAACATGGGTTCAATATGATCAAAGGACTACGACTTGCCTTCAACCTCTCCCGCTGCTGCTACCTCCGCTGGATGCTCCTCTCGCTCAACCGATGCGTCGTCTATACGCGAAACACGCAAATCGAGGCAAAAATAAATAAAACCGAAAATAGATAAAATTCAAAAATTCATAAAAATGATACCAACAGATAGATCTTGATTTTATATGAATTTAGAAATTTGAATCGTTCGAATCGGAGTTCGAATGGAGGAGAACGGGCCTTCTGAAGTTTAAATGGAGAGAAAATCAGAAAATTGATAAGGGATGACACGTGTCGGGCTAGGATTGGTTGGAAATTTGGAAATTCGGGAAATAAACAGAAAAGGAAAAATACTCTCACTGACGTGCGGGGTCCGCAGGTCAGTGACCCAATCATCGGCTCGGTGGCGATGACATGGCATCTACGTGGCTTACACGTGGGCCTTAGGGCGCATGTGGCAGGGACGTGGCATGGCGTGGCACGATGTGGCGCACACATGTCTTGCGCGTGGCGCCACGTGGCGGGTGACTCAGTGCGACATGGCGACACGGTGACGCGGCACCGTTGACGAGGACGGCCACGCAGATCTAAGGCTGAGATGGCGCATACGCGGCGGACACGCAGCGACAAGTGGAGAGTGACAAGGCATGGCTAACGGAGTTGCTTACCGAGTAATCGTGGCGCAGATCTGACCGTAGATGGATGATCCGACGACCACGATCGCTGGTGAGGATTGACGAAGAGGCGGCGGCGTTGTTTTCACCGGAGACGAAGAAGACGGGGTGGCGGCGACGCTACAAGGCACGGCTTACCACCGAACTGAGGGCAAAGGAAAGAGGACACAGCGGTGAATTCAATGGTACAACTAAACACGGCGGAGGCTCACCGGTGAGAAAGAAAACAGCGGCGGAACGTACTAGGGGCGGCGGCCAACTCCGGTGAGGGTGTGCGCACGGCCGGCGACGTCTCTGGTGAAAAGGTTAGGGCGGCGGTGCGGCGCGAGGCGGCGATCACGACGCATAAAACGGAGGGTGCTTTTATAGCCTAGGGATGCGTGAAGTAGGCGCGGAAGTCGAGGGCGATGGCTGCGGCTAGGTTACGGGCGGCGGCGAATTGCTTGGGCGACGTGGCGTCTTCAAGTTCCTTGGATCGGAATCGGACGGTGGAGAAACGGGACGATAGGGTTAGGGTTTAACTGAGTTATGGCGGCGCAATTTCCAGCCGCTAGATCGAGAATCGACGGTTGGCGATCGATGGGCTAGGATAAATGGGTTTGGACCGGTCCGAGCAGGAGGGGCGATATAATGAACAGTGAATTCGGCCAGCAGAAGAAATGATGAATTAAGAAAATCCGAATAAACTTCAAATAAATAGCAAATAAATTCAGAAAAATCTCCAAAATGCCGGTTCCTTGAAGCACCAGAAACCAATAAAACTGGAAACCTTTAATTTGGATGATTAATCAAATTAAATCTTATAATTATTAGAAAATTCAATTTAAGCTTTGATTATTTCCGAGAATCTGAATGGTTCATTTTGATTTTAAACATACCAAAACTTAAATTTTGGGATGTTACAAACCTCCCCTTAAATGGAATCTAGCTTCGACTAGAGAGAATAGGTGGGGAAACTCGGACTTCAGATCCTCTTCTTGCTCCCAAGTGGCTTCATCTTCCTAATGATTGCTCCAATCGACTTTGCGTAAACGGATGATCTTGCTTCGGTGATGCGCCTGCAACATCCAAAATCTTCACCGGTCGCTCCTTGTAGGTGAGATCCTCTTGCAAATCGATGGCTTCCAATGGCATCTGTTCTTCTGGCACTCGCAGGCACTTCTTCAATTGTGACACATGGAACACATCATGGATTCCAGCGAAAGACTGAGGCAACTCGAGTTTGTAAGCAACTTCTCCTCTTCGTTCCAAGACTTTGAACGATCCCACATATCTAGGGGCAAGCTTTCCTTTTACTTGAAATCTCTTAACTCCTTTTAGAGGGGTGACTCTAAGATACACATAATCATTAGGCTCGAAACTTAAATCTCGGCGACGATTATCTGCATAACTCTTCTGTCTACTTTGAGCTATCTTTAACTTGTCTCGAATTAACTGCACTTGCTCTTCAGCTTCTTGCAATACGGCAGGACCAAATAACTGTCTTTCCCTAGTCTCTTTCCAATTGAGAGGGGTTATGCACTTTCTTCCGTATAAGGCTTCGAAAGGAGACATTTGCAAACTGGCCTGATAATTGTTATTGTAAGAAAACTCTGCATAGGGCAAACACTTGTCCCACTTAGCACCATAGGTTAAGGCACAGGCTCTTAACATGTCCTCAAGAATCTGGTTCACTCGCTCTGTCTGTCCATCGGTTTGAGGGTGATAAGCAGTACTGAACCTGAGATGAGTCCCCATCGCTTCATGCAAACTCTGCCAAAAACGAGAAGTAAACTGAGTTCCTCTATCGGAGACAATCTTCTTAGGCACTCCATGAAGACTGACAATCCTTGACATGTATAATTCTGCCAATTTATCTCCGGTGTAGGTAGTCTTAACCGGAATGAAGTGAGCTACCTTAGTCAATCGATCCACTATCACCCAGATCGAATCATAACCTGCTTGGGTCTTAGGAAGTCCGGTAATAAAATCCATACCAATTTCTTCCCACTTCCACTCTGGAATCTTCAGTGGCTGAAGCAATCCTGCTGGCCTCTGATGCTCGGCTTTGACTTTCTGACAGACATCACAAAGAGCAACATATTCTGCAATTTCACGCTTCATGCTAGGCCACCAATACCTTTCCTTGAGATCTTGGTACATCTTGGTACTTCCAGGGTGAATAGAGTACAAAGTCTCATAAGCTTCTTTGAGTAACAGCTCCTTGAGCTCTTCCTGATCAGGTACACAAATACGATTCTCATACCACACAGTACCCTTTTCATCTTCAGTGAATCCTGGGGCTTTTCCTTTCTTCATATTACTCTTGATCTCCTTGGTATTAGCATCATCAGCTTGGGCTTCCCGGATCTGATCTTCCAATGTTGGACGCACTTCCAAAGTTGCTAAGTAACCTTCTTGCACCACTTCTAGACTGAGCTTCTGAAATTCCTCATAGAGTGTTGGCTGACTTTCCTTAATCATCAAGGTATTGCAATAACTCTTTCTACTCAAAGCATCAGCTACGACATTAGCTTTGCCTGGATGATAATGAATACCAATGTCGTAATCTTTTATCAATTCTAACCATCTTCTTTGCCTCATATTGAGATCAGTCTGGGTAAAAATGTACTTCAGGCTCTTGTGATCCGTATAAACCTCACAGCGATTACCAATGAGATAATGGCGCCAAATCTTTAAAGCATGCACTACGGCAGCCAATTCCAAATCATGGGTCGAATAGTTGACTTCGTGTGGCCTTAATTGATGCGAAGCATATGCCACAACCTCCTTATCTTGCATTAGCACACAACCGAGTCCTTGACGGGATGCATCACAGAATATCTCAAAATCCTTCCTGATATCTGGCAAAATAAGCACTGGGGCAGTTGTCAAATACTTCTTTAGCTCTTGAAAACTTCGCTCACACTCTGATGTCCAAGCAAATTTCTTCTCCTTTTTAAGTAGCTGAGTGAGTGGTCTAGCTTTTCGGGAAAAACCTTCTATGAAACGGCGATAATATCCCGCCATTCCCAGAAAACTTCTGACTTGGGTTACCGTTTTGGGTGACTCCCAATTGAGCACATCTCGCACTTTACTAGGGTCAATAAATGACTCCTTCTACCGATATGACATGACCTAGGAAAGCGACTTCCTTCATCCAAAACTCACATTTAGTGAACTTAGCATAGAGTTGATGTTCTCTTAGCTTTGTCAATACTTTCCGCAAATGATCCTCATGTTCTTCCTCACTCTTGGAGTAGACCAAAATGTCATCAATAAAGACAACGACAAACTTGTCTAGATATTCCATAAATACCTTATTCATCAGGGTCATGAAATAGGCAGGGGCATTAGTCAAACCAAAAGACATCACGGTATACTCATCTTGTCCATACCAAGTCACAAAAGCTGTTTTGGGTATATCCTCTTCTGAATCTTCATCGATGGTAACGACCTCAAGTCAATTTTGAAAACACTCCTGCTCCTTGAAGCTGGTCGAACAAATCATCAATTCTTGGCAGAGGGCACTTATTCTTAATGGTGACCTCATTTAGAGCACGATAATCCACATACATCCTCTGAGTTCCGTCTTTCTTTTCTACTAGAAGAACTGGGCTCCCGTGGCGAAGAACTTGGTCTCACAAAACCCTGATCTTGTAACTCTTTGATCTGTCTCTTTACTTCGGCTAACTCATTAGCAGGCATCCTGTACGGTCTCTTGCAAATGGGTGGTGTTCCAGGAACTAGCTCAATCAAGAACTCTATGTCTCTATCCGGTGGCATCCCTGCAACTCATCTGAAACACATCGTGAAATCTCGGCAATTGGCACATCTTCCAAGTTTATTCCTTTGACACTACAAACTTTTATTCCTTCTGATTACGATCTGCGGCGACTTGAAACTTTAATTTGGTTCTGCTCTAGACCGTTAATGTGATCTCTCTGTTTCCACAATCCAATCGCTTGGTTCTGGAGAGCCAATCCATTCCTAGGATTACATCTAGGGATTTGGTGTCTAGGACAATGAGGTTGGCTAGGAATTCTACCCCTTCGATTAATATCTTAACTTCGGGGCAGCCTTGGTTCGTACTCAAATCAAAATCAGGTGATGGTTTGGGGGTCATCAAGGGCGGTACTGTAGTTCTTCCATCATTCTACGGCGGTGCCCTCCAACTGATGAGCAGCATACAGAACTTTCTCATGATCTGTGCACTGAGCAATTGCCAGCTTCTTCTCGATGGAGCGAATCCAATCATCTGCATCCAATGGTTCGGAGGAGTTGGAGAAGGTAGGCGGACGAGTCCTCATGAATTCTGCTAGCTTGGACTGCGGACGAGCTTAAGGAGGTGCAGCAACAGCAGCTTGATTTTGCTGGTTCAACAAATTAGCCAGAGCAACTGCAGTCTGATTCTGCTGATTCATCATATTATTCATGTTCTGTGTCATGGCATTCATAAGCTGAGTCTGAGCTGCCAAGAAATATTCCCAAATTCTGATCTGACACTGCAGGAGGTGGTGGTGGGTTGGCACTGGCATTAGCATTGGCATCCACTGGCGAACTGCGACCGGCTCCAGAACGAATGTCAACCATTTGCGACGTAGCACAAGGGTTTGATAGGTAAGAGAGAAAAGCAGTAGATAAGTGGTAAGGTCATCTAGGGGAGAAGGTAATACCCAAGGACAAAAGCCAACCAAAGGCATAGCCGAAAAGGCTATAAAACAAGGAGCCAAATAAAGCTTTGAACTTAAGGTACGATTGTAACACCGTGCTGGAGGCAAGTGTACAACATACCCGGCACACAAGCAATGAAAATCCTAGTATACGCAGACTAAACGTAACTAAGCCAAAAGAAATGGCATACTCCAACCCACGAAGCACCTTAACCTATCTTATATGGTAGTCTTCTCAGACATACTCTTCAACAGCTTGATCTTCACCTCCTTGGATTTGATTCCTTGCAGATGCCATGGGGTTTGAGAAGTTTCATGAGATAAGGTCAATTTAAATTTCAAAGCAATGTTTCAGCAAAGAAGAGGAATTAAGAACATAGGAATAAGATGAGAAGAGACAAACTATTAAATACCAATTTGTTGGTTTGATTTAGAAAATAATTTTGAAGACCATGCTAACTAAGAAAGCGACCTACAGTCGATATGGCTCTGATACCATCTCTGTCGGGACCCGGATATGCAAATCCGAAACCCTCTGTGTATACTGCACTAGTCCAGGATCATGCTAGTGCACACAGTGGAAACATAGATGACATATCATTCCATACATCGAAATAACTAAGAAGAAGCAAATTATTATTGAATAAAGCAAACGACCTTATGGTCAAAGTTCATACACCAATGCCTCTTGGCTTAAGAAACAAGTGAAAGCTGCTGCGTGAAAAAAAAACTTTAGGCTATTCGACATGCCACAGTAATCGTCTGGGAAACGCCTTCCTAGTCCACGTAGTCTTCATAGTATTCCTCCTCATCAAAGTCTTCACCACAAATGTCTTCATCTGTTTTATGGAATAAGCACTCCCAATAAAAAGCGGGGTGAGTATGCAACATACTCGCAAGTCTCTAAACTTAATGCAAGTAACTAAATGCATGGCTTAAACAAAGGAAGGCATAATATGGTTCATTTATGTAAAGCAATAACTTGAATTGAAATACAATAAATAGATTGAAGGCGATTAATAAAACAATAATAAATAACTGGTAAATCAACGGTAGACAACATGAATGTAATGACGAGGCATCACCCTACATCATTCAAACCAAGATCAACCACACAAATCAACAAAGATAGCTTGAGACAACAAAACAACAATGAATTCCCGCTCACATTCCAACAATTCCCCATTTCAAGAAATTACTCTATACCCGTGTGAAATTCCGGGCTTGTCCATGACCGCGGACACGGCTATTCAATAGTTTTACACTCTGCAGAGGTTGTGCGGCTTTACCCACAAGACATGATATTCTCCTTGCGCTGGCCATTAGCACACTTCCTTTGGTGTGCCTACAGAGAAATCATGACAAAGCCTTTACAATGCATGTTTAAACTTCGATACCGCCCTCTAAGGTTTCGCCCTCGGGGCCCCTCTTGAGCCATGTGAATCTACCCGTACAACCCGAACCCACACCAACATTTGGCGAGACTCAAGACTAAACATTGCAAATTAATCGGCTAGGTCATCCCATACCGGACTTATGGTTGCACGTTTAGCCCAGTTCAATGGCGCACAAGATTAAGTCCTTAAATTATCTCAAGCAAGACAACCACATCCCAATGTGCTTGGATAGCACCCCTTTATCGCACGATCACTTGCTCAAGGAAAACATTTTGTTCAACCAAGACCATTAACATCCCTTGCCATGGTACAACAAGTTTTACAACAATGCCAACGGCCACAATTCCATATCTCATTAAGTCAAGATTAACATTAATTCTTATGTGATATGAATCCCATCGGACAACTAAGCATGGCTAAGCATAGCTATGATAACCCAATGTTGGTATTATGATTATGTCCAACTAGTAAACAACCCAACCTAGGGTGACAATGGACACATGACATCTCAATTAATCAAGGTGGCATAATGAAAATTTGGCATATAGCTATTCGATAGAATAGTTCTTGTATCACATAGCATGCATTTGTATGAAACAAAATAGTTTTGCAAACATGGGTTCAATATGATCAAAGGACTACGACTTGCCTTCAACCTCTCCCGCTGCTGCTACCTCCGCTGGATGCTCCTCTCGCTCAACCGATGCGTCGTCTATACGCGAAACACGCAAATCGAGGCAAAAATAAATAAAACCGAAAATAGATAAAATTCAAAAATTCATAAAAATGATACCAACAGATAGATCTTGATTTTATATGAATTTAGAAATTTGAATCGCTCAATCGGAGTTCGAATGGAGGAGAACGGCCTTCAAGTTTAAATGGAGAGAAAATCAGAAAATTGATAAGGGATGACACGTGTCGGGCTAGGATTGGTTGGAAATTTGGAAATTCGGGAAATAAAAGAAAAGGAAAAATACTCTCACCGACGTGCGGGGTCCGCAGGTCGCTGACCCAATCATCGGCTCGGTGGCGATGACATGGCATCTACGTGGCTTACGTGGGCCTTAGGCGCGTGTGGCGGGGGACGTGGCATGGCGTGGCACGATGTGGCGCACACATGTCTTCTTGCGTGGCGCCACGTGGCGGGTGACTCGGTCGCGACATGGCGACACGGTGACGCGGCACCGTTGACGAGGACGGCCACGCAGATCTAAGGCTGAGATGGCGCATACGCGGCGGACACGCAGCGACAAGTGGAGAGTGACAAGGCATGGCTAACGGAGTTGCTTACCGAGTAATCGTGGCGCAGATCTGACCGTAGATGGATGATCCGACGACCACGATCGCTGGTGAGGATTGACGAAGAGGCGGCGGTGTTGTTTTCACCGGAGACGAAGAAGACGGGGTGGCGGCGACGCTACAAGGCACGGCTTACCACCGAACTGAGGGCAAAGGAAAGAGGACACAGCGGTGAATTCAATGGTACAACTAAACACGGCGGAGGCTCACCGGTGAGAAAGAAAACAGCGGCGGAACGTACTAGGGGCGGCGGCCAACTCCGGTGAGGGTGTGCGCACGGCCGGCGACGTCTCTGGTGAAAAGGTTAGGGCCGGCGGGTGCGGCGCGAGGCGGCGGTCACGACGCGCAAAACGGAGGGTGCTTTTATAGCCTAGGGATGCGTGAAGTAGGCGCGGAAGTCGAGGGCGATGGCTGCGGCTAGGTTACGGGCGGCGGCGAATTGCTTGGGCGACGTGGCGTCTTCAAGTTCCTTGGATCGGAATCGGACGGTGGAGAAACGGGACGATAGGGTTAGGGTTTAACTGAGTTATGGCGGCGCAATTTCCAGCCGCTAGATCGGGAATCGACGGTTGGCGATCGATGAGGATTAGGGTTTCGATGCAGTGGGCTATCTTGGGATAAATGGGCGTGAAAGTGGTGGACCGGCCGGCGAACAGAGGGCCGATATGGAATGAACAGTGAATTCCGGCCCGCGCAGAAGAAAAGAATTGATGAATTAAGAAAATCCGAATAAACTTCAAATAAATAGCAAATAAATTCAGAAAAATCTCCAAAAATGCAGAAAAATTCCTTGAAGCACCAGGAAACCAATAAAAATTGGAAACCTTTAATTTGACGCATAGATTAATCAAATTAAATCTTATAATTATTAGAAAATTCAATTTAAGCTTTGATTAATTCCGAGAGAATACGAATGGTTCATTTTTTATTTTAAACATACCAAAACTTAAATTTTGGGATGTTATAGCTTCCTTCCTCTGGTCTGGGGAAGCGAAGCTCGTGATGAGCCCACACCGCCTGGCGGGGGGCTCGGTGGTCTGGCGGCGGCCGCTGCGCTTTGTTGCTGCCAAGTAAAGAAACTTTGTTAGGCCCTGAGAAGCCAAGGACGTGAGCTCGGGAAATTGGCTATGATCGTCTTCACCGTGGCGCGGTCACCCCATTCGATGTGAGGCCTCTTCATCCCCTGGCGGTCAGCTCCGGTTGAGGGGAGTCTTTTCTTTCCCTTTTTGCTCTTGCCCTCATCGGGCAAGGGGAGCAGTCTCCGCGCTGTCTCCCACAACTCTTGATGATCCTACAAGCAAACACGGGTCAGGCAAAGACGTGCGCATGTTCGGATGAGGCTGTAGGTCGTGGAAGGCTTACCTCGGGCTTTCGTCGCAAGACGTTCTTCGGGACCGGGTCGTCGAGAGTGTACTCATACGCCAGTTTCCCGAACATTTCCTGCATCCTGGCCGCGACCCAGGACTCCTTCGGCGCTACACGATCAAGAGCCATCAGAGGAGGAAGAAGTACGAAGTCAAGCAAAAGCCTTGTGGCTGAAGACCTTACCAGATGAACTCTCGCGGGTCGAGTCGTCGCGTCCCTGGATCTGGGAGAACGGATGTAACCTCTTCCGCAGAGGAGACACCCGATTCCGCAGAAAGTCGTTCGCGATCGCCTGACCGGTGAGACCGCGTGTGGCGCAAATGTGGATGGCGGCGATGGCTTCTGCGTCGACGTTGAGGTCCTCAGTCTCTGGGGTTTCTATCTTCCCAGTGACGGCGGCTCCTTCGTATCGCAGCCTCCCGTTCTCCCCCTTCTTGAGGTAGAACCAGCGCTCTGACCATGGACCAAGAGAGTCCTAGCCAGGGATCTTGGGCAGAGCCCACTTGAGCCCGGGCCGCTGCCGGAAGTAGAGGCACCCGACCACGGGGTCCTTCCCGGAGCGGAAGAGGGAGAAGTAGCGGAAGAAGAGCGAGGGCGTGGGTAGAATCCCTAGGAACCCCTCGCATAGATGGGAGAAGACGGCTAGGGTGAGGACGGAATTGGGTACCAGGTTGATCACTTCAATTTGGCAACTGTCGAGGATGTCGGCCAGGAATTCGCTCTCCGGGGTCCGCAGCCCGAAGAGGGAATGCTGCTCGGTGCAGATGATCTCGTCATCTCGAGGACGAGGTTCGGTCTCGCCACCGGGCAACCGCCAGGTCACCTGATCCAACAGCCCCAGGGCCTCGAGCTCCTTCATCCTCGTGACCGACAAGGTACTTTTCCCCAGCTTGGCCATGGCGAAACGTCGTGTGGAGATGAAAAGGCGGTATGCTCGGGCGAGAAGGCTTGGGAGGAGGGCGCAGAAGCTTTCAGGCTGATGATCCAAAGCTCGGGGTCTTCCACGGCGCTCTTGGGATTTAACCTCCTACGGCGCCTCAAAAGGCGCGCCAGGCATGATTAGACGGGCTCAATTAAGACCTGGGCGGCGGACTCGAAGCACTACAGGTGTCCGCCGGCTGTTGGCATCCGTATCACTTCGGAAAAATCAAAGGTCGCCAGGTGTCTCGCCTGGGGTTCACTTTGCGATCTCCGCCCGACCTCGAACAAGGTTCCAAGACCTTGCAAGGGTTGCCGCCAATGACTTTGTTGGGTGAGGCTCGAGGCCGTCCTTGGTGCTACTTCTACGACCTTGAGCCTCGGGGGCTAGCTGTCGGGGGCCGGGCAACCCTTGGTCGGTCAGCACAGTCAACCGGTCCCCTAGCTCGGAAGGCCTCGATCAAAGACTCGGATCAAGCTCGAAGCCGCTCGACCTAGGGCGCAGATATCTCGAGCTCGGGGCCCTCACGACCGCTTGTTTGGGATGATTCAAGGTCGGTGGCGTTCCTTGATCCCGACACGTCATCACTTGGCGCTTGCAGAACGTGGGATCGTGGAGTAATGCAGTTGCTGCGGATCGAACGGTTTCCACCGCTATCAATGTGCATGAAGGCCACGATCCGAGGAATACTCCCGAACGCTGCAAGGAGAATGGGTATAAGATCGAGGCTTTGTATACACTTAGGGCAGATAACCCAAATACAAGACACACCCGAAGTTCAAGTTTAGACTTAGCATCATCAAGATTGAGTCAGAACTCTCTTGTACTCACAAACATCGGAACCACCACCGCAAGGTGACCGAGTAGAGCCATTACCTTCTCGGGGCTCGAACCAGATAATCCTCCATCTCGTTCGTTGTCCCCTAGCTCCGACCATCGACCTCCTCGACCTCATTCCCCTGTTCGAGCAAAGCGCAGTTGTGGTCCCATTTCTCATTGACCCCTACCTCATTTTCTGCGGTTGGCGATCCCGATCGTCGACACTAGTGCACTAACTAAATTAAATCTCTATACTAGAATTGCTATGTTGAACAAACAATTAATACTAAGCAATTCTAATTACAATCAAGCAATTGATTAATATGCAAAAGGTAAATACTTGAATGTAAAGAGACAAGAGACTACCGATGTTTTTCCGTGGTGTTCGGAGACTTGCCGGTCTCCCCTAGTCCACGTTGAGGCAAGCCCAACCACTTGGACCGGCTCCCGCTCGAGCACCCGCCTCTTTTCACTAGTCGTGGTTTTTCACGCTTTCGCGTAGGCTCAACCCGAACCTTCACAAACTTCGCCGGAGCTTCTCACAATCTTGAGAGCTCCCGCGCACGACGCCTACGCTGTCTAGGAGTCGGCAACCTCCAAGAGTAACAAGCTGCTCCTTCGCTTGAACTTGACCGAGCACAACGAATGCGCTCCCGGTGATCACCAAGTGCAACACATGCACAAGGACTCCCTCAAGTGCAACACATGCACAAGAGGCTCTCAAACCACTCCCTAATTGCAACACATGCAATTAGTCTCACTCTTAGCTCAAGAATCAACTTGAGGATGCAACACATGCAAACCACCTCTACACAACTCACACAAGAGTCAAGACACTAACAATAACACCAAAGACCTTGCCACTGCCCCAAGGTCTCCTTTTATAGCCCACAAAGGAAAACTAGCCGTTTGGGGGCAAATGGGCGAATCAAGAAAAGCCCGGTCCGACCGACCAGTGGTCCGACCGCCCTCACAGCCAACGGTCGAAAATCGGACCGTACACGGCGGTTGGACCAAGACACCTCCTTGTCGCATCATGAAGTTGGTCGCACGACTCGTCGGCCGCACCGCCCAACAAAAACCGGAAAACATGCCTTTCTGGAAAACTCACACCGTCGCACCGGAGCCAACCCGGTCGCACCGGAGGTTCGGTCACACCGGCTTCCATCCGGTCGCACCGGTCACACTTTTTCGGCAAAGCACAGATTTGGCAAAGACACGCCGGTGTGAGCCCGGTCACACCGACAACCGGTCCGACCGACTGGGGTCCGGTCACACCGACCCCACAGACTCCAAATCTGATTTTTCGCGCAATCTCTTTTCCGAAAAACCAAAAACCATTCCTTGAGCCATAAGATGATCAACACATAATCATACACATGTGCAAAGCACATTTGCACCAATTTAGCTCATGCTCAAGAGATTTCAACCAAATTGCAAAAACGCATTTTGCAATCAACTCCAAATCTATTTGCAACACGTATTAAGCAAATCAAACTCGAGTTTATGAGATTAATCCCCCTAACCATGTGAAGGTCAACACAAGACCCAGTCAACTTGCCAACACCCGTTGCAAGCCCTACTCACATGCTCTCAGGATTCCGGACTCATAAACCTCAGTTTATTCGCACAACGAACTTGCAAAAACACATTAAACCAATTTCATGCTTGAGCACTACTCTTTGCAACACATGCAAAAGTCTAGCACAAGCAACACCAAATCAAGGTGCATGAACTCTCTAATTGCAACACATGCAATTCTCTAGTTTCATGCAACCAAACCAAATCAAACTTCACATTAAAATCAAATCACATGTATGAGCTCTCTACTTGCAACATATGCAAGCCTCTAGCTCCATACAAACACTTAAACACCAAATGAAACATATGTGCTCTCTACTCACAACACATGCGAGCCTCTAGCACATACACAACCACAAACACCAAATCATGCTTGAGCTCTCTCCTTTTTCAACACATGCAAAATTTAGCTCCAAGCAACCACAAGATTTAAGAAAGATTGTTTTGAAACAAAACAAACATGAAGCTTCAACATTTGCAACACATGCAAAAGTGAACTTCACGCAAAAGCCAACGCATATTGCTTATCCTATTTGCAACACATGCAAATCAAAGCATTATGCGAAAACCAAACACATATACTCTTCTTCTTTACAACACATGCAAATCCGAGCATAATGCAAAACAACCAAGCATAAGCTTAACACATTCGCAACACATGCCAAATGGTTAACCCTTATGCAAAAACCAAATCCAAATGATTTGAGCTCGAGTGAACGCAGGATTGAGATCACCAACATATGATGAAGCTCAAGCTAGGAGACAACCCCTCTTAATAGTACGGCGATAAAAACTAGACTCAAAGACTACAAAGTTCTTAGCCTATCTAGTTATACCTTCGCCACCGCACGCAAGCAAACCCCTTTGGGGTCTTTATGATCTTCACTTATACTCCCCCGGGATCATCACTTGACTCCTCTTTATCTTCGGGATCCACTCTTGACGCCCATCACCTCATGATGCCGTCCTTGTCCCGTTTTCATTCATCCTTAGACTTAACCTAAACTCAAACAAAACTCATGAAACTTGTTAGTCCAAGATGCATGGTTGTCTCAATTATCTCTTGCACTCCATTAACACATAATGGATGCCTTTCGATCAATTGAGCACAACCTTAATCAATTTGAATGATTTAAATGTGTCTTAAGTACAATATTGCAACGCATGCTTCATTATACTTAAGAGCTATTCATTTGTCCTTAATTAATCAAGGAACACCATCAACACATGATGAAATATTCTTTAATGATTAATCAAGACAAATGAACTCAATTTAAATTTTCATTTAAATTGATATGAGTATATATTAACTACACAAGTTTTTATATACTCATGTTGATGAGAGGTAATGATCCATTATGTGTAAATTATATGGAAATGATCATTACTCTAAATCATCAACTATAGAATACATTCCACATGTATGTGTGCATAAATATAATTGACTTGAAGATAATATGCACATATTCAATTTGATCATATTGGAGTATATCCTATATTACCATGAGTATACTATAACTAGGCAATACAAATATATACTCAAGGATTTAGTTCCTTTGTCTTGATCCTTATATGTATCAATAAAGAATCGATCAATACAAAGAGACTTTCAAGTTAAACTACAAACTCCCCCTAAGTATGTGCATCCATGTAATGTGTGGATTGGGAAACATGATGCACATTTGTGGTTAATATAATGGGGACATTCATATTTTAACTTGAATCCAAAGTATGCAATTTATACTAGAATGAATATGCATACATACCTTGGGTTTTCCATTTCTCAACGCGATGAGACTAATCAAGGATATTCTAAATAAACAAGTTAGTCTCGATATAAGATTTGTCATTAATAACAAAATCACATTAAATGGATAATCTCAATATTAGATTTGTCATTAACACCAAAACCATAACTAATGAAGGTTGAACTTACACATGGTGAGGCGGAAGTTGACCGGGACTAGGCGAGGTGCGTCGGAGGTCCAGAACGGTCGGGAGATTGCCGGAAGATGATCGGAGACGGAGTTCGGGCAAGCCAAGAAGGCAAGGAAAGGAGCAGATACTAGCTAGATGCTGCGCGGATCAATGAGGACTGTCGGAGTACGGTCTAGTTGATAGGAATAGCGGGTCTAGTAGTATGCTTTGAGAGCCATGCAAAAAAAACCCTATGTTAACGGGTTTGGGGTTTCCCCTTGTAGGCTGTTTGAGTGGGCCCTTCCTAGCCCTTAGATGAGACTCTAGGGTTGAGAGCTGCATCTAAGGGTGGTAGGTGGCCCGAGAGTTGTATAAATAGGTGTGAGGGGTTGTCTTCTGGGTAAAGGATCTCAGAGGGGTTTTAGATGTTTTGAGTGCTCTGTTGAGCTTTGCCCACTTTTGTGTGTGTGGCTGTGTAACCTCCCTTTCAGAAATATAAGTTATAACTCAAAGATTTCAATACTTGCATTTTACTTCTTGTCATTTACTTTATGCAAGTTACTTTCTGCAATTTAAGTTACGCAAATTTACTTTACGCAAGTTGATTCACCTCCTTCTTCATGCTTTCCTTCTTGCGTCTTTTGCGATCTTGAGTTGTTGATCTTGTGTTTCAAATCTGTGTGTTTTTTCGCTTGCTGTGATAAGTTTCCAAAATCTTTTCATTTCTCAAGATCCCAAGAGCAAACCTTAAAACAGATTCCCTATTCTTTCTGCTTTTCTTTTTGTGCTCTTTCTTCCCAGGCAAAAAGGACGAAACTTTGGGATTAATCCTGGAAATCGATTTGTGAATCGAGTCTCGGTCTGTCCCAATATCGCATCTACCAAGTTTCTTGGAGTTTTGTTCAGCCGATCAAAAGTTGCTTTGATTCTTGTTCTGGGTTGGACTGTCTGTTCTTGAGACGTTCTCGAGTCTGGTACTTCCACCTACTCCAGAGGGATACCACCAACTTTCTTAATCAAGAACCTCGTCCTTCTTGGGTGATCTTTGGTGTTAGTCTTTTGGAATACTGTGAGTTGAGAAAATTTTATTGCGACCGTTCACCCCCCTCTGTTCGCCATCCCGATTCTTCATTATATAAATAGTATAGTGATTTAGTTGGTTCGTACAAATACATTTACGTACATATATATTTTTAGAAAAAATAATTTAGTTGGGTTGCATAGTCGGAAATGACCACTCACTGCCTACTTTTAACTCTAAAGTGACCACTTATTGCACAGTATATTTGTCAGTACTGACACCTCGCATCCATGATTGCCTTTTCAACTCGACTAGACTACACACTCCAGCGTTTTGCTGTTCGTCTGCACACTTGAATCTTACCTTTCGACACTTAGTCCATACACTACTCCTTCGAGACTATAAAAGGCCAAACTGCAGGCACACATATACACCTCCGACTCAAACTTCACCATGGCTGGATCCTCAAACAGAGCATTCTTGTGGACACCTGATATGAGCAGTGTATCCCTTCATTACACGTTGAAGGTTAGGCGCAGTGGGAAGGACGATCCGTTCAAGGAGGAGAATCTAAGTCAAGTGGTGTCCAAATTGTAAGAGTGGCGTCCCACATCATCGAGGCATAAGGTCACAACCTCTAGCCTGAACCTTGTAACCTCCGACGATCTCAAGGGACACTTGCAAGGGTGGCGTCAAAGGTATTTTAGGGTGTGCGAACTAGCTGACCACCCTTCTGCTACAGGTTTCTTTATGAGATCTTATAGAGTAATGATGCTGCCCGATCAGTATGTAGAGCATATTAAGGTTAGTTACTTCCTATTTATTTACCCTGTTAATCTTTTTGGCATTATTCATAAGTGCACTAATTTGTATGCTCGTCTTGTGTGTTAGTCATTCTCGAAGGATAAAGAGTTGTTGAACAAAAATATCCCAGAATTTGTAGCGATGTATAAGCTCTTCGGTGGGGGTGTGATGCCTGGTTCACGCAGAAGAGGATCTAACTGGAGGGGTAGAGGTCCACCCAAAACTATTGTAGCAGAAAGTTCAAGAGGACGTTCAACTGCCACCGAAAGAGGGTTTGCTCCTAACTATACAAATGAAGATGACGATGATTTCATATCACCTAGACCTCGACATTCAAGCACTATCACAACAGGCCGTTCAAGCACTCCTACAACTGGTCGTTCAAGCAACAATGTAAGACAACATTCAACCCGCACCGAAGGAAGGCTAGCTCCTAACCATACAAATAATGATGATGATGACGATTTTATGTCACCTAGGCCACGAACCCCCTATCATCCATTCGACGATGCCTTATTCCGACAACCATGGCCATAGAATGTATGGTTTTATGACTTAGTGTTTTACCAGCGGCATGTACATATGTTATATCCTAGTTTTATGAATTTCCTAAGGCATGTATATAGTTCACATGCTATGCTATTGCAGTTGTTGTACTTACTGTACTTTGTAATATCTTTATTCAATGTTTTACTATGATTTATCATCAATTTTTTTGTCAAACGAAAGTAATAGACAAATAGTTTTCTAAAATACTACATGAATTATCACTTACAAATATGAATTTTAATGAATTTATTGAACATTGATTTGAACTCTACAATTCTAGCAACTGTCAAAATAACAATGACTTTTAATAATTATGCTCACAACTTACAATGAATTTTCAAATGAAATCAGTGTAACAATGTTCATCATAAATTTAATTCTCTCTAAACAATTTTCATGATTTCTACAATTTATTTGGTTTCGGATGTTTTCGAATTCCAAGGTATGGTTTTGCAATTTTTTATCAAGGTATATTTTTGCAATTTTAATAAAAATGTATTACTTACAAAATTCCTTTATTTAACTAGCACAACGCTTCAAAATGAGCAAAACAATTCTTGACCAAATAAAACAAAATTGTCTATTGTTTTGCTATTCCTACAAATTTATCACCAAACTGGCTATTTTGCAGGAAAAATTACAACGTTTAACTAAAAAATAGCAAAACCACTGGAGCCATCGTCGCAAAAAGATACTGCCATAATTTTTCACTGTACGGCATAAATCATCGCCACATCTGGTTCGGCTGTTATTTCCCTCATTAGCACATGCATGGAACTCCCATTTATGAAAATGACCGACCTCTGCATGTTTATATAACTCGTGCGCGACTGTTCAAATGACTGAAAATAAAAATTTTGACAAAAAAATATAATTACCTGTTGTTTCCTATTCTTGATATTAGTTAAACTTTTACTATTATAGCCTTGCGCATGTTATTTTTGAAAAATTGCGGCTGTCATGACGAAATCACCAAAATGGCAATCCAATACAATCCAGCTGACCTAGACTGTTCAAATTATTTTATTAATTTTCAGCGGTTCCAGTGCCCTGGAACTTTTTATTTTGTATTTTTCTGGTCATGCGAAATATTATTTTTTATCCCGCAGTTGATGAATCTGTGGCAAAATATTGTTTTACTTGTTTTTAGCGGAATCGATGTGTTTAAATTATTCGCATGTTTTTTTCCAGTCAAAGTCCTAAACCACTAAAATATTTTATCGTTGGAAAAAAATTTCAGTTAAAGGCAGCGTGGCCATTCGATATTAAAAAAAAATTGAAAATCAGAAAGCGTAAAAAAATTTGAATTAAAAAAAACTAGGCGGGCCCCATCGATCCAGCGGACTGGAACCGCTAGATTCGGCCGGTTCTAGCTGTTACGGTCCCATGGAAGTTACTATACTGTGTGAAATAAAAAAATTAATAAAATGAATCCAGTCCGCTGGAAGTGGCGAATTTTTTTTTTAAAAAAATCAGCTGATCTAGTCCGCTGGATCCGCGCTAATTTTTTTTTTTAAAAAAAATCCTGCGGATCCCATCCGCTGCAAATGTGAAAAATAAAATTCCCACCATCTCCATCCGCTAGAAATCACTGTTTAAAGGCTATTCTTATGTTTTCATGTGCTAAACAGCTATTAAAAAAATAACACAGACCGGCAGGACAGTAAAAAAAAATTCGTACAATTCCAAAATTCGATGGATCTGATCTGACAAGTCAGCTAGAACGTTCAGCCAAAAGCTGTCTAATCAGAGTAGGAAGGTCTTGAGACTACAGCTCTCCATTGCAAAGGTGCCAGATATAAAACTCTCCGAGTGCAAGACATGTCAAATCTATAAAATCATATTACAGCCAGGCCATGCACTTTGGAACAATGTAGCCAGGTGGAGGTGACAACCGATGGACTGTTGTCACTCTGTGTTGCAATTATTACCTCTTTTCCATGTCTATCTATGCCCGTGGCCTTTCTCCTCTCATCTACTATCTTCGTCCGTTCTTTTCTCCCTCCTTTTTATTCTGTGTAGGCCAAGGTTTGTCTTACTAATACTACAAATATAATGGAACGAAAATAAAAGGCAATGTTGAATGGCTCGTCAAATCTGTTATGGACAGCCATAGCATAGGTATATTCATTAAAAGGAACACATTTAGTGCAATCAATAACCAGATGCAATAATGTATGCCACTTCGATGAGCAGTGACAGAACTAGAAATTTTTTGATGGGATGCACACTTCACACGTACAATTCTATAGTTTTATACAATAATTTGGTATCAACATAAATCTAATAAATATATTTGAAATTTGCTAAAAGTATAATACAAATAGTTCAGAGGTTTTAAAAATCCCAAATTACCAAAATCCAAACCAATTTAATCAACAAATTTAGCCGATTGAAAATATGCAATTTTAAAGTTTTTCAATTTTTTGGGGGTGCCGGAGCATACCCGGCACCCCCCTTGGTTCCGCCCATGTCGATGAGGGCACTAAATCAGCACTAGAAATTCCGAAGAAATTTATGTATGTAGTTAAATCAGCACTTGAAATTCCGAAGAAATTTATCTCAGTAGTTAACACGGTGTCGAATCACCCTTCTAGATTTCGAGTTCAAATTCAAAGTGCTGGAAGAAGAAGAAACAAAATATATGTGCTTAAAATACAAACTTCTGTCCTTTTATTTACCTTCTTTTCCCTTTAATTTATCATTTGTCAGTGTTTTTTCTCTTTTCTTACAACTCCCAACGCATACCAAATATGAACACGAAGTTTTAAATGTAAGTATACCATGTTGAGAACTACATACACAATTTTGTTTCATAATTTTTATATTAATTTGATACCAAACCCAAATTGGCTTGTATGAATATTTATACCTAGTTATTAGTCTGCAGTAAATATGCCTCCTAAAAAGCATAGATTGAAAAAAAAAACATATTCAGCACTATATTTCCAGATCCTACTATGACATACAAACATGCATATCCATATATAGCTTTCAACCCCCAAACGAGTACAGAATATAAATGCTTTTCTGAAGACACGAAGTCAACCAGCTTTTGCATTTTCGAAGACTACACTTGAGCAAGGAGGGAGCGAAGTAATCCAAGATCTTGTTCTCTAAACTAGACATAAATAAATATCCCATTAATAAGTTTCTGCTGAACTGGTCGGCCTATTTCCTGCAAGTAAAGATAGTCAGGATTGGTTTCAGACAAACATTCGGGCTGCTCATATATTTTAAATTCTTTATCCATAATAAAGTAAAGCAAGCGTGCGAACATGGGCCCCAACTCACTGGGACAGGATAGCTTTATTCGATGCTAGATCAATCCTTCTGCGTTACTACGAAAAATAAAATTGGTAACTAAACATAAAGAACAAGCAATATAAAAAATTTATACTACAAAATCAAACATCTATTTCTCCCAATTACAAAAGTTTTTATGGTTTCTTCTCCGGCATGAATTAAAACCAAATATATTGTACGTAGCAATATATATTACTAATCTCAAAAATCAATCAATCGTTTTATCCCTTTTTGCAATTTATATTACCAACTCGTGTTCTCTTTCTCTCGCTATGCCCGCAGCGCGTGCTCCTCGGCGCCATTGACCTCGTCTTCCTCGTCGTCTCGCTCATCCTCGTTATCCACCGCCTTCGCAAGGGCGACACGGGGGCTTTCCCCAAGCACGAGGCGCTGCTGCCAAAGCCACGCCATTCCGGACCACTAGCTGCTATGTGGTCGCGCTCGGGCGTCCGCCGTCTTCGCCGCGGCGTCCGCCGTCCTCCTCGCGCTCACGTTCTTCCTCCTACTGAGCACGCCATGGCGCGCTGTGGAGTCCGCCTTCCTCGCCGCCCACTTTGTCGCGCACGCCAAGACCGCGTGGTCAGTCGTCTCGGAGAAAGGGACCACCGCCACCACCTAGCCTTTGCACCTCCACGTCTTCTGGATCGCCACCGCCCTCAGCACCGCGCTCTTCTCCGTTTCGGCGGTGGTCCGCTGCGCCGACGGTTCGCTGCTCTTCCCAGATGATGCTCTTGCCTTTGCCAGCCTACTCGTCTCCATACCTTTGGCGTACTTAGCCATCACTGGCTTCACTGGCCATGACATTAGAGCCCATGAAGGTGAACTAGAAAACACCAGCGCCGAGGCGCCCATCACGCCGTGCGCCGCCGCGTCGTTCCTCTCTCTCGCGACGTCCAGCTGGATCAACCCATTTATCTCCAAGGGGTATGCCAATGACTCTCTCACCACCGACGACGTCCCACCGGTGTCGCCGGGCAACCGCACTGAAGCGTCGTACGTTTTGTTCACATCCAACTGGTTGGCGCCGGGGTCACGGCACCCGTGAGCGTTGCGCTCTAGCTATCCTTCTGGCCGCAGTTACTACTTGGCCTCCTGTGCCTCGTGGCCATGTACGTCAGTCCGTCACTTATTGATCAGTTCGTTGAGTTCATTCATCGCGACGACACGACATGGGAGATCTTGAATGAATTCCTTTGATTGATTCTGTGAAAACTGTACAGCATATATAAAGTACAAAAGAAATGATTGGCCGGCTATTAATTACCTGTAATAATTAGGGATTTTGCTATAATAATCAGTCATATTTAGAGAGATATGGCTGGCTGTAAATCAGGAAAGAATAATTAGTTATAATGACCGGCCATTATTGGAGATATGGCGGGGGAGGAGGGAGCTAGGAAGAACAGATCGCTGCCACCAACTGCAAATTTATATTAGTAGAGATAGTTTACCTTTGAGCACAAGACTTGCTCCTTAAAAAAGAAAAACAATACGTAGCAAGCCCCAACAACACAAAAAAAAAGATGTTAGATGAAATAGAGAACATTGTAAACATTAGCACCAACAAAAATCAACAGTGCATATATTATTGAGAAAATATAAAAGATACCATCAGAAGGAAAGAAGAATACAAAAATCATAACGCAGAAGAATACAAGTAACCGTAAATGCGAGATAAGTATTTCTTTTCATAAAAATAGGCCAGTAATATATAAAAAAGATCAAGAAGATATTTTATACATCCGACACAATTTAAATAGGATTTGGAGTTTTGGACAAACCTATCGATACCGTTCTGGTGTTGCCTAGTATGTACAATTTCACCACTTAAAATGGTACATACGGGCATGCACTACAAAATGATCTCCTAGAGACACTAAATTGTGTTTAGAGACCCTTTAAAGAGTCACCGTCCTTTTTCGTGACTTCAAAAAGCGTCACCAAGAGGGTCACACAGATGAAGAGTCGTTGGTATCAATTGATAGTGTCACCATCCTATGACGCTTGTTAGGTGATCTTTAGAAGTGTCACCATGTTATTGAACATATACCATAATATATAATTCCTACTAGGAATGTTTTCGTGACGTGATACACCGTGTGTTTTCGTAAAAACAATTTCATTTTTTTTCGACGGTATCTTTTTTTAAAATCATCGAGAAAACGTGTAAAACGGTTAAAAGGATACAAACACAACCACGTATATTTTTTTGCATCTATCTAAGGTACTCTTTTCGTGAAAAATAGCTGGAATGGTCCAAACATAATTACGTTTTTTTCGGTATTTATTTAGGGTCTTTTCACGAAAGATCCACGATTTTTCTGAACTAAAATGTCCTTTTCGTAAAAAACCGTGAGAAAAACCTACACGTAATTACACATTTGTGAGGGGCCTAAACGTGAAAAAAAACGAGGCACCGAAATCTTCGAAGTTTAGTATAGGTATGATTTTTATATATATGATTTCTCTTACTAATTTTGGATTATTTATTTTTTAATGCTGGCACGCTTATTGAAATTAATTAGTAAACTTGTTGCTATACAATTGAGCTCTCATTTCTGATTTCATCAAATACATCTCAACAGTCAGCACAATAGCTTTCATCAAATTTCTGAAACAAAAAAACATATTGCGATACCAAAATTAACAGTACAAAATGCTTCGATTACACCATAGCATATCTCACAAAATTGAAAACAAGAATGCAGACCGCAGCTCTGAGACGCTAACTTCGAAGTAATTGTAAGTATGCCCCAAAGTTGAGGTGGCTTTGTAAATATGCTCCGCTCTGTGTCTATGACATATGGGTCCAGGACCCATATGTCATAGACACATATAGGACATATTTACGAAGAGCTTCTCAACTTAGGGGGTTATCCTCAAATCTCCCGCTAACTTCAGGTGTCCAAGATGCCCTCTGTATCTACATGTTCCCAATCTTGTACGCAGAAATGGCCAAGTTCTTCCAACCTTAAAGACAGGTCAAGAAAATTGAAGAGGCATTGGACAATACAATTTGCTGTAATATGAAAGTAAGCATTACTTGTATACTTTGACTTTGGTGCGCACCAATAATTCAGCTTCACCAATAATGCTGCGTCTTCTTCTTTCTACATGAATGTAAACGCAGAAATAATTAAGATCTGGGGCAACACAATCAAGACTCGAGAAGATATGCAAAGCAACATATGTCAGTTCCATGGAGTTGCACATGTGTAAGACCAGAGAAGCATTCTATCGAACAAGTTTTAGGCAGAACAACAACACACCTGCTCAGCCAGAGATTCAGATAGGACGAGGACTGACCAGCAGATCGGACACCTTAACAGCGTCGGCGGCGAGTGGTGCGCCTCAGGCGGTGCTGGATCCAGAGGGAATAAGAGGGCCGCTCTTGCCACTACCTCTGCAAAACCGCGCCCTCACCGGCCGCCGCTCGCCTACGCAGCATCCACAACCTCATCCCATCCAAGCACCCTTGCGCCGACCACCATGCGAGCTTCCTCAACACGGTCTGCACCGGAAAATCTTAGCTAAAAGGAGAATGGGGACTAGCGAATGGAAGAACTGGGAGTGGAGTGGGAGCATCGCAGTCGCAGGATGTGTGAGGGGGATGGGAGGTGGCGGCTGTTTGAATTTGGGAGAGGATTCGGTTGATGGGAATGAATGAAGGGTTGAGATGGGAATGGGAGTTGATCTGACGATTGCAAGAGGGTGGTTCGCTTTTTAAATTTAAAACAAAATGTAGTTCTAGTTGGCGTCATAGTGTTTTGTCCAAAAATTTTATTAGGATAGCCCAAATTTTGGAGCATTCCAAGTAAAAAAAGAATATGTTTTCAACTATTTACTGTGTTTTGGATCTCGAACTTTGAATGTAGATCAAAGCTGAGTATATTAATACTTATTTAGGAATATATTAGCCATGTGCCCGTACGATACAATGGAAACTCAATTTGCGATAAAAAAATTATTTACAAAGAGCACTAACCTTATCTGAATAATAATGTTCACTCTAAATGTACAATAGTTAAATGTTTAAATCAATTCATCGAAGCATACAAATTCCAAGCATCTGTTTACAAACTCAAGTTTAAAATTATCTTTAATTTTACAAACTTAAATAATGACGTCATAGTACTTGGGATTGTAAATTTGTAACGCCATAATTCGAGATCGATTGATCGACCGAAAGAGGCATCACCTGCTACTCTATGGGCGCAAAGACATTGAAGAGGTAGGCGTCATCCGTATATGGCTGCCACCATCAGCGACATGTGTGGCTCGTACACCTTACTCCGGCCATACCATAGCTCCACCCCATCAACCAGCACCGTCTCCTCGCCTCCCCTCGCGAGTGCCTCCCTCAACCTATTGATATCATCCACCGCGCGGGAGCTTCAGCAGCACCGCTAGCCTATCTCGTCGCCCACCACCGGCGACCTGCCCCTGCGCTGCATTAACGAAATCAGGAAGGTCGTCCATTACCTCCGCTCAACGGATGAGCTCAACACATCTGTAAGAGAGGCAAGAAGTAGTAGGGAAGCAACCGAGGAAATATCTATAGAATCCAGATTAATAAATCGTCGAATAAGAAAGACAACAAAAGGGAAAGAGGCGAGAAGAAACCCAACTCTATGAATCGGAGCTCTGTTTCCTTCGAAAGGGAATCAATCAATCCAATCTGAAAAGTACCAGGAGCAATCGCCGTCGATTCAAATACTAAATCAATGAGAGAAAAGAAAGCAATAAATGAGTCATGCATATTCATTTACCTCCCGCAACTGAATTATCCAATTCAATCTACCTGGTGGCCACTGTTTGCTTCCTACTTAGCCACACAAGTGTGCACACATGTCGGGATGAGGGTGGAGAACGGACGTACCACCACTAACTCCTAATTAGACTTAGTAGAGATAGAGATAACAAACTTATCTAGTCGTGTCATGTACAACCATACGCATGCTGCTGGCTGGCCGGAATTAAGTCCATACGTGATTAGATAAAAAGAAAAGATGATTTTGTATACATATGCAAGTAAATATTTAATGGAAATGATGCATATGGCAACTCAAAGGCACATAGTAAAGTTGTATGCGTGCAATATATGGAAAAAGAATCAGTTGTGCAATATTTAGAAATAGAATCAGCTGATTGAGATAAGAGTCTGATACGCCGCAGATCACACATGCATGTATATCCAACTGAATTAAAACTTTCTCTGTTCGCCAATGTATAGAAGATCAGGACAATGACGGTTCTGGAGGAGGGGAGAACGGACCACCGTCACCAACTCGTAATTAGAAGTAGTAGAGATTAAAGAACAAGATTTAACCATTAAATTACCATACTATGTTTCCAAATAAAACATTCATATTATGCTCCAACAAATGTTCATTTTTCATGTTTTTGCACATGTAAGTTTTCCTAAAAGTAAACAATACCGTATGACACTTCAAAGGGTTACCACTTACCAGGACTACAAGATTGTGAGTTGAGTCGTGTGACTCTTTCGTTTAATGTGTCACAAGCAGGGTTCACAAAATTGAAACTTAGAAGGTTTGTGATTTTCGATAATTGCAAAAAATCGCTAGAAACCGAAGGTTACGAAATCAATTATTTTTGGGAATTTTTTTTAAAAAAGCAAAAATCGATCGATATCAGTCGATAATCGACCGACCAAGTAAACTTCTTCGGCAGTCTATTTTTTTTAGAGATTTTTGCTCGATACGAGTCAATAATTGCAATATTTGCGTCGCATTTTTTTTAATTTTTTAATTTTTTTAATTTGACAGTTTTACCAACCGGTATTGGATGTCAAGCCAGCTCGATATGGTCGATAATCGCGATTTTCCAATGATTTTCGTCAATTTTGTGAATCCTGGTCACAAGTGTAGTAATATCATGACGCTGTGTAGTCACCACAAGAATCACGAAACAACAGTATAAAAAAAACACCGTGAAATTGTCATTAAACACCATTTTTCTATTAGTGATACCAGCTTCTATTAGTGATAGCAGCTTTGATACTGGATAATACCTACTATGCCGGCAAAATCGATAATACCGTCTATTTAACTTATTGAACAATATGCTATATTTGATCCTACTACTGTATATTTTAAGTACTATTACAAGTGAAATTTTTTTTGCATATAATTAAACATGTATATAATTATAAATATATACTATTGTATTAAATCCAGAACAGTAAGACAATATGAGCCAGTATCGCAATATATCATTTCGAGAGTCAAACCGGTATAACCTCCAGTACGGTATCGACAAGTACAGTTTTGGACCATCAGTCAGCTATGCAGGGTTGGCATATATGGTATATTAAGGCTTAGGTGGAGCACCAAAGAACAATACAGTTGGGTAAGATTAGATTGCAATCTTGGCCACTAACAAGGGCCACCTACAGTAACCAACTCAATATGCTACACGGCTATGGCCTGGCCGGTCATCCATCGCCCCAAAAGGAACAAAAAGTTGCAATTTATGCAAGAAATGGACGAACTGTAAGATTGTTAAAGTATCTTCCTAGCTACCTGTAGGCTTCATCCATCTAAATGGATATAGAAAACTATTAAGCATCATAAAGAATACTACTGCTTAAAATGGTCCCAGGAGAATAGGAGACCTATGACCATGAAAACGTTCAAACTACAGAATCCATCCTTCCATCCAGCCCCACAGGCAAAGGGCTGCATACATTGAACTCCCTGAATAAGCACTAAGCTTTTTATAACTTCAACTTGTTCGTTTCCATCCACTAATCACATAATTTATCACCCCCTACGTGTTGTTAGTAACCAAAGCAAAAACCTTAAGATGCTCAACTAACCGTCCCATTAGAATTTTGACAACTTCCATAGATTCCCTTATCCCGCTAACCTTTTCTCAATAAGTTAATCTTTTCAGTCCTCATCGTAAACGTACCAATCATTCTTGTACCTTTTTATTCATCTTGCCTGATATTGATGTGTTCACCTTAGGGATAATTTACAGAAAAAGTTAACAGTTTTAATTGGGATTATTTGGTGGCCCAAGGCAAGGAAGATCATGCTCAAGATGCTCTGCATCAAGCTGATTGTGACATTAAACTTTGTGGGGTTCAGTAGTGAGGGGGGGGAAAGGGGAAAAGGCTGGAAAAGAACAGCACTAACAGCATCCGGAAGGCTGGAGTGCTCATAACCACCATCATCATGGAATTTATTAGAAGGCATATTGCGATTATGTGACTAATGAAAATACACTAAAAGTGGAATCAACTAAGGTGAATTTGGGTGCAGAAAAAGATGCTGAACTTCTTCCTCTAAATTCTAAATTATGTTTCCTTTTGTAAATCAATAGAATTTTGTCAGATACAACTTACAAGACTAAGATCATGACAAAAAAAAAGGCATAAAAACAATATGATCAAACTAACACTTTGGGTCAGACATATACATGTCAGATTATTGATAGTCAATGAAACTCGGGACATTGACGCCGGGTAGAATAAACCAGCATCTCGTGATGAAAAAAGTACTTTTCAAGATCATGGATGACAGGAGAAGAATGATGGGTTCTTGCATCACAATCCTGCAACCCCCATTCATGAGTGGACTTTGCGCATGGAAGATTCGTCACATTTTCGAGCTTTCATACCTAGTAGAAGTGGGCACCTAATTGATCATTAGGTCTACAACGTAGCATCTATTTAAGTTGACACTTGCCATTAAGAAAATGCTAAACACGGAGGCATCAAAGGGCCCATAAAGCTAAAGGCAATAAGAGTTCCAAGTCTTAGCACAGTGGTTAATAAAGCAAATGTGCTACGTGGAATTCCTATGAAATTTGCAGATAGATCAGAGTACTGTTGAACTGAACAAATAGGGGACACATAAAAGCAACACATAATATTAGTAACAGAAATTGCTTTATAATCATGACCAGTTCACAGTTATCAAAGCTCATTGCTTTCTTCTATATTACTTAGTCTTGACTCCTGATATAGTAAAAGCGGATTCAACAAGATAACCACAAATCTAACTTTAGCAGATTACATAAATCATACTTTGCCTTGTCCCCAGTCATCTATCTGCCTTCTCGTTGGTCAATATGACGTCCAGCCATTAAAATCCTTCGAGATGCTGTTCGAGACCAGCCATTAAAATCCTTCAAGATGCTGTTCGATTTCAACACGATCCACACTCATACACTTTGATACAAGCTGTGTCTAATCTTTCCAGAAAGTTCACAGGTAAAAGCTAGGGTGTCAAAATAAAGTACCTTTCAGAAGTGAGGTGCTTTTAGATTTTCTCAATAGATCCACTAACCAACTAACAAATCGTAATTTGGGTATAATACCAAACACATCTACTTTTGAGTCCTACTCATGGTACACAGCACTGCAACTTGCTGTTATGACTTATGGGCTTTCAAGTGAAAATCTGGTGTCTGGGTAAAAATAAAATGCATATTTATAGGAATAATTAAACTAGTATATGTTGAGGGACATCCATTCTTGCTTATATTAGGGTGTGTTTGGCAAGGATTCAGCTTCTTCAGATTCATGAATCTGGTGAAACTGAAAATTTTAGCTTCACCAGACGTAAAGCTGAAGCTGTGAGTACATTAAGAGTGTTTAGATAAATCATCTTGTTTACATTTTAGACCAAAAATATAAACTTAATTCACTTTATTTTAACCTACAAGTTTCAGATTTCAGGAGAAGCTGGAATCTGAAGCTCTACCAAACAGGCCCTTAATGTCTGAGTAGAAAAGATTATGCTCAGAATGGATCATCTATATATGTTAATGTTAGCATGCACTCCTAGAAAATATACTGAAAAAGAATAGTACCTTGCCACTGAGACAATGATCTGCTTCCTTACAGTAAACTGCAAGAATGCTAGCATTATCATCTGGCTTAGTCCCATAGCTGTAGGTCAGAAACAAATGATACTCACCTATTCAGACATATGATCCCATGATTGTTTTACTACTCAAAGAAACACATGGTTATAGATACCTTTTTGTCAGATGGATGAGAGCATGTTGACCAGTTCCAGTCAAGGGTAAGCGGTGGTTTCGCTTTATGAAATCCTTGAGTCTTTCACTATGTGCAAGTTTAATTCAGGGCCTGTTTGGAACACAGGAATTTCACAGGAAAATCTGGTGTCTGAGTATAAATAAAATGCATATTTATAGGAATGGTTAAACTAATATATGTTGAGGAACATCCATTCTTGCTCATATTGATGTCAGAGTAGAAAAGATTATGCTCAGAATGGATCATCTATATATGTCAATGTCGGCATGCAGTCCTAGAGAATATACTGAAAAAGAATAGTGCCTTGCCACCAAGACAATGATCTGCTGCCTTGCTTGTAAACTGCAAGAACGCCGGCATTATCATCTGACTTATTCTCATAGCTGTAGGTCAGAAACAAATGACACACCTATTCAGATGTACCATCCCATGATTGTTTTACTCCTCAAAGAATCACATGCTTATACATACCTTTTTGTCAGATGGACGAAAGCATGCTGACCAGTTCCAGTCAAGGGTAAGCAGTGTGTTTCGCCTTATGAAATCCTTGAGTCTTTCACTATGCACAAGTACAAGAAACATAACCGATCATGTGCTAAAATAAATCCCATCCTAAGGATTATGCCCAAATCTACTTTTTTTGTCAAAAGAATATGTAGCAGAATTTTGGGTTTTTGAACAAAAGAGAAGGCAGAGCAATTTAAGTGATTACAAACCCATTTCTAGCCGGTGGTGCAGTGAAAGCTATAGATGCCATTGTTCTCTGAACTTGTGGAGAAGTCAAACAAATTAGAGATTTACCACCCCATGCACATCAAATAAATCAGTAGATACCATAGCGCACTAACCAAATTAATGTCTGCGAGGAACTTATTCTTAAGTAGATAGACTCTTTTGACTGCAAAGACTGGAACCAATATGTGCTCCAAAGCTTTACAACGTTTAACTTTTAACATTTGTCGCTCACATGGTTTTCCTCAAGAGAGCATATGGAATTCAGACTTCAGAGTTGTCGTATCAATGTCAGAAAATGATTGTGCACTGTAGAAAGTATTTTTGCAAATGCGTGATATCTTGTTCATGTGAGGCATTTCTAAAGGATTTAAAAGTATAGATACAGGAGATCTCAAAGAAAACTAGCTCAATTCAGGTCAAATAGGAACTCCTACAAACATTTAGGGGTGAAAATGTCAGTCTACCAGCATGATAAGTACAGGAACTGAAGCCTACATCTAAAAATTAAGTAAACACTTTTTTCCCCTTAGCTCACATATTCACTGTGAGCTCCTAGGATTGCACTAGCACAATTTTTCAGGGAAGAAAGAACTGCACAATGTTCTGACAATTAAGCTGCAACCTAACAAGCTCAAGCAATATAGCGCCCAAAGAGGTGCTTCTATGCATCTCTTTTTAAAAGTTGCATAAATATTAAAGCATGGATAAAGAGCAGAGTGTGCTTTACCCCTTGGCTTGCTTCAAAATTTGTGCAAGTTGTATTGAGGAGAGATGCATAGAAGCACCTCTCAATTAGTAAACAGGACACCATCTCAATTTTTCCAACTCACATTCCAAGAAAAAAAACATCCACGTCTTGCTATCAATATTGCAACTAAACCATTCAGATATCGCAGAGGCAGGGGTGCAATTAGTTGTACATTATTGTAAACATTCTGTGAACAAGAAGCAGATAAGCAAATCTAACTCGATTCAAGCTTGGAACATAGAGGTGCTCTCTACACATCGGTTCACCTCGGCGAAGCAGATCACACGTCCTTTCCGGAAGCGCCGCCTGAGCCGTCGAGGGTCTTGAGGCCCTCGGCCACCGCCCGCGCGCGGTTCTGCGCCTGCCTCTCCACCGCCACGAAGTACAGGCCTGCACAGCGACACCAACACATCAAATCGCACCACGAAGCAAACCAGGCGGAGACGGCGACGGAACGGAACAGAGCAGTAGTGCCTAGGGTTCCTGGTCGGGTGCTTACTCACGGCGCTGCCGATGGCGCACATCCAGAGGATGCGCTGCGACCACCTCTCACCCACCACACCTCGGCCCCCCATCCCCATGCCGCCGCCGCCGCCGCCGCCGCTGGCGCGCCTGCTCGCTTCGATTGGGGCTTGAGGAGTGAGACGGGAGGGAGGGAGTGCGGCTCGTCGCCGGCCGCTGGGAGCGAGGAAGAAATCGACCCAACATTGAGGCGGCGTGGGTGGGAGAAGAGCGACGGCGAGCCGCGCCGGGCCGGGCCGGCGAGAAGAGGACGAACGTGAGCGCGTCGGGCTGCTGGTATCGTGTTGTGAGACTCGACGTCCAGCCTCCAACGGAATGGGCTTCAACCGGGCCTACCGTGTTCGACTCCGCCCTGTTCGTTAGGACTGGGCGTTCGAAAAATTCGGTTTTGGTTTTTAGTTTATTTGAAAATTCGGTTATTTTAAAACTAAAACCGAATTATGTTTGAAAATTTCGGTAACCGACACTTCGGTTAACCGATAGTTCGGTTTCGGTTTCGGTTTTAACCGAATTAATCGAACTTGACTAGCACACAGAATAAACAGTAGAATGTATAATTGAATGAACAAAGATCCAAATCCAACATGCGTGTTGTTTTCTAAGCAGCCAACATATAATAACACTACAATAGAATGAACATATTACAATCAAATAATATGAGAGACTAAGGGTTCGAGTCGCTAACTTGCTTCGCTATCTGTCCACTTGGGTCGCGCATCGAACAAGGATTTGGCCCATGTCACAGTAGTTCGGTTAGTTCGGTTAACCGAGGGTTAAAACCGAATTAACCGAGAAAAGTTCGGTTATTCCATACAGCTAACCGAATCAACAACCGAATAATTCGGTTTCGGTTTTTTCGCCTTTGCCCGGTTTTAACGGTTTTGGTTTCGGTTTATTTGCCTGCACTCACTGCTCGTTGTAGAGGTGGGCATCGTCTTGAGCTGCACCGGTCCCAAGACGGCCCATTGTTCTTTAGGTTTAAATCGTGCTGGACCGCGATAGCCCATCGTGCTCGTCGTACCAGGTTGGATTGGCCCGGTTCGTTTTTGGCGAGCCCAGGTACGATCCATTTGCGCTTCGTGCCATATCGGCCTAGCCTCGGCCTATTTATACTATTGTTACGAGAGGAAATGATCACCGATTGATTTTTTTATCTGTCTAAGACTTTCTTTTTCTCCGGTCGAAACAAAATCCTATTGTGTTTATTCTTCTCGATTTCCTTGATTTGGTTGCTCCTTCCAGTCACATGCATGCAGCCATGCATTTACTCCTTGATTTGCTCACCCACACATATAACGCATACATGCATTTCCTTTCTTTTTCTCTAATCCATCGAGAGTTTTATTCCTTTACTCCTTGATTTGCTCACCCACACATATAACACAGGAACACATGGGTTGTTTCGGATCATGTCGGCCCGAAACACGACCCACACTGCCGTGTCGGGTCGAGCTGCCCATCGCGTCCGATTGATAGACTCGGCACGACCCGAACAACCGTGCCGTGCCGGTATGGCTTGGTCTAGTGCTCACCTCTCTAATCCTGTGTAGCGGGCCAATGTGCTTTTACACACCCACTCACAAGCTTGCTATTGCACATTGATGATCCCTTGCTAGCCTGCTGAATCTGCGCCGCGCTACCTCCCCAATCACGGCATCATCATTCTTTAGCCTCTAACAGATTTTTTTTTCAAACTTAGCCCCTTTTCAACCGCAATAACAAAAATAGTCATATTCTCAACCGCAAAAGCGTCGACAGATGACACGTGTCGTGTCACCTGCCGTGAGCTCCCTAGGTGACATATGTTATCTGCTGGTGCTTCCGTTGTTAGAGATGTGGCTATTTTTGTAACTGCGTTCGGAATAGAGTTAAATTTGCAAAAAATAAATAAATAAAGGTTTGTCAGGAGTCTAGAGAAGTGATGTCATCTCCGATCACCTAGCTGCTGTGTTCATTTGGGGGACTAAATGTGATTAGGTTTAGAACTCAATCAATGTTGATCTATAGATTTCAGTAAGGCTTGCTCTGCTCTGGTTCGTTGCTTCTTTGGCGTGTGTTGACGCCAAAAACGTGAAGGGGGTTTCTGGTTGCAACACACCGGACGAACACCGGGTTCAAGTGTGCGCGAGCGTGCCAATCGATTTGACCCTGCAATCGATAAGGGAAATAGTTGTAAAATTCAATCAAGCGATCCTCGGGCGAATCGGCTAAAATCGAATCGACCAGAAGCCGATTAGAAGGATAACTAGACTAGTCGATTAAGACTAATCCGAGGGTAAAAGGCGATTAATTACAAAAGGCGATGCGCAACAAGACAGAATAAACCAGACCTGGAAAAGCCAATGACGATCAAACAATCGGCGATGCGCAACTTTATTTGATCGATGTCGACTTACGGAGGAAAGATTACAATGCTAAAGAGACTAAGAACTACGTAAAGTAAAAAGCGGTAGATGTGTTGATTGTTGTGGATGCCCGTCAATCCACCCATGGCTCGCCTTATATACCCGCTTAGCCGATCCGAGTCCCGATCCAATACGTCAATACAATCCGAATCGGTTATAGTTTCCTAATTGGACTCTGTTTCCAAATTTCATCCTTATGCCATCCGAAGCTTTCGTACGTTATCCAAACTTTCCAAAAGGTGCCTCGTACTGCATTCAAACTCCCGCTTTTGGCGATTCTTCTAGTAGTTTCCAAAACTGCGATTCCAAACCCGCTCTTATTTTCCAAAACTGATTGAGATCTTCCAAATCTGTTGCAACTTCCGAAACCGATTCAAGTTTATCCATACTTGAGCTCAATCGGTTACACTCACTGATCCCGTTAATCCGAATACATATCGGCTTCTTTAAGCCAATCCGATTCCAAATCGACTTATAATACTTTTATGCCAATTCTGCCCTGCTTGCCAATTTTTGGTGCAAACATATGCCCCCCATTTTTGGAAGATAACTTGTTATCTTTCAAAAATATGTATATCGGCTTCTCTTTCATCGTCGGCTTCTTCCTTGTCAGCTGGAGAACTGTTCTAGTAACCGCTTGTTTTAATTGCGCCGTAAAAATCTCGGTGCGGTTTAATGGCAGGTATCGCCTCGAATTCATTTCCCGCCACTTTTTCTTTTCACCGTGCTATATATATGCGGGACCCTCAGTCATTTTCACGCTCTCCAGCTTTCGCACTTGTTGCAATCGGCTTTCATTCTTCGGTCGACTTCTGCGCCCCAGACTTCTCCTGACAAGAACCGCTTTTCCTTTTCTCTCGGTTGGCGAATGGATCCTCTCAGTCATCGATCCCGATTCTGAAAGTACGCACCAATATTACCTAGGACCAATAGGACCTTCGACCGACACGGTTATTGATGAAGAAATCCTAGACTCCTTTATCGGCTAAGGGTTATAATATAATGTAGAATGGGGAAAAAGTTTTAGGGCATGGCCGATGACTCTTAAAGGGTGGAGGAGCTGGTTCATTCGAGTATCGCCCAAAAGATATCGGAATGGGAAAGGATGGGCATAGCCAGAATGTCTCCCACTAAGCTTAGCCAACCCGAAGCCAATGAGCCCTTAGTGGCCACGGCATGTTATTTTTGGTCGACACCCTTAATGCTTTTCTTTTAGGATCGACCCCATCGCCCAACCCTTTTGGACATAGCCGAGCTTTGTTGCCTTAGGCACGATGGAGATCAAATATCGGCTTTCAGCGACAAGCCAAGATACAAGCTCATCCGGTCAAAAGGTGAGGGATGGTCTAAGTATATCCAACATAATAACAAGGTTAATGGACTAGTGTCGGATGAGGAGCATGTAGCCTTCCTAAACCTGTGGCTGGATCGGTTTCTTTTCTGCGGAGCTTCTCTTGGACCGACCCAAGTTTTCCAGTTCATGGCAGAGCAGTTAGTAGATGGCCGTCGGCTTGCACTCGGAAAAACACTTCTTGGCGCTGTCTATCAAATGATGCACGTTATCAGAAGTCGGCTCTTTTCTGGATTTGCTCAATTTGTCGTGGGCAACGTCGGAGGCCCACTATGGTTTATTCAACTATGGCTCTACAGCATTTTTAGCCGATCACTGATTCCAGAGTTGTTAGAAGGTTCGGCTTTTCCTCGTGAAGACTACCCTGAAGGCACCACTCCTCAATACAGAGCTAGCCGATCGCACGGAGAAAGGCTTGTGATGTGTACCAGCGGTGATGTCAAGATTACCCTAGTCGACTTTAAGAAGTACTTGTCATTTTTTCTGTATTTAGATGGCACAACTTTTGGTCAACAAGACTTCTTTCCCTACAGCAACAAAGCCGATTTCCAGTGGCCTTCGTTCCTACAATTAGATGCTGATAGCTCCTTGATGTCAGCATCGACTTTAGATTTGTATCGGATTTTCATATCTCCTTGCATTCTGCACGTCGGCTTGAACTCTCGTAACAGAACATTCCAACCGTCGTATGAGTTTTATCACCCTTCGGTGTACGCCCGTCAGCTAGGTTTTGGCCAAGTGATACCTAGCTTGCCCCTCTTTCATCGTCTTGAACCAAGGGCCAGGGTGACCAATTCAACTGCAGCTGAAATAATTTTGGATTTGTCCGACGAACTCCAAGTGCTCAGCCTGCCACACTTCTTCCTCAACTCCCGTCGAGCTATCCATTTCTCTACTTGGTGGGCACCCATATCAGAAGCCCTTTATCTGGACCGTTCGCCATCGGCTATCATAGAGAAATTTCTTCCAGACTTCCATGAGCCGACGGTAGCTTCTCCTAGCAGCAGCAGTTCGAGTGAAAGTTCGGATTCTTCTAGCTCGTCGGGTTATACTAACTCATCTGTAGCTGTAGAGGTATCGGCTTATTTTCATAAAATCCCTGTACTCTTAATATCTGCTTTTAGTTTCTCACCACACTTTTTCGCACCTTTTCAGGATGTTGCAACTGCTAATGAGAATATTGCCGATCCACCAGTCGTCACAACCAAAGGAAAAAGGCCGCTCCAAACAACTGGTTTGACTGGATATTCTTCTGGTACTCTCCGTATCTCGAGTCCATCCCTGTCGGAGCTTGCAAAAGACCGACCCTCAAGTAAGCATTTTCTCACCTGACGATTCGCAAATGTTCCGAAATGCGTCTCGCTTCTAACATTTCTCATTCATGTTTGTAGAAAAACCTAAATCTACTAAGACTCACCAAAAAGAACCCGAAGCGCAAAGAGCAAAGCGCCGAAAGCTCCCCTCGCATATCGGCCAGTATTGAAGTAAGTACCGTAATACTTGTACATCCAAAAAAAATTTCCTTCCTCCTCCTCATTGACCCTGTGATGTTGCTCTTTTATCTTACTTTTTAGCCGACAGCATCGGCTCAAGTGGCTGGTATCTTAACCGAACTCCAAGGGACCTCGACTCAGCCTCTTGCGACTTTAAAACCTCCAACTCCTCCGTCACCTGCTCTATCGGCTCTGCCTACATCCGAGACGGTGCCAGATGACTTGTCCAATCTCCTCGGGTTTTCTCTGGACGAGTTGGTTGACCCAGAAGTTATGGTCACGACGACTACCCGGCAGAGACATCGAAAAAATTCGGACATATCCATGAAGGCATCGGCTTTAGTTGTTAAACCGGCGCCAACATGCAGAAAAAAAGCGAATCGGTGCTTATGGAGATAACTCAGCCTGAGGCAGCTATTCTGGCCAACTGTCAACCCATCCGTGACGCTATGGTCGCCGTCGAAGCCGACCTACCCACTGAAGCTATGAGCGCACTTCTTAACGTGTGCTACTTGGATGAAAAGAAAGCGGAGGTTGATGCTGCCAATGCTAGAATCGCCAAGCGTCAAGCTCAAGAAGCCGACCAACGTCTCCTGGACAAGCTGATTGCCGAAGCCAAAGCCGAGAAGAAGAAGTATGATGAAACCGCTGCGTCTTTTATGGCCGCCAAGTCCTCTGTTCAAAAGCTGGAACAAACCAAGAAGCAGCTTGAGGAAGAATTGGCTAAGGTGAATGAACAGCTGGCCGATGCCCTGACTAACTCAAATGCAATGGTCTCAATTTTGAAGGATCAGAAGAACAATATCGGCCAAGCCGTTGCGAAGGTTAAGGCTCAATCGGCCAAAGTTGTTCCAGTCCCTGGAAATGCCAAAGCTGATGAAGATCTGGTGTATGGCATTACCGAAACATTGGGCAAGGCCGCTGCAGCTCTGTCGGGTTTAGGTGCTAGACTTCCCGAGTCCGGGCTGTAAACTTATTGTCGTGTTGAAACAGTGTTCTTGCTATTTTTGTAATACATTTAATCGGCTGTTTAACCGATTATATTATGTCGTTTAATCGGTTGTTTAACCGATTTATTTCTTTGTGCTATGTTTTAATTATGCGCCGATCCATACGCTAGGGTAGTATTGTTTTAGGTACTTTCCGTTGATCGCCTTAGGTAACACTAGCCCCTCAAGTGTCTCGAGTATATACGCGTTTCCGCCAACAAGCCGATTTATTTTATACGGTCCTTCCCATGTAGGTGACCATTTACCGAATCGATTATCCTTAGACCCGATCGGCAATATTGTCTTCCATACTAAATCGGCTTTCTTTGAAAGACTTTGTACGACTTTCTTATTATAGGCCCTCGCAACTTTTTCTTTATTCTTTTTAAGCCGATTTAAAGTAACCAGCCTTAACTCTGCCAAGTCATCCAAATTGTACATCATCAGTTCTTTGTATTCGTCGGCCGATAGATTATTTTGTTTCGCCACTCGCATAGATTCGACGTTTATTTCTACGGGCAATACGGCTTCCTGGCCATAGACCAACTGATAGGGTGACAGCTTAGTCGATCCGTGAAATGCTAGCCGATAAGCCCATAGAGACACTGACAACGTAGTATGCCAATTTCGAGGCCTTTCATCGATTTTTCTTTTGATCAGCTTGATTAAAGACTTGTTGGATGACTCGGCTTGCCCATTAGCCTGAGCGTAATAAGGTAATGAGTTGAGTAGTTTGATGCCCAAGCTTTCTGCAAAGCTTTTAAAATCGTTAGACATAAACACAGTTCCTTGATCGGTTGTGATAGTCTGGGGAATACCGAATCGATGGATAATATGTTCATTAACGAAGCCGATAGCTTCCACGCTGGTGACTTTTTTAAGCGGAACCGCTTCTACCCATTTCGAAAAATAATCAGTAGCTGCAAGGATAAATTTATGGCCTTTGCTCGTTGCTGGGAATATTTGGCCAATTACATCTATTCCCCATCCTCTGAACGGCCATGGTTTGATAATTGGATGTAAAGCCGATGCCGGTGCAAATTGTACGTTCCCAAACTTTTGACAACTTTGGCACCCTTTGTAGTATTTGAAACAATCTTCTAGCATTGTCGGCCAAAAATATCCTGTCCTCCTCAATATCCACTTCATCTTATGAGCCGATTGATGCGCACCGCAGATTCCTTCATGAACTTCACCCATAGCTACCTTTGCCTCTTCATCGCCTAGACACCGCAGAAGTAATCCTTCCAATGTCCGATAGTACAATTCTCCTTCTAGCACAACATACTTCAGTGCTTTTTGACGATTTTTTCGTGCAGTCGGTTTGGATGGGTCCATCAGGTAAGTTTTTATTTCTGTTCTCCAATCGGCATCATCGGCGACAACACCGCTTTGTCGATCAAATCAAACGCTTCAGACGGTTGATTCCCCGAAGCTCGGTCGCTGAGCCAATGTGTTGGCTTTGTCATTCATTTCCCTGGGCACATGGCTGATGCAGAATGACGTGAAAGTTTTGATAACCTCAAGACAATACTCCAGATACTTTGATAGTACTTCATCGTTGCATTTATATTCTCCTTTAATTTGTTGCACCACCAAAGAATGAGTCACCATATGCTTTTATATTACTTGCCCGATCTCGTCTACCAACTGCAGATCCTTTGAGCAATGCTTCGTACTCAGCCTGGTTATTAGAGCATCGGCTTTTAAGCCGATATGCGAACTCGATGTTGTATCCTTTTGGTGAAATCAACACTATACCTATTCCACTTCCTTCTTGACAAACTGACCCATCAAAATACAGTTGCCATGGAGTTACATCGACCATTCCTGCCATAGTATCGTGCCCTGTTATGAAATCGGCAATCGCTTGGCCCTTAATGGCTTTGGCCGATTCATACTGTAGATCGAACTCGGTTAGAGCATAAGCCCACTTCCCAAGTCGTCCCCTTAAAATCGGAGCAAATAGCATATATTTGACTACGTCGGTTCTACATACTACAACGCAGGTTGATGCTAATATATAGTGCCTTAATTTCGTGCAAGCGAAATATAGCGATAAACATAATTTTTCCACCGGAGGGTACCTGGTCTCAGCGTCCAGTAGTCGTCGGCTTAAGTAGAATATCGCTCGTTCCTTGCCATCAATTTCTTGTGCTACGGCCCCAATGGTCTCGCTTTCGGCCGATACATATAATTTAAATGGGACACCCTTCTGAGGTGCAGCCAAGACCAGCGGTGACGCTAAGTATTGCTTTATATCGTCAAAGGCTCTCTGGCGATCGGCTCCCCATACAAATTCTCGATGATCTTTCAACTTCAGCGGTGGTGTGAAAGCTCGAATTCTACCGCATGATTCGAGATGAACCGTCTTAAATAATTAATTTTGCCGATCGGCTTTTGCAACTCATTTTTGCATGTTTGGCGGTTTTGTATTCGTTATGGCCTTGACCTCGGTCCGACTAACTTCAATACCTCTTTGATGTACCATGAAACCAAGGAACTGGCCAGCCGACACGCCAAATGCACATTTCAAAGGATTCATCTTCAGCCCATGAGCTCTTGTGTTTTGAAACACTTTCTCCAAATCGGCTAAGTGCTGCCAGTCTTCTTTAGACTTGACAACCACGTCATCGATGTAAATCTCAACAATATGGTCGATTAGGTCGTGAAAGATCAAATTCATGGCGCGTTGGTAAGTAGCTGTAGGGTCGAGGATGCGCCTAGAGGGGGGGTGAATAGGCGTTTTACGAAATTAATCGCTCACTAAAATCGATCGCTCTAATACACCCCTAAGTCATAACCTAATCAAATATATATGCGGAAGCGATAAATAGGTTTTTGACAATTAAAGCCTAAATCAACTAGGCTCACTAGTGCACTTAACTAAATTATGTCTCTACACAAGAATTGCTAAATTTATCAACTAAATAATACTAAGCAATTCTAATTCAAGCAATCAATAATATTCAAAAGGTAAATACTTGAATGTAAAGAGACAAGAGACAAACGATGTTTTTCCGTGGTGTTCGGAGACTTGCGGTCTCCCTAGTCCACGTTAAGGCAAGCCCACACTTGGACCGGCTCCCGCCGAGCACCGCCTCTTTCCACTAGTCGTGGTTTTTCACGCTATGCCGTAGGCTCAACCCGAACCTTCACAAACTTGCCGGGGCTTCTCACACCTTGAGAGCTCCCGCGCACGACGCCTACGCCGTCTAGGAGTCGGCAACCTCCAAGAGTAACAAGCCGCTCCTTCGCTTGAACCTCACCGGGCACAACAAATGCGCTCCTCGGTGATCACCAAGTGCAACACATGCACAAGGCCTCACTCAAGTGCAACACATGCACAAGAGGCTCTCAAATCACTTCCTAATTGCAACACATGCAATTAGTCTCACTCTTAAGCTCAAGAGGCAAATGGAGAAGAGCAACACATGCACACAACTCCCACACACAGCAACAACAACAGCCCAAGCCCCCTGTAACATCCCAAAATTTGAGTTTTGGAATGTTTAAAATCAAAAATGAATCATTTGCAATTTCTTGGAATTAACCGAAGCTTAAATTGAATTTTCTAATAATTATAAGATTTAATTTGGTTAATCTATGCATCAAATTAAAGGTTTCCAGTTTTTATTGGGTTCCTTGTGCTTCAAGGAATTTTTCTGTATTTTTGGAGATTTTTCTGAATTTATTTGCTATTTATTTGAATTTATTTGCATTTACTTGAATTTCTGGAATTTAAATTAATTTGGAAAATATTTTAATTCCTCAAAACCCTCTCGGGCCGAATTTGCCCGGCCCAAACCCTGTTCATCCGCTCGATCGGCGACACGTGTGCGAACAGGATCGCGCCGCGCCGCCTGGCCGAAACCCTAACCCTAATCCTCTCCGGTTTCCTCGCGCCGCCCGCCGCCGCTCGGTCTCCGAGTTTTCCCCGCCTCCCGAGGCTATTTAAGCCGACGCCTCACACTGCCCGAGGTTCGCCTCTCCGCGCCGCACCCGCCGCCCTACTTCTCGCCGTCCAAGACCCTGCCGTCGAGGAGATCGAGCTCGCCGAAGTATCGCCGCCTCCCGACACCTTCCACCGCCGTTTCATCCCTCTCCGGTGGGTCTCCGCCGTGATCGGTGGCACCATCGAGTCCGCCGCGTCGCGCTCTCCCAGACTCGCATTCTCTTCCGTCCGATCCCGCCCTCCTTCGCCGCGCCCGGTGTCGTCTTCTCCGCCTCCGGTGAGTTGCGCCGCCGTCTCGTCGTCACCCTCCATCGCTCAACCTCAGCCGCCCGATCGTCAACCAAGGCACCAGATTGAGCCACGTCTCGCCAGATTCGCATCCTGCGTCGTCCGATTCGAGCTAACGCCTGGATTTCGCAGCGTGGCGAACCCGCCCCATCTGCGTCATCGTCGCGTCGCCACCCGGCAGGTGCCAAGCCGGTGCCACTCAACCTCTAGCCGCCACGCGGTATGCCACGTCGTCATGGCTCTCACCAGATCGACCAAATGTTGCCTCGGTGCTCTCGGTCTACCGTAGACCATCTCGCTGACATGTGGGTCCCAGGTGTCAGCGGGAAATCCTTTTTCCTTTTTCTGATTTTTTGAAAAACCGAAAATTCCAGCCAATCCCGTGCTGACACGTGTCACCCCATGGGATTTTCTCTGAATTAAATTTTCCGAAGGCCCGTTCTCCCTCGTCCGAACTCCGATTAGAGTGATTCAAATTTCTAAATTTTTGTAAAATCGAGCTCTACATTCCAGAGCCATTTATTTTCAATTTTGAGCTTGTTTTCTTCTCTGTTTTGTATTTATTTGGTTTTGTTGCTTTGTTTTCCGGTAGACGCGAATCCCGAAGGAGCGAACGGAGACTTTGAAGACCAAGAATCAGCACTTGGACAACAAGACAAGTCGTAGACCTTTGATCATATTGAACCCATGTTTGCAAAAGTACTTTGTTTTATACAATTGCATGCTATTTGTGTAACAATGCTAGTTTATGGGAGTAGCTATTTACCTGTTTGAGTATGCCCCCTTTGATTATTGGAATGCCATGTATCCATTGTTAACCATAGGTTGGGACATTTATTAGTTGGACATAATCATAGTACCAGCATTGGGTTATCGTAGCTATGCTTAGCCATGCTTAGTTGTCCGATGGGATTCATATCACCTGTGAGCTAATGTTAATCTTGACTTAATGAGATATTGAATTGTGGTCATTGACCACTTGTTGTAAAACTTGTTGTACCATGGCAGGGGATGCCATTGGTTTTGGGTTGAACAAAATGTTTCCCTCGGGCAATTGATCGTGCAGTAAAGGGGGTGCTGTTTGGCACATTGGGATGTGGCTGTCTTGCCTGAGACAATTTAAGGACTTAATCTTGTGCGCCATTGAACTGGGCCTAACCGTGCAACCACAAGTCCGGTATGGGACGGACCTAGCTAATTAATTTGCAATGTCCAGACTTGAGTATTGCCAGTTGTTGGTGTGGGGTCCAAGATGGACGGGTAGACCCACATGGCTCAAGAGGGGGCCCCGAGGGGCGAAACCTTAGAGGGCAGTACTGGGTTTAGACATGCATTGTAAAGGCTTTGTAGTGATCTCTCTGCCGACACACCAAAGGAAGTGTGTCCTTAGCGCTTGGCATTAAGGGATGATCATGTCTTGTGGGTAAAGCTGTACAACCTCTGCAGAGTGTAAACTATTCGAATAGCCGTGTCCGCGGTCATGGACAAGCCCGGGGATTTCACACGGGGTATAGAGTATTTTCTTGAAATGTGGAATGGTTGGGATGTGAACGGGGAGTTCACTGTTGTTTTGTTGTCTCAAGCTATACTGTTGAATTGTGTGGTTGATACTTGTTTCGAATGATGTAGGGTGATGCCTCGTCATTCTGTTCATGTTGTCTACCATTGATTTACCAGTTATTTATTATTGTTTTTATCAATCTGCCTTCAATCTATTTATTGTATTTAAATTCAAGTTATTGCTTTCTGCAAATAAACCATATAACTATCCTTTGTCAAGCCGTGCATGAATATATTGCATCATTTCCCTACGGCTTGTTGAGTACGTTTTGTACTCACGGCTTTATGCCCTGTTGTTCGATTCTTTGAGGAAGGACCGTAATGAGTATCAAGAGGAGGAGTACTATGAAGACTACGTCGACTAGGAAGGCGTTTCCCCAGACGATTGCCTGTGGCATGTCGAATGGCCCAAGTTATTTTATTTCCACTGCAACAGTTTATTTGTTTCTTAAGCCAAGAGGCATTAGTGTATGAACCTTGACTATAAGGTCGTTTGCTTTATTCAATAATAATTTGCTTCTTTTTAGTTATTTCAATGTATGGAATGATATGTCATCTATGTTTTCACTGTGTGCACTAGCGTGATCCTGGACTAGTGCTGTATACACAGAGGGTTTCGGATTTGCATATCCGGGTCCCGACACCCCCAAGGGGGTATATATAGCCCCCACCAAGAAAACTAGCCGTTTGGGGGCGAAATGGGCAAAACTCAAGCAAGTCTTGGTACTACCGCCTCTATGGGCGGTAGTACCGCCAGAGTCCCCAACGATCGACCAATCGGACACTTTTAGGTACTACCGCCTCTCGAGGGCCGGTAGTACCGACTCTCTGATACTACCGCTCCTCCTCGGCCAGTAGTGCCGGCCTCACCGAGCCAAAGAACATCACAAGATCAGAAAATAGCTACGGCGGCTAATACGGTGTATCAGCACTTACAGTACTACCGCCTCAAGCCCGGTAGTACCGCCAACACAAAACAACAATACAACCTTCGAAAATACCTATCACCAACCAATGGCGGTAGTACCGCCCGGCGGTACTACCGCCCAGACATCTTGATAGTGCCGCCACAGGAGAAAATCCAGATTTCAACCTCCAAATCCATTTCTCCAAAAACCAAACTTGTTCTTTGAGCCACAAAGATGATCAACACATGATCATACACACGTGCAAAACACATTTGCACCAACTTAGCTCATGCTCAAAGAATTTTAACCACAATTGCAAAAACACATTTTGCAACCAACACAAAATCTATTTGCAAAACGTATTAAGCAAATCAAACTCGAGTTTATGAGATTAATCCCCCTAGCCATGTGAAGGTCAACACAAGACCCGGTCAACTTGCCAACACCCGTTGCAAGCCCCACTCACATGCTCTCGGAATTCCGGACTCATAAACCTCAGTTTATTCGCACAACGAACTTGCAAATAACGCAATAAACACATTTCATGATTGAGCACTACTCTTTGCAACACATGCAAAAGTCTAGCTCCAAGCAACATCAAATCAAGATGCATGAACTCTCTAATTGCAACACATGCAATTCTCTAGTTCCATGCAACACTAAAACCAAACTTCAACTAAAACCAAATCACACGTATGAGCTCTTTACTCGCAACACATGCAAGCCTCTAGCTCCATACAAACACACAAATACCAAATCAACCATATGTGCTCTCTACTCACAACACATGCGAGCCTCTAGCACATACACAACCATAAACACCAAAACCAAGCTTGAGCTCTCTCCTTTTGCAACACATGCAAAACTTAGCTCGAAGTAACCACACGGTTTTAAGAAAGATTGTTTTGCGAAACCAAAACATGAAGCTTCAACTAATGCAACACATGCAAAAGTGAACTTCACGCAAAAGCCAACGCATTAGCTTATCACTTCTTGCAACACATGCAAATCAAAGCATAATGCGAAAACCAAATGAAACCAAGCATAAGTTTAACCCATTCGCAACACATGCCAAATGGTTAACCCATATGCAAAAACCAAATCAAATAAGATTTGAGCTTGAGTGAACGCGGAATGAGATCACCAACACATGATGAAGCTCAAGCAAAGGGAACGACCCCTCTTAATAGCACGGCGATAAAACCTTAGACTCAAAGACTACAAAGTCCTTAGCCTATCTAGTTATACCTTCGCCGCCGCGCACAAGCAATCCCCTTTGGGGTCTTTATGATCATCGCTTTGATACTCCCCCGGGATCATCACTCGACTCCTCTTTATCTTCGGGATCCACTCTTGACGCCCATCAACTCATGATGCCGTCCTTGTCCCGTTCTCATCATCTCATCAATCTTTGGACCTAACTTAATCACAACTCATACAAATAGTTAGTCCAAGATGCATGGTTGTCTCAATTATCTCTTGCACTCCATTAACACATAATGGATGCCTTTAGATCAATTGAGCACAACCTAAATTAATTAAAATGATTTAATTGTGTCTTAAGTACAATAATGCAACTCATGCTTTATTATACTTAAGAACTATTCATTTGTCCTCAATTAATCACAAAACACCATCAACACATGATGAAGTGTTCTTTAATGATTAACAAGACAAATGAACTCAATTTAAATTATCATTTAAATTGATATGAGTATATATTAACTACACAAGTTTTCATATACTCATGTTGATGAAAAGTAATGATCCATTATATGTAAACTATATGGAAATGATCATTACTCTAAATCATCAACTATAGAATACACCCCACATGTATATGTGCATAAGTATGATTGACTTGGATATAATATGCACATATTTAATTTGATTGTGTTGGAGCATATCCTATATTTCCACGAGTATACTTATAACTAGGCAATTCAAACATATACTCAAGGATTTAGTTTCTTTGTCTTGATCCTTATATGTGTCAACAACGAATCGATCAATACAAAGAGACTTTCAAGTTAAACTACAAACTCCCCCTAAATATGTGCATCCATGTAATATATGGATTGAGAAACATAATGCACATTTTGTGGTTAATATAACGGGGACATTCATACTTTAACTTGAATCCAAAGTATGTAATTTATACTATAATGAATATGCATACATACCTCGGGTTTTCCATTTTTCAATGCGATGAGACTAAACAAAGATATTCTAAACAAACATGTTAGTCTCGATATAAGATTGTCATTAATAACACTATCGCATTAGAGGATAAACTCAATATTGGATTTGTCATTAACACAAGATTAGATTTGTCATTAACACCAAAACCATAACTTAATGAAGGTTGAACTTACAGTAGCGCCTGCGTTTTTTAAGCCGAATGTCATTACTGGCCATTCATACAACCCTAATGCGCCAGGGCATCTGAAGGCAGTCTTGGGTATATCGGCTTCCGCCATGAATATCTGGTTATACCCGGCATTGCCATCAAGAAAACTGATAATCTTATTACCCGATGCAGCATCGATAAGCCTATCGGCTATAGACATCGGATATTCATCTTTTGATGTGGCTTTATTCAAATCTCTGAAATCTACGCATACTCGCAGCTTACCGTTCTTCTTCATGACAGGCACAATGTTAGATACCCATTCGGCATATCGGCAAGGCCTTATGAATTTGGCTTCTAGCAACCTTTCAATTTCTTCTTTTATTATGTCATACAACTCTGGATTATAACGACGAGGAGGCTGCTTATATGGCCGATATCCCGGCTTGATAGGTAGCCGATGTTCTACTAACCGTCGACTTAATCCAGGCATCTCATAATACTCCCAAAGTAAAACAATCCTCAGATTCTCTAAGTATTTTGACCAACTTATTTTTGTATTCTACATCTAAATTTGCACTTACAAAAGTTGGCCTTTTTCGATCGCCTTCTCCTATGTCGACTTCTTCGAGCATATCGGCATAAGTAAAGCCTTGGCCCAATTTTTCGCTTTGGAAATCTTCAATAGCTCCGCAGGAATTTATCCCATGCCGATAGCTCCTTGCTTTGTCTTGTAGAAGTTTGATCATTTTTGACCCCATCTTCTCAAGATCTCACCGCCGATCAAAGGTGCCCGCTTGACACCGACGGCGAAAGGCCGTCTTTCCAATGCTGATGAAATCACAATCGTCTAGTGCCTTACCTGATATGCATTCTGCTTCTTCGTGTGGCCAATTTGCATCTGAACTAGCCATTGCAATATGAGCTGATGTATCGGCTGATACAACTTCGACCTTATCTCCATTCCACTGTACCAGAAGTTAGTGCATGGTGGAGGGGATACAGCAATTGGCATGTATCCAATCTCGTCCTAGAAGGTACACTGTAATTCCCTTTAGCTTCAATTACAAAGAATGCAGTCGGCAAAGTTTTACCGCCGATAGTCAGTTCTGTAACCATCACCCCTTTTGCTTCAGTAGGGTCACCTGTGAAGTCATTCAGCATCATGTTAGTTTTGATCAAGTCTTCATCGGTTTTGCCCAACTTTTTGCAAGTGGAGAGTGGCATTAAGTTTACAGTAGCGCCCCCGTCAACGAGCATCCTGGATATCGGCTTTCCATTGATGTAGCCCTTTAAGTACAACGGCTTAAGATGCCGATGGGGATCTTGCGGTTTTTCAAATACAGCATCCTGTGCTCCTAGACATAATTGAGCAAATGTATCTTTAGCCGATTCTGTTTTAATTCTGAACTCAGCTGGTAGGGTAAACACCATGTTGATATCCATGGGAGGAGTGTCATCTCGAATCATTGGTGACAGCAAATCATCTGAAGAATCTGACTCATTATCGGCTTGTTCTTTTCTCCTCCATTCCTTTTTGGCAAGTTTTATCGGCCGCAACTCGTTGAATGTTTTATCTCTCTATTTTTCTTCTTCGGCCTCTCTTGTTTCCTATGTCCTTAGGCGTTGGAGCCGTCTCACGCTATGATCGGCTAAGCCCAATCGGACACCATCTAGGTTTGGGCTCTCATCGGCTCATGGATTTTACCAACCAAGTTTCCAGTTAGCTCTTTTTCTTTGTCTTGGTTTGGTGTGCCTAGCCTCTCCCTTGCTGGCTTCCTGTGCTCTAACTCAGTTTGATCTGTTGTTGGCCTAAATAAACGCTCTTTCACCGAATGTCTTGGCCGATTTCCTTGCGGGTAATGCTCCATGGGGCATGACCTTGAAGATGGCAATGCCACGCCCCTTTCCCAACAGAATTGCCAAAAAGGACATCTCTGATGAGCTCTTTCTGCAGCGTCTGGCCGATACAAATTGTTTGGCCGAAACACATCGTTCGGCCGATACGGCCCATCTGGTCGGCGAGCCTGCTGCTCCTGCCGATGGCTTATCCTTTCATATTTTTCAAGCAACTGTGAAAAAGTTGGCTTAGGTTTGAATGCTGGTTTACGTGGCGGAGGTCTTTCGGCTTTGTACCATCGTCCAACTTGCAATTCCCCTTTTGGTTTTACAGTCCTTGAATTCTTCCCATCTTGATCGGCTTCAATCTGAAGTGAGCCGATCGTTATCTTCAGTGTTTCCCCTTGCGAGCTTGATTCTATGTTAACTTGTCGCGTCGCAGAAGGTCTTTCATCGGCAATCTGTTTTCCTTTGCCGGAGCACTGAACTATGTTGATTGGGAATGGGTTGACGTCGACTTCCATTGCTGGTTCTTCTGCAAACTTGAGCCGACCATCTTCTATGGCCGACTGTATCTGTTGTCGAAAAATATTGCAGTCGTTAGTGTTATGAGAAAAAGAATGATGCCACTTACAGTATCGCCGCTTCTTGATTTCGTCGGCTGAAGGTATGGTGTGCCCTTCAGGTAGTCGTATCAGTTTTTCTTGTAATAACATGTCAAATATGCGGTCGCACTTGGATACGTCAAAAGCGTATTTCACTTCCGACTTATTCCTAGTCGGCTTAAGGCATGAACAGACAAGTGGTCTTTTAGAACCTTTTATCCATTCAGCTATGTTTATGTCTGCTTCATCTTCAGAAGTTTCGCTTGAACTATACTCGACCATGTTTACTTTAGCCTTATCTTTGCCATTGTTTAACCTAAGTTTATCTTTGAATTCTTTACTCAAATATCGGCTTTCTTGTGCCGATACTCGATGAAGTAGGTGACTTAAATCAGTAAATTCTTGTCCGGCCAGTTTTTCTTTGAGCGGGGGAATCAACCCTTGGAAGGCTAAATCGGCTAGTTGGTTATCCGGTAATACCACACTGAAGCAGCGATTTCGCACTTCTCTAAATCTTCTAATGTACTCAGAAGCCGATTTACCGAATTTTTGTCGACAAAGACTTAGGTCTGAAATTCTCAACTCTAAGCTACCAGAGAAAAAGTATTCATGAAATCGACTCTCTAAATCATTCCAAAAATGTACTGAATTTGGAGGCAGATTGGTAAACCAAGTGAAGGCAGTCCCTGATAAAGACAAGGGAAAAAGCCTGATCTTTAGCCCATCGGATTGAGCTGCTTCACCGCATTGAGCGATAAATCTTCCAACATGCTCTAAAGTAGTGACCGAATCGTCCCCTGAAAATTTCGCAAAATCTGAATCTCGGGTTATGGGGATACGGCATCCATCAATATAATCTGGTACGGCTTCCTATAGCCGATCGTTCTTCCTTTGGGTCAGAAACCAAACCGATCCCTTAAGACCGCCGAGATCCGATCAGCCCAGTTAACGTTATTAGCCGCTGGACCGCCAGGGTTTGGCCAATTGTGATGAGTATCCTGCCCCCCGAGTGCAAACTCGGCTGGTCGGCTTGCCCTGGCTGATAGGTACTGTTGTTGCCATGATTCATACCCATCGGCTCTAGCGGCCGGAACCTCAGGCGTTGAGACGAACGGCTCTGCGTATGTAACTACTTTATACGGAGCCGGATTCCTAATTTGAAACGGTCCCTAAGGTTTACAACTTTTCTCTAATTCAACTGGCTGAGAAGCCGATTGACTGTAAGAAGTTCCTGACGCCGATGGATCTATCTTTGCGGCGTCGGTATATGCATGGTAATGAGTAACAGGGCTTGGGCGAGGATTTGCTGGTGCCAACACGGTAGGTTGGGTGGGCATTAGTGAGGGTACAGGTGCCGACACCTTAATCGTGTTGGTGGTTGGTGCCACAGAATATACGGGATACGTGGGAAGTGGCTGCAACGGATCCAAAGAATCCCCGGTTGTCAACTCTTGTGCAACCGCTTTTCGCTATTCTCGATCATCGGTTTTAAAGTTGTGACCAAAGCCGATGATTGGTTAATTAATGCATGATGCACAGATTGCTCAATCATAACAGATAACTCAGCTTGAGCTGGCATGTATCGGCTTACCGGAGTCGATGCGACACCAGCTTCGCCAAGCGGGTTCAGTGTTGGTAGTGCCATCTTCTGCGTGACTCCACGTCGGGTTTTTTGATAGCAACTCAACATCAACTCTTCCAGGGCAGCTTTTCGATCTTCGATTTCCTTGCGCTGCTCTGGAGTTAAATCGTCCAAAGTAGGGACGATTATGGATTCAGTGCTCACATCGGCTGGTGCGGTGGACTTGCCTGCAGTCATCTTCTCGATCGGTCCCACCGGGCGTGCCAAAAATGTGTTGACGCCAAAAACGTGAAGGGGTTTCTGGTTGCAACACACCGGACGAAACACCGGTTCAAGTGTGCGCTGAAGTGCAAATCGATTTGACCTCGCAATCGATAAGGGAAATAGTTGTAAATTCAATCAAGCGATCCTCGGGCGAATCGGCTAAAATCGAAATCAGCTAGAAGCCGATTAGAAGGATAACTAGACTAGTCGATTAAGACTAATCCGAGGGTAAAAGGCAGATTAATTCTGAAAAGGCGATGCGCAACAAGACAGAATAAACCAGACCTGGAAAAGCCAATGACGATCAAACAATCGGCGATGCGCAACTTTATTTGATCGATGTCGACTTACAGAGGAAAGATTACAATGCTAAAGAGACTAAGAACTACAGAAAGTAAAAACTGGTAGATGTGTTGATTGTTGTGGATGCCCGTCAATCCAGCCCATGGCTCGCCTTATATACCCGCTAGCCGATCCGAGTCCTGATCCAATACGTCAATACAATCCGAATCGGCTATAGTTTCCTAATTGGACTCTGTTTCCAAATTTCATCCTTATGCCATCCGAAGCTTTCGTACGTTATCCAAACTTTCCAAAAGGTGCCTCGTACTGCATTCAAACTCCTACTTTTGGCCGATTCTTCTAGTAGTTTCCAAAAACTGCTGATTCCAAACCCGTCTTATTTTCCAAAACTGATTGAGATCTTTCAAATCTGTTGCAACTTCCGAAACCGATTCAAGTTTATCCATACTTGAGCTCAATCGGTTACACTCACTGATCCCATTAATCCGAATACATATCGGCTTCTTTAAGCCAATCCGATTCCAAATCGGCTTATAATACTTTTATGCCAATTCTGCCCTGCTTGCCAATTTTTGGTGCAAACAGCGTGGTAGAGAATGTGTACGGTGTGCACGTGTTACGTGAGTACAGCGTACATCAGTTATATACGTTTGTTTTATACTTTTTACAAAAGTTCTATTACCTATTTTAATTAATCAAGTAGGAGACATTCTATGATCTCAAATGATTGAAATGAGAGTGTCATCAAAAGCCTTCTGTGCGTTACAGAGTCTCCTAGATTTATAAAGTACTCCACTACTTAGTGGTATAGCTAGGTGTGTTTTACCTCGGATTGTCCGTTCAGAAACGCACGAATTTTACGAGAAACAATTTAATTCTCGTAGAAATTAAAAAAAAAAGTGTTCCAAATAGAACCTCAGTGGGAAATCGGACGGTCAGAACCAGAAGAGCATGGCACTATCCTATATCCTCTTAAAAAAAATAAGTTTTCTTTCGGTATTTGGCAGGAGCTCTGCCATCTTTACAGGAGAGAATGAAAGGTAACATGGTACAACATCGTACGTACGTTTGTGAAAGGAGTATTACATAGCATGTAACCAGTGGTAAAAAGTAGAAAATTTTTAATGAAGGTACGTACTTTATACGTATAATTTTACAGTCTTGTACAATAGTTTTGTAGCGTCATAAATCCAATACATATATCCGAAATTTGCTAAAAATACAATAAAAATAGTTCTAATATCTTACAAATTCCAAACCACCTAAATCAAAACTAATTCAATAAACAAATTTAGTCCATTAAATAGATGATCCCTGCATTTAACAAAGTAGAACACGAGAGCAACAACTACTCAGCTTGTTATGTCTCTCTCCATTTTTTCTGAACGTCCTGTTGGATGGTCCAAAACACCTGTTGCGCCTCAAAGGGCCTCATTTTTGGAAAGTTTACTTGTTCCATCCTTCCATATGTTCCAATAAGAATGGATGAAGGTCGCATTAATCAGCTGGTGTTTGCATCTAGGGGTGAATCTACAGTGTACAGGTCGAGATCAAACGACACCGACGTTATTCAGTCTAACACACATGATTCCTTTCATATATAAGCATCTGATCATCTTATTACAAATTACAAATTAGTGTTATGAGTTAGTAATGACATCAGCGACCTCAATAACCTTTTCTCTTAGATTCGCCCCTGTAGTTGCATAGAATAAATTTTGTTTGTATCTGAGTATATTCTAATATGTTCGACATCTATGTATTTTTTTTAAAGACTTTTGCAACCACACAAGTGCTAAGGGGACGCGGAGGCTACGCTAGCATGCATTCAAAATTTTCTACCGCGAACACCCAGGATCACATGCAAGTAGAGGATCACAGATCGTTACTCTTGACGCGCAGATGCAGCAGAAGCAGAATCGCGCGCGTAAAGGAAGTAGACGTTCACGCCCCGATCAACTCCGAGCAGGTCACAGCGTGATCGGCGAGCAGGTCGTCGAGGTCATCGAGGTCGTCAAGCAGATCGTCGTGGTCGGCGAGCAGGTCGTTAAGGTCGCCGAGCAGGAACGCCGTGCGGGGTGTGCTAGCACTTCGCCGCACAGCTAGGGTTTCTGGGGAGCGGGAGGGGCGTGCAGTGGCTAGGCGTGGTCAGGGCTCAACTTATCTCTACCACCGCATGCCACCCCTGACCTCGCCTTATATAGACGCGCACTAGGGTTTTACCTCCTACGCGGATCATATCCACACGTCAAACCCGTTAAACAGTTCCAACCCGTTAAGTGTGTGACCCGTTAGGTTCAGTGCAAGTCGGCCGTAGATTCGAAAGCTTCTTTCCAACCCACAGATCAACAGTGGCACCTAGCAATATGTATTAACCCCCGAATGCACAGAATACTTTATTCAGCTGAACCTTTGATATATCACATATACTGATCCCTTTGCCACACGGTACTAGTCAAGCTCAAGGCGAGATACGTACCACCCTTGTTAGTAGCTCGACCACTTCACTCGTTAATGTGATGGATATAATACCATGAATAACTCCTTAGTCACATTAGCACGGCCGTGCGTTTTTCCTATCCATCTACACCGAGGGGCCCAGAGGTATCTCTCCCGTTATTTATGAGGTGGCAAATCCCATCTTGATCAATCACACCCCTGACTATGTTTCGTGGCATACCCAGTAGTCACCTTTAGAACTATCCTGTTACGGTGTAGCATTTGATAACACTAAAGCATACGAATCCACATGTTGGGTATCCATGATGATCTCAGGTCTAAGGACCATATAGGCGTACCACTCGAGACTATATGCTGATGGCACTTTATAAGATAACAATCTCACAGCGTCTCGGAGTAGGTCTGTCCAACTATCCATGTTCTCCAACATGTGTCCGCATTATTGGTTCGATATCTCCATATCAATGGTATGCGAAACATTACCATCAACCAATCAATGTGCTGGTCAAATCATTACCGCTTCTCGTAGTGATATAGACCAGGGATCCGTTCAGAATAATGTCACTATAACGATGTGTTTCGCAACCAAATCGTACTCAGTGAACAAAGTCATAACATTAATTCTTAGAACCGATAAACAAAGTTATCACAAATACATAAACAAAGATGTTTGTACAATCATCCAATGATTGACTTAAGGACATATTCCCTACAAGTGCCACATCGCTTATTTGCTTTAATTTGCAGTACTCTGCAGGCTTGATATGATAACACACACACGAATTAAATTGCAGCCTCGCAAAGATGAAGCACTACTGTCGGCAGCCGGCTCGCATCAAGCATTAATCTCCTTGCTGCATACAATGATCCCATCGCTATCGGCGTACAGCCACTCCCCGTCGAGGATCACGGCGCCTCCGACGGCGATGGGGACGTGCATCTCGGTGGTCCCCTCCTTCCCGGGCTTGCGCGGGCTGCTGGCGAGCGCGCGGACGCCGATGGCGCACGCGTTCACGTCGTCGACGTCGCGGACGCAGCCATTCACGACGACGCCCGCCCAGCCCCCGCGGCGCGCTAGCTCCGCCAGCGTGCCGCCGATGAGCGCGCACCGCGTGCTGCCGCCGCCGTCGATGACCAGGACCCGGCCCTCGTGCCCCGGCTTCTCCAGGAGCTCCCGCAGGCGCGCGTTGTGCTCGAAGACGCGCATGGTGACCACCCGCCCGGAGAAGCACCCGCGCCGGCCGTAGTGCTGGAAGACGGGCTGCAGGACGCGCAGCTCGCCGGCGGTGATGAGCGCGGCGTTGGCGTCGCAGAGGTCGGCGACGGGAGGAGGGCCCATCGTCTGCGAACCCATGGAGCTAGCTGCGACTCGATCTGCGTACGTGTAGCGACACTTCAGCGCTAACCGCTACGTACGTACGCACTGTGGTAATTAATTAAGCGCTTCGGGGGCGTCCAACGCCCGCGCATGCATCCGTCCGATCGTAGCGCTTGATTAACAGTGAAAAACGCCGTTCCTTTGAGCTCTCCGCTTAATTAACGTGCGGCTCGACTGATCCAAGCAAGCCGAGCGAAGCGGAGGACGCCGCACGACGCGAGGCTCTAAATTCTTGCAGAGGCGAACGTGCGTTTGCATATGAGCTCCACGACACTATCGTCCCTTCTTTTCTGCTTCCTTTTCGCTCCTTTCAATGATTATATTGTATAGAATCGGCTAATCTAGGACACTCGTTCCATGATGGATGCATACGTACATTGGCAAATTCAACCATCCGACTTCCAGTAGCTGTGATAATGGAGTTGATAAGTGTCTTTCTTGTTCCACTGTCAACCGCTGATCTGCGAGTTCGTGCAATGGCGCAACACTGCAAATCATGCATGACTATGCAGCAACGTCCTACAAGCGTTGTCCAGGGGATGGGTTTTAATCTACCGTGCCTTAGTTTGAGAGGTTAAGGACCTGTTTGTTTCAACTTTGGATTCTTTAAAAGTTGATTCTGGATTGTGGTTGTAGAGAAGCTGATTCTCCAAAAGCTGAAATCCAAAATCACATATGAAGTGGATTGTGGATTCTAGTGTATATGGGTGGGCTGAATTGTGAAAATCGGATTCTAGAACCAAGTTGTTTGTTTTTTATTCTGCTGTTGGGGCTAGAATCCAGAATAAAAAGCTAAAACAAACAGGTCCTAAGTAAGCTGAGTTTTTGGTTTGTCTTTAATGGGCATCGCGTCCCAAATGACTTCTAGGCTCCACAGAGCAGACACCACACACATCCCTTTTTAATAACTGTAAGTGCAATTTCTATGTGCATCTTTTTTCTCACAAAAAAAAGAGTCAAAAGTTTCACATGTCGATCGCCTCGCAAGAATTCAGAGCCTCGTGTCATGCGGCATCCTCCGCCTCGCTTGGTTCGCTCGGATCAGTCGAGCCGCGCATTAATTAAGCGGAGAGCCCGAAGAAACGACGTTTTTCGCTGTTAATCAAGCACTGTGATCGGACGGATGCATGCATGTTGGACGAACGCCACGTCCTTCGGGCGTTGGACGCCCCCGACATGTTAATTAAGAGCCTGTCAAGTTAGTTAATTTCTTCTTCCTTTTGAAAGAATAGGTGGTTTCTGGAAAATAAAGCAATTGTCGGTCATTTAATCTTTTGAAGTGGAAAATGTGCCAATTGCACCATATCAAGTCGATCGAGTGCACATACTATGCATGGGATCATATAATATAAGTAAAAGAAAATAAATTGCCAAAGGAAAAATAACACATGACCTCTCTATAGGAAGCCGAAATAGGGCATTATAGTGGCCTAGGTATACACTAATACACACACTCACTCCTGAGTGAAATATCACATAAATGAATTTGAAATGCTCTTTTATCACTTTAGATACACTCATACGCTAATTATAAGATACTCTAATGTGAGCACATAAAAAAATTGCAAGGGAGCCCATGATTTGTAGTGTATTTTATAAATACCTTTATACACGCATATAAAAAGGAGTATGTCCAAAAAAATATGCATACCACCTCTGAAAAAATGTATATATCACCTAGATGATCTTATATACTCGTATACTACGTGTACATACCCTCTGTCATATAAGATATCTCACACCTTGTGAGATACGACATAGAGAGTGATTACTCTCGGGTCTTTTCTTCCCCCCTCTCTCTATATATATTGATGCATGCACAAATGAAAGCACACCATAGATACATAAGTGGTTTGTATCCAGTGAGTACCTGGTTCCCTGGAGGCCTGGACTGGCTGCCAGCAGAGAGGCAAACTAGCTTATAAGGCCGTGCAAAGATGAAGTGTTCACTTATGCTGCAGCAAACAGAGCTCTTATATAGGACGCCCGACGCCGATGGAGAATTACTATTCATGGATACATTGAAGGCCAAGCCAATCACTGGTACGCCGGTGATCACGACGGAATTCTATTGGTGCCGGCAAGTACGTGTCTAGGTTGCTTTCGCTTCGTTTTCAGCTTTCACCCACGTGGAAACATGTATGTAGTAATTACGATTTACGAGCTGAGGGTGAGGGACGCGGCCAGCTGGCCCAGCACCGCGGGAAGCTAAAATGGAACGTAGCGTATGAAGAATCTACAATACTAGGCAAGGTTGCGTGCTACTGCACGCCGTGTTGTGTGGGCGTGGGGAAAAAATCGACGAAACGACGCAAACGCGATTTTTAACATATGTCTCACACCGGAAAACAGCAGAAACCGAGTTACGGGGGAAAAAAACAAAGAGCTAGAGTTGTAGAAATATCTCTTTCGACGAATTATTTGGGAAATATCGGAGACCGAGGTGGAAAAACGATGTGGGAAAACAGGCTAGAGGGAAAAGGGTGAAGAATTATTAGTGACGACAACCTTTTTTGAGTTGCACACATATTTCTGGCGACAAAAACATTTTTTCCGGGCAAAACGGAGAAAGGACCTAGACGTGATGACAACATTCTTAGAGATGAACACATATTTCGGTGATTTAAAACATTTTTTCCGTGAAAAGCGGAGAAAGGACCTAGACGTAAGGAGCGAGGACCTATTTGTTACGCTTTTGGACCCGTCGCTATCCCGAAAAATTAGAAAAGGGCATATCCGCGATTTGAATTTAGCGGGGTCTTTTTCGAAAGTCTCGCATAAGGGACCGAATGCGAAAAAAATAAAAATCTTCCTCTCACAAAAATTCGCGGAGGACCTATATGTAATTTCGAGGGACCTATCCGTAATTTGGAGAAACGGAAGGGGCTTTTCGCAAAAAAAACCAGAAGTGACGCGTGGATAGCGCCTCCTCTCGCCAATTCCAGGCGGAATGTAATGGCTGATATTTACCTAATACTAATCAATGTCCGTACGCTGCTACAAAAAATAAAATTGATAATAAAACATAAAGGTCAAGCAATAAAAAAAAATTATGCTACAAGATTAAACATCTATTTCTCTCGATTATAAAAGTTTTTATGGTTTCTTTTCCGGTATGAATTAAAACCAAATATATTGTACATAACAGTATATATTACCAGTCTCAAAAATCAATCAATCATTTTTATCCCTTTTTGCAATTTATATTACCAGCCCGCGTTCCTCTTCTTCTCGCCATGCCCACAGCGCGCGCTCCTCGGTGCTGTCAATCTCGTCTTCCTTGTCATCCACCGCCTTCGCAGGGGCGACATGGGGGTTTCCCCCCAAGCAAGAGGTGTTGCTGCTGAAGCCACTACCATTTCGGACCTTGGCCGCTACGCGGTCGCGCTTGGGGCGTCTGCCGTCTTCGCCACGGCGTCTGTCGTCCTCCTCGCGCTCGCGTTCTTCCTCCTGCCGAGCACACCATGGCGCGCTGTGGAGTTCGCCTTCTTCGCTGCCTATTTCGTCGCGCACGCCATGACTACGTGGTCAGTTGCCTCGGAGAAAGGGGCCTCGGATATTGTATTGCCTCTCTTCGTTATATTTTTAGATAGTATGTATACTCTAGTCTATAGTTACCGAATTCGCTATAAATCACCGCGAATTGCGAACCGGATTTGTTGAATCCAAACCGGTTTAGGGTATAAGTTTTGTGTTCGCGGTGGAAATTAGAAGAACAAACCCTATTTTGGTAACTATGCTCTAGTATATGATAGTAAATGGCATTGAAAATAGTCAAGGGGAGTATAAAATGGGAAAATGTTAAAAAGTTACATCAAAATTGTAGAATAACATGTATTTAAGAATAAAATTTAAAAACTAGAATAACATATATTAAAAACGGATGAACTACTTATCTCCATTAAATAGATATAGTACTACTCTATCGAACAAAGATAACTATGGTCTAATTCTATTAAACATGTGACAACACATATTGCGAAACAGTGCCTCGTACCGACATGTCTCTCTGGGGAAGCTAGCGTATCCTCCGGACGCGGTGCCGTGCCTGAGAGAGAATCCGGTGGGTTGGATCCAAAGCGAACGGCCTAGATGCACCGGCACAGCCAATCGCTACAGTGCGCCGAAACGCAGATAGCGTGTGCATGTACGACGAGAGGGATGTATACGAGCCACACGATCTACCTACCCCTGTGCTGTTCGGCGATAGAGATTGATTCAGGCGTGCATGCCGGCCCATTGCCGGGGAGATGCAATGCAACGCGAACGTGATTAACCCAGAAATTGTCACGTGTACTCCAACGAGAGGTGCAGGTTGTTGGCTTCTGGCTGCCGTGGGATCCAAGGGCACCGAGCGCTTATCGCAAAATTTGCACAATGATAGTAAGAGAGTGCTTGATTGGTTTGGTATGTTTGGCTTACTAAATTTTGATAGCGTTTTGATAAGTGTTTAGTTCGATATCAAATTTTAGTAAAGTTCTATTGTCCCTTGGTCCTCTAATTTATTTTCTTGCCAATTTATAGCTAAAACATTGGTAACTAATTTGATGAGTAAATTTTAGTGATATCAAATTTTAATAAGATTTAATTTGATAAATTTATCACCAAACCAAACATACAAATGTTATCACACTGTACCAGTCTACTAGTATTAAATAGGATAGAACTAGTTCAATGCCCGTGCGTTGCTACGAAAAAATAAAATTGGTAACGAAACATAAAAGTCAAGCAATAAAAAAATTTGTGCTCGGAACGAAAGACATCTAGCTTGCAGTTGCAGCGCGGGCGCGGCCGGGGAATAATCCAGTCGCAATTATCATCACCGCCTAATCGCCGTTGCCGGCCGGCCTATCGCAATTTCGCAGGCCTTCGTAAACTGTAGTTTTTTCTAGTTGTTGAGGTTAGCGAATTACTACGGTTTCTTTGGCAGGAAAAAAGACATGGCAGACTGAAACAAGTTGCTAGCCTAGCACTACAACATATCGTCAAAAGCATACAAGCATCCATGTGCACAAAACAATCAGCGCGCAGAGCAACAAATGGTCATCTACAAATACACCTTGCACCAGCTTGTGCAGCAATAACAAGACGATCCAACAAGATACAGTCCAAATGCATCTCTAGTTTATAGTGTAATTATGCATAATTCAAGAAAATTCGGTGTGTTAAAACAAGCCAATCATGCTAAGTTGATCAGCTAATTCAGCAAGTCGAAGATCCGTTTGAATATGTGTTGACCAAAGAGTCTAGCGCACACTAATCTTCATCTCACCACTCTCAAGAGCTGACCTTGTTGAACTGGAACCTAGACAGCTGCTGCAGGATGGTGGAAATGACAGTCCCGTATCATTGCATCCACATAGAGAAGTTTCAAAGAACAAATTTTACAATGATTCCTTAAGAGCAAGTCATAATAAAAGAATAAAAACTGCAGACAATAATAAGGCTCGATGAAAATAAGCAAACTCGCACCAAAGTAATTACGTAATGTGCTTATTAGAAAGCGTTTGGTGTGAATGATTAAAAACTGCAGGCTTCAACTATTCTATCCCTGCTGTCTAATTAAATGATCTAAACGGTTATGTAACAACTATGGCTCTGTTGATGGCAGCAAAGAGCAATGTAGATTGGAGATGTTTCTTTAAATAGAATAGATGGATCCTTCATTTTAGAAATCAACCAATATTATGATCATTCTTTTCCATGTACATAGGATAGAAAGTGAGGAGATAAAAAAAAGGTGAAGACAAATGAAATTGGTAATATGGGAATACCTTCTTGTTTATTTTTTATTTTAAAAAAAATACAGGTACTAGGCTTTTTTAGGCATATGGACAGAGTTCATTACACTTGATGGATGAGTAAAATGTTCCCAAACTTCATGTAAAGCCAACTTTCACCATGCTTAGGAGTGCTACCTTACCTGAACATTGTCATAGAGTTCAATCAAGGAACAATGAAAGACTTCAAGTTCCTTGGAACAACAAAATACTCTCTCTCAGATAGGTGAACAATGAAAAGCTTCTTGCACTCCTATTCATCACAATGGTTATTTGTATTATCTGATCCCAGTAATAAAAGGTAACTAACTAACAAAAAGCCTCTTAAAGCAAGAATGTACCTTAGGCTTGGTTATATGTGGAGGCGAGAAGGATACATCACAGCCTCAAGTTTGGCCTCCACCACACAAAGAACACACTCTCCAACCTCGAAGTGACAAGTAAGCATATTATACCTTTATCGAAATGGACACAGCTTACGCTATGCAAGATCTCCATCTTTAAAAACATCCTATAACAAACATGGTAAATACATGGGTTAAGGAAAGTGAAACAACATTCGCTTTTATTTTCTTCGAGATTGATATCAAGGCACCATATACAAATCACAAACAATTTGGATGAAATTGCTCGAGAGAACTGGCGCTACTATGCAGATAACCTTTAGTACTCTTTGAATGACTATGATTCAAAAAGGTACAAAGTGATCACATACAACAAACTCCCACAAAGTTGCGCACTATTAATACGATATGACCATTAACAAAAAACTAATATTTTCCTCAAACTCATTACACCGCCAGCTAGGTGGAAAGGAAGGCGAGTTCACTGCAAGTTCAATTTGTATAAATAGGAAATTTACCTCTTTATGTTTACCAATCATGTATTATGCATGAGGCAACTGGCCTTTAGGATCTGATTGTACTGCTACAACTTTTGGATCATTGGGATAGAGTCAACATCGAATATATGCCCTGCATGGTCCTAAAGAAAGTTGATCTCACATGTTTCCAGTTCAAAAAGAAAAGGATCATATCAGATCCACCTTCATTCGACAAGATGTGGTTCCTATATCAGAATACAAAAAGAATACATATACAGATGTGGTAATAGATTCAGGGAGTAAACTCTTACTTGAATAGCTCAGTATCTGCATTTGTGTAAAAAATGTGTTGCTCATTAACAAACTATACTTAGAACCATAGCTGATGCAATGTCTACCTGATAACAAGCAGCTATTGCATGCAGAAAATCAATATGCTCTAATAAATCGATTGCACAAAACCCTAATCCCCAACTTTGAAATAATTTACTTCAGTCATGGTAGGGGAAAGCGAAGGCATCCCGATTTGTTGATGTGGTGGCAAATCTGAAATAGTGAATAATGTTGTTAAAACTACTAAAAGGAAGATATCAACTTGTCTGTGTCATATCAGAAGGGATGCATTCAGGAGGATTGGAGATAGATAGATCTCAGGCGATATCAGAAGGACAAATTACAAATACGCACGGGCATCAAGATTCATGGTGCTTGGCTTAATCTGCTAATGAAAAAGTACATTAATTAACTAATCTTAAGTTCATGCCATAATCTGTGCTGAAGCACTGGGTTGGATTTCGTGCCACAGCCTGCATCTTAGAATGTTATACGAGAGGTTAAATATCCAATGAGATGTTGCAGTGTGGGAAAAAGTGCATGAAAGTATAGTAGGTTCTGGGTTAGGCAAATGATCAACTTGGAATGATTGTTTCTCTTTCAGGCAGTATACACTATCAATTGTTTTGATCTTCTGTACGCAATATTTTACACAATATTTCAATCAACCTTATGGAATGAAAATGGAAGCATACGCAAACATGTATATGGAAGTTTGAATGCATATATATGGAAGATGTATATGGAAGATCAGAAGAGTTCCCAGTATATGAAGATCAGAAGAGCTCCCAGTATACGCAAACTTGAAATGGAAGCATACGCAAACATGTACATGGCATTGGTCTATCCAGATCAGTACAGAATTCAAGAAAGGCCAATAAGATCTCAGATCAGAAAAGAAGAGAGTCAACAGAAACTACAACCTATATTATTACTGAATCTAAGCACATAAATATATCCTACAAAGAAGAAAGTCAACAGAAAAGAAGAGTCAACAGAAACAGTATTGACCCTCTTTTAATTAGCTGTTCAACTATCTCACTCTGAAAATAATGAGGGAAATTTGATTCAATACTGTATCATGTGGTTATTTTCCTAAATGGGTGCTAGCAATATGTCAGCTGGGAAAAGATGTAAGCACTTCTTAGATAGGCACAAAAGTGCTTCCAAAAATAGACCACTAAACGAGATGTACCTTTCGATAATCATGTCCCAGGGGCAGCGATCTGTAAACATATAGCTGTTCTGCTATATGCCCAATGCATAATTTCAACTGAGGCATACTACTGAACATGTTATACAACTGAAAATGTGCTAACCATAGATAAACCTGAACACAACATTTTGGTCTCATAGATAAACCTTAATAGATGCAAAGGCATACATCCAAGTAGTATATTTCTGTTATATGCATTTGGCACACATTAAACCCTAAACCCTTAATAGATGCAAAGGTACACATCCAGCTCAAGTAAACTGAGAATTTTGTTCAAAAATTTGGGATATACCTGTGTTTTAGAATGTAGAAGTCAAGTATTCAACAAATTCTGGATCAACAAGAACCTGAGCACGTGTCAAAAATGCAAAGAGACATGTCAAATGACCACGTTAGGAAAATATGTACTCAACTTGTTATATTGATGTTGTAGAACAATAGCCAAATATAAATAGTGCTGGTCAGACGAACTGTTGACTTATAATGTTCATGCAAAATAAGCATAAAGCGTAAACAAATGTTATGCAACAATAACATCGAGCATCAAATTGCTGTGGTGGAGATCAAGTTAAAACAGACCTAATAAAAGCGCCTCGATTAGAGTTAAGCAAAGATAGTGTAGTACAAAAATCTAGTAATTTTACTTCTTCACTTATTTCCTATTCAAACATGTACAGATATTTGTCTGCAAGGTTAACAAACAATGCAACATGCATCCAATAAGGAGAGATATAAATTCAATTAACCGCTGCATGAAACAATTAAACCTGCCAAGATGAATGATTGTCAAGAAATTTTACTAAGCAACTGTAGATGGATAGCCTTTCCATCTCCGAACCCTCCACTGCTACAAAGGTATGGACCAAACAGCTCCTATTACGGATGGTTGTTCAGTATATTTAACTTATATGCACATTTCTGGCTTTTATGCACCCAAGCAAACAATATTAAGCCACTGTAAAGTCTACCAGGCTAATGGAATAGTAATAGACATGCAACTTAAATATGTACAAGGGCATGAAAACAATTCAGGATTATAGAAATTGGAGACCTCACTAAACATGCCACATGTGTAAAGATCACAATCAAAGCACTCAAATCATAGGATCTTGCAACAAACTGAGAACAGTAAATCAGCTAAAGGTGAAAATAAATTTTGATTCTTAACATTACTTTCAAGCTATAACATCAAAAGCCCAAGATGTTTTATTACATTATGTCCTCAAAAGATCGTAGTGAAGTACAATACAAAACTGAAAGGCAATAACAAATATAATAGAAGCATGGGTGGCAATGTAGCAGACTCTTTTTCACTTGCAGAAACAAGCGGAATTAGTTTATGTGACTGTTTATGACATTTTCTTTGGTTAGATTCATAATTTCTTTGCATTGACTAAATTAGTTCCACGGTTCATGTATTTACTGTCTTAACTTTTTTTTTCAAATCTTCTTCCTATAGAATAGTTAAACTTGAGTTTCGGACAACAAAGAACACAACCTGGCATAGTTATCCAAAATTTTAAAGGGAGAAATTTTGTCATCAGCTTAAAGATTGGATGTAAATTACACCAGAGGGGTTAATACATAAAATTAAGGGATAGCAGAAGTGGCCACCAAAAGCTGATGGACAGGTTCAAATGGATGATGTGTGCTCAGGACGAATCACAGTAATCTATCTCAAAAATCATGAAGTCCACATAGTTCAGAATTTTTTCAAGTAAAACATTGGTAACCATGTAAATACATAAAATGATTCACACGGTTCAGGACCAATTGTAGTACCCTACCTCAAACACTATACAAGGAAAATGCAGTAGGTTCCAGTTTCAACTCAGGTACTAAAAAAGCAGTAAGTTTAGGACCCAAACATGGGATGTTTATCAACATACAGACCTCGAATGTTTCAATATTTGTAGCAATCTGGTTAAGAAACTGATTATTTTCCTCTAGGAGATGTTTGGGTTGCACTTGTCCACAACAGAGCTGCTTTTAACGGAACCAAATGATCATTTTAGAAGAAATAAGGCCAGCATGAGATAGACGTGTGCAATTACATGAGAAAAATCAATTTTCTATTTCTATTAAAGGACTGCTTCAGAATGGATACAAATGAGCGTTGTTAGAAGAAAAAAGACCAACATGAGAGAGTTGTGTGCGATAACATCAAAAGCCCAAGATGTTTTATTACATTATCTCCTCAAAAGATCGTAGTGAAGTACAATACAAAACTGAAAGGCAATAACAAATGTAATAGAAGCATGGGCGGCAATGTAGCAGACTCTTTTTCACTTGCAGAAACAAGCGGAATTAGTTTATGTGACTGTTTATGACATTTTCTTTGGTTAGGTTCATAATTTCTTTGCATTGACTAAATTAGTTCCACGGTTCATGTATTTACTGTCTTAACTTTTTTTTTCAAATCTTCTTTCTATAGAATAGTTAAACTTGAGTTTCGGACTGATTAAATACTCATCTTACCATTGCACTCTTTCTCTTCACTTTAACAATGCATACCTAATTGATTTATTAGTCAATTTCATCGATTGAAATGATATTTGTAGGAAATTACAGTTCTGGATATGTTGAGAAATTAGTTATGCTACATAAGGATTCTCTTAAAACTACTCTTGAGAAAATTTGTGTTAGAAGGAAGGTCAGTAATGTTGAAGAGTTGCTAAGCAGGAACACTAAAGGTATCCTTTTCTCTGATATGCACTATTCATGTATATTATTACTTCTGAATTATTGTCTGAACCATCTAATGATCTTAATTGTCCAGTCTTTTGAATCAAATGCATATTTGGTTGCTCACATTTGTGTTGTTTGTTACACACACTTACTGAAAGATGGATCCCATGCTTGATAAATTTAGTTGTTAGCTTGTAGTAAATATTTCCCTCCATATTATTACTTCTGAATTATTGTCTGAACCATCTAATGATCTTAACCGTCCAGTCTTCCGAATCAAATGCATTTATTTGGTTGCTCACATTTGTGTTGTTTGTTACACACACTGACTGAAAGATGGATCCCATGCTTGATAAACTTAAAGTGTTGCATATGCAGATTATTGCTCAGTTCATTTGCTTGATTCCTACACATCAATCATATACGTTTCTCACTAAACATAAATAGACGCTACTAAAGGAATTTATATGCAGGCCATGCTGCTCATGTTTCTCCTTATTTTCAGTCAAACCAAAGCCCAGGTTTCTTCGTGTTAACACACTCAAGACCACTACAGAGTCTATCATTGAAGAACTGAACAAAATACACAACGTACTTCATTGTTCTAATGGTTAACTACTGCAAAATCTAGCCTAAATCAAAACAATCGCAAATAGGTTCCACATAGCAAAATCTAGCCTAAAACCTGGGGGGCTAGAATTCGCCGGAGAAGGGAGGGGGAGAGGAAGGGGCGCGGGGCTGACCTCGAAGCGAATGCTCTTGAAGACGACCTCCTCGACGTTGCAGCCGATGGTGGGCGCGGTGGTGACGGCCTCGCTGAGGTCGAGCTTGTAGTCTTCCTCCTCGCTGAGGTCTTGCCGGATGCACCTTCCCTCGACGAACTCCTCGCAACCCCAGATGCACCAACTCTAAGACAAAACGGCGAGTTAAATACAAAGCCAAGATCAATCGGAAGACGTAAAATAAAAGGAAAGAGGGCGAAGATACTCGAGATTGTGGAGATTTGGGGGAGATCGCATACTGGGGCGGGCGAGGAGGCGAGAGCCGAGGAGTCTCAGATCGGCGCGAGGAGGTGAGGAGTCTACATCGAGGAGAGGAGATTAGGCATGAGAGAGATTTGGGGCATGAGAGAGATTGAGAGAAGGCGAGGAGATTGAGGGGGCGCGCGAGTCTGCGAGGAGATTAGGGCTGGCGTGTTTCAGGAGAGAGGGGGCGCTGTGTATGTGTTTCAGGAGAGAGATAGAGAGGGGGTTGGGGCTGGAGAGTGGGGCCCGCAAAAGAACGGACCGTGCCACCAATTGCTGCTTTATAATAGTAGAGAAAAGGAAAGGACGTGTACTCTGTCTCTCTCTCTCTCTCAAGGGAGAAAAAAAGGAAAAGGACTCGAAGGACACGTGAACAAGAATGCTCTAAAAATAGGCACAGAGACAATGAAGTTACATAATAAAAAAGAAGAGGACGTCTGAGAATGCACACTTGCACTGTCAAAGTGTCAATTGACCAAACCAAGGAACTGCATAACGTTCTGCTATAATTTTTTTCTTGTTTGTTTCAACCTTTGATTTTTTTTGCTGTTTTGGTCTCTTCGGCAATTTTTTTTGCGAGACTAGCTGCCATCGTGATAGAATCGCAGATTTGGCCCTTTGACATGGCGTTTTCGTGGGCGGAAGGCGATGTTAGGGAAAATCGCGAACGGGAAGCGCTGCTTTGCCGAAACTCACGGACGTCAGGCGCTGCATGGCGCGGGACCCACAATAGCCGGGAAGCAGCGCCTCCTAGGCGCTACACGCGTGGGCCCCGGCGTTTGGCAAAGCGTGAAGAGACAGGGCTGGCCAGAGAAGAATCTCACGCTCGTGAGGAAAGCGTTTGGCAAAGCGCATATTGACGAGGCCAGAAGAATCTCGGCTAGCACATGCAGTCCCGTTTGGCTCATTTTCTGGCAAAAGCGATCGCTCTCTTCTGTTTTTTTTCATGGGTATTCACACGCGTTGCGTAATGAAGGTTGGCCTTAGATGGTGTTGGCACGCGGCGGCTTCGCAAAACCGACCCTGGGCTGAAGCGGGTCACGTATTTTTTCTTTGTGTCATATCAATCTGTCTCATCCACGCACCGAAAGCAGTGAACGAATTTCGCTTTTCACGCGCAAAGGCTCATTCCCATGCTGTAAGTGATGACTCACATTAGGCCAGTGCCTTGCAAATCAACCAGAGGTAGAGTGAGGGCATTTGATAGCCACTGAAAGAGCTGAGAAAAGAGAGCTCGTAGAGGAGAGATGGGAGAAAAACCGGGAGGCGAAAAATAAGTGGAAATAGACTTTCAAATCAAAATTCCAGAGAAATTTACTCGGTGTTCATAATTTGGTGAAGTTTACACGAAGTTAACCCTTTTTTCGAGTATTTTATTCGGGATTCGTATTTCGCAGGTATTCTTCGGGAAGGTTTTTCGGGACGTTGCTAGGCTTTAGTGATCTTCCATACAACTTTGAGAAGATTAGTTAGAAATATTCAGGAATACTAGTGTAGTATGTTTGTAATATTATTGTAATTAATACAATATTAGTAGAAAGACCGTTACATAAAACCATGATATTAGTACAACAAGCAGTACACGGTAATTGTATAACTAGTATTACATAAAATGATAGTAGTAGTGTAATGAGTAGCTCGCAACATGAGGTATAATTATTGTAATATTAATACAAGTAGTAGTATATGAAATGACCATATTGGTTTTTGACTAGTTCATGAAATGAGGATAGAATGCGTAAATAACGCTGCAACTATACTTAGTGTTCATGAAAAGTGTAAATAATAGTGTGTACGTCGTGTGATTGTAGTGCAATTAGTAGTACATAAAATAAAGGTATTATGATATGCAATGACAATGTTAGAATGACTACCCGTACATAAAAGAACAAAACATGGCGTAAGTAATGGCATAATTATCGGTGTTTATATTTTGTAGGAATTTATTGCGAGCTATCGTCATTTCTTGGATTAGCTGATCGGGGTTCCCTATTTTCTAAAGTACACTCCAGAAAAGTTATTTTGCAAGTTGATCGAGGTTTTCTGGTCTTCATTACAGCTTCACATAGGTTAGTTTTTAATCTTTAGGAACATTAGTATGATATTGTTGTAGTACTGTAATAATCAGTAGAATAAGCGTACTAGTGGTATCACATAAAACTACAGTACCAGTCGAATGAACAGTATATAAAATGATGGTGTTGGAACAATGGTAAATACATATATGCGTAGTTAGTGGTCAATAACAACATAAATAATGATGTGTAATTAGTAGTACATGAGAAAAGGGTATTAGTATATGGAATGACAATGTTAGAATAAGTAGCAGTACATGAATTAACGGTACATAGCGCACGTGATGGCATGAGTGAAATATTAGTATGAATATTGTAATATTAATGTAGTATCAGTATGATGTGACATAATCACTAGTATGTGAAATGATAGGAATACTGCGATATATGCATAATGTTAATAATTTGGGGATTATATTAACATAATATTTGTGTATATATATTTGTATTCAAATCAGTTGGCTTCAGTTTAGCTCTTTAACATGTAAATATTTGACCATAGAAAAACAATATCGTATGGTTATTCTTTGTATGTGGCGCAACTGGGTACATGATGTTGTTTTGCAAGAGAATGCACATATCAATATGGCACGTCTGTCCCATTTTGTTATCCTTATTTTTTTAGTAGCAACCAACACCCTAAAAATGTGGTTAGATATTACATTAGGATTATGCAACCATCGGGCTACTTTTATAATGAACAGTGAACAATGTGGTCATTTGTTCTTGCAAATTATAATCAGAAATAATCGCTTCACCAGGACACGCGAAATTTTGTCTGCCATGCCATGTTCTTTTGTAGCATGCACGTAGGGATCACTCTCTCCTGCCATCGTCATCTGGGCACCACAATGAATCTACCGCTCCATTGCCCACATGTACAACTGCTAAGGTGAACACAAACTCTGCCGATCAGGACTTGCCGCCTACAAGTTCTGGGCGGGGTACGTCTATGCCGGTACGTTTACCGCAGGATTTCGGCTTTGGGCAGACGTACACCCCCACGGCATGCATGATTTCGGTGCAGGCACCTCATCTACGCAGGCGCCACGTCAGGTATACTCTCTTTCATTCAAATTATTATGTGCTATGCAACATACCTTTATCTAATGTACCTGACATTACCATTGGTATCATATTCTTCTGTAGGACTTCGACACCCCCGAGCAAGAATTACCACCAGAAAGTTCGTCTTGGGGTGCATTCGCACCAGCACGCTTACCGCACCACCCACATCAGCAATTGGCTCGCCATACCTACACCTCGTACTCAATGCATGATTATGGTGTGGGGTCATCATCTATGCGTACGCCATAGCAGGTATGTTTGTCCAATTGAAGTGACTCCCAACGTGGAGCCGTGTGTAACAGTACGTGGATGCAGGTTTCTAGGGATGAGTTCTCCCAGTGGGCACAGGACTCGACGACACCGCTGCCGGCATCGGTAAGTGTTGTTGTATTGTATGTTACTGTTGCACTCACTTTTGGTCATAGTAATAACAGTACGTACCAATGCAAACTCCTCCGTGGGTGGACAACATGCTGGCCACCCCACACCTAGCACCCAACCGGTTTGACGATGCCCCTCACGTAACATAGGACACACGGTACGACTTGTGGAGCACGACGCATGCACCTGACCGGTTCACATACCCAGAAGACCAAGTCCGGCATACAAGAAAACGATGACCAGATTAGAGTTGAGGTTTCCACGAAGGGACCGGTTCTATTGTTGTAGTGAAGTTCGTATGTGTGATTCATGTATGCCTTCAGCCCACTTCGTAGTGGTTTAAAAATGGTAATCCATATTACTATGTCCATATGGTATGTTGCTTTCATAACATATGATCAGTCTCCGTTCGAGTTGTGTAGTTGTGTAGCTGCCCTTTCTTTTCTTCGCTGATCACGTGCTGCACTTTTGTGCTTTTTGATGACCGACTGATTCCCTCGCGCATGGCTTTGTCCGGTTGATAAGACAACTCAACAGCAACAGCAACAGCTCTCACCACACTCTACCATTAGCTCTGCTCAGCCGATTTTACCTACACAACCTTTCTTAATATACTGCTTTCTAACCATCATATTTACTCTAGTTCTTCTGAGCTACTTTGTCACGGATCAGGAACTGCTACTTCTTTTGGCCTTGGTGCGTGAAAATACCAACTTGCCCCTGCGTGTCTCTATTTGCTTCCATTGTTCCAGCCGAATGTTTCCACTTCCTCTATAAATAGGCCTTTGTACCAGCTCCGCTAACACATATCCTCGTCTTCATCCTATTCCTTGCCTCGAAAGTCCATGTCTCAAACAGCGAGCTCAGTAAATCGAAGGGCTCGTGCTCTTGCAATGCAAGGCAGATCGATTGTCCTAACTGCCATGTGCAAATTAATGTGTTTTACGCCAACACTCAGAAAAATAACGGTCGAGTGTTCTACAAATGCCCTTTTTTCTCCGTGAGTGAAAAGTTAGTTTGCTTCCTTCTTGTAAACAAGATTTTTTTCTGTTCGAGTTGTGTAGTTGTTTGAAGATACCTCCTTTCTTCGCACGGCCTAAAAGTTTGTTCACCTCATCACGTAGGTTGCAGGGTGTCAATATTTCCAGTGGGCGGATACTATGGACACCTCGACGGAGCGTCCTACAACCATTGTACTACAAAGGATGGAGCCTTCTATAGAGGAGAGGATGAACTCTATGCTTGAGCAGAGGCTAAACATGCTGATGTTCAAGATGGAGCGTATTTTAGATCATATAAAGTGGTTAGAAAAGATTGTGTCTGTGACTATCCTTCTTGTATTGTACGTTATTCTTGCGAAGTAGTTCATTTCCTATAGAGGGAACAGAGTTGGTCATGGATGTCTTTCGAAGTGGTTTTCAGATATCATATTTTCTTATATTAACTTATGTATGCTTCGATTACCTCCCATCACTTTCGACTTTTTCGACCTGATTTAACTTACGTATTCCGTAATTACCTCCTTGTAGTACCAATGTTACCTCAAATCCATCTTTCTCGAAAGCAATCACCACACCGAAATTTTATTATTTTGTAGAAGCTTTAAGATTTCATTCCTTTAGAACACGATGCCTTCATATCCTGTTCTTCTTCTTAGGACCACAGATGTTGCAGACCAAATCCAAGTCATTAGCAGAACTTCTATTGCTTAGACTAGAAGAGAACTTAACAAATTCATTCTCCGTTGGTTGTATCTCCAGTAAATCAAAGAACTAAGAAGAAAGCATTCTTCAAAAACATTCTTGAACATCAAACCATCAAGCATTTCAAAAACATTACCAATTTGACGATGTAATAGCACAGACTGATTTGACAACACTCTGCACATCACCAAGCAACAAAACACTGCCCATCTCAAACTAACGAACAAGACTCTTTCGACCTCAAAGCGAAGTGACAACACCCTACCAGCCACCGCTTTTTCAGACTGAAACGACAACACGCTGCAGCCCGCGCTTTTCAGACTGAAACAACAACACGCTGCAACCCGTTTTTTTCATACCAAAGTGGCCTATAAAACCACTCCCTACCCAAGCAGCCATTCTTCCCTACCCCAACCTCTACTCCAAACTGCAAGCACACATACACATCTCCCACTTACACTTCACTATGGTTGGATCCTCTAGTAGAGTATTCTCGTGGACACCAGATATGAGCAGCTTAGCCCTTCATTACACGATGAAGGTTACGCTAACAGGGAGGATGATCCGTTCAAGGAGAACGTAAGTAAAGTGCTGTCCACATTGCAAGAGTTGTGCCCGACATCATCGAAGGATGACGAGAACATCTCTGGCCTAAGCCTTCTGACCTACGACCACCTCAAGACACATTTACAATGGTGGCGTTAAAAGTATTTAAGGGTGTGTGAACTAGCCAACCACCCTTCTGGTAACAATTTCTCGTCAAAATCTTATAGGGTACTGATGCTACCCGAACGGTATGAAGATTATATTAAAGTTAGTTATTTTATATTCGTTCAACGTACTAATCTTGTTAGCATCATCCATAACTTCACTGCTTCGTATGCTCGTATTGTGTGTTAGTCATCCCCAAGGATGCAGATTTGATCAATAAAGAAATTCCAGAATTCGTACCGATGTTTGTGCTCTTCAGCGGGTGTGATGCCTGGTTCGCGCAGAAGACGCGGAAGAGGTCCACCCGTCACTATTGCAGTACAAAGTTCAAGATGACGTGCAACCACCACGAAAGGAGGGCTTGCTCCTAACTAAGGCGATGACGATGATAACGACAACTTCGTGTCACCTCCACCTCGACTTTCAAGCACTATTAGAACTGGCCGTTCCAAGAACAATATAAGAGGACGTCCGATCAGCGCTGAAGGAGGGGTACCTCCAAACCGTACAAATAACAATAATGATGACGATTTCATGCCACTTAGGCCACGACCTCTGCGTCCTCGAAGTCTTCCGAATCCTGACAATATTCCATTAAGCCCTATCAGGTATCCAAACGTAGTACTCCATCAGGAGCTGTCGGCGATCGGGATCGCCAACCGCAGAAAATGAGGTAGGGGTTAATGAGAAACAGGACCACAACTGCGCTTTGCTCGAACAGGGGAATGAGGTCGAGGAGGTCTATGGTCGGAGCAAGGAGACAACGGACGAGACAGAGATTTATCCTGGTTCGAGCCCCTGAGAAGGTAACAGCTCTACTCCAGTCGCCTTGTGGCGGTGTTTCTTGCCTTTTGTGGATACAAAGGAGGATTACAGCTCAATCTTGACGATGCTAAGTCTAGACTTGAACTCCAGTGTCTGTGTGTTGGGTTAGTCTTTTCAGTGTTTACAAAGCTTCAGTCTTATACCCATTCTTCTTGCAACGTTCGGAGTAACCCTCGATCGTGGCCTTTATGCATATTGATTGCCGGTGGTAACTGCTCCGATCCCGTCGCAAGACGCCAAGATTACTCCATGATCCCACGCCTCAGAATCGCCAAGTGATAACGTGTCGGGATCCAAGAGACCGCTATCGACCTTGAATCATCCCGAACAATGGTCGTGAGGGCCACGAGCTCGGTGATATCAGGCTCACCGAGTGGCCTCGGCTTGATCTCGAGTCTTTGGTCGAGACCCACGGGCTAGAGGGTCAAGTTGATCGGCCGACCGACCAAGGGTTGCCCGCCCAAGCAGCCTAGCCCCCGAGGCTCAAGGTCGAGAAGTAGCACCTGAATGGCCTCGAGCCTCACCCAATGTGTCGTTGGCGGCAACCCTTGTAAGGTCTTGGAACCTTGCTCGAGGTCAAGGAGATCGCAAAAGTGAACCCCAAAGTAGACACTGGCGACCTTTGATTTTTCCAAATGATACGGATGCTAACAAATGGCGGACACCGCAATGCTTCGAGTCCGCCGCTCGGGTCTTAATTGAGCCCGTCTAATCATGCTCGGCGCGCGTTTTTGAGGCGCCAGAGAGGTAAATCCTAAGAGCGCCGTGGAAGACCCCGAGCTTTGGATAATCACCTGAAAGTTTTTGCGCCTCCCCAAGCCTTCTCCGAAAGGCATCCGCCTTTCCATCTTCACTCGACGTTTTGCCATGGCTAAGCCGGGAAAAGCACCTTATCTGGCCACGAGGATGAAGGAGCTCGAGGCCACAGGGTCATTGGATCGGTGACTGGCGGTTGCGGTGGCGAGACCGAACCTCATCCCCGAGATGACGAGATCGTCTGCAGATCGAAAGCAAAGATTCCCTCTTCGGCTGCGGACCCGGAGAGCTTAATTCTTGGTCGACATCCTCGGCGGTTGCCAGATTGAAGTGATCAACACCGTACCCAACTCCGCCCTCACCTTAGCCGCCTTCTCCCATCTATGCGAGGGGTTCCCGGGATTCTTCCCACGCCTCGCTCTTCTTCCGCTATTCCCTCTTCCGCTCCGGAAGGACCCGTGGTCGGGTGCCTCTACTTCCGGCAATGCCCGGGCTCAAGTGGGTTTCGCCAAGATCCTGGCCGACTCTCTTGGTCCATGGTCGAGCGTTGGTTCTACCTCAAGAAGGGGAGAACGGAGGTCTGCGATACGAAGGAGCCGCCATCACTCGGAAGATAGAGACCCCAGAGACTGAGGACCTCAACGTCGACGCAGAAGCCATCGCCGCCATCCACATTTGCGCCACACGCGGTCTCACCGGTCAGGCGATCGCGAACGATTTTCTGCGGAATCGGGTGTCCCCCCTGCGGAAGAGGTTACATCCGTTCTCCCAGATCCAGGGACGCGACGATTCGACCCGCGAGAGTTCATCTGGTAAGGTCTTCAGCCACAAAGCTTTTGATTGACTTCGTACTTCTTCCTCCTATGATGGCTCTTGCTCGTAGCGCCAAGGAGTCCCGGTCGCGGCCAGATGCAGAAATGTTCGAAATCGGCGATGAATACACCCTCGATGATCCGGTCTCAAGAACGCGTCTTGCGGCGAAAACCCGAGGTAAGCCTTCCACGACCTCAAACCTCATCCAACATGCGCACGCCTTTGCTCGACCCGTGCTTACTTGTAGGATCATCAAGAGTTGTGGGAGACAACATGAGATCGCTTCCCTTGCCCGATGAGGGCAAGAGCAAAAAGGGAAAGAAAAGACTCCCCTCAACCAGAGCTGACCGCCAGGGACGAAGAGGCCTCACATCGAATGGGGTGATCGCGCCATGGTAAAGACGATCATAGCCAATTTCGAGCTCGCGCCTTGGCTTCTCGTGGCCTAACAAAGTTTCTTTACTTGGCAAAGAACAAAGCGCAGCCGGCCGCCGCCAGACCACCGAGCCCCCCCGCCAGCGATGCGGGCTCGTCATGAAGCTTTGCCTCCCAGCACTGGAGGAATGAAGTGGATTCCTCCTCCAAGCTCGGGCGACAGACCATCGCCGGCCATCGACGAGGCAGAGGCCACCGACCTGTAAGAGCCCGGCTTTGCAACCCGCTCCATCTCCGTGTTTTTCTTAGTGCTTATCCTTGATTGCAGACTCGAGCGCCGAGACCCGAGCTTGCCCACACCGACAATGCTCGTTGTTCAGTGAGTCCGAGTCCGAGGAGGGGCAGACGCCTACATGCTGCCCCCCACGGCCTTCTTCTGGACAAAGCGCGCTCCTTCCGGGCCTCGAATCGGGCCTGGTCGGAGGGTTCACCAAGGCCCCGATAGTCTTGGACGAAGGGGACCCCTAACCCGCGATCACGAGGATTACAAAGACCGGCGAGACGAGTACCCTCGCGGTCGCCGATCCTCCCGAGATCGAGGAGACATGGGCGTCCGGGCCCCTCAAGTCGCGACTCTGCCGATCGTTAGCGGCCGTGTCACCGAAGTCCCCGAGGCCCGCCGACTAAGACCGCGCTTGATGGCGAGACCGCGGTTTCCGCCACGGAGAGCGACCACGACAACGGAGGCACTCAGATGACCCGACTTGCGAACTTCCGGCCAGGGAACACAACACTCCACCCCGTGAGGTGGGTCGGATGTTCTTCTTCTGCGATAACTCCCGCCAATGAGCTGGCCGAACCTTGACTACGGAGGTCGGGCCCGGTTATCGCGCCGCACCTCCGTCGTGGGGTCCGGCATGACGACCGATGTGGAAGGATCTCGAGCCGCCGCCGACACGCCGTCCGTGGGCCCCGGACAAGGTGTGCCGGCGGTGATTGAAGAAGGCCTAGGTCACGGGAACCTGGGCGAAGGTTTTGAGATCAACGCAGCTCACCTCGACGAGCCGAACGAGGAGTTCTCCAACAAGACGCGTCAACAAACCGACTCCGTGGAGGTAGGAACCTTCCTTATATGCCCCGCAATACGTTGTGTGTTCTTGACAACTTACCAAATCGTGTTCCTCGCTTTTCAAGGCGGTTGGCGCTGCGACCCGAGGGCTTCAAGGTCTCAACGAAAGCATGCCGACGTGTTCGCCAGATCTTGAACGCCGTGGAAGAGAGGGAGACCGAAGCGTTCGTGCTCAAGCGACCATTGAAACCGACGCTTGAAATCGAGCGGCTCAACCGGAGCTCAACGATCAAGGCCGCACGATGGTGGCGCTGAGGCGCCCCATGCCGCCGAGCTCGAGAGGACCAAATCCTCCGAAAGCGAGCATGGGTTCAAGGCGCAGAGTACGAAGGCCCGAGCGACCAAAGCGATCGAGGCCCTTGATGCGGAGCGCCAAGGTCGAGTCTGGAGAAAGCCGCCGCAGAGCGAACTTCTTCAGACTCGGCGCGAGACCCTTCAGCGCCAGATCGAGGCCCTTGAGAAGGCCGCTGAGGAACAAGCCGCCGCCGCTGCCCAGCGCTAACGACGAAGCGCCAAGGTCGTGGCACTTGAGGAAGTCGCCGAGAGCAAACCATCGCCACGACCACGGCGCTTCGACGAAGCGTGCCAAGGTCGAGGCGTTGGAGAGGACTATTGCCGAGCTATCATCCTCAACCAAGGTGTCTCTCGAGCTAGAGGCCAAAGTCGCGGGTTGAAGAGAAGCTTGGTCGCATGCAGGCGGCGGCGAAGACCGCTTTGACCCAACTTAACGATTTAACGCCGCCGAGCCACGGACGCAACTAACGAGGCCCTCTGCGGCAAACCAAGCCTCGACACAAGGGACCAGAGTCGCCGAGCTCGAAAGAAGAGAAGCTCAGCGCGATGGAGGATCTGTAGCTCAAACATCCTTGATCCTGAAACAACATTCGATGTTATCAACTGGTTTGGGTTACCTTTTTTGAAGTGTGCGTTTCTTATTCGCGATCAAGATCCATAGGCCGTTCGCAGATGTTACATCCTAGCCAGCCCCCGTTGGGTCTAAGGTCGAGCAACGCCGACCTTGGACACAAGTATAAGACGAGCAAATGACCATGACCTGCAGAATCGAAATGGAGTACTCGCGAAAAAGAAATGCAGCAAGCGAACCTAGTGAATAAATCACCAACTCCACGACCACGACCATGCACGCACTTAATAGCCGAGGCTGCCGAGCTTGTAGTTCAAACCCTGACGCAGGGGGGGTGAGCTGATTGCGAAGAGTTTCGGCTTACATTGAGCTCGACCACTGGGGGGTGAACGTAAAGCTCATGATACCCAGACTAAGGAGCGAATGCGAAAGTCGTGTCCGAAGAAAAATTTCAGAGACGCTCATAAAGAAAAAGACATGAATGATAAAAATCGGAGAATATCCTTTTATTGAAGCTTTAAAGGTATAGAGATTACACATAAAACTTGCGAAGTTGATCTATGTTCCACGAGCTAGAAAGCTCTCTGCCATCGGGCATCGCTAGCCGTAAGCCCGTGCTATCTGTTGAAACGACTCTATAGGGGCCCTCCCACCACGGGGATAACTTGTTGGTGCTGGACAATACCGAATCCGCCTCGGGGCTAAGTCCCCAACAAGGAGCTTCCTAGGTCGTCGACGAGACGCATGTCCGCGAAGAGCTTGCGGTAATCGCCGATCGTAGCAAAGGCACGGCATCTTACTTCTTCCATAAGGGCAAGGTCGAGAGACCGTTCTTGCTCGAAGTCGACGTGGTCGACCAGACCGACCGGGCGGAGCCTCCGCATTACCTCCGGAGGCGGATTTGCCAAGACTAAACACGAGCCGAAGGGTGTGGACCTGTTGCTCTACCGACCGTGGGTACGAATAGACCATAAGACGGTGGGAAGTTCGTCCACCTGTGTCGTCTTAGTAGCGTTTGAGCTCATCTCAGAATCTCGCTTTTGACGCCTTGGACGATCTGTCGGTTGGCGCGCTCGCCGCTCCGTTGCTCGAGGATGAGCCACCGGCGGCACACTTTGGTGCCCATGTCCTCGCAGAATTCTGGAATAATCCACCGTAAACCGAGTACCATTGTCGCGATAATTCGCATGGAACCCCATACCGTGACCACGGACAAGCGGAAAAAAGCGAACAATGCCCGAAAGCAAAGGATGGTCGAGACCGGCTCACCTCAATCCATTTGGTGAATGTGTCGATGGCTACGAACAGAACTTTCTCCCCGGTTGTTCGGGAAAGGGGCCGAGGATATCGAGCCCCTGTGTCGAGAAAGGCCGAACAAGCGGAATGGTCTCAAGAGCGAGGCCTACCGGTGTACCTTTCGGCGTGAAACGACATGCTCGGCAGTCCCACAATATCCCGAGCATCCCGTAATGCCGCCGCCAAGAATATCCTGCACGGAAGGCCTTGCCGACCATCGCCCCAGACGAAGAGTGCGCCTACGAGACCGAGTGGATGTCGTTGAGTAGGTACTTACCTCCTCCGTGGAGATGCACCGAGTCATGATGCCGAGACATTCCGTCTCAGAGCTTGCCATCCACGAGCTTATACAAGCTTGCTCGACGCTTAATCCTCGCTTCATTAGCGGGGTCGGGCGAAGTCGCCTGCGTGTGAAACCGTATGGGTTTGGCCCATGCGGAATACCTTCCACCACAAAGAAGTACGACCTCTGATCGGAGATAGACGGAGCCGCCGCCGCCTCGAGGATGACGTCGGGGTATCTCTTCGCTCGGAGCCGAGCTTGGAGAGAAAGTCTGACCGGAGTTGTCCTTCCTAGGGACATGCCTAAGCTCCAAATTCGAACCATTTCTCCATCTTGCGGACCTCGGCGAGATACCTTGCCATTGCATCCCCGAGCATTGATAGTCCTTGTTGTACCGGTTGATGACGAGCCGAGTCTCCTTCACGACCAACCGTCAGACGCCTAAGGACTTGCGTGCTCGTAAGCCCGCCAAGAGAGCTTCATATTCGCCATGTTATTGGTCGCAGAAAGCCAAAACGAACTACATACCTCAATCTGGTGCCCCACGGGTAAGGATAAGTATCCCACCCGAGCGCTTGAAGGACCTCGAGCCGTCGAAGAACATGATCCAGGCTCCTCTTCTTCGACTCGAGCCTGTGCGGGCTGCGGCGTCTGTTCGACCACGGTCGGCGAGCACTGTGACTTGATAGTCGTTTTGCCACGACCGATGTCAAACGCCGCCGCCCATAGCCCATTTAGCTATCCGTCCGCCGCTTTACGGATTCGCGCAGATGTCACCGAGCGAAGTTGCTCGACGCGACCACGGAATGCGCCTCGAAGTAGTGTCGAAGCTTGCGCGAGGCCATAAGAAGAGCATACAAGCGCCACGCACTTGCGGTACCGCCCTTTGGGCCATGTAAGACCTCGCCGACATAGTAAATCGGATGTCATTGTGCCTCTGCTCGGCAACCAGTGACAAAGACTTAAGGCTTGGGTGGTGGCTGCAAGGTAGAGCAACAACCTTCGCCAGTCATGGAGTTGTAAGGAGGGTGGGGATGACAGATATACCTTCACTCGCCGAAAGATCGTTGTTATAAGCTCAAGCGCCCATTCAAAGCCCCGTGCTTACGCAGGTCTTAAAGAATGGGAGACCTCGCCGTCGAGCCTCGAAATGAATCACGAGGGCGGCCATGCGACCAAGGAGGCTTTGTACTTGCTTGATCGAGGTCGGGGCTCCATCTTCTCGATGGCTTCGATCTTCTCCGGTTTGGACCAACCCCGAGCCCCGATCATGTATCCAAGGACCTTCCCCGATGCCGCCAAACACACACTTCTCGTGGTTGAGCTTGATTTTGTACTGCTCAGTTTGCAAATGTTTCTCAAGGTCACGGACGTGGTCTCCCGAGGGGCTTTTGACGATGATGTCATCTACATAGACCTCAAGGTTTCGCCTAATCTGCGGCTCAAGGTCTTAGTCATCAAACGCCGAATGTTGCCCCGCATTGCGCAGACCAAACGACATGGTCGTAGCAATAAGTGCCGAACGGGTGATGAAGGCGATCTTGTTTCGCCGTCGACCGCCAGCTTGATCTGGTGGTAGCCTGAGTAAGCATCCAAGAAGCTTAGCATTTTGGCGTTGGCGGTGGAGTCGACGATCTGGTCGATGCGCGAAAGGGGAAAATTGTCCTTTGGGCAGGCCGAGTTCAACCCCGTATGGTCGACGACATCCTCCACTTGCCACCTTTCTTCACGACGATGACCGGGTTGGCCAGCCATTCAGAGTAGTCGATCTCGCGGATGAAGCCGGCCTTCAGGAGCTTATCAAGGTTTTCCTTGATGACCACAACCTTCTCTGGGGAGAAGCGACGCAGTTTCTGACGCACAGGTCTAGAATCGGTTCGACATGTAACTTGTGCTCGATCACCTCCCTTGGAACGCCAGGCATATCCGCAGCTCCTGCTTAATATACCCTTGTTGGCGCGAAGGAAGGTGACGAGCTCGAGTTCCTATTTGGGACTTAGCCCGGCCGAGACGTGGACACACCTGGTCGTGTCGTCTTCCTCGAGCGGCACGGCCTTTGTTGCCCCGCTGGGTTGGATCGCCGCTTCGCGGGCGTTTTTTCCGTCACCTCTCGACCTTGGTTGGGCAAAGATATCGGCGAGCGCCAAGGCCTTGGTCTCAGAGCCATGTGCCGCCAGCAGTCACCGCAAGACGATAACGATGCCGTTGGGGCTCGGGAGCTTCATGCACCGATGACCGTAATGATTAGCCGCCATAAACTTGATGAGGGCAGCCTTCCGAGAATAGCGTTATGCGGTAGGTCGCCTCGACCACCTCAAAGGTGATCAATTCGGCGGAAGTTGTCCGAGCCGCCGAAGGTGACGGGCAAGACCACCGCCCCAAGGGAGTAGTCGAGCTCCTGTGAACGATTCAAGAAGGGAATGGCGATGCTTTTGATTTTCGACCGGGAATCAGATCCGGCCGAGTGCTTCCGCCGCAAAGAAATTAAGAGAGCCGCCACCGCCGACCATGACACGCCCGACCACCGTGGTTGCCGATGGTCGGGTCACGACCAAGGCGGTCTTTAAGTCTCGGGCCATACCTTGTAAGGCATCCTCCGGAGAAAAGATGATGGTGGCCCTACCCACTTGCAATGCCGCCGACGGGCTTTCCCGATGCACCGATAGATGGTCCGAGCAAGCAGACTTTGATCTCGCGCCGATCGTAGGTCGCCGAGCCCAAGATAACGCCAATCCTGCGCCGCCTGTTGGAATTCTAGGTCGAGGTCGCCGTGTTCGACCCGCATTCACCCTTTCGGTGGTCGTCATCCTTCGGAGCACGGGCATCTCACCACGTCCGTCATAGAAGGCTTCAAGCTTTCTCGCCAAGCCTCGCAAGACCGCAGGTCGTGGCCGCTTCCCTATGAAACAGCAAAATTTCTCCTCGTCATTCTCGACCGCTTCTTCGGCTCCTCGCGGCCGAGCATCGGTCCTCCGAGGTCCAGCCGCCGCCCTCTTTCTCTGGCCGCCTCAGGCTCGACGAGATCGAGGCTGACCTTGACGAGGTCGGGTCCCGTCCCGAGTCTGATCCCGGACCTCAAGGACCTCACGCCGGCCGTCCGCCGAGACGATGACCATGGTGACCTCCGCCGGTCCTGCGGTCACGCTTCGCTTCTTAGTGCGGGTGTCTTGGTCGGCACCCTTGAGTTGGATCGCCACCTCGAGTGGCTCAAACCAAGCTTACCTTGGTCGTGTCGCGCTTCAATGACGGCGCGTCGTCGCGTCACAGCACTGCTCCGCCATGCGAAACAATTTGTTGACGCTGAGCCTTGTCGTGATCTCGAGGTCTTCGGTAAGGCGCCGGTCGCGAACGCCGAACTTGAAGGCCTTGATGACTGCTTCATCAGAGATACTTGGAATTAGGTTCCTCGTGCGGATAAACCGCCGCACAAAGTCACGAAGAGGCTCGCTTGCCCCGATGACGCGATCCGTCCTTCTCCTCCTCGCCGCCGTAATACTCTGGAAGTTGGAGCGAGGGCGCTCGATTTGGCGCCACGACCTGAAGGAACCGGGCTTCTGGTTGAAGAGCCAAGTTCGGGCAGCGCCGTCCAGAACGGTCGGGAGATAGTTGGCCATGACCAACTCGTCGCCTCCGGCCGCTAAAATGGCGGTCGAGTAGATGGACAGGAACTCGTCGGGATTCTTGGTTCCGTCGAAGCGCTCGATCAAAGCGGGTTTAAACCGAAAGCAGCAACAGACGCGACGAAGGTCGTCAGAGTACGCCACGCAACCGTAGGCTGGGACGGGTGCGCGCCGGGAGCCATCGCGGCCAACGAGATCTTCACTGCTGTACGAATCCGAGCCCGGGCTCCCTTGACGACCCGATCTTCGGCGAGATCGGTCATGATGCTGAGCACGGGAGTCGCCTGGGAGGTATTGCAGGCGGTCCTGTGCGCGACGACGTCTGGGCGGAATGTCGGGGGAAAGTCCCCGTGACCTGCTGCCAGCTGGAGTGGAGCTTGCGTGGCTCACCTCGCGTCCAGCCGTCGGGATCTTGCCCCGAGGGTGTTGCTGAGACGAAGGCGCTTCTCGCCTCGGCGACGGCCGATGGGTGCGCCTACGACGACGTGATGAATTGTCGCTGCTTCTCGGAAGGGGTCCCGAATCGGTGACTTCGTCTTTGCGGAGGAATGGCCTCGATTGCGGCATGGTCGAGTTCTTCGGCCAAGGCCCGCCAAAGAGCTCCGATTTTGCCCTATCGGGATCACCATGATCCGGCAATAGCGCTGGCGCCCCCGAGGGAGGGAGCCTCTCGTCCTCCGTCGAGCGCTTGTAATGGCCTCGATTGATCGCAACGTGGACCATTCGACGAGCATCCTCGGAGTTTGTGGGTCGCGATCCGCCACGCGCTGCTTCCCACCGGAGGCGCCCGCCATGAAGACGTCTTGCTCACACGGAGGTGGGGAAGGCGAGAACAAGGATGCGAGCGGACTCGCGTCCGATCCGCAGGCCGGAGAGTGTTCGTTGATGGAGAACGCCATGCTCCTAAGACCTCGGAGTTTTTCCCGTGAATGAACAAAGCAATCGGGCCCCACGGTGGCGCCAATTGCCGGCGATCGGGATCGCCAACCGCAAAAATGAGGTAGGGTTAATGAGAACGGACCACAATCTGCGCTTTGCTCGAACAGGGAATAAGGTCGAGGAGGTCTATGGTCTGAGCAAGGAGACAACGGACGAGACAGAGATTTATCCCGTTCGAGCCCCGAGAAGGTAACAATTTACTCCATCGCCTTGTGGCGGTGTTTCTTGCCTTTTGTGGATACAAAGGAGGATTACACTCAATCTTGACGATGCTAAGTCTAGACTTGAACTCCGAGGTTCGTGTGTTGGGTTAGTCTTTTCGGTGTTTACAAAGCTTCGCCTTATACCCATTCTTCTTGCAACGTTCGGGAGTAACCCTGATCGTGGCCTTTATGCATATTGATTGCGGTGGTAACTGCTCCGATCCCGTCGCGACGCTGATTACTCCATGATCCCACGCCTCAGAATCGCCAAGTGATAACGCGTGCGGGATCCAAGAGACCGCTATCGACCTTGAATCATCCCAACAAGGTCGTGAGGGCCACGAGCTCTCGGATATCAGGTGCTCACTCGAGTGGCCTCGGGCTTGATCTCGAGTCTTTGGTCGAGGACCCACGGGCTAGAGAGTCAAGTTGATCAGGCCGATCAATTAAGGGTTGCCCTACCCGACAGAACCAATAGATAACTATTATTATTTTTATACTAGCGGCTTATTCCGACAACCATGATTATAGAATGTATGATTTTTTTAACTTAGTCTTTCACCAAAGGCATGTACCCTATGTTATATCCCAGTTTTATAAATTTTTTAAGGCATATACGTAGTTCACTTGCTATGTTATTGTAGTTGTTGTACTTACTGCACTTTGTAATATCAATGCCGGATTTTATTCAATGCTTAACTATGATTTATCGTCAAATTTACCGCACACCGAAAGAGAATGATGAACAACGAAATTTGATTTTTTTTGTCAAAAATTCGATTGACAAATAATTTTGTAAAATACTACATAAAATATCACTGACAAATAGGATTTTTTTTCCAATTTATCGAACGCTTGTTTAAACTCTAAATTTGTAGCAATGTCAAAATAAGACAGACATTTTCTGTGTTTTGCGCTATTGTCACCCAACCATATGGCGACAGAGGTATAGTTTTTCAATTCTTTTAGATCAAGGTATATTTCTCGTCTCTTCCTAACCACTGTAAAAAAAATCCAGTGCGTCGCGACACGCAAAAATTTCTCATTCAACTAGTCGGAAATCACAAATTGAAAAAAAAAAATCCGGCATGCAGCGCACCCCAGCCGCTACACACATGCAGCACCTCCCAGGCGCTGGCTCCATCGTGTGCAGCGGACGCCAAGTGTTGTTCCCTCCTGCAGCTCAGCCCATCCGCGAAAACGCGCTGTCAGATGGCCAGATCCAGAATTGTTTTGCGACAGCAGCCACTCGCGCGAAAAATTCATCCGAAGGGGCCAAATCAGCGAAAAATTATCAACCTTCTTTGTCACTTCAAAAAAAGAAAAAACCGTCAACTCCCAGTTTCTTCAGCAGACAGATGATTCTCATCCAATGGTTGAAGATAATGGGAAAGCATAGATAAATGGGAAATATTACCCAGAGAAACAACGTTGCCCCAAATCGAAAAAAAAAAGCTATCAAGGCGTAAATTTTTCTTTTTTGAAATTAGGCTCGGAGAAATGGCTGGGTGCTCGACGGCACCTCCTTCCAGGCTGCCAAAACGAGGATCTTTAGGTGAAGCAGCAGGTCAACCTACTCGGCGACCAAGAGAAGATTATGGTCCATTCCCGCAGCAACTTGTAACACTTCAACTCCTTCCAGGGTATCGACGAGACAGGGCTCTGCCTCGTCCATTGAGCTTCCCAAACCTAGCCTGCCATTCCGGCCAGATCCCCATACCCAAACTTCTCCTTTTGACGTGAGAACGATTGAATGGACTCGCCCAGCTGAGGCTGATACTGGCCTCTCCCTACTCAGATTGTCGACCAGTGCTGGGATGTCTTCTTGGCCAGGTCGGCCAAGCTGGGAGCTGCAGTTCCATCCCCAGGAGATGACACCGGTTTCCGCATTGTCGGTGCCTTTAGTTGAAATATGGCACGTTGCGAGAGAGTGTCCAACACTTGCTGACACAGATAATGGCCTGTAACTTATGTCAACAGGAAGCAATTTCGACCAGCCAGACTTCCTACCAAGTTGTCCGTAAGTGTTGTCTCCGCCACTTAGTACAGCGCCATTAGCTGGGTAATACAGAAACCACATGAGAGGAATAAATAGAGCGGGAATTCAAAATGTAAACATCACAAAATACTACCCTTTTACATGGATAGATGATTATTATTGTCAAAAGTACATAGTGCACTTGCTAACATAATATAAATTCGTAATACTGGAGCTTATGTCCAAATAACCTTAAGAATACTTGCACATGCACAAGACTACACGGCAGTCCACCTCCAAGCTTTCGATGTTAATACAATGAATTAAAACAGAACCAAGTAAGAATTATCAAAATGAGATACTGGTGCTTGAATAACCAATGGTGGCCATATATATTTACTATTTATTCCTGCAGCGAACCCTATTTCCTTTTTCAAAGTCATGATGAATGCTTAGCCGGCAAATGCCGGAGATGCAACAATGCACCATGCCTATTAACACCTACTGCCTCGAGATCAGAAAAGTATGAGGAAAACGTTAATTCATGCAAGTGTGCAAAAAAAGATCTTTAGTTTATAGTGCAAATAGATACTCACAGCAGAGAATTAGGGTGTGATCGAGCCCACAAGACAAATCAGAGACCTCAATATGACTCACTTCATGAACAAGAGAAGGTTCCCAGATGATAGGCATATTGTCTTCACTCTGAATTTTCTCTGCGACCATCTTTTCAACAGCCTCTAGCATTGAACTAGAATACTTATCCACCATATTGCCAATGTATTCTTCTGCAGCAGGTGCAGGGGTAACTCGACCCATTTCTCCCAACCTTCCATTTTCTGAATAACCCCAACCAAATAGCCTTCCATCCTTTGTCAATGCCATGGCATGCCCCCATCCAAATGATACCTACCATGATTCCTTTAATTAACACCTTTGCTTCACAAGTGAGCAAGTTACTTAATTTCAGGAAGAAATTTAGAACCTTAACAACGTCATAACTAGCAAGTGCCTCCACTCTAGAAGGCACTGCAGCCTCTACAATGTCCTTTCCAAGCCCAAGTTGGCCACGCTTTGATCTCCCCCAAACCCATAAAGAGCCATCACACCCAATTGCCGCTGAAACAACACCAGAAGCAGATACAGCTCGAACTTGAACATTTTCTAATCCTCTCACCCATTCTGGATTGCTCCAAGAATTCCTGCAATTCAGCACAATGGTAAAACATTTGCACATATATCCTTGGTAAGTAACATTGCCTAAGAATAAGGAAAAAAAAGTTTGAGGCTTTGAGTTATAGTTTAACTCATTCCATTGGCTTGTTGTTTACTAGCATGGGCAACAAAAATATGAGTGCATCACACTGTTTGGATGATGTTTGTTTTCCATACTAAGGTTTGAAAGTCCTGATCAGAATCTAAAATATGAAAACTGAAACCAGTACAATAATGTGTGTGCATACAACAGGAAGTGACCATGTAGTTTGAACCATTATTATGCATCTTCTTATGTTGTTACAATGTTACTGAACAAGCACATCATTCTTGCTGATTCATTTGGGCCATGAAGCCACTGTCGCCAACATTCAATTACCCCTGTCATGAATCACGATACTCTCCAGACTCCAGTAAATGCATAGTGCATGTAATTTGATTCAGGTTACTGAAATCTTACGCATGTAGTTTATTTCAGACTCCAATTTTTCTATAGTTCAACATATCCTTTGCTACAAGCATGTACGAGTTGTTCAACTCCAAAAGAGGATTAAAACGTTTGCACATAGGTATATGCTTGTGTTCTAGAACCGACGACGAGAAGGAGCAACGAAGGGCCGGGGGGTGGTTGTGCGGGGAGGTTTTAGATCACCTCGGGGCGTGGAGCCCGCGTCCGAGCTGGCCCTCGTCGTTGCGCCCCCACGCCCAGACCTCCCCGTCGGTGGAGACAGCGAGGGAGTGGTAGTGGCCTGCGGCGACGGCGGCGACGGACGGCCGGAGGGAGGGAACGGGGGCGGGGACGTAGACGTCTGCGGCCGGCGCCGGCTGGCCCACAGCGCCGTGGCTGTTGTCGCCGAATCCGTACACCGAGCCGGCGCGCGGCGGCCCGCCCGCGGCGAGCGCGGAGAGGAGGCGGCGGCGGAGGTGGGAAGCGGAGGGGCGCGTGCGGAGGAGGTGACGCATTTGGGGAGCCGAGTCGAGCCGTCGAAGAAGATGGCTGGGTCAGGTATATAACAGTGTGCCTAAGAAAAGTTGGCCTGACGATCCGTCACCTGTGTTGGGCCGGTCCGATTTAAGCATCTTAGACCAGACGTGAATTTCCATGGATTGCCTAAACAATATCTTGATCAGGGTTTCACATATGGTCAATTACAGAGCGATTATGGCGATTATTGAGTGTATGTCCGGTTCGGTATTGCAAACTGGTCGGTAAACCGGTTAAATTTAAACTTAAATTCAAAAAAATTAGAAAGTTTAGCAAAATTTATCCAAAAATTCCCTAAAATTAGTATTAATAGGTTTGTGACATCTACGCTGAATTTAAAAAAAAAACAAATTTAGGAGATGTTTTGGAGCAAATTCCAAATTTGGAAAATAGAAAAATATAAAGAAATAAACAGTACCTAGCCTATCTGGCCCACCAAGGATCAAACCCTTGCCATAATCATCAAACCGATCTTCCAACAACCATTACCTAGCTTCCGACAGTTCTCTCCATTCCCCAAACCCATCCTCGCCGTCTCCAACTAGATCCGAGCACCGCCGACCAGCATATCACCGTTAGCCAATTGATAATCGATCGATAAGCATCAATTTTCGTTCGGTATGTCGATTTATGTCAACATTCTGTGATGCGTCGATTTTTGTTAGGGTTCTTGAGCGAGTACCACGGTGTTGTGTCGATAATCGATTGATAAGCATCAATAATCGAGATATTTGTTGTGAAAATCGGGCGGGCCTAGGACAATCTACTTTGTTGTCGATTTTCATTTGGAGCCATGCGATTATCACTTGGATCTGTGAGATTTTCATGTGTAGCCGAAATATTTTTGCTTTATTACATGTTTTGCATCAGTAAGAGATGATTGTTAGACATAATCTGGTATAAGTAGGTATTTTTGCATTGGAGATGAAGTCAACAGATTGTTAGGTATAATCTAGGGTTAAGTAGGTATTTTTTCCATTATAGATGAAGTAAATAGATGATTGTTATGCATTCTTTGGATAGAATCTGAGTAAAATCTAGGTACAATATGCATGTTGTGCTCATGGATGGAAGCTAGGTATAAAGTAGGTAGACAAAATTTGTGCTCATCATTCTCCATGCATGTGCTTGATGTTATTGTTGAATATTTATGAGTAGTAATAAAGTAGTTGGTCATTTAGTGAAAAATGACACTTCGCAAATTGGATATTGGATATGGTATGTGTCATGTAGTATCATCTCAGCAATTGATTTAGTTGCTTCATAGTGATGGTTAATTAGCTGTTGCATTGATTTAGTGCATGGTCTAGGATAGTACTATGGTTACATACAAGGTGATTATTTTTTGGGTTACAAACGTACTCGATGTATGACTAGAATATTATGTAAACTGTATATATGCTGACTTCTTGTTGTTTTGTATTAGCGGATGGTAGATAAAGACGATGTTGTGTGAGAGCACAACGGCAAGATGGGGATCGGATTTTGATGCAAGTACTATTACCAAGAGAAGAAAGGAGGTGGTTTCACTCGACTGAAGCACCACTTGGCAGGGCACGGTACGAATGTCGTCCATTGCAGCCAAGTTTCTAAGGAGGTTTGTGAGTACTTTTAGCGTGACGTAGACATGACAAAGGATAAGTGGAAGGGAAAGAGGGATGAGAGGCTTAGAAAGGAATCAACAGCTGCAGAGTTTTCGTCGAGAAGAAGTGCATATTCAAAATACACGGGTGATGATGAGGAGGAGGACCAATTCTAGTATGCCATGGCTGCCTTTAGGGCGGAGGCAGAATTTATGAGTCGGGCAGGTGGTAGGTATGAGTATGGTGGTGGTGGTAGCACATCTAGAGAGCTAGAGGAGGGGGCGACGATGTGGTGCTGAGGATGTTTCAGAGTTTCTCACAACAGAAAAGACTCGCCGTGGGGATTATAATCTTGGTACAACCCATGGGGATTACAACATTAGTATCCTTGAATGGACAGATAAGACAGTGGGTGACAGTCACATGGGAAAAAGAAAACACAAAGCAGTGGCAACAGGGGAGCAAGCAAGAAGAAGAGCTCCCTCGAAAGTAAAGTGGAAGTTTCCATAGTGGAGGAACATTACGTAGGGAGTGATGACACGACTAATAGCACTCTTAGGGACCATCGAAGTCCGCCATACCAAGAGTTCAATGACAACAGCTCCAAGACGGACAGCGATGGCGGTGAGTCCGGTGATGGTGCCTCCATCCCTCTCACTTCTCGCTCAGAAAGACAACATCCCATAGAATTTGCAGTAGAGCCTCAATACACTCATACCACATAGGACAAAGACCATGGTGCTCCACAATCACAGAGGATGACTACTACAGGGAAGAGAAGGGAGCATCGATATAGCCATGACACACCCTAGGATAACTCCAGCTCATTCAATATCGTTGAGACACAAGGGAGTTATGGTTCATATGTCCATTACGACTATGCTATCTTGGAAACTTATGCACAACCTCCCACCCAATAGGTCTATAAGTGACAAGACTCTAAATTTTATGTCATGTTGTACCAACAGTGGCAAATGACTAGCCCATAGACGAGGCAAAGCTGGCATGAATACGAGGTGAAGTTGCTAGCTACACGAGAATTGGTGATAATGTCCACAGAGGAGTACTATATAGCCAACCAAGTATATAACCAACAACACTACCCGTAGTCTCAAAGGTAATGTTTTATTTTATTGTAACTCAATTTTTTTACTAATATAGCGTTTATATAGATCCAACATAGCGTAGGTGTGACAATGGAAGGACAATGAAGCTGTGCCAGCTGCAAATATTCATTTCGGTGAGAAATGTTGATTGCAAATGCCATATGTCATGGCAATGAAATTAATGTTATTGAAATGTAGATTTGTTGGATTGATTTGTGAATGCTATTCAAATGAAATAGTATTTGTTGAGATGTTATAGCTAAATACTTATTTTACAACTTCAGATTGTCTAAAATATAGCAAAGGTCATGCCAAAAATTTTCTATATTGTTTCATATTTTTCCATAGTTGTGCTATTATTATAAAATGTGTACTTTACAACTTGATATTGTCTTAAAATGTAGAAAAGGTCATGACAAAATTTTGTCTTATTTTTTCATATTTTTATATATTTCTAATATTTTCCTAATTTTTTAGGCCTTTATCAGCTTTTTACAAAATTTTCACCATTTGTTGCCATTTTCCCATTTTTCCTTGTTTTTTCTATTTTTCACTCAGTTGCCAATTTTTTTGTAAAAATCATTCGATAATCACTGCAAACTTGTCGATTATCGACCATATCGCCTAATTTTTGACTTTTCCCCTGTTTGACCGCCGATTTCAAATTGGTTTGACTTTGCAAACCATTCAATTTTTCTTGATTGTTGAGCAATTTTCAATGAAAATCGCTACCAGCTTGTTTTCGATTTGCAACACTACATCGATATTGCTAACCCTGATCTAGATAAAGTTTTTTTAGTAAATTTTAGAATTCCCAGTTTTTCTGACCGTAGATGAAAAAAGGTTTTATGTTTTGTGGCACCAGATGTGAATTTCCACGGATTGCCTAAACATTATTTGTTGGTTAGAGTTTTTTCTTAGTAAATTTCAGAATTCCCAGTTTTTATGGCCGTAGATGAAAAAAAAGGTTTTATGTTTTGTGGTACATATATAACACCGGGTTTTAGTTAATAGTTACATGATTAAAAAAGGGGGCATATCCTATGCAATCACTCATCTTTGTGCAAGCGTGCAATCACGCGATCTGGAGCATCCAATCCATATCCAACGCTGGCTGCTGTTTTTACATTTAAACCCTCCCACCTCACCCTCCATCTCATCTCTCTCTGCCTCTGAAATTTGCTGAACACCCCCTGCCTTCCCTGAGTTTCATCCCGTCGCCCCCTCATCAGCGTACCTCGATCAGTTCCCTCCGCACGACGCGACTCCAGACGACGCTTCACCTTCGGGGGCAGGCGGCGACGCACAAGGAAGCAAGGCGGCATCACGCTCGGGCGGATCGGGTCGCCACCATGCGCGCCGCTGACGAGGCCATCAAGATCGGCCCACCGTCAAAATCGTTATGCTCATTGGACAAAAAAAACGCTGATTGATGATCAAGAGAAAATTAGTCGGCTATTAGATAGAGATTCTCTGGGTTGCTGTGCTACCGAGTTAACAGGGAGAGAAGTATACTGCTGCGGCTTGCAAACATATTTTTACCAAGATTATTTTAGCGCATAATTATTGTCAGATCCTAATTTTCACCATTATCTATAGGTTGCTCGTGGACTATGGCGAAATCGATGTCGCAACAACGGGATTATGGAAGAGGAGGCATCCATCCATGTAGGATCAACGACGCTTGAAAAAGAGAATTGCAGTGGTCGCCGCTATCGGCCCGACACCGCCAACATCACCGGCAGTTACATTGTCGGATAAAGGCTTCAATACACCAAAAAGACCCCATGCACCTCCCCATAGTGAGTATTTGATCTAATTATGGAGGTTTCATCATGATGTTTGCAGAGACACAACTAATTGGTTTACAATTTTTCTTATAGAAGCCTCATCGCTGGCATGTCTTTTGAGAACATTGATGTCCGCAGAGCGCTTCTACAAAGATTATGCACATGATGTTGGCTTCTCGATTCGTGTTGGTCGCCAGAGATTGGAGAATGATATTGTTCATTGGAAGCGGTTCATGTGCTCAAGGCAAGGATATAGGAAGAAGAAAGGCAATGTTAATGTTCATCCATCTAACAGTAAAAAGACGCATAACCTTTTTGAAACAAGATGTGGTTGTGAGGCATACATCTATGTGAAATTGTCTAGTGATAACAGATACGCTATAGTGTCAATGATTGAGGAGCACAATCATGGTCTTGTCTCGCCAGATAAGCGTCATTTGCTTAGATCAAAACGTTCAGTTAGTGAACGTGCAAAGAACACGCTTTATAATTGCCACAAAGCAAGCATGGCCACCTCACAAGCATATAGGCTTCTTCATGTCAGCGAGGGAGGATTTGATAATGTTGGATGCACCTTGAGGGACTTGCAAAACTACTATCGTGACCTTAGAAAGAAAATTACAAATGCAGATGCCGAAATGTTTGTTGCACAATTAGAGAGGAAGAAGAAAGTTAATCCAGCATTTTTCTATGATTTCGCTAGGATGAACAAGGTAGGTTGGTGCATGTTTTTTGGGCTGATGCTATGAGTAGAAAGAACTATTCTCACTTTGGTGATGTGGTATCCTTTGATTCTACATATAGCACCAACCAATATAACATGATCTTTGCACCTTTTACTGGAGTCAATCATCATTTGCAAAGTATATTTATTGGTGGTGCGTTCTTAGCAAATGAGAAAATCGAATCATATGAATGGTTGTTCAAGACATTCCTAGTTGCAATGGGAGGGGTAGCACCAAGTCTTATCATAACAGATGAAGATGCTAGCATGAGAGCTGCTATTGCAAAAAAAATTCCAGAAATTGTTCATAGGCTATGCATGTGGCATATCATGGAAAAGTTTCCTGAGAAGATTGGTCCTTCTGTTAATGAAGAACCTGATTTCTGGCCGAGGCTGAATGCATGTGTTTGGGGTTCAGAAACCGGGGATGATTTCGAGTCACAGTGGAATTCTCTCATATCTGACTATGGCTTGGGGGGGAATGAATGGCTACAAAACAGATATCGTATTCGTGAATCGTGGGTTCCAAAGATACTATATGGACATATCTCTAGCGGGCATCCTTAGAACCACATCAAGGTCTGAGAGTGCAAATTCCTTTTTTAACCATTTTATTCACCGCAAACTATCATTTGTTGAGTTTTGGCTTAGATTTGAGACAGCCTTAGAATGGCAACGCCAGGAGGAGTTGAAGGCCGACAACAAAAGCATTCATAGTGCTCCTCAGTTAATGACATCTTGGCCCATGGAAAACAGGTAGCATGTTATACACACATGAGGTGTTTTGACATTTCGTAAAGAGGTTGTTGCTGCTAGAGATCATTGTTGGGTTCAAAATATTGCCCTCTCCGAGGAAATGAAAATTGTGACCATTGGTGATGGGAGAATGAAAGATAGGGATGTTCATTGTAACACAAGTATGATGGCAACGTGCTCATGTAAGTTATTTGAGTCAAGGGGTATCCCATGCCGCCACATTATTCTAGTGTTGCGTGGTGAAAAACAAATGGAGTTACCAATTGGCTACTTTATGAAAAGATGGGAGAAAAGGTGCAAAAGGTAGTTTTTCTTACCAACCTTTCGTGTTTAATTATTTAATTTTGAAAACCGTATGACTAACTAATTTGTTTTCAATCATAGTGTCTATGACGAGTATGGAAACATATTGGACGACAAGCTCCTAGAATCAAATGATCCGGCAATGATGAAAAAGATAGCAAATGTACGCAATAAGTTTGAAGACTTGATCCAAAAAGCCAAAAACTCTGAGGAAGGCATGGACTTCTTCTCGTTCGGGTATTTCTAACCTAGAGGCACCTCTAGATCGAGATGTTGCCGATAACTAGACACTCTAGGCGGGATGAATATGAGGCATTCATCGGTTGCCATATTCCAAATGAAGTGACAGTTTATCCACCAACGGATATTTGTTCCAAGGGAGAAGCAAGAGGATTAAAAAAGCAAAGAAGCCGGTGGTAGCAAAAGAAGCAAGGAAGAGTACCACGCTTGTGCAAGATATGCAAACAATTGGTTCTTCATGATGCTCGTGAATCGTCCGCCAAATAAAGTTTTGGGGTCATTTTCGGTTTTCTTGATGTCAAAGTAGTGTGATACATTATCGACATCGCTTTCTCTGAAGTTACCTCCTGTGCATGCAAAGTTTAGTAAGTCGTGACATGGATAACTCGTTATATTATTTTTGCATTTCATAGCACATACACTTTGTTATGTCAGCCGCTTTATCCCGGTGGATAGTTGCAGCATATGATTTTGTCAACTTACAAGGTATCCTTGTTCATTATATAACTAGTGTTTTTGTCAAATTGTTTCTCTTGGTGTGGTGACTAAAAGTACATCTTCCGGGTTAGGACAGTTTGCTTATGTATCAATCAGCGTTGTTTTTCTGTTGCCATCAGTTCCAATCTCAGTATGCATAGGGCGCAGTACAACACAAGTCCGGTTTCTAAAAATGTTGGTGTTCCGGACATCCAAATAAGTTATGCTCTATAGATAATGACCGAAAATTAGGATCCGACAATAATTATGCGCTAAAATAATCTTGGTAAAAATATGTTTGCAAGCAGAAGAAGATACTTCTCTCCCTGTTAACTTCGGTAGCACAAAGAACCCGAGAATCTCTATCTAATAGCCGACTAATTTTCTCTTGATCATCAATCAGCGTTTTTTTTGTCCAATGAGCATAACGATTTTGACGGTGGGCCGATCTTGATGGCCTCGTCAGCGGCGCGCATGGTGGCGACCCCGATCCGCCCGAGCGTGACGCCGCCTGGCTTCCTTGTGCGCCGCCGCCTGCCCCCGAAGGTGAAGCGTCGTCCGGAGTCGCGTCGTGCGGAGGGAACTGATCGAGGTAAGCTGATGAGGGGGCGATGGGATGAAACTCAGGGAAGGCAGGGGGTGTTCAGCAAATTTCAGAGGCAGGGAGAGATAAGATGGAGGGTGAGGTGGGAGGGTTTAAACGTAAAAACAGCAGCCAGCGTTAGATATGGATTGGGTGCTCCAGATCGCGTGATTGCACGCTTGCACAAAGATGAGTGATTGCATAGGATATGCCCCCATTAAAAAAATCCAATTCCGACCAATTCTCGTCTAAGCAAACATGTTGTGCAACAAGGTGGAGTGGTGGACGTGCCAACGATACATAGTGGTATTGCTAGCGGGCTTGGCCTATCAACAGATGGGAATTGGTTGATAAGAGGTGGGGTTTCTGCAACTACGTTCATAAAACCTAGGGTTTCTATAACTATGATCATAAAATACTCTTTTTCAAGAAAGAGTTCAATTTATTCACGAATTTATCTTAAGGCTTAGCACCAAGAGATTGTATAGTTAAATTGAAAAATCCTATTATTTGGTCAAACAACATGATGCCATAATTTTGGACTTCCTATTGACGAAGCTAAGTGGTCCGAGTCCACCTATTCAGTTCCAGAAACCATGCAAGGAAATTAAACATGGCACAAGGTTAAAATATGTAGAGTAGATTGTTAGGATCGATTGAGAAAATCATGATTCTAAAGATGTTAAGATGTAGACCACTATTTCATGTGTAAACAAGTACCTGATCAACTGATCCCACAGGCTTAAGATCATAATGGTTGTCCAATATCATATATTCTTATGATTATATACACAGATCACAATCACATAAGCTGGTCGAACTCCTTGGGTAAAAAACAAACTTACAACCCCAATGCGCGTTCGTATCCAAGAGAAATATTCAATTTGAAACAACCAATTTACTTAAGATCTTGTTTGTTTTGGTTTAGGCCTTTTAACTTATAGCATAAAACTAGCTTTTTAGCTTAAGCAGCTTATAAGCATCTAGCTATGGCTTATTGTTGGATTTGTCTAAAATATTCATGATTCCAATGACATTTTGGTTCAATCGTCATCAATAAAAATATAGAAAAAGGAGCAAATTATATGAAAAATTTTGCTACATTGATTAATTAGAATATGCTACAGTGCAAATTACATGAAGAATTTTGCTACAGAGAGGCCGAATCTAACGGCGGAGGCGACGGGGAGGTCGGACCTTGTGGTGGAGGGGATGGGTTGGCTGGATCCAAGGGGAAGAGGGAACGAGGAGGCTAGATCCATTGACTAGAGGGGACGGGGAGGGCAGACCAAGCGGTGAAGGTGATGGGTTGGCCGGATCAGTGGGATGGAGGTGATGGGGAAGCTAGATTCGACAACTGGAGGTGACAGGGAGGTCGAACCGAGTGGTAGAAGAGATAGATTGGTTGGATCGATGGCCTAGGGAGGAATCGAGGATGGCGGTCTGTCGTGGAATGGACGGCAACGACTTGGGGGTGTGGATGATGGAGGCACAGGGGAGATGTGGTCGCCAGCCCCAGCTAGAACCCTAACCGACTCACGAGTTGTGAGAGAGGAGACAGGAAGAGAGGGACGATGAGGTGTAGGGGTTGGAACGAGGGAGGATGAGGAGAAAAATGGAAGGGACTTGACTTATATAGCGATGGCATTTGCGGTAATTTCAATGAATTTTAGTGGCAAAGGGCTATTTTGATTCCTCAAAAGCAAAAAAAAACATTACTTGGCTTTTAACTTTTAGTTATATAAAGTCTTTAGGCTTTTTTAAAGAATGGCTGAAAAGTTAGTTATTTGTTTCGGTTTTGATTTTTTCGCTTTTAAGTTAGTAGAAAAGCCAAAACAAACATATAGCCTTAGCATCACGGACAGGAGTAAAGTTGGTAGAAATTAAAGCCAAAACAAATAGAGTCTTAGTGTCTAGAACAAGAGTAAAATCACTTGCTTTAGAGGCTGTTTGGTTGCTTGGTTCCACACGGCCAGACTCGTGGGAGCCAGGGAACTAGCGTTTGGTTGCTCGTTATATCGCGTGAGTCTGCACCCACGCATGTAAGATGTCTGTTTGGTTGCCTACGCGCGGTGTGGAGCCAGACCACCACGATACACAAAGCACTCACAACCAGGCTCGTGGGAAACGAACTCCATGACCGTTTCCTTAGAACCAAGCTAGAACGGTGCAGACTCCCGCGATCAAACTCATGCGAGACAGCAACTAAATAACCCCTTAATAGTTCTTCGAGGGCTATACATTCGCACGGTAACCTACAAAATAAAAGGAGAATCATGAAAGTTCTCTTAGAAGAAAGGAACTCATATATACACCGATTCATTTAGCACGACCAAGTTAATTATAATGCTATAGTTATATCACAATACAGCAGGTACAAATATATCTTGAAATGGATCGGTGCAATCATGCGGGCAATTCAGCTGGGGCCAGAGAGCCATGGATCGGAGATCGATCAAGCGATGTTCAGAGATGCAAGGAATTACACGCACGGCACGTACGTCATCCACGCATGCCACTAGCACACACGCTACAAGCATGCACCGATGCACGCACCACGCGTACAGATTTACATTTTACACCCACACAACGCCCCCTATATACGTACGTACCCCCCACACACACACAACCTCACATGCATGCATGCATCTACGCTTACACTCAGATAGTGTAACATGATGATTAATTTCGTCATTTGTGTCTAGTGGAACTTGAGGCTGGTGAGGATGTTGTTGTGGACGGGGTCGGCGAGGTGGTCGACGAGGTTCTGGTACGGCCCGACGCCGGTGAAGAGCGCCTGCACGGAGAAGCCGAGGAAGGCGAGCATGGCGAGCCGGCCGTTCTTGACCTCCTTGAGCTTGAGCTCCTTCATCTCCTTCTCGCTCTTAGTGCCGAACCCGAGCGGGTTGAAGATCGGCCCGCCGGGGTAGGCCGGGTCGCCGGAGCCGCCGAGGTACTTCTCGAGGCCGAGGAAGTACTGCTTGCCCATGGAGCCCGGGTTGTACCAGTCCTGGAACCGCCGGTGCTCGGCGAACCCCACCAGCGCCATCTCGAAGACGAACAGCGTGTAGGGGTCGGCCCAGTAGTCGTAGGTGCCGGCGGGCGGGATCACGCCCGTCTTGAACCACGGGATCGCCGTCTCCGGCGGGACGAGCCCCAGCGACCCCAGGAACTCAGGCGCGATCATGCCCACCACGCCCATCATCGCCGTGCGCCCGTTGAACACCTCGCCGTAGGCCAGCCACCGGGGCTCGATGAATCCGCCGGTGCCCTCCGGGTCCGACAGCCCCAGCGGGTCGAACCCGTAGTCGCCCGGCAGCCTGCAAATCCATTAAGTACAAACGAACATATACATGCTTCTTAGTCAGGGTCAGTTAATTTGCAGTTGCTATATGTCATACACTTATACTGTGCTCAGTGTTCACCGAGACACTAGTCAGATAGCAGACCGACGCCTAGCGTTTAATCCTAGCGGCTATCTAGGTGAGATAAATAAGTCTAGACGACTAGATGAGAGGGTAAAACCTAAGTCTATTACTATGCTACAGTTGTGCTGCGACTTCACTTACGTGCCATCCAGGTAGCTGAGGGACTGTTTGGATGCGAACCACAGCTGCCTGTCTGCTCCTTGCTGAAACAAAACAAAACAAATGCGTGAATAAAAAAGATAACCAGCCAATTGAGCTCGTCTCATGCACTTCAGGTAACAGTGGACAGACTGAAAAAGATTATAAATTACTAACCGTCTTAATTAACTTGTGTGTTTTGTACATAGCCATATAGTAATAGCTAGCTAGAATTAGTTACATGAACAGACCTTGGCAGGGGGGCTGGCCTCTGCCCTGACGATGAAGGGGGACTTCCTGGAGGAAGAAGACGACCTGGAGAAGGAAGACTGCAGTGGCCTCCCCAGCAGCTGCCTCCCAGAGAGAAGAGCCTGAGGCTGAGCCGCCATAGTTGCTATGCTACCCTGCAAAGCTTCTCCTCCTCCTCAAGCAAACGGGGATATCGATCGTGTGGTGAGATGAAATGTGTGCTCCAAAACTGATCACTGCTAGAAAAGGAAGAGAAACACAGGGGAGCGCTATGCTTGTGGCCGAGGAGGACTGGGGCCGGGGAAATCTAATTCAGGTCGGAGGTGGCGCCTGAGCGGATGAGGACATCTGTGGACCCAGTAGGAGCACGCCACGTGGCGGGTGCAGTGAGATAAGGGGGCTGCAATGCATGCCACACTGGCCTCAGGTCTGACCAGCTAAGGTTGCCTTGCCTTGGCATTTTTTTTTTCTGTGTGTGTGTGTGGGTGTGTGTGGTGTGGATATGACGAACTGGACATGAAATATCTTGGCTGCCAAGATGAGATGAGCCCGTCATTTATATCATGCCATCTGGGAGATTAACGATATCGGGTTTGTTTGGATAGGGGAAGATTTTTAGGACTGAATCCTGAAAATTCTCCCCAAGAATACCCCCCTTGTCCAAACACGTACCCCGTTAAGATATCCATCAACAACATAATTTGGCAGTAAATAGTGTACAGCCATTCGAGACCAAGGTGAATCTCATAGGGTTAAAACAATACAATCTCCATAAATGTGTACATGCAGATATGCTTCAGGGCTTTACCACTGAACTGCAGGTCTGCGGCTTTACAATCCGATGTAAACAAATGAAGATTCGAGAATCTGGTTGAAAATTTTAAACTTCACCAGATTCATAAAATTCTGTCATGAGTACATTAAGAGTGTTTAGATAGATCATCTTGTTTATATTTTAGACCAAAAATATAAAGTTAATTCACTTTATTTTAGACTACAAGTTTCAGATTTCAGGAGAAGCTGGAATCTGAAGTTCTACCAAACAGGCCCGAACATGTACGATGAGGATTATACATGTATGTTTCTACAGGTAATCTCATTTGATTCTACCAAAATGGAAGCACAAAGCGTGTTTGCCAAGACTATATCCTGTTCCTGAAGTGCCTTTTTGTACATAATAAATGGGCCTTCTTCAGACAATTTTATCCTCATTTACCAGATAGACAAAATGTTAGTGTCAGTCATTTACGTAAAAGTGTAAAACACTATGTTTAATAATGAAGAACCATTTTTTAATTTATGCAAAGAACTATTATTTGATCAGATTTCAAGACCTTTAATACAAGAAATTATAATGAAAAATTATGTGTGTGATGACTAAAGAAAACTTGATATCAGGCGTACTGCGTACTTTACAAAAGAGAGCCAAACATAACCGCTGCAAAGGAAGCATTAGCCATTCAGAACCTGAAAGCTAAACATGTTCTGTATATGTACTTATTGAATAGGACCAACAGAATTATTGCAAATAAAACATGGACCACCAATAACCTAAACAATGTCTTCCTATGTAAGCATTTTATCAAACGTGGCCAAAATGTTGCAAATTGAATGCTGCCCTACATGCCTACACACACAAAGTGCAGAACATTTGTGTAACTTATGGTGAAGGTAAAGAATGAGGGTTTTGCTGCAGCACAGTGCCAAGCTGAAAACCCCAGCTTACCATAATTTTGGTATCTCTGTGAGAAACGATATAAAGCTTTCACAATGGAACCATATTTCAAGGATTTCAGTAACCCATATGCCTACACAATAAAACATTGAGATTTTTCAGTCGTGAAATAAAATAGTAATATGAGTAATGTACAATAAGCATAAACCAAAGAGCACACATGAAAACTAGTGAGGTTATATAACGGAGGACAAAAACTTACATTATCTCTGTGTGCCGTAATCTCCATGCAGGAAATCCTAAATGACATCTAGCAGGACACATATGTTGAATTATGATCCAAATTCAGAAGAAGGAGAAGATGGCTAACTTCTGTCGGAACGGAGCGGACCTAGGTTATTACCTTATATAATCATCTTGTAAGCCGTCGCGAGGTTTCACTCCGGCGTTTTGTAAACACTCCCGAAAATAGTGAAGTTTGCTGGCCGGCGCCCGTGATTTTTTCCCCTTCGCATTGGAGGGGTTTTCCACGTTAAATCTTGTGCCCCGATCTGTGTTGGTTTGATCTTCTTGGTTTTTTTTTGCGTGTCGATTTCTAACAACACATACACAAGAAGATAAGGTTCTATCCCACCACTACCTAATGAAAAGGCTGGAACAGTAAGTGGTCATCTAGTATTTGTGATGTAGAAATGCCTAACAAAGGTTAAATGAATATGGCAAATATAACAAGAAGGGGGAGGAGATTTTCTTTTCCCCAAACATACCTACTACTCTCAGTGCACAAGACATGTCAGCTTCTGTAAATAGAATGTTGCTTTTGTCATATCCATGAGTACTGCAATTGCAACAAGCTGAGTACAATAACTTTGCTGCTTTAGCAATGGCTTACTTGCCATCAGATGTCATCAATAAAGTGTTCTTGAAGTTTTTGAAGCTCTGTCCCTAAAAAATCTGGGTAACTTACATTCGATTCTACTTCCTTTACTCATCAACGCCGTGAAGAGCTATTGGCTAAAATTGTGTTCACTAAATTAACGGGTATGGGTGACCCGACGGTGAAAAGGACCCGACGGTATGGGTATGGGAAGAAGTTCTACCCGTGGCTACATGTAAATTAACTTGATTTTTCATCCGACGCAGACGTATGGGTGGCGACACCGACGGTATGTACCGTGCCATCCCTACATCAGAACCAGATAGACACTCTATAGCCATCCCTCCACGACTACAATGTGAAGCTTTGGTGTTTTCACCAACATCCTACAAGCTTTGGTGTTTTCACCAATAAACTCGATCACTTCAATGCATGGCGAAAGCTTAACCTCTTTATGGCTCCACTAGCGGCTCCATCTACTCTGCTTGTGGTCTCGATTTTTCACAAGCTGCCAAGTGCCAACCATCCCAGCCAAAAGCCAACCGTGGCGTACCCGGAGTAGTAATGCATACACGCAGGTCGCTCTTCCAGCAAGATCTCCGGCACAACAGCTCCGCCGATCCCGGTCGCTCTGCAGTTCCGAAAGGGAGGGGGGAGGGGGCATCATCAAGATTGGTAGGATCCAGCTGCTCTACCTTGTACAAGAAACACGGAACCGAAGCGGGAAAGAATGACCAAACCAGGCGTCGAGAGGGCAAGAAATCCGGAGGCGCGTGGCGGCGGTGAGCGCCAGAAGAGGTCCGGGGCGACGAGCCTTGGAGCGATGGGAGGAGAGGAGAGGACAGTCGAGGTTGGTGTCAATGGACTCCAGTTTGGGCCGGGTGGGCCAAACTGTTGGGCTTCGATGGGTGGACGTCCAATGGGCCAAGCTCAATAGCCTAAGCTTCTAACTTGTCCATGGAAAAAAAGAAGGAAAAAACTGTTATGCTGCTTCTTTTCAAGTTACAGTCTACCGTTATATTGGAGCATATATATGCAGCTGGTTACTCAATCTGGCTGATTGTTATACTGCTACCTGAACAAATTTATGATAACATGCTCAGTTGCTCACCCTCAAGAGAACTGACAGAACAACTAGTAATCAAACTGAAATACCCCGAAAATTTCAAAAATGGATTTATCTAATTTTATTTGATTTATTTGAATTTTTGCCGAATTTCCCGAATTTGTTTAAACCATTTCCTTGAGACTTTCCCTTTTTGTCCGCCCTTCCAAATTTCCGCTTTCCTTAAATGGCAATTCCATTTTCTCCCATTGGCTCGCGCCTCCGGCCCACCCCGCCTTCCTTCTTCTCTGGTCCAAATTCCCCCCCCCATCGCCTCCAGCTCCGGCGCTGCCCCGCGTCGCTCGGCTTTGCCGCCTCCTCGAGCCCCGCACCAACTCCCCTGTCCCCGCCATCTCCTCCGCCACCAACACCTTGCATGGCCTTCGGGTTTCCTCCGCCCACAAGTTTGTCAAGCCCTCTCTCTCTCCTCCGATCGGCTATAAAAGCTCACACGCTTCTTCTCTCCTCGCACCCGAGCTAGTGAGCATCTCATCTGTTTCCCCGCGCCCTTCCCTTTCGTTTTCCCAAAGCCATTCCCCCTCCGGCGCTTTGCTCCGCCCGGACCGCAATCTCCTTCTCCAACTCCGATACTTCTCCGTCGCCCCGCCGCCACCTTGTCTCTCCCGCTCATTTTCGACCGCCTCCGAGCTCACCGTAGCCTGCTCTCTCTCCCCCGCCATTCCTTCCAAGCTTCTGAGCCCCAAATCATTGTTACTTTATCTTCTTCTCGGTGGCCGAATCCTCCCACCGCTTCCCACACCTGCTCTCACGCCATCCCGACCCCACTTGCCAGCCTCCTCTCGCACCACTCATTGACGCCTGCCCCAGCCTTGACCTCCTCACTGCCATTGCCAGTGACATACTGTCATACCACCACCATTATTGGGCTCTTTGTCACCACCTTGGTCACTCTGTTGTTTACCCTATTTCTCGACGCCTGTAATAAATCATGAACACTGTGCGGCCCAAGTCTATTTTCAGGATTTATTTTCTTTTCGGATTTAATTCTAATTTAAAATCCGAAAAATCGATATAAATTCCCGAAAAATTCCACAAAAATCCCCAAAAATCCAAAAATACCAAAAATACATATTCTTGACCGTTTCGAGCCGCTGAGTCCAAAAATGATCTCCGTTTCGCCATATCAAGTCCAGAAAATTCCCAAAATGCCCTTGAACTCTGTTCCGGCCATTTTCTCTCTCATTCTTTTTCCAATTTTCTTTCTCCGTTCTTATCTGTTCGTTTATTTATTGTTTGTGTTTCCTCGCGCTAGGGCCAACGTCGGAGCAACCCTCGGCATGAATCTCGGAGCCAGAGCAATTCTTGGAGCAGCGTCAGGAGCAAGCGCCGTTCGAAGTCAGACACGACATCAACCCTTTCTCACTAGGCGAACCTCAAATCCGCAAGGCAAGCCACACTCCTTGAACATGTTAAACCTAATTCTGTTCCAATAATATGTGTATATTTTTATATTGCATTATTTTAGTATTTTACGAAACTAGAAAATGTGGTAGTTTCGAATGACATGATTAGATACAACCCAATATTAAACCTGTTGTTATGTCTTAATTCCTTTTAACCCTAAGATATAAAATATATTGAACCAATCGTAGATATAGCAATTTATACCACTATTACTTTTAGACAAATGCTTAAAATCTCCGAGAAGATGGCTTGGTGGATTTTGGCTTTTATAAAATTGCTACGGTGTGGGGGACAAGATTGGGCGGACCACTAAGGTGGATGCTTACCAATCCCCAACCGATGACAAAGCCAATGGATGTGATGTGGTGGTGGTACAGTTGGTACCAATAGATTGTGGTATGTCATTTGGCTAAGTCTTTGGTATTTAAGGACCGACGTCTTGGGCAAAGAAAATAACTTCAGATTCCGCTCAACCACAAGTTGGGCCGGCCAATCTCATTGACATGGCCCAACATGGCTCAGTACATTGTATTTCCTTTTGAATACCTATAGGAATGGCTCCCGATTTTGGGGAGCGGAAGGGCCGATGTTTACCACGGTGGAACAGGAATGGTGCGCCATTCTTCTCACAACAAGAGGTGTCCACAAGAACTGACAGTGACTCTCGCCGCCCGTGGGATTCTGGGCATCATGTGGGCCCAAACAACCTACTGGGTAGGAGCTAAAAGAGGGAAGTTCAACGAAATGCTATGATTATCTCGGTCGGGCCGCATGCATGAAAGTTGCATGTTGATTCCGGTGGCATTAATGACCGTAGATGTCTTGTGGGTAAAGCTGAGCACCTCTGCAGAGTGATATCAATGGTATTCGAATACGCCGTGCTTCCGGTTAATGAAGCTGAGTTAAATTAGGGTGATTCCTGTAACTGCGCCCCTGTAGCTTTTTAATTAAAACATGTCGAGGATGTGAACTTTGCAAATGACCCCCCCTGATATATATTTATTGCTATTTATGGTTTGTGTTTCAAATGTAAAATGAAAATTGATATTGACAACTTGCATCCATAGTACTCCAAACCGGTGCCTACCTTTGTTTATCCTTGCATGTAATATTCAGAATTTTCCGTGTGGTTTGTTGAGTACGGTTGTGTACTCACCCTTGCTCCCAATTTTCCCCCTCCTTAGATTTCATTTGAAGATGACGAGTTCCAGAAGACCGTAGATGACGATGTTATTTGGTTTTAGAGGCCTTGATCTATCTGCTCAAGCGTTTCCTGTGGGTGTTGTGTAATGTATTCAGCGCTGGCCGCACCTTTTGTAAAATCTTGGCCGTTAGGCCCTTATTTCATCTATAAAATGTGCGTATTTGCTCTTTTATCAAGCAATGTACACTTGGTTACCTGCAGCTAAATTCCTGGGTAGCTGCAAAGGTATTTATACGTACTCCCGAAAAGGGCGGTCCGTTACAAGTTACAACAATGTCTAGAACAGAACCGCAACAGGAGTCACACCTAACTAGTGTCATATCTCCAAACCAACTACTAGCTTTTTAGCTAGTGGCCTTTCACATCCAGATTCACTTCTTATACAGTAATTTAAGGGAGATATACCATTTCAGCAAGGGAATCAACTCAACGTAAAGAAACTTGCCAGACTACGGTTTCCATTCTTGAAAAGTTACTGTCATTCAGTAGTTTACATATTGAGCTTTCTGAATTCTGTGTTCATATCTGAAAACTCAATCCTGGCAGCAGCACTTCTTTGAGTTTTCGTTGTATCGCAATAATAGAAGGCCTTTGGTTTCATCATTTCCTTCTCCGAGGATCCCGAGTCCCGACTAAGGCCATGCTTTCTTGAAGTTCTGATATAATTTCGCATCAGGCCGAACTTGTTAGAACCCAGATGGTGCAGGTAAATCGTCAAACAGTAGTAACCTACATGCAAACAACTGGTCACAATTCACAAACGAGACGTGTGTTCTCAAAAAAAGAAAAGAAAAGAAAAGCAAGAAACAAAAAAAAAAGAGAGACATGCAGATAAAAGCAAATTACTACATGTTTCTTTTTCAGGGAACAAATTAACAGTTCGGACATGTCACACCTAACTTCTGTGTGAGCACTATTGTTACGCATGGAAAAAACAGCCATAAATTTATTCTACAAGAAATATGACCCTCACCGGATCTGAAATTTCAGAAAATGACACTCAATTCGTGTGCCTCTTCAGCCCTGTGTATGACATGTGGGTCCGTCTGAGTCACTGGCAGTGGGCCAGGGTGTTAAATACCCAAACACGAATTTTAAAGGGTGTCAAAAACTGAAATCTCTCCGCACCGGACTCCGTAGTTTCCTACTGATTCAGCTGACATTATTCCAACATGTCTTCGCCCAAATATAACCTGATCACAGAAACGCAGATTAACATAATTTTTTGGACTGCGAATACTTAGCCAACTCAGCATTCTTTGGTGGGAATGCGCAACCAACACAATATATCTTACAAAAGGGCATTATTTAGGTTTTGTAGCATCAAAGGGCTTTAAAGGGTTAAACGCTAACAGTAGCTCTACAAAGCACAAACTTGCAGATTTATTCACAGAAAGTGAAGCCTAGACCCCTAGAAGCTAACAATGCACAACTATATCAATGTAAATGGATACAAGGAATTCTTAAACGGCAAATGTGCTGTTTGGACTAACCAAGAAGCTCCACAAGATCTGGTGTAACATGGAGTGAAGAAAGTACAACACTAGAACATTACCTTCTCACCGGCTACTGATCTGATGTTGCTCTCGGCTGCTGGGCTGTACATTCTAGACCATGTTTGGAAGAGCTCCAGATTCCAGCTCCAGCTCAGAGCTGAAACTTATAGGCTAAAATAAAGTGAATTAAGTTTATATTTTTAATCTAAAATGTAAATAAGATGATCTACCTAAACACTCTTAATGTACCCACAGCTCCAATTCCACAAATTTCTGGAGCTAGAAATATCCTGCTCCACCAACTCCACAGATTTTGGTGGAGCTGGAGCTGTCCCAAACACCCCCTAAGAATCTCAGCAGGCAGTTGGAATGAACTGCCATCCGCAAATTCAACCTCTACCTGACAAGAACCAGAAAGATAGCTCAAGTCAATATAGAAGATAGACACACAACTCATCCCTAAATCGAGGCACAATATCACCACTCACCAGTACGAAAGGAATGAATAATTCTGCAGAAAATTCCTACTGACGGGAAACTGAAAAGAAATGATCCTTGTAATTTTTTACAACTAGTTGTATGTACATCAACAAGAGCACTTGCACTCGTCATGGGTTGGCTATCACATTCAGACATAACCAATGTGATTTATTTAAATTTAAAAAAGTCAGCAAGGTTAGAAAAGTGGTCACTTCTAGTTATTTATTTAAATTTTAAAGACATGTTTATACAGGAGAGATATGGATCTATGTTTTTAGTACCAAATGCCCAAGCAACCCCTCGTCCGAACACTAAGAATGTTTCGCTATTTCAAATAGAAGCAGGTTGACATCCGAGTTTGTTTTCATTCGCACTTGCACTGCTTAACTAGAGATGGTTATGGATCATCCCGGATTTAGTGATGTAACTTGTAGATCGATTTGGATGTGTAGCAAGTGACGGCCAAATCTAAGTTAACGTGGTTCAAATTTGGTCCATGATAAACATGGCGAGCTAGACAGGAATAATTTTCTCAAATTGCATGGTGGGTGCCTGGATGGTGGTACCAGCTTTTTATTGGACACAAGGACTTGACAGACATGGCATTGCTATTGTAAATCGCATTCAGTGACGTGTTTTGAGAGAACTTTGGCTTGGATGATACAGTGCATGTTGCATATGCATCAAGCTTACCGAAATTGTTTCCTACTGTTCCCAATCTCAGACCACCTTTTCCACATCAATTGAGCCAAAGTTACACTTGCCTATCAAACAATTCAAGCTAATAAACAAGTCGTGCGCGCGGTAGCGTGTGGAGACTAACGCACAATTCCAGCAATACAGCGTTGTATTTTTTTAAAAAAAAGCATTCTGTCTAAAACATTAGTGAACGTCCAACTCTATGGTCCAGCTCGTTTCATTTTCTGAATTCTAGAAGAAGCTATTTTTGACTGTGGGAGAATCGGGTCGAGCTGACTGTGATTTCGAGGTTCTGGACCAGGCTGGCAAAAGAATCGATGAGAATCAGGTTTCGGCCGATTTTGATTCTACGTAGAGGATAGCTTCTGATTGTGGGAGAAACTGTTCAGAATCTTTTCGTTCGGCAAATAATCAGCTTTTTTTTAACAGAAGCTGTGCAAAAGTTGAAACGAATGGAGCTTATAAGTCAGATTTTCTCTTATCACGTAGGCTAAAATTATATTAAATATCACTAAACTAATTCTAATTGTTATCTCTAAATACTATATTCATTATATGCATGTAGGGTAAAGCTAGATATTTATTAAGATATAAAAGAAACATCACGCTAGTTTTATATTGAAATATAAAATACAGCTTATATTTGTAGGCAAGATCGTTAAACGAATAAGCTATATTTTTTTAAGGAGGGAGCATTGGTAGGCTAGTCTGAACTACAATAACAAATGCGCAAATAAGCATGACAGAAAGAAAAAAAATGAGCAGCGCTTTAATTCTTTTTCTCTTAATATAAGTTGTATAAATTTTAAAGTAAATGAAAGGATAAATAATCATTATCTACTCTTTATTTATACTTTAATATTTATATAAATGTAAAAAGAAAATAAAAACACCTTAAAAAATATTCCCCCAATTACCTCGGCTTCGTTAAAACGTTCTCATTTCCCACGGCTATTGCTCCCTCCCTCGCGATCCTCCACAGACCAACCCCCCACACCGCCTCTCTCCCTCCCCGCCTCCCGCGCCGGATTCCGCGGCTCGCGGCTCGCGTCCCGAGCCCGGATCGCCAGTAACCGCGTCGGATCCGGCGGGCTCCGCGGTGCTCGGTGAGGCAGCGAGCTCCCACGCCGTTTCGGCGCAGATCCGAGGCACCTTCTCTGGGAATCCCGGGGATTCCTGCGGTTTTGGCTGGTTCGAGGCGTTCCCGCGGGCTGGCGGGGTGAAATTCGGGGAGGAGGAATCGGGGCCGTGGGAGGCGGGCGGCGCGTGGTGCATGAGCGCTGGGAGGCCCCGCCGAGGCGTCGCGTAGGAGCTTCACGCCGCCGGCGTCATGATTGAGCAGTTCGTTAATTTCGTCATCCGGCCGCCCAGGTACAGTACCGCCTACCTCCCCCACGTCCAGTGCTGCTACTTCTGTTTGGTTTAATCGGAAATTGTTGCTTGTTCTATTTCGATGCTACATTGACATGTGGCCATATATGCTGTTGTAAATTGGCACAATGCGGGGTCATCAAAGTGAGCGCGTTAGGTACATGCGACCGCAGGTCCGGAATGCTTGTTAAAATGCTGGTGTGCGTTGCTGGTTGTTGCGTAATCTATGTGACAATGCGGAATTCATTTAGACTGACATGTTAATCATAGTATCGTACCAATGCTCAAGTTTGGAAGCTCCACTTAAAGCCTGGGAGGATGGGCGAGGCGGCTGAGGGCAGTTACTTAAGCTAATGTATAATGGTACATTGGCACTTGATTATGTTGTTGCAGATTAGTACCATGTGCCATTGAGGCTGGAGTTTGGTACAATGCAGTTCTCATTACAATCGTAATGTCATGTGCTGTTGTTCCTGTACAGGCATTTTGTATAATGCATATGCATCATTATTTAAAAGTTGTACAAATATTAAAGTATGAATAAATGGTGGATGGTGATTTATTACCCCTTCGTTTACTTCAAGAATTGTGCAACTTGTATTGAAAGGGTGATGCATAGAGGCACTACTCCTAACCTGTTATGTTAATCATACCCCTGCTGGGCTGTCAAATCACAAAATTGAGATCCTCACAGAGGGCTGGATGAGGGATAAGGAGATGAATGGTTGACTGTTGCGCCTTCTTTGGTGCTGCAGTTTTGGTTGCGAAGTTTGCGGCCTATGTGTTTTTGGAGCTTAGCTTTAAGGTTTAGCTTTGTTGAGAGGAGGATGTGTATACTTTATTATGTAGTATAAACAGCAACAAGGTATGTTTCTTTGTTCCTAACATTCAAATCTGATATTTCTCATAATAGATCTCTGATTAGACCAGCAGTGCCATTTATATCTTAGGCTGCAAAGGTAACTTTGATACAAAAATGCATATAATTGGTTGGTGATTTTGCATCAACCTAGCAAATGTCCATTGGTACAGTTTCTAACTTTCATTTAAAAATGTAAGAATTAGTGAAGCCCATGAAAATATAAAATTCATTCAGCATGTTAAGGATCGATCCTTGTACAGTCGTACCTGGTCTGGTGGGATTGACTGGTTGCTAATTTGCAGGTCAGAGTACAATCCAGATCAATATTTATGGGAGACAGAGTTTATCCTTGCAGGACGAAAGTACAAACGACTAGACTTGGAGGCAAGTACGGAGACCAATTATCGAGGTTTTTTTTTCTGTCTTTCATTGCTGGTGAGAAGTTTGATGGCAACTATGAACATCATTGCTGATAACCTAATTCTTATACTTTATCCTGGCAGCTTACAAATGCAAGAGGCAATATCTTAAAATGCAGCCACTATGTTCCTGCTTTTATTCCAGAAAACACTGCCCTTCCATGTGTGATCTACTGCCACGGAAATAGGTAATTATCCTGTGTGGCAGTGCTAACTGCTAACATATTATTTACTCATGCATAGGGCGCTTCATTTTTTCAACATTCTTATTTTTTGTAACTTGCTTTATATATACGTTTCTAAGCCTTTGGCAAGCATCGTGTTGGGTTAGTAGCACAAATTATAGATTTATGCGCTTACTTTTTATATATGTGATTCAGCTCAAGCAATCACCAATATCTTTTGGAATATTTAAAATGTTTTCGCATTAATTCAATGCAGCGGATGCAGAGCAGATGCAAACGAAGCCGCTGTAATACTTCTTCCTTCAAATATCACTGTTTTCACCCTTGACTTTTCTGGGTCAGGTCTATCGGGTGGAGATTATGTCAGCCTTGGTTGGCATGAGGTATGCAATCAGTACAGTTTTGCTCTTCTACATTCATATCTTGGTTAATCACGATCTTTTGAAATTAACAACATTTACATCTAGAAAGAGGACCTCAAATGTGTGGTGTCATTTTTGCGGACCAATAAGCAAGTTTCCTGTATAGGCCTTTGGGGCCGATCAATGGGCGCTGTTACAAGGTACTTCGTAGTTTGGACACAGTGCATGCTCTTTTTACTTGGTGCAAGATCTCTCTATTTCACTTCACGCGATCCATTGTTTTTGAAATAGCAATGTACTAGATCATTATTGAACAAAATTATGTGTATTGATGTGACTCCTGATTCTTTTTTTTTTTTGCTCTTTGATTGATGTGTTTAAGAACATCTTTAGACTTTAAGTTCATGTGATGTTTGAACTATTTTATCACTGCTTGGTGGATCCTCCCCCCATAATTTGTTACAATATTCTGTATATAAATGTAATACAGCCTACTTTATGGAGCAGAAGATCCCTCAATTGCTGGCATGGTATTGGATAGTGCTTTTACTAACTTGTATGACTTGATGATGGAACTTGTGGATGTTTACAAAATCCGGGTTCCTAAATTCACGGTATGTGCATCTTGTGCAGAATTTGTTGCCCTCCTACCATTAAAAAACTAACATGCCAATGCTGGAAAGGTTCATTACTATAATTTGTAGGGAATCATTACTTAATTACTAATTTACTATTATTCTTTCTTGTTCCCTTTGGAACATAAGATTATCCCATAGCGGTGCAATGCGCACGTATTTGTCCATGCCTCCATGGAAGTAATGGTTTTATTACTCAGCACCCAATCATTAAATTCTTCTTTGTAATCATTATTTTTTTCAAACTCTTTCCAGTTGTTACTTTGTGAGCAATGGTTCAACCTGGCTAAGTTAATCACCACTTCATAAGGTTAGGATTATATAAGGGCTTTAAATTATGTGACAAATAGCATTCAGTTGTTTCAACTTAAAACACATATGAAGTGTGCTACAACCCATAACCACCAAACAACCAAGCCTTTTGACCCAAACAAGTTGGGGTAGGTTAGGAGTGAAACCCAATCAAAGTCAAAAGACTCCTAAATCTTTGATCTTAGGTCATAGTTCCGGTACGCGAATCACTAACTTCCATGCACTCCTGTTCAACGCCAACTCTTTGGATACATTCCAATCCCTCAAGTATCTTTTACCTACATCTTTTCACATTATTCTCGGTCGACCTCTGCCTCTCATTATGTTTTCGAGATGTTTAAAATTCCGCTACGCACTAATGACTCAGGAGGCCTCCGTTGGAGATGTCCAAACCATTTCAAACTATGCTGGACAAGCTTTTCTTCAATTGGTGCTACCCCAACCATATTACGTATATCATCATTGTGGATTCGATCTTGCTTTGTATAACCATAGATCCACCACAACATTCGCTTCTCTGCTACACAAATATTCTGTACTTAACGTTGTTTCAACTTCTGTCTGTGCCCTGCAAACCCAAAATGTCTATGTTCTAAAAGGTGGCCGCCTAGCCTGCCCAGGCATCGCATAGGTGCTAGACGACACCCTCCTTCCTAGCCGGTTTATCCCGCCTAGGTGGCTGCCTAGCCCTGCCTAATTAGTGATTACATGCTAGGCATTGGTGTGCCACCTGATAAGCGACTGGCGCCTAGTACCTTGATGAGCACTGGATGCAAGTTTGTAACAATAGACATACACAAACAAGCGGTCATTCCTTTGATGCAACTTGCATAGTTCTTTCCTGAAAATCTGTATCAATGTGAATTTTGTTTGGACACACAACTCAAATCCATCTTCCAGTTGCAAACATATGTGATAAATTATCTTATTGGATTCATAACCTGCTACGCTAATATGATTCACAGACCCTTAACTTTGACGCATTTAGTTTTCACTTCCTTTGTTGAGTTTAATAGATGAATCTGTTTGCTCGCTATTGAACTAAAGTTAGGGAATGCATACAAGGAAAAGATCATTCTTAGATGTGGTGAAGTTCCTTAACACACACTTACATTCTTACTAATACAGGTATTCTTGAAAACCTAGTGAACGTTGCTGTAATTGCATAGTTTAATCGGTTGTTCTGTGATTTGTCTTTTCAGGTTAAGATGGCTGTACTATATATGCGACGGATCATTCAGAAAAGAGCTAAGTTTGACATAATGGATCTTAATGTTTTACAGGTATACTTTCTAAAATAATATCTTTTCATAATATAATTTAGCACGCTGAAACTTACTAAAGAACCACATAGAAGTATTTAACTTGTGGAATCTTGTAAAAACTATTTTTCACTTGTGTACTAAAGTGTAAATTTTGCAATATATTATCCATGACTCACTGCCATAGAATATATGCCAAATTAAATATAACAGACCCGATAAATGATAATTATATAATTATTTGTTTAGTGAGTCCTAAGATGGCAAGGTCATAAGGACTATTTTAATAAGTTGTTTGTGCAATTAGAACAATGGATTCAGATTGTAGAACTGGCCCTACCAGGGATACTTCGTAATTAATCAATTTCCAGCAAAGCTCACTAAAACCAACTTATTAAAAGTAATTTTGTCTGGATTTGGTGCAAATTTCTTATGCATCTCCTTCAATAGGTCTGAACAGCACTAAAATTGATTTTTTTTTTAATATGTATACTGCTGGCTTTCCAAGTCTGGTCAGCTTAAGGGTTTACATGTTCCAAAAGAGTGACAGACTGGTTATTGCTGGTATTTAAATGTTGATACCTTTTTTGGTCCTCTAATAGTCTTGATTGCAACTGCTGTGGATTTCTGCTCAATTCCATCCACTTTATTCTTCAAATTGTGGCTAACTTTAGTGTTGTTTTGTTCTTAACCAGTTTGCTCCCAAGATGTTCATTCCTGCGTTGTTTGGACATGCTTTGAATGACATGTTTATTCAGCCTCACCATTGTGATCATATTCACCAGGCATATGGGGTAAATGTATATGTAGCTTGCTTTACAAAGGTCGACTGGCAAATATATGTCACATCACATCTACTAAATAATATGGAAACTGCCGGTCGACTATGCCTGCTAAAGATCATGCTAGTCATCATTTTGTTAATACTTGTGTGTTTATGTGCAGGGGGATAAAAATATATTAAAATTTGAGGGGGATCACAATTCCCCTAGACCTCAATCATACTATGATTCGGTTTCAATATTCTTCTATAATACTTTGCGCCCTCCTCAGTTACCTGCAGCATGCTCAAATAAGCTACGTATAGGTGCTTGTAAAGTTGGTACAGTAACCAATGAGGTAAAATTCATAAAAACCCAGTATGAAACTTAATTTGGAACTACTATGTTCTGTTATGTGATGTGAAGTACTTCCAAAGAAACCACTTTTATTTATTGCTCTTTTTCCAGAGTTTGTTCTTTGAGATCATCAATGGTCTACGGGCGGCTGGCACTGATTCATGCAGTTCATCAACAGATGCACCTAACTTTCCAAATGGTGTGGCACAGTCCCCTTTTCTGCTTCCTTGTAAGAAATAACAAGGTGCTGTTCACTAACCGATTTACTTTTTTTTTCAGCTACAACATCTGTAGTTGAAATGCTTTCAGAGAGTGTGAATCAGCTGTCCATTAAAAACGACAATGACTTGGTAGGTTTGTTAATGATATGTTTGTCTTTTGTCTGATATGAAGACCCTTACCTGATATACTTTCAATAAATGCAGGATTTTCTTTTAGATGATAATCATATCCTCTCAGAGAGGGATGGTGGTAATGTTGGATCACATTTGCAGGTAACGTAAAGTATATAAATTGGTTTAGCCGCAAATTTTACCCTGTATGTTGCAGTCGAGTTCGGCATAATCCCCATACAATTCATCCTCTTACCATCCATTGAGGTTATCTTATGCTATTGAGTTTGTCCCGCTTTATTTAGTTTATTGTAAGAAGTGGTGATCATTGTAAAGCCAATATTGGTGGTCAGTGCATGTCATAAAGATCTTAGCACTTGGCAAGGAACAAGCGAGGTTTAATATACTTCTTGTAAGCTACCTGATGATAACAAGTTTCCCTTTCTTATAGGATAAAACAAGTAGGCATAATGAGGAGTCCTGCTCATACACAAGCTCCAACCGAGAAAGTTGGGGGCGATGTTCCTCTTTAGGGGCGGCCAGTGACGGATCATTCCCAGGCGGTACTAATGATAAGCAGGAGGTACATTGCTTCAGTTACTTGCCTTACAATATAGTTATTCTGAGCTAAAACTACTACGAAAGCAGGCACATTGGGTATGAGTTGTTTTCAGAAATAACAATCCTTTATGTTTCACCTGTTTCCTCTAGATCGACCTTGTTATGTCCTAATCGAAGTTAAGCTTACCATTGTTAGTCACTATATGAGCTTCTCTCAAACTGGTGACTTTCTCCACCAACAATGTGAACCAATTTATTTATGAAAAAGGTAGCTCTGACCTGGTAATTTGCTCTGCAGAATATGACAGTAAAGGCTCTGGCTACGCCGCTAAGACAGAAACAGAGGAAATCCTCCCCGAAAACGAAGGAGAAGAAGATCCAAGCCCTGTGGAAGAAGCTTAACCACGAGAGGGTGGAGATTGGGGGTAGCCTATCCCAGCGTTTCAGGATGTGCCTCGGGCAGTCTCCTCGACACAAGAGAACCAAATCATCTGGACTGTGATTATAACTTGGTAACCCTGACAAGCCTGTTTGAACCACTGATCCATTCCGCCGACGTGGATTCGCCTTGATTCTGACTGATTGGCACAACCAAGTACAACTTGTAACGCTAGGTGAATATATGTAACTTAACATCACGTATCGAGTCTGGCTGCGCAAAGGCCTACGAGCTTGAGCACGCCCCTTGTACTGTCTCCTGTAATCGCCATCTCTGACTGCTGTTGTTTTTGTTTACGACCCAAAAAATGCTGCGGTGCGTATGTGACTGCACCTTGTTGGGGAAATGAAACGTCGGATGCATTGTATCATTTTCAACTGTGTTTTGTTATTTTCTGTCTTATGAAGGCTGTTTTCTTCTTATTCATTTGGCACGTTTGAAGGCTGTTTGGTTGCCGTCTCGCACGAGTTTGGCCGCAGGAGTTTGCACCGTTCAATCTGACTCTAGGGAAACGGTTATGGAGCTCGTTTTCCACGAGTCTGGATGCGAGTGCTTTGTGCATCATGTTGGTTTGGCTTCGCACTGCGTGCAGGCAACCAAACAGCCATCTTGCATGCGTGGGTGTAGGCTCACGCGATACAACGAGCAACTAAACGCTGGTTCCCTGACTCCCGCAAATCTGGCCGTGTGGAACTAGGTAACAAAACAGCCTCTTTAAAGATGAATTGGACTGGAATCGTGTGAATTGTTTAGATTTGGGTCATTTGCAGACCAATTGATTCATCCTTTCGTTTTAGCAGTCAACTGTGGGCATGCCCCACCTGAAAATAAGTTATTATGGGCTAGGAAGCTCAACATTTTGATATTTAGATCAATGTTATATGGTGGCGATGAGATTGATGAAAATGTGAGCTATGGGATATAAGTGGAGTGGATGAAATAGTGTTATATCTGTTTGTTCTATATGATAGAAAAATCTATAAAAAATTGAAGGGTATGTTATATAGGATGGTGATCAAACTTACGATGATGTATGAAGCGGAATGTAGTATGACAAAAAGACAACATGTATAAAAGATGAGTGTAGCAGAAATGTGGATGTTGTGATAGATTTATGGTCATATAAGACGAGATCAAATCCGTAATGATGATATACGTAATAGAATTAGGGTAGCATCAATTGAAGAAAAAACTTGTCCAACATCATTTGACATGGTTTGAATATCTCTAACGGAGACCTGAGGCACTGGTGCGTAGTGTAATTTTAAGTTGTCTCGAAAACATAAGAGGCAGAGTTTGATCGAGACTGATGTGATAAGAAACATATAAAAGTGATCTAATGGATTGGAATTTATCCAAAGAGTTAGCGTTGGATAAGAGTTCATGAAAATTAGTGATTCACATACTCGAACCATGACCTAAGATTCAAGATTTATGAGCCTTTTGATTTTGATTGGGTTTTATTCATGATTTATTCTAACTTATTTGGGACAAAAGGCTTAGTTATCATTGTTGTAAGAAGCTCTAAGTTCATAGGAGATAGGAGAGGGAGGTAAGGACTGTTACAAGATTCTCAAACGAATCAAATTACGGCCTCCTTCGAGACAGTTTTTTCTTAGCTTCTGCTTAAAAGAAAATCAGATTATTTATCGAAAGGAAGGATCTGGATAGCTTCTCCCATATTAAGAAGCTGCTATCTATGTAGAATCAGAATCTGGATACCAGCTGTTATCTATATAGAATCAGAATCCGAGTGCTAGCTGATTCTCACTGATTCTTGCCAGCCCAGTCCTCCACCTACACGTGCAGCTGGTCTAGCCTGATTCCCCCACAATCAAAAACAGATTCTCTCATAATTTAGAACCTGTATAATTAAAAGCCCTGAAGAGGCCTACACCAATCAGTAATGTGGACCGTTCAAACACCTCGGCATCCCGCGAGGACCACAACGTCAGGTGATCAATCATCTGAAGGAAGATCTGTCGGGTGGAGAGTACGATTCCGTCGAGAGCCTTGCGATTCCTTGATTTCCATATGATCCAGTGGATGAGGAATACTGTAGGGACCCGGATTAACAAATCCGAACCCTCTGTGTTTCCACCGTGCTAGTCCAGGAATAGCTAGCACACACAGCCATACAGTGATGATAACACAGACATATCATAAAGTAAATAACAACAATAAAGCAAAAGAGTGTAACATCATTATCACATTATTACAAGTATCGAGCCTTACGGCTTAAGTGAGAAAGTAGCAGCGGAAAATGTAGCAACAAAAAGAGCCAATCAGTGTGCCCACAGGCAATCGACTGGGGTACGCTCCCTAGAAGTCCGGGTCTTCCTCCTCTCCAAAGTCTTCACCACAGATGTCGAACGGAGGAATGCAGGCACGGAGATAGCTGTTTCTGTCCTCCTCATCTGCTTTATGGAATAAGCAGCTCCGCAATGAAATGCGAGAGTGAGTATGCAACATACTCAGCAAGTCTCGGAAACTTAATGCAAGGCTTAAACAAAGGATGGCATATAGGGTTCATTTTGCATAAAGCAGGAATTTAAAATTTAAATACAAGTACTAAATTCATAAAGCAGCATTTAACAAAATGTAAATAGCATAATTAATTAAATTTGAAGTATAACAATTTTCCAGGTTCCATCTACCTGGTTGGCTCCAACCGCCAAACTAAATCCGGAGTTCCAGCCACTCGCGGATTCCCAACCACATTTTTCATTTTAAACCAAATCCATCATTTTCCATTTAAAACCAAAACCAAAAAAATCTACTATGTGAAAGCGTTTCACGCTTACCCTTGTCCGTGGGCACGGCTACTCAAGTAGTTTTGACTCTGCAGAGTTGGTACACTTTACCCACACGACATGATCAACCCCTTTCGCCAAGCTATTGACACACTTCCTTTGGTGTGCGGCGGAGATCATGACAAGGCCTTTACAATGCATAATACCGCTCTGACTCCGCGCTAAGGTTTCACCGCTGTTAGGGCTACATCCGCCCAGTACAGAAGCCCCCTTTTGCGCCTTGCAAGTACCCTCCCGGCAAACCGCACATCCCAATGGCGAAGTCAAATAACGATACATGCAAATTACTTAGCGTGTCGCACCCATTATAGACATGTGGTTGTCTTGTATAGCATGGCCCATGGTAACACACGACCGGTCCTTAATTGATAGGGCGACAATCACATTCGAATTTTGTGCATCCCGCACCCGCCATACAACCAATCCGCCTCGGTCTAAACCATTTTTCACTTTTATTTTCAAATTAATACCGGCAACACCAATTGCCATAATTTTCACAATTCATTTTGAATCAAATATGAAAGCATTTCCATAATGGTAAGGTACCGACGTGATTAAGCATGGCTAAGCATTTTCTACCGTCCCATAATACAAAAATGATTATTATTAATAGTACTAAATTTTCCTAGGGTGTCAACGGTTGTCAAAATGAATATCAATGTGGGTGTAACAATTTGGTATTTATCTAAGCATTCAAAATGACATTAAAGTACAGTACGTAAATAATAAGCATGCAATTATTTAAAAATAAAATAGCATTTCATAAACTTGGGTTCAATATGGTCAAGGAAGACTTGCCTTCAACCTCTCCCACTGCTGCTACCTCCGTCGGATGCTCCGCTCGCTCAACCGCTGCGTCGTCTACACGCGAAACACGCAAACCGAGACAAAAATAAATAAAATCCAAAAATTCAAAATAAATACACCAACAGATAGATCTTGATTTTAGATGAATTCAGAAATTTGAATCGTTCGAATCGGAGTTCGAACAGAGGAGAACGGGCCCTCGGAAATTTAATGGGAGAGAAAATCCAGAAAAATTGAAAAGGATTGACACATGTCGGCTTCGGATTGGCTAGAAATTCGGTTATTCGGAAAATAATCGGAAAAAGAAAATGAACACAGTACTGCTGACATGCGGGGTCCGCCTGTCATCGGCTCGGTCCACGGCGAACCGAGTTCACGGAAGAACTCTATGGCTTGGTGGCGTGGGCATGATGACATGGGCGACACATGGCAGTGACGAGGCATACACATGTGCACGAGGGCACACGTGGCGATGACGTGGAGCTGACTTGGCGCTGACGTGACTAGACTCAGGTTTTCGGCTGACGTGGCGACGACGTGGCGCTGATGTGTCTAGCACGTGGCGCCACGCGGCGCTGATGAGGCAAGACTAGGCGACACGGCGTCGCTGACTGGGATGCCACGCGGGGCTAGATCTGAGGTGGCGACTACGTGGCGTACACGAGGCAACACGCGGACGACACATGGCAGTAACAAGGCAGTTGGCTCGGGGGAACTCACCGGTATACGTGGCGAAGATCTGGCCGTCGATGGATGATCACACGGCTACTGTTGACTGAGGGAGATCGACGACGGAGCGGCGGCGCTACTTCACCGGCGCTGGAGAAGACGAGACGCAAAACAGAGAAGGAGTGACGGATCGGATAGAAGAGTTAGTGAATCAGGTAGAGGATGAAAGGATGAACTCGACGACACCAAAAGGGGCGGCGGAGACTCACCGGACTCGGAGGAATCCACGGCGGAACCCTCGTGCGCCGTGGAGCAACTTCGGCGAGGTCGCACAGCCGCGTGGAGGCGTCTCCGCCGGAGAGAGAAGAGGGAAAATGTGCGGCGCGAGGTGGAGAACATGGCACAGAAGTCGGTGCGACCTTAAATAGCCTAGGGTTGCGGGAATGGGCGCGGAAAGTGAGGTTGGTCGGGCGGCTGCACTGTGCGGGCGGCGGCGCTTGAGCAGGCGACGTGGCTCCTTCGGGCACCTTGGATCGGGATCGGACGGCGACAGCGAAACGGTATTAGGGTTAGGGTTTTGACTGTGGTGGCGGCGCGAATATTGGCCGTCGGATTGAAGATCTACGGCGGAAAGATTAGGGTTTGGTTGGGTTGGCTGAGTAAGGGAGTTGGGCCGGGCGGAATGTGAATAGGAGTGGGCCGAGATGGATTTAACAGTGGAATCGGCCCACACGGAAGGGAAAAAGTATTTAAAAGATTTCCGAATAAAAGAAATACCAGAAAAATCCAAATGACTTCAATAAATCCAAATAAATAGCAAATAATTTCAGAAAAATCCCAAAAAATACAAAAAAATCAAATGAAGCACAAAGAACCCAATAAAAATAAGAAATAATTGATTTGAGTTGTAGTTTATTCAAATTAAATCCTTTTTGATTCTAAAAATTCAATTTAAGCTGATCTTTATTCGAACAAAATGCAAGGGTTCGGATTCTTAAAATTCAAGTTCCAGGAAATTGAAAAACGGAATGTTACAAACACATGGTGCTTGACGAATTATTTTTTAAATAATTTTATAAAAATAGCGTGTTGAATCAAAATTTTACAAAAAACACACCTTTGTCGCCATTTGAAACGGTGTTTGGTGACAAAGCCTCTATCGCCGTTTCACTGTTTCAAATGATGACAGAGGTTTGTTTAGTTGTGGTTTGTATTGGTCGACGTTGTCCCCGTTTCAAATGGCAACAGAGGTGTATTTTTGTGAAATTTTGATTTGGCGTATTATTTTTATAAAATTATTTAAAAAATATATTATTTTAAAAAATAATTCGGTGTTTGGCACCATAACCGGCTTATCTTCAATTTGTTCAAATAACAGCTCACAAATCATTTGTAGTCCCTGAACCGAATGGTTTTTTTAAATAAACTATTTTTAAAACCATTTTACAAGAATAACCCTAATTTATTTTTTTACAAAAATATATCGCAATCGCTCTTTGGTGGTGCGATTAGACTCAGTCGCGCTTTGGTTATGAGACAAGGGCCTTCATCGCATAACTGGGGTGCAACTTAGGCATATCGTGTTGTCATCCTGCGACTGGTTTTCAGTCATGCCACCAGGATGCAACTAAGCCTAGTTGTAGAATAGTAGTGTGTAAGTCTAGACTGATCAATTTTTTTATATAATATATTTTTAATTAATATTTACATAAATAAATGATCAGATAAAATTACAGAAATAACCTTCTGTCATCGTTTGAAATGGTCACATAGTTCTGCCGTTTGGACCATCAATATTCAATAATCTAATTTGGACCCCAATGTGGCATTTTTCTGAGTTAGTAGTTTTAAAATAATAGCTAACTATTAAAGAAAAAATTTGATGAATTTGTTATATACACGTAGGGAAGTTGAGTGGTGATTTTTTTCTTAAATAAACCATTTCAAGACCAATATAATACTTCATAACGAAGGTGCAAATTATATGACATATAGGGTTTGGTTAGATGCATATGTTTGCCTCGTCACTCCTATATGTAAATAGCAACATGCACGAACCATCAACTCAAACTACAGCTAAAATACATGTGCATTTTTTAGAATCTAAAACCCTAGGAGGATGGAAAAATGGTAGGCTTGCGGTCATACACACTATGCATCATGGTCCATCAGTTCCTTTCCCTTGGAGAGCATGTTGGCATGGGCTTTGGCCTTCCTCCAATTATTTTTGTAACAGATAACCCAATATTCATCTTTCGAGTCTAGTTCATGCTTTCCCTTGTCTTCCTCTCGACTTGGCTCTTTGCTAGGGTCTCATCATGTTTGGCTTTAAGGACACTATGAGGCTTCAACCACCAAAATGTTTCCTTACAGAATATCGATGTCTTTCATTCATCTTTTTCTACTCTCGGTTGAGAAAGGTTTCTAATGGGTGAAGTTTTCAAACACAATTGCATAGTTCAGCATGTATTTTGCTAGATGAATGCCCTGCTGTACTTCTCCGGCCCGTCGATCCATTGGGAAAGTAGCATTGCTTTGATGGCTGGCATTATGCACGGATGAAGTATGTAAAACGCAAGATGCATTGTGAAATATCAATATATCACATTCACTTAAATGATAATCTCTACATATGTAGTATGTCTAGGCGGCAATGTATGGATGTGTGGATTGGATGATCCATGCTAAATTAGTGTAGTCACATTGTGTTAATGGAAACTCTGGTGGTACAGATAGATGCATCCTTGAAAGGAGAATCAAGATAGGTTCCCACGTTTTTGGCAGCCCACTTTCATTTTCGAAGCTACTTGATCACAAATGAAATCTAGCTTTTGATCTACAACTTGTCGACCTCATGGATGACCTCTCCCCTAACCTTGACATGACTGTTTTGCTTTGTGCACTTGTTTCTTCTATGATCGTACTCTCTGCACAAGATGCACCTCTTGACAGGATGCAACGAGTTTGCCAATGGCTCTTGCCACCCTTTAGCAAGTCCAAGTAAGGATTCATATCCTATTAGCCACATCATTCTCTATGAAGTTTCCACAACACTAATCTCCCTAGCCTAAATCTGAACCAATATCTCCTTGTTGAAATAGAGAGACACGAATTATTCAATGTCCAGCCGAATATGTCCACATACAACTAACACATGAGAGCACGACCTATTGAGAATATAGGGCTTTTTGCATGTGCACTCACATTTATTGTTGCCCTCATGTCCTAGGCTGACCTCATGTGTGATCGTGCCACTCGTCATTCCTAACCTTTCTCTATTCCTCAGCATTACCTCAAAGTGAACGTGGTGCCTATAATGATGATTGAGTGCATTTGGACCTTCTCGCTCTTCTCGGTCATGTAATTCATCATGATGGTAGAATAAGGTGTCTATGCATTAAGCAAATGCAATGTGACAATAGTGTGTCGATGCCTAAAATACTTGATTGTACCTTGCAACACACCCTCATCACCCAATTGTACACATTCCGCTAGGTTGGTCATCATTGTTCCATACCTTATGTCGTTGGTGTTGCGTAACAAGGCCCATTTCTCCACTTGCTCACCCTCGATCAAATGTGAGAAAAAATTGATGTTCCTTAATGTCCTTCTCAATTGTAGTGAATCAATTTCTAACGGTGGTTCCAAGCATTCAGATTCATTAGTTGTGCTTCCTGTAGGTTGTTTATTCCTCTCCTCGATCTTTTTGATCGTCAACTTATCCAACTTCTCCCAAATTTTATCGAACTTTCTCTATTGGTTTTGCTTGCATGCCTCTTGAATAGGTTGATCATCCTTTTGCTTTTGAACTGCTTAAAAAATTGGCCCCAAGGCTCCACATGCACGAATGTTGCACATGTCACATCAAGGATAAGGTTCATTTGGATCTTTCTATAGCTTCTTGATAGCCTTTGTCAACCCAGTATGTTGGTCAGGTATTATACAAACGTCCAGAAGTTCACCAAAACTCCAACCTTATAATGCTTGAAGAACTACAATCAACTATCAAAGTTCTCACTCTCCACGAATGCAACAACAATCAGGAGGATCTAGTTGTTGCCATCAACACCAATTGCCATTAGGATCTACCCCTTGTACTTCCTGATCAAGAATCTTTTGTCGATGCACATTGGAGGGTAGCAATGCCAGAAGGCATCAACACAGACAAAGAATGCTAGAAAAGCCCGTTGCATTATCATGTACCGTTGCGGATTCTCTAAAACCTTATCCTTTATTGCGATATATCTCATAGGGTTTATCTGCTATAGCACATCAAGTAGACGAAGGAGAATGTCATAGGTGAACTCAAACACACAGCTTCTCCTCTCCACTTCCTTTTGATTTGCTCTCCATGCCTTTGCATAGCTGATTTTATACTTGTACCTCTTCTCAATGACCATCATGATGTATTTTTTCCATGCTCTTCTTCTTCACAATCTCCATGTACATGAAGAAGTTAGGTTATGATGCTTTGACAGTAAGTTGCTCAAAATACACCATTGGGCCTCCACCTTCAACATGATCCAATATGTTTCATACTTCGGCTTGTATGCATGAACACTCTCATAACACTCATCTTTCTCACACTTCACAGTGTACTACTCTTCTTTTTTTTAGAACCTTAAACAGCCTTTGCATTGACAACGCCTATAATTTGATAGCATTCTTCAAAGCTATCTTATCTACATACATGGTGTGAACACACACACACACCTTATTTTGCTGGTACTCCCATGCCAAACCATACCCATCATTCACAACTAGGCCTCCCGCATCGTATTTATTCCATGCATCAGGCACCATCGTCTCGGGGACATCCGAACCATTGTCCTCAACCTTGTCTATTTTAGCTGCCACTTCTTTTGACCTCGCCCTGCAGTTTTCCCGCTCCAGTTCATCCACTATGCACAGTGTCCTTCCCTCTGTTCGCTTGTCCACTAGGATCAACTTGTCTATCTTCAACCACCATTGTATCTTCACCACGAATCTCTGACATATTAGCCTCAACCTCCACCTGCACACCCACATTACTCTCCCCACTTCACAGGTGCTACCATGTGTACTCGGACTTTGTTTCATATGGGCCTACACCGATGAGACGAATTCCCACCAATGCCACATACACGATTCCAAGTAGCTCCACCATTAGTGTGTTCTCTATGGGTCTTAACTCCCAAAAGATGACTTTTACCAACGGTTTTAGAGGATCTCAAAGTAACATAATGCAATGTTGAGTCCATTGAGAAGCCGTAAGTATCCACACCTCTTAGATTTCAAGATTATCCAGGTTTGGGTGGTGAAGTGTGGCTTGGGAAAAAACTACCCAAATCAATCTCACACGGCCCATTCGAAACCGCACCCTGCCTGTAAAAAACTCTGAAAGATTGTTGACCTAACATACTTGTTGCATAACTAGAAAAATTCATAAAGCATGCTAATCAAATATGCTATGTGCATCCTAAAAAACACAATTAAACTACTCCCCATACCAATCGTACAAACTTATTTCGCCTACTTCTCGTAGAACACAACTACAAATTCTACCACTTATCTATGTTTATTATTGCTTACTTACCATGCTTTCAAAAAATACCTAACAAATTAGGCACACGATGAAAACTAGCATAAAAAAACACGAGTATGCCGACAAACACAGGTGTAGTACTATAAAAAACACAAGCATGCAGACAAACATGAGTGTAATGACCTGCTCCTTTTCTTCCCTCTCTTATCTTCCTCTCCTCCACTCTCTCTATCTCTTTCCTGATTTAAAATGACATTTCAAATGAATTTTGGCTCTTATATGAGCCGCTAGTTGCACAACGATCGCGCAATTAGCGTGTTTGCACCGCTAGTCACGCTCCAAAGAAGTGGCCGGAGACGTGGAGTCATGTTGTCCATTCATTGCGTGATTTGTTGGAAAATAATTAAGACTTTATATTGCCATGTTATGGAAGGACATAAGATATTAGAAAGTAATACATACTTTCCATTGTAGGCTTGCTATGTATAAGGCAAGTACTATATTATAAGGTAAGTAGGGATCACGATGCAATCGATAATCGGATCAAATCAGTTATTTTATTTTCTTAGTTAGGTTTTTCACATTTAGTGTTTACCTTAGTTAGCAAGTTGATTAAGTGATCCACCCACTATAAAAGAGCATGTGTCCTATGAGTTAAGAACATAACATAAGAGAAAATTGCCTCAAAACTTCTGTGTTCTTCTTCATGTTCGTGTACATGTATTCATGATCTAAGGTTAAAAACAACATGACTATCCATATTCTAGAGTCAATCGCTTCATGGTTGTGCGACTGGGACCCAAATCGAGTTTAGAGCACACGACTGGTCTTTGTCACACAGCCGACAAGCGACAAAGATATATTTTCTTAAAATGAATAAAGTAGAGTTATTCTTGTAAAATGATTTAAAAATTGTTTTTTTAAATGAGGACTAGATCTGTAAGATAGAGCAGATTTCCGACAAACAGGGGTTTGCGCAAAAGGGAATCCGAGCAATGCGGACAATGAATTTTGTGAAGGAATCCTATCGTTCCTACTTCCAAGGTTGCCGTGTTGGGAAACCCAAAGGAAGATTTGGACTTTTTTGGGCGCGAAGGTGTGCCAATTCAATTTATAGACCTTAGGGCATTGTATGGACAGCTGCTGTCTATAACAAGCTGACATGTCATTTATAGACAGCGTTAGAGACAACCCATGCAATGGTATAGACAGCACATTTATGAGTAGATAGCTTCTTCCCACACACAACCTGTCTTGGTTCTCGTGCTAGAATCGACTTTAGATTAAGAGACGGCTCAACTCTCTATACGCACCCTCTCTCATCCACGTTATTTTTCATCCTACGTGGCAAAGCTTAGAGACTGCTGACATGTACCATTGTACATGCTCTTATAGCCCGTAAGGTGCTACAGGCTGCAGCAGTGGAGAATTCCAGGGAGATACCCCGAGCCATAAATCGATGGTCATTCTGATTCTCCAGGATATCAGCAGTTACATGCTGCTGCAGAGTCTAAAATTCAAGCTGGGCACATGTCGTCAGCCGTGCTTGCATATAGGGATGAAAACGGATCAGATACAGATGGATAATATGCTCTGCCATATTTGTTTTCATATTTTTTTTCTCTGATACATATACGCATACGAATACGAATAATGCCGAATATGGTTTCAGAGCTAATATGAATCGAAACGAAAATGGTCACATATATTTACCGGAACATAAAAACCCTTAAATTATACACACAAAATAAAAAAACGTAACTAGTTTAATTGCTCCAAACATTCATGAAGAACATGTAATGATCCAAAAATTTTATTCTTTATTAATTATGTTTAAAATAAAAAAATTATGTATTTATGAGTTTTTATGCATTTTAGCTACTTATTTAAAATATTTTCCTATTAAAGACAATAGTGTTTGACTTTTCAAAAAAATTAAAAGGCAATAAAATATTAAAAATAATTTTGTTTAAGTATTAGATTGTGTTAGAAACTTTTCTAAAAAATTTCATAATTTTTGGAGTTGGTTTGCTAATATTAATAATGAAAATTTTATTTATAGATTAATTAAATTAGAAAACAATTTTAAAATTCAAAAATCTTTGTAGGCCAAAAGATTAGCCTTGTCTCAGCCCATCTGCATATTCGGATATCCAACCCATAAATATCCAGATTATCTGGATCTGTATTCGTATCCGACAGACAGTGAGCTACCGAATCCGTATCCATATCTGACAAAAAAAATAACTGTATCAGTATCCTATTCGACAATATCTGACAAATATCTGATCTGGTAGAATCTATATCTGAAATTTATCAGGATCGATCGAAAACTATCAATCCATTTTCATCCCTACTTGCATATCGAGATGAAGAGACCAACCTGTTCGAAATGTCGCATAAACCAAGACTGATGGAGAGAGGCGGTGGGAGTAAGCAGCAGGGAAGACCTGCATGAGTAGACCTTGGTGGTTGTGCCACATGGGTGTACGCCGTACGTACTACAGGGACATGGGTATATAAATGTACACCTAACTTTTTTTTTAAAAAAAAACTTAGTATATAGCAAACATATTAGGTGTATATACTACTAGGTGGAAAAGCGCGCTACGTTGCGCCGGTTGAAAACATTGTTTTCGTTTTTTTTGGGTGCTGAAAATATTTTTTTCGATTTTTTTTGTTGCGTTTGCAAAAAAAAATGGGTCGTTAGGACCCATCGGCGAATCCGCTTAAAAACAGTGTTTAGTTTTTTGGGTGTCGAAAATATTTTTTTCGGTTTTTTGGTTGCGTTTGCTAAAAAAAATGGTTCGTTAGGACCCACCGTCGAATCCACGGGTCGCTATAAATCTGCGGACGAATCTACATTTTTTAAAAAAAAACCCGCGGTTATGATCCGTTGGCAAATACATAAGTTGCTATAAAACTTCGATGAATCTGCGTTTTTTTTGTGACGAAAACATTTTTTCCGGGTTTTTTGGGTGGCGATAAAATTTTTTCCGGGTTTTTCTGGTGGCGAAAACATTTTTTCGGAAAAACGGAGAAAGGACTCGAACGTAAAGCGAGGACTGAATGTTATTTTTGGACACATTAGCTATCACGAAAAATTAGAAAAGGACTTGTTCGCGATTCAAACTAACGGAGGCTTTTTCAGTAAAAATCTGGGGCGAGGACCCAAACGAAGTGGAAAAATATTTTCATCTCACATAAAATTACGAGGGACCTATCCGTAATTTTGAAGAAAGCGGAGGGTTTTTCGCCGTCATAAAGGCGACCGCGTACCACGGTGGTTGGGCGTGAAATCTTCACCGCATAAGAGATGTATTATTGAGTGGGTTCAAACATACGTATTTCAACCTATCCCACCTATTTCACCTCTCATTCTTCCCTACGTGGCCTATTCGTCAAGGTCCGTCTTCGTCCATTCCTCGAGCTCAACACCAACTATCCCTTCATTCCTGACACCCTTGTACTCTCTCGCTCTCTTTGTGACAACAATGACAGACGAGAGCACCAAAAATTTCCGTTGCTGGCAACACTCGGGTCGACTAGCAGAAGAAATTGATTTTTATTTCTTTTTGTTTAGTTTGGTTACATTACTCTAAACAAAAGACTAAAATCTCTAATGCCCAACTCTTAATAAACAGAAGACACCTCCCCCTATTTATGATGAACAATCCTAAAGAATTTGTATACAACTCCACTTGACCCAATATGGCCCAATACAACTCTGCAGTGTACGGCTCACATGCCGCACTCACGTGACTAACTAGCCTCCATGTGCACCATTCTCTAGCCCGAATGTCGCACATGACATTCTTGACCATCAAGACCTCAATTCCTCTCTGAACTTAGTCCCGGACCTCAGTTCCTCTATGAACCTAGTTCCGGCTCCGTCATCGACTACGTTCGCCTTCAAGCAACACCTATGCACATAACAAACACGAAAACGGTGTACAAGCACAAGTCCACGACTTGACTCTAGATTAGTCCATACAGCCACTCACACAAACGCATTGCATCAAGTAAAAATATTACTATGCTATTACAGGCATATTAAGTAATGTAAACAAGATGATCTACCTAAACACTCTTAATGTACTCACAGCTCCAGATCCATAAATTTCTGGAGTTAGAAATACCCTGTTCCACCAACTTCACAAATTTTGGTAGAACTGGAACTGTCCCAAACACTCCTTAAACAAGAGCACTATTGTTAGACGTGGACATGTCGCCACGAAACAGCATATCGCACGCACAGAAATTTTGCTGGGCGCAACGCCGTCTTCACATGGTTTTCCATTGATTTGTCTGACAAGCTAAATTTCAAAGGAAAAAAAAGCTATTTTTTTGGGAAAAACCCTAGCTGTAAACACAAGCAAGGCCAACACTGTATCTTCGTGGAGAAAGGACGGTGTGCGCTGCATCGGACAGTACTGGCCCCACGTGTCAGCCGATCACCCACACGTGTCAGCCGATCACGAGTCGTGGCCCCACCACCCAAACGGTCAACCCTCCCTGAAAAGGTACATTTTATTTATTTATTTATTTACAAACCTATCCTTCCGCATTTGTAAAAATATTCCTTCTTTCACCGTGAAAAACGCAGCAGATGATATTTATTTTGTGTCACATTTAAGAAGCACCGAAGGTGGCCGACAGCTCACGTGAGTGCAGAAGGTTAAATTACTGTGTTCGGAGACCGCGGCCGCCCACGTGCTCTCACCTACGTGTAAACTTGTGCTCACGCCCGCTCGCCTTTGCCTATGCAAGCGTGCCACACGTACAACTACCTACAATGTTATAGAGCCGATAACCTTTCGTACTACTTAGGTAGCATATAAAACAGGTGTTACTTACCATATCTTCTGTATCGAGAGATCTGATCACTTTTGCAATGGGTTTTATGGGCTAAGTTTGTAATAAAAAAAAGAAAGAAAGAAAGAAGGAAGGGCGCTAATAAGCACAGTGTTCCTCTCCCCTCCGCTACGCTTCCCTCCATTCCATCCACCTTCCCTCCCAATTTGGCTCTCCCATCGATTCCGAATCACCGGGCGACCCCGCGCACAACCCGTGTCGCCGATCCCCTAAGCGGTTCGTTCTTTCCCTGGTTGTGTTTGATGCATTGAGGAAGTAACCCAGGCAAGTTTCCCCTTTTCTTGATCTTTCCTTTTCTTCAATCGCCATTTGATTCGTATGAACAATCGATCTCGTATTTCGTAGTTTGCTTCTATGTTCTAATCTGCGGTGGGAGTTTTCGGCCAGATTTCTTGGTTTGTCCCACGAATTCGGTGGCTTTGTGCGAGTAGGACAGGGACAAGGGTCAGGGTGGAGTCTGGAGTCTTTGTTAATTGCTGTTGCGTGAATTTTCGATTCAAAGATCCCGCAGGCTTGTCCTTGACCCTTGGCCTTCCATTTTTTTAATTGATACGAACAAGTCTTGCTGTTTGTTGTTGCTACGCTGTTTCGTTTCTTGTTGTGGGTGGGGGGAATAAACAAATCTGCAAGTGCATTATTGTGGCCTAATTTGGTTATTATTGCTATACTATTACGTGTTGATTGAGTACCATCATGCGAAGTTGATGGCCGGATTTTCAGCCTGCAATTGCCCTCAATAATGCTCGGCGTGAATCATGCGTTGGCGTCAATGGTGATCTGTGATGATGATGAAATCGAACCGAAATGCAATCATTTTTATGACTAGTTTACTACTTTTGTGTTGGAATATTGGGTGTTGGGTTGGGAGAGATCCTAGTTGACAGGAGAGGTAGAGGCGATATATGCTTTTTCTTAGCCTCTATTGGCCGTACGCATAGCAACTTAAGAGCAGCCTCCTCCAGTTCTGTCTCATAGTTTTGTATCTTGTTCTAAAGGATGAATTTCAGTATAGTTTTCCAAGGTTGGCACCTATTGTTTTAGTGGTAGTTGGCTTAGCATAGCCCCTAGATGTTGGAGCATCCACAAAAATTTAGTATAGTTGGTCACTGCCAAGTTCTCACCCGAAATGTTATTTACATTTCCAGGTAAAAGGTTCCTACCACTGTACGGGATCTTGCGATTTGCTGAAATGGGGGGTGTAATTGGACGGGGTGACTCCCCAAGGCACAGTTCACCAGCATCAAAGTTAGAGAAGAAGATGGTTGAAGCCATGCAACAGAGGGCACAACAGGGAACTTCCATGAAATCATTCAATAGTGTGATCATGAAGTTTCCTAAAATCGACGAGAGTTTGAGAAACTGCAGCACTATCTTTCAGCAATTTGGTGAGTATTATTTCCCCTTTATGAAGACTAATGCTATGATACTGCAAACATTTATTTCTACCATGACATCAAAAGTTCAAAATACGAAAGGTTAAACTGGATATATCCTTGAACATGGAAATCAGTAGCAGCCCTGAAATTTTACTAGCTTATGTAGTGTTTATTGTAGAGTAATCTTGTCATTGAGATACAGTGGAAATGCAATAATAGTCAATGAGCAAAATGAGAGACGTTTGAGTGTGGTTTTCATGAACTTGGTCAATTACTTTAATTTTCCTCTATCCTACTGTATGTCAACTTCATTAAATGTTCCACCTATTCTGGATCTCCTAGAACTTAAACCCAGTAGAATATATGGGCACAACCAATCCCAGGGATTAGAGATAGACATCCCCAAGTTTTATTTTTCTTGTTCTAATTCCTTGCTTTACCTCGATGTGGGGGTTTCGAGTATAAACCCGCTTTAACTACCCTGTAAGGAATTAGGATTCAATTTAACAGCCCTGTAAGTAATATTCATTTGAAAACTTTGCCTTCGATACTCGATGTTTTTTCCTAATTCTTTTTTCATGTTCTAACAAATAGCTTATGTGTTTCTGCAGATGAAGATTCCAATGGTGAAATAGATCAAGAAGAACTGAAGCATTGTTTCCAAAAGCTGGGTATCTCGTTCACAGATGAGGAGATAAAAGATCTATTTGAGGCATGCGACATTTATGAACACACGGGCATGAAGTTCAACGAGTTCATTGTCTTCCTCTGCCTTGTTTATCTTCTCAATGATCCGGCTGTGTCAGAAGCAGTATCCTTCACGCTTCATATAGTAAAAATGCCTATTTTAAGAGTTGTTATTGTCACTTGGTCCTGGTGCTACATTGCACGAGAGCTATAATCAGGAAATGTTCATCTTTTTCTTAATAATGGAGACATTTCATATAAGTAACATTGATTTTATAAATTCATCAACAAAATCTGCATGTGCATGTTTCTTGTTGGAATTATACGTGCATGTTTCTTGTTGGAAAAATAAGATATAAAACTTGGGCTATATATTCATTAAAGCTAAAGTAGGTACACTAATGTGTAGCACTCTTGTAGACCTTTTTTTCTTTGTGTGCTTGCATGCAATACATCAATAAATCTCTGTAGAGAGCATTTGGAGAGTGCCTCATATGATGTTACTTTATCAAGATATAAGTTTTCTTATTTGCAACAAAATTTAAGTGAAGATTTAAAATATTTCAAGACAAGTAGTTTCAAAAGATGTTTTAGAGAGATGCAATTTATTTCTTGAGCTTGGTCATTTTATAAATTATTTAGATCATATAAGGGCTGTTAGGTGGACATGTCCTACATTTCTGCATTGAGATCCTATTTTACCTGTTTATTTGTTCTGTTTTTATTTTATTAGGAGACTCTTTGTGCCCTTGACATTATGCTTTAGAGAAAAAGAATGGGACTAGGCAATCTTGAGCCAACTTTTGAGACATTGGTTGATTCATTTGTCTTCTTGGACAAGAACAAAGATGGATATGTCAGTAAGAATGAGATGATACAAGCAATAAATGAGACCACCGCAGGAGAACGCTCTTCTGGGCGCATAGGCATGAAAAGATTTGGTGAGTTATATCCTGTGGCACCATCATAAATCTCAGCTCGCAACCACATCATCTCTCTAATTCCTGAAGCATTATACAAAATGCTCTGCTGGTCTCAATCAAAACTGAATCATAATTGATATAAGCATCTTATATTGGTGCACCACATGTTTTTAGTCCTCTTTGAAGTTCAAACAAAGTTCTAAAAAAACATATGTCTGTTAGTGAAAACAACGATGCCTATGTTTTCACTGCTGGAATGGGCCTAAATCAATTCCAATGGGCCAAGGACCAAAATATACATGTTGCAGGTATAAGTAAATATGCAAATAGCACCCTATACAAATGACCAGCTGGTCCATATCTAACCCCTCCCCTCTCAAACTCATGGTGGATCAACAACATTGAGTTTGGATAGGTAGAAGCTATGCTAAGCTCTAGTATGCCTTGGTGAAGAAATTAGCTAGTTGAAACTCCGAACGCATGTACTGAGGAGCGACCACCTACTCCTACACCCGCAATCTCATGGTGGAAGCATCAACTCCAATATGCTTGGTGAGCTCATGCTTCACAATATCTCCAACAATACTTATCGCACTAGTGCCCTCTAACAAGAGATGATTTGGTGCAGAGGCAGAAACACTAAAGTTCTCAAGGAGTCACTTGTAATACCCCGACCTATTAATGTGAATGCAATACACCAAAGCCCTCAAGGGGGGTGAATGTAATACCTCAACCTGTTAATGTGAAGGCTCATGTGGCCCATGTGGAGCGGTGTTGGGATTAGTCCCACATTGCTTGTTGTAGTAGCATATAATACCTATTGGGTCCATACGTAGCACATTCGGATTAATCTTTTTACATGAAGTGATTGCAAAAGTGTAAATGGTGTGCTATGCATGCATGAGCCCGTCCCATGGTGGACTTGGCTTTGAGTGGATTTTGGGCCAGAGTGTTACACCACCGCAGCCAAATGATCTCAGTAGCCAACAACGCTATAGCCCTCAACTTAGTCTCAGCACTCAAACTGGAATTTGTAGTGTGCTTCTTAGTCTTCCAAGCAATTTGAGAGGAACCAAGAAAGAAACTATAGGTGGAAAGAGACCGGCAATTAGAGTGATCACTAGTCCAAGTCGCATCGGATTATGCCTAAAGTTGCAAATGGAACAAGGAATGAAAAGGCGATGAGAGATGGTCCTGCGAAGGTGGAGCAGAGCACAAAGAAGGTGATTGTAGTGGAGCTGAGTCGGAGTAGAAACAAATTGACTCAGAATATGAATTGGGTGAGGAATGTTAGTTCGAGTGATGCCTAGGTGGACGGGGCTCCCAATAAGCTGGTGGTAACAAGTGGGATCCTCGAGAGGCTCACGTTAGTTGGTCGAAGGTGAACTCCATTCTCCATAGGAGTGCTAACTATGTGCTGATCGGTGAGACAAGCGCAAGCAAGGAGATCCTAAATGTACTTGTCCTAGGAGAGGTAGTAGTCCTCAGGCCTAGAAGAGAGACCTCAATCCCAAGGAAGTAACGAAGGAGACCTAAATCAGACATGCTTCTTCACAAATCAATGTACTAAGGGCCATCCTCAGTAATGATCATATCATCAACATAGAGAAGAAGCGTCCACCCATGAGGAAAAATGTGAATAAAGAGAGCAATGTTGTGATCACCTGTGGATAAGCCGACGGCAGTGACAACAGAAGAGAAGTGCTCAAACTAGGCACTAGGGGCTTGCTTGAGCCCATAGAGTGAGTGGTAAAGGAGACAAACCATGTCATTAGGGACAGAATACCCATTGAGAAGGCATTCTTGATGTCTAGCGGAGAGATGGACTGTTGATGAACAATGTCTACATCAAGGAGAGTGTGAATAGTGGTCATATGAGCGACAAGAGCAAAGAACTCATCATAGTCATGACCATGCTCCTATTCAAAAACATGCGCCACAAGACGAACCTTATAGTGCTCAAGAAAACCATCCGAATGGGTGTTGATCTTGTGTATCCATTTGCACATGATAAGAGTGACATACGTATATATGGGGACAAGATCTCAAGTGCCAGTATGCTTCAGAGCAGCAATCTCCTTAGCCATCGCGTGCTGCCACCCCTGGTGTGTTGCAGTCTCATGGTAAGTAGTAGGCTCAGCAAGAACAACTGCTGTGAAGCCATAACGCTCAAGAGGCCTAACAGTACGACGATCATGAAGATCATACTTGGGAGGAGAGGCAGGAGCAGGACCCAGCAAGGACGGAAGAGTGGAAGGAGAAGAAGGCTCAACTAGAGGAAGAATAGTAGGTTGAGGATGGTGAGAGTAGTGCAACCGAAAGGGGGAGATCTCAACAGAAGTGCTAGGAGGAGCCTCTGACGAACAAGAAACAGGTGGAGCCGGATAAGGAGCCAAGGGAGGTGAAAGCAGAAGCAAAACAGTGGAAAGCAAAGTCACTAAAAGTCAGAAAAGAGATCGACTCAACAAAGGAATCTCGACTAAGTGCAGAGGAATGAGGGTAGTAAGGCCGAGACTCATCGAAGGTGACACTATGAGATATTCTCATTCTACGAGCAACAGGGCCGTAGCAGCGATAATCCTTATGCTCAAGTCTATAGCCAAGGAAAACACACTCAACTGACTGATAGGTAGCTTGGCGCGCTCACATGGAAGGATATACCAGATACAACCAAAGCAGTGAAGGTGACTATACTAAGTAAGGAGTCCTACCAGCAAGACACTCAATAGGAGCATAACCCTGAAGAATAGAGGAAAGCTACAAGTTGACAAGCGGTGGTAGAAACAGCCTTATCCTAGAAATAAGGCGGAACATGAGAGGCAAGCACAAGAGCACGAGTCGTCTCAAGGTGACAATGCTTATGCTCAGAGGCAATATTTTGAGCATGAGCAACAGAACAGAAGTACTAAGGAAGAGTACCCTACTCAGTAAGAAAACAATGAAGCGCAGTAGATAGGAACTCACTAGCAAAGTCAGCATGAAACACACGAATGGCCGAATCAAACTGAGTGTAAACCATAGTAGCAAATGACTGGTAAATAGAAAGAACCTGACTACGACAAAACTCAAGTGTATGGAGAATAATCATCTATGAAGATCACCTAATAGCAATAACCCCCTTTCGAAATGAAGGGGGCCAGACCCCAAACAACAAAATGAACAAGATCAAAAGGACGTTGAAACACATAATCACTAGAGGGATATGGGAGTTGCAATTGCTTGCCAAGCTTGCAACCTGTACAGTGCAAAGAGGTGTCATCAGAAAAAGACCCAAGGACACCACTCCCTAGTCAAGCGAAGAAAGGTGCAAACCACTGATGTGACCCAAGCGATAATGCCACTAGACGTAGGTAGCAGTGGAACAACCAGCTGAAGCATAGACAGTGGAACAACCAGCTGAAGCATAGACAGTGGAAGTGACCAACTGACTGGTGGAGGCAGCGAAGGAAGGTGCAGCCAGTCTAGCTCCCAGAGGCGCTATGAATCACGACGCCTAGGGCCAGTCCCAACTCGAGTCCTGGTGTGTTGATCCTGAACACAACAAGGGTCAGACTTCAGAATGATACAACAACTGACAACTGTTATTAGTGATCTGACCAGGTGAAATAAGTTGCATGGCTAGTTTGGGAATATGAGAGACTGTAGGAACAAAAAAAAAGTAGAAAGAATGTCTTGTCCTACAATAGGAAGGGTTGAAAGGAGGTACCATCCGCAATCTGAGTCGTGAGAGGACGAGGTGGAGAACTCACAGAAGTGAGGTGAGTGGAATACGATATCATGTGAAAAGAAGCTCCAGAATGAGGTCGGTGGGGAAGAGAGAGTGGAGAGTAAGATCCTAACCCTAACCTGCTCATGGTACCATGTTGGAATGGGCCTCAGTCAATTCCAATGGGCCAAAGGCCAAAATATACATGTTACAGGTATAGGTAAATATGCAAAAAACACCCTATATAAGAGACTAATACTGCACAGCTAATCCATAGCTAACATTCACCATGTCTCTCTCATGTTGTTCTGCAATGTTCTTGTGAAGTAATTGGTAGACATAGTCATTTGACTGTAGGTTGAAGAAAAGCTAATGACATGTATGGCTTTGTCAAATTAAAATTGTATGGAGTATCAGTCAGCAACTCAATATGAGTGCTTACAGAATGAAATACTATTTTTTTCCCTTTCAATTTGTGCATTTGAAGTTTTTTTTCCCTTTTTTGGGGATTTTTTTGTTTCCTTTATCAAGTAAACAACATCAAGATTGACAATTACGATCTATTGTTATTGGTTAGAATGCTTATTGTAAGCCAGTTTACCTTTTTATGTTGGTCTTCCTAATATTTATTCATTTGGTGCTTCCAGAGGAAATGGACTGGGACAAGAATGGAACGGTGACCTTCAAGGAATTTCTCTTTGCGTTTACTCGCTGGGTGGGTATTGATGACAATGAAGACGACGACGATGATGAATGAGTGCAGCTGAACATTACCCATTCTGAATAGGCCAATTCAGCCCTAAGGAGGTCTCCAGCAGTTCTCCTACTGTGGCTTGGAGTACTAAATGACAATCAAAGAGTAGTTCATGTTCATTGATGCCTTGCTGATTATGGCTATTTTATGTTCTTGTCAATAGAACGAACCCAAGTTGTTTCTAGTTGTGACAAGAATTTGGTGATAAAGAATTGCTTTGGTCAGATGGTGTTTGATCACAGATAACCCTGTCATTCAGAAATTTGGTACTCAGATGTTTGAATGCTAAAAAATGTAAGGTTTTGAAGGGGGTATTTTTCTTCTTTCCTTTGAAATTGGATACTTGTTCTTGCATGTACATTTTGCTGAAATATAGGTCCATTGCTGTTGCGGAAAGAGCAATGCTATTTGCATGCTTACCAATATATTGGAGAGTTAGTGCGTCTCTAATGCTCCAAGTTGGTAGGTGCTTACAGTTTTCTTGCAACGTTGGAGAGAGAATGGGCCAAAACTTAAGCACGGATGGATGCTTACTTAAGCATTGATACTCTATGGGTGTGTGTATTTTATGGGAGAATGTAACCACTTTCAAGTAGGTGTCCTTCAGGATGTGGCACCTTCTCACTTGTAAGCACTTATTTAAGCATCTCTCGCATTGAAGATGGTTATCCCTAACAAAGATTCGTTGCGTCACTTTCTCGCCTACTAGTGATTTAAATTGTTTTTTTAAAAAAAAAATCAGACGAAGGTAACTACCATAGTCCAGTAATCCTGGGCAAATCTTGCTTGCTCACCAGAATAGAATCGCATATTCTACCGTTCCATCAGGTCGAAAAATGGATAGCATGGGGCTATATAACCTCTAGGCAGTGATTTTAATAGTGAGCTATAGCTTTGTGCTATAGTCTTTTAAGACATAAAATACTACGCGGTTGAATAAAATTTCGTGAACACAGCTACATTTGCTATAACCGCTATATTGATTGCTATTTTTGTTATTTTTGTAGCCGCGATAATTCCACTATGCTACATGTGTCAATTCTGTTTATATTTCTAAGCATTAATTTTGTTTTGTTCATAATCTTCTTCTTTTATCATATTTATTATATTATACTTAAATTGAATTAATTTGGCTCCTAGAAATAATAAATATTTGTTAAAATCCAAATCTTAAATTTGCACACACACACACACACACACACACACACACACACACACACACACACACACACACACACATATATATATATATATATATATATATATATATATAATTTTACACTTTGTACAACTAATATATAACAATCACAACATGTACTCCAAATTTAAATATAGTTCATTGTATATAAATTATCAAATGATATATACTTGAAATAGTAAAAAATATGTATATTATATTAAAGTATGATGTGTAGCGTAGGTTTTGTGATAGACTGATATAGCCCAATAGCTTTTTCATATCTCTCACTGTGATGGACCGTGAACCTACAACTAATTCATTGGCTAGTGATGATAATAAGGGAAAATATGAACGTTATCTTTGCGGATCTTACATTGAAGATAATAGAAAAGTAAGTTGATATCTTGATATTTTCTGAGAGATGTTGGTTATAATGCAATGAATGCTGCAATGATGTCTGTGCAAGTTTCCAATGGTTGCTCAGTTCCCCCCTTAAGAACTCTAAATTTTTGTACCATATGGTTCCTTGATCTGAACCTCCTTATCTTTGTAATTCTGATTCAATATTTCACCACCAGTTTGAATCATCAAATTTCTTGTTGTTCATACTTCATACAATGCTTGTTTTTCTTACTTTTTTCAATATATGGATCAGCATGATCACTTGGTAATAAATGTGGATAACTGTGAAAGAATTGGCTAAATATCTTGTTTAGTTCACTGCTGACTAGTGACTACTGACCTACCTGTTGAATTATACTTTGTTCTCATTGTTTATCATTATGTTACACAGACAAAATGGTGTCCTGCTCCTGGCTGTGAATATGCGGTGGAATTTGTCATGGGCAGTGGCAGCTTTGATGTTTCTTGCGGCTGCACTTATGGGTTCTGTTGGAATGTGAGTATTTCTAACTGCAGCTTATTTATGCGATATGGTCAGTAGAAAATAAAAAATAAGAAGTTGCGCCACAAAATTTGCAGTGCACAGAGGAAGCTCATCGACCAGTAGACTGTTCCACAGTATCAAAATGGATCCTCAAGAACAGTGCAGAGTCCGAGAATATGAACTGGTATGTAAGGATAAAGTGTCTTTCCCGTCAACAACCGCCTTGTTACTTCTGCTTTGTCATGTGGGGACTCACATATGGCCGGCGCAGGAGGCAGACCGGGCCTGTTTCCCAGACCGACACGGTTTAGATTAGGTAAGAGGCAATTTAATTGCAGTAGCTAGAATCAATCTCTAGTTTCTTCATTAATGAGATGTTTCCCTTTCAAAAGGATTGTGTTACCTTATCTGTAAAAGGCCCTTCTTATATAAGGGGCTAAGTATTTGCTTAATAAGATATCAGAAAATAGTCTCAAGTCCTCTGTTCCTCGTTACTCTGCTTATTTGCCCTAACCTCCTTGCCGCGCGGCCGCCGTCACGGCTTCCACGTCGCGCCGCAGGAGGGCTAGGGCGCACTCGCCTCCTCCCCACCAGTACTACCTTTGCTCCAGTTCAGCCCTCGCATCCCCGGCGTGTGACAACTTGGTATCAGATTCTTCCGCCGCTTCTCCCGCCATGTCCAGCGAGGATGCTGTCGACCCAATTCTGGCGAAGTTGGACGCCCTCATGCAGCAGATGGCGACGGACAAAGCGATCATTCATGCCAAGATGGACTCTCTCGCCAGCACAGTACGGGACATCGACAACCAACAGCGTGCCCACCACATTGCGATTGCTTGCCTGGAGCATCCGGACGGGCAGGGCAGCAGCTTGCAAGAGCCGGCACTTCCGCATACCAATGGCCTCTTGCCGACACCGCCCGGGCTTTTGAATCAGGAGAATGGTCGGGCCCCAGTGATCGCCTCGCCTAGAACATCCACTCGGCGCGATCCTGGGCACGATCGCCTTCCCCTTGATCCACCAACACACCTCCAGCCCGATCGTGGCGGCGCCCCTCGCTTCTACAAGCTCAATTTTCCGACCTTCGACGGGAAAGAAGACCCTCTACCTTGGCTCAATCGCTGCGACCAATTCTTCCGGGGTCAGCGCACACCCGAAGAAGACAGAGTATGGCTGGCCTCCTTTCACATGCTTGGTACTGCTCAATTGTGGTATCACCGATTGGAGTGGGATATGGGACCACCCTCGTGGCGCCGCTTCGTCGAACTGGTGAACAACCGATTCGGGCCACCACTGCGCTCCAATTCCTTGGGCGAACTCGCAGCATTGCGCCGAACCGGGTCTGTGGCCGACTTCTCCGAGCAATTCTTGGCTCTCCTTTGTCGCACTGATCCACTCTCGGAGCAACAACAAATTCAATTATTTACCGCCGGGTTGGGTGATCCTCTTCAGATCGATGTGGAACTCCAAGGGCCGCTGACGTTGGAAACGGCCATGAGTCTCACTCGGGCATTTGAGCACCGACTCACCATGGCTTCGGCCCCTGCTGCACATCGCCGGCCGTGGCGCCCTCCACCCGCACCTGCCTCAGGAGGATCGCCGCCGCTGTCCACGGGAGTATCTGCTGGCGACATATCAGCTCCTGCACCAGGCCGCAGTCCACTACCACGACGAACACTGTCACCTGCAGAGATGGACCGCCGTTGAACTCTGGGCCTCTGCTATCACTGCGACGAGAAAGTCAGTAATGGCCACCGCTGCAAGCGACTCTTTGTGATGGAGATTGTGGACACCATCGACGAAGAGGAACCAGAGTCACCGATTGAGCCAGCCATCTCCTTGGCCGTGATCACGGGCATTACGCCACGATCTGGCCAGACCATGCGTCTGCCAGTAACCATTGGGGGCCACTCCTTCATGGCTCTATTGGATTCCGGTTCCACGCACAACTTCATTGCCAGCCGCGTCGCCCATACAGCGGGAGTTCCTGTCCAACCATGTGCGGGTTTGCAAGTCCTGGTGGCCAACGGTGATCGGATTTCTTGTCCAGGCGTTTGTCATGCCTTGCAGATCTCCATCGACGATGTGCCTTTTGTGCTGGAATGCTACGTGCTTCCTTTGGATGATCTGGACATCATTCTGGGCGTCCAATGGCTCGGGACTCTTGGACCCATCATTTGGGATTTCACTCATATGACGATGTCCTTCAGCCATACAGGTCGCCAAATTATTTGGTCCAGCACACCCCACACAGCGCCGAGAGCTGCACTTATGTAGGGTCGAGGATGCGCCTAGAGGGGGGTGAATAGGCGTTTTACGAAATTAATCGCTCACTAAAATCGATCGCTCTAATACACCCCTAAGTCATAACCTAATCAAATATATATGCGGAAGCGATAAATAGGTTTTTGACAATTAAAGCCTAAATCAACTAGGCTCACTAGTGCACTTAACTAAATTATGTCTCTACACAAGAATTGCTAAATTTATCAACTAAATAATACTAAGCAATTCTAATTCAAGCAATCAATAATATTAAAAAGGTAAATACTTGAATGTAAAGAGACAAGAGACAAACGATGTTTTTCCGTGGTGTTCGGAGACTTGCCGGTCTCCCCTAGTCCACGTTGAGGCAAGCCCACACTTGGACCGGCTCCCGCTCGAGCACCCGCCTCTTTTCACTAGTCGTGGTTTTTCACGCTTGCGCGTAGACTCAACCCGAACCTTCACAAACTTGCGGGCTTCTCACACCTTGAGAGCTCCACAAGACAACGCCCACGCTGCCTAGGAGTCGGCAACCTCCAAGAGTAACAAGCCGCTCCTTCGCTTGAACCTCACCGGCACAACAAATGCGCTCTCGGTGATCACCAAGTGCAACACATGCACAAGGCCTCACTCAAGTGCAACACATGCACAAGAGGCTCTCAAATCACTTCCTAATTGCAACACATGCAATTAGTCTCACTCTTAAGCTCAAGAGGCAAATGGAGAAGAGCAACACATGCACACAACTCCCACACACAAAGAACAACAACAATTTCAAGCCCCCAAGGGGTATATATAGCCCCACCAAGAAAACTAGCCGCTTGGGGGCGAAATGGGCAAAACTTCAAGAATGCGGTACTCACCGCCTCTATGGGCAGTAGTACCTCAGAGTCCCCAACGGTCGGCCAATCGGACACTTTTATGTACTACCGCCTCTGAGGGCAGTAGTACCGACTCATGGTACTACCGCCTCCTCACGTAGTCTGGCCTCGACCACCAAAATCACCCAAGATCGAAAATACCTACGGTGCCTTAGGCCGTAGTATCAGCCCCATAGCGGTACTACCGCCCCCCACAGCCAGTAGTGCCGCCAAAGACTCAACAAAGAAAACGCCTTCGCCAAAAAGCTAACGCCAAACAAATGCCGGTAGTACCGCCCTTGCGGTACTACCGCTCCAGACATGCGGTAGTGCCGGCCACAGGAGAAAATCCAGATTTCAAACTCCAAATCCATTTCTTCAAAAACCAAACTTGTTCTTTGAGCCACAAAGATGATCAACACATGATCATACACACGTGCAAAACACATTTGCACCAACTTAGCTCATGCTCAAAGAATTTCAACCACAATTGCAAAAACACATTTTGCAACCAACACAAAATCTATTTGCAAAACGTATTAAGCAAATCAAAACTCGAGTTTATGAGATTAATCCCCCTAGCCATGTGAAGGTCAACACAAGACCCGGTCAACTTGCCAACACCCGTTGCAAGCCCCACTCACATGCTCTCGGAATTCCGGACTCATAAACCTCAGTTTATTCGCTGCGAACTTGCAAATAACGCAATAAACACATTTCATGCTTGAGCACTACTCTTTGCAACACATGCAAAAGTCTAGCTCCAAGCAACATCAATCAAGATGCATGAACTCTCTAATTGCAACACATGCAATTTTCTAGTTCCATGCAACACCAAAACAAACTTCAACTAAAACCAAATCACACGTATGAGCTCTTTACTGCAACACATGCAAGCCTCTAGCTCCATACAAACACACAAATACCAAATCAACCATATGTGCTCTCTACTCACAACACATGCAGCCTCTAGCACATACACAACCATAAACACCAAAACCAAGCTTGAGCTCTCTCCTTTTGCAACACATGCAAAACTTAGCTCAAGTAACCACACGGTTTTAAGAAAGATTGTTTTATGAACCAAAACATGAAGCTTCAACTAATGCAACACATGCAAAAGTGAACTTCACGCAAAAGCCAACGCATTAGCTTATCACTTCTTGCAACACATGCAAATCAAAGCATAATGCGAAAACCAAATAAAACCAAGCATAAGTTTAACCCATTCGCAACACATGCCAAATGGTTAACCCATATGCAAAAACCAAATCAAATAAGATTTGAGCTTGAGTGAACGCGGAATGAGATCACCAACACATGATGAAGCTCAAGCAAAGGGAACAACCCCTCTTAATAGCACGGCGATAAAACCTTAGACTCAAAGACTACAAAGTCCTTAGCCTATCTAGTTATACCTTCACCGCCGCGCACAAGCAATCCCCTTTGGGGTCTTTATGATCATCGCTTTGATACTCCCCCGGGATCATCACTCGACTCCTCTTTATCTTCGGGATCCGCTCTTGACGCCCATCAACTCATGATGCCGTCATTGTCCCGTTCTCATCATCTCATCAATCTTTGGACCTAACTTAATCACAACTCATACAAATAGTTAGTCCAAGATGCATGGTTGTCTCAATTATCTCTTGCACTCTATTAACACATAATGGATGCCTTTAGATCAATTGAGCACAACCTAAATCAATTAAAATGATTTAATTGTGTCTTAAGTACAATAATGCAACTCATGCTTTATTATACTTAAGAACTATTCATTTGTCCTCAATTAATCACAAAACACCATCAACACATGATGAAGTGTTCTTTAATGATTAACAAGACAAATGAACTCAATTTAAATTATCATTTAAATTGATATGAGTATATATTAACTACACAAGTTTTCATATACTCATGTTGATGAAAAGTAATGATCCATTATATGTAAACTATATGGAAATGATCATTACTCTAAATCATCAACTATAGAATACACCCCACATGTATATGTGCATAAGTATGATTGACTTGGATATAATATGCACATATTCAATTTGATTGTATTGGAGCATATCCTATATTTCCACGAGTATACTTATAACTAGGCAATTCAAACATATACTCAAGGATTTAGTTTCTTTGTCTTGATCCTTATATGTGTCAATAACGAATTGATCAATACAAAGAGACTTTCAAGTTAAACTACAAACTCCCCCTAAATATGTGCATCCATGTAATATATGGATTGGAAAACATGATGCACATTTTGTGGTAAATGTAATGGGGACATTCATACTTTAACTTGACTCCAAAGTATGTAATTAATACTATAATGAATATGCATACATACCTCGGGTTTTCCATTTTTCAATGCGATGAGACTAAACAAAGATATTCTAAACAAACATGTTAGTCTCGATATAAGATTGTCATTAATAACACTACCGCATTAGGGGATAAACTCAATATTGGATTTGTCATTAACACAAGATTAGATTTGTCATTAACACCAAAACCATAACTAATGAAGGTTGAACTTACAACTTCAAGCCTGCACAGGTCAGGACTTATTGCCTACCTTATTGGATGATTTCAATGACTTATTTGCCGAACCATCCGGGCTTCCTCCCGTCCGTGAGCGTTATCACCGCATCCTCTTAAAGCCGGGCACCGAAGCAATTGCGGTTCGTCCATACCGTTACGCTCATTTGCAGAAAGATGAATTGGAGAAACAATGCGCGGCCATGTTGCAGCAAGGGGTTATCCGCAAAAGTTCCTCGGCATTTTCTGCTCCAGTATTGCTTGTCAAAAAGTCTGATGGCTCGTGGCGGTTCTGTGTCGATTATCGCGCCCTCAATGACCGCACCATTAAAGACAAATTCCCAATTCCTGTGGTGGACGAGTTGCTGGACGAACTTCGTGGCGCTAAGTTCTTCACCAAGCTTGATCTTCGTTCGGGGTATCACCAAGTATTAATGCACCCGGCCGATATCGAGAAGACGGCGTTTCGCACTCACCAGGGCCTCTTTGAATTCCTGATCATGCCATTTGGTTTAACCAATGCACCGGCTACTTTTCAAGCACTTATGAATGAGGTCCTCCGTCCTTTCCTTCGCCGGTTTGTTCTCGTCTTCTTTGATGACATTCTGATTTACAGTCCTTCATGGTCGGAGCATTTGCGCCACATCCGTACCGTCTTCCAAACTCTCCAACACCATCGGTTATTCCTGAAGCGCTCCAAATGTTCCTTCGGGGAGCAATCAGTGGCATATTTGGGGCATGTCATATCCGCCACTGGAGTGGCCATGGATACACAGAAAGTCTCGGCGGTTCAGGATTGGCCCACACCGCGATCCGTCCGGGCGGTCCGCGGCTTCCTTGGCTTGGCCGGCTACTACCGCAAATTCATCCGCAGCTTCGGTGATCTAGCTGCCCCGCTTACTCGGTTACTGAAGAAGGAGGCATTCAAATGGTCTGCTGAAGCCGACGCTGCCTTTTCAGCCTTGAAGACCGCCCTGGTGTCCGCTCCTATTTTACAGTTACCAGACTTCTCTACGCCCTTCATCGTTGAATGCGATGCTTCGGGTCAGGGCATTGGTGCTGTCCTCCATCAAGGCACGGGCGCCATTGCCTTCTTCAGCCGCGCTATGGTTCCCAGGTACACCACCTTGCCAGCTTATGAACGGGAATTAATTGGTCTTGTCCAAGCAGTGCGTTTTTGGCGTCCGTACCTTTGGGGCCGCTCATTCTTGATCCGCACAGACCATTATAGCCTCAAGTTCTTACTGGATCAGCGTCTCTCAACCATCCTCAAAGATCATTGGGTAAGCAAATTATTGGGATATGATTTCTCGGTCGATTACAGACCCGGCAAAATAAACATAGTCGCCGATGCCCTGTCTCGGCGAGATACAGAGACCATGGCCCTCAGTTGTGCTCTCTCCAGCCCACATTTCGTGCTATTTGATAGCCTTCGCCAGGAGACCCAGACTGATGATACCCTTCGTGCTCTTCGGGACAAGATTCTTGCTTCTCAACAGCAGGGCCCCTGGGGCATTGTGGATGATTTGATTACATTCAACAACCGCATTTATATTTCTCCCACTTCATCCTTTTTACCGGAGATCCTGGCTAGTGCTCATCAACTCGGTCATGAAGGGGTACAGAAGACACTTCATCGCTTGCGGGCCGATTTTCATCTTCCAAATGCCCGCGCCATCGTCCAAGATTTTGTTCGTTCTTGCACCACCGCCAACAAGAACAAAGGGGCAATTACACCAGTAGGCCTATTACGGCCCTTACCCGTTCCTCGCCAGCTTTGATCTCGATATAGCTATGGATTTCGTGGAAGGTCTCCCTCGGATTTCGGGCAAGACGGTCATCCTCACGGTGGTCGACCGATTCTCCAAATCCGCACACTTCCTTCCACTCAGCCACCCGTATACAGCCCATTCGGTGGCACGGGTATTCTTCGACGAGGTGGTCCGCCTTCATGGGGTTCCCACTTCCATTGTCAGTGACCGGGACCCGGTATTCACCAGCAATTTCTGGACAGAGCTCTTCCGCCTGGTAGGGGTTAAGCTTAATTTCAGTTCTGCCTTTCACCCTCAATCTGACGGACAATCGGAAGTGGTCAACAAAATCATTATCATGTATCTTCGCTGCCTCACTGGGGATCGGCCGCGACAATGGCTCCGCTGGTTACCCTGGGCGGAGTTCTGCTACAACACTAGCTTCCAGGCTTCTCTCAAGACGTCACCTTTTCGAGTGGTCTATGGGCGCGATCCCCCATCTTGGCGGCAATACCAACCAGGCGACTCCAACTTACCAGCTGTGGATGCCCTCCTTGCGGATCGCAATGACTTCTTACAGGACATCCACACTCGTCTGCTCCAAGCTCAGCAGCATTACAAGTCGCAAGCCGATAAGGGTCGCCGCGACTTGGAATTCAACACAGGTGACTGGGTCTGGCTGCGCCTCCTCCACCGTCATGCTTCTAACATCACCTCCCCCGGACGGAGCAAACTAGCACCCTGTTATTATGGTCCATACCAGATTGACCACCGCATTGGTTCAGTAGCCTACAAACTGCATCTTCCTCCTCAAGCCAGGATCCATGACGTCTTTCATGTTGGTCTCCTCAAGCCATTCAAAGGGGAACCGCCATCAAGACACCATTACCACCTCTCACCATGGCCGTGTTCCGTCTGCCTTGCCTAAGGTCCTTCGGGCCCGACTAGCACGTGATCGTCATGAGATTTTGGTTCAATGGGATGGCCTGCCACTGACTTCAGCTTCTTGGGAGCCCGTCGACAGATTCCGACAAATGTACCCAGATTTCAAGCTTGAGGACAAGCTTTTTGAAGAGGTGGGAAGAGATGTCATGTGGGGACTCACATATGGCCGGCGCAGGAGGCAGCCCGGGCCTGTTTCCCAGACCGACACGGTTTAGATTAGGTAAGAGGCAATTTAATTGCAGTAGCTAGAATCAATCTCTAGTTTCTTCATTAATGAGATGTTTCCCTTTCAAAAGGATTGTGTTACCTTATCTGTAAAAGGCCCTTCTTATATAAGGGGCTAAGTATTTGCTTAATAAGATATCAGAAAATAGTCTCAAGTCCTCTGTTCCTCGTTACTCGCTTATTTGCCCTAACCTCCTTGCCTTGCCAGCCGCCGTCACGGCTTCCACGTCACAACCTTGAGAGGGCTAGGGCGACTCGCCTCCCCCCCAAGATTACCTTCGCTCCAGCTCAGCCCTCGCATCCCCGTGTGTGGCAAATTAATCTGCGTTTTACATTCAACATTATGTCAATCAAGTGTACTATTCTCAAACCTCAATCTCGGTGTGCCAAACTTGACATCGCTTGTACTTGTGTTGTACCACTCTACCACTATTTGCTCCTCTTGTCCACTTTCCAATTGTTTCTTGAGTTTCTTCATTGGACCACAATAGCTTTCTCAACAAAAATATGTTGTCAGTAAATCTTGAATTTACATGATCGACAAATAAGACTACATGCCCTTTTATTTCACATATCTATTCAGGGCCTCCGGCTTCTCCGAAGTGTTCTTTCTCTCCTTTTTTAATCTATATACTTCCTTGAGGGTATGATGTACAACTTGAAGAAGTATTTGCTATTCTTTCCATTCCTTCACTAACACGGTGGTGTGTAACAAATTCTATCGATAGCATGCCGCAGATGAATGTACATATTTCATTTTATTTTGAGTTGTTTTAAATAACAACTGTACTATTGTCTTTCTTCACCACTGTTGACTCTTTTTCCGGGATACTAGCTAATTGAAGCCTGTCCCAAGTGCAAGCGGCCTATTGAAAAAACCGTGGTCTGCATGCACATTACCCGCACACCGCCATGTAAATTTGAATTTTCTTGCACAGATCACATTGTTGCTCTGCTTTTGCTTATAGTTGTTGCATTTTCAGATAGTTGACACAGTTACGCCTTGAATCCAGGCTTTGTCTTGGCCCGTGGTCAGATCATGGAGAGAGAACAGTTGGCTTTTATGCTTGTAATTGATACAGATAGAGTCTATTATAGGAAAGGGAGGAAAGGATCTGCCGCATTGGGCCATCTTTGCATGCGCAGCACCATCTTGAGGCGCCCTGTTCAGTAGCCTTCGTGATTGGTAGTTAATATCCTTCTTTCCTTATCCCTTCAGGATTAGTAGTTAGTATCTTTTCCGTTTGTTAGTTTCCAATCAGATTGTTATTTCCATCATTGGGTTGTTACTTTCCTTTGTACCTCAAACTATAAGAGGAAGAAAGAAATAAGAAAAGGGCATGCAGAATTTGCCACAAACTGAGATTAAGGTGGTGGCTCCGAAAACAGCCAAGTTACCTGCTCCACCGGCGGAATCGTCGGCGAGCAATCCTCGTCCGGGTTTCCGACCAGGCACGCGGGCGTACGAGCAAGCTCTTGCAGAGCGAGCTCATACCAATTTGGTATCAGAGCCCTTCGGCCCTGGCACCGAAGCAGTCATGGAAGATCGCGTTGGGAAGTTGGAGGAGGACGTGAATGGATTGAAGACCATGATGGAAGAGATGCTGCGCCTGGTTAAGGGAAAGGCGGCGGCTGATGATCCGGAACAGAGTGAGGCAGGAGTACACCCACGTGAGGGAGCGCCAGGCGTGAGGAATCACCATGCGGTGGGGCGGGTACCGGCCAGAACTCAAGGCGACGGGGGCGGCCGCCACTGGAGGCCTCCACGTGAGGAGGGAGATCGCAATGGGAGGCGTGGAGCCGAAGGGATCGGGACGGAGAAGAGGATCGCCGGTGGGTGCCGCGCCCACCATGATTCGATCTTCCGATTATGACGGCCGTGTGGGGTCATTGCCGGCGACATCGGTGGGCTCTTTGGCCAGTTCGGCTGCGACTCCAATAAAGCGGCGCCTAAGTGCAGATGAGATAGCTGAACGAAGAGCAAAGGGCTTGTGTTATAACTGTGACGAGGTGTATAGCCGCAATCATCGGTGCAAACGCCTCTTCCATCTTGAGGTAGCAGAACAGGAGGACGAAGAGGACGAAAATGAGTCGGCCGAGGAAGAACCATCCCTATCCATGATGGCCATGTTGGGACCTAAACACGGCGACACTATGCAGGTACTCCTCATGGTCCAAGGGAATGTGTTGCATGGGCTCATTGACAGCGGTAGCACACATAATTTTGTCAGCGGTCATGCGGTAGGTAGGCTGGAATGGAAGCATTCACCCCACAAATCCATGCATGTCCAGGTAGCAGGGGGGGAAATTGCCTTGTCTTGGTACTGTCAATGAGGTGGAATTCTCTATTGAGGGGCATCAGTTTGAGGCGCCCTTCATCGTCATTCCGTTGGGGAGCTTTGATGTAGTGTTGGGCATTCAGTGGCTGCAGAGGTTGGGGGACATCCAATGGAATTTTGGAAATCTCACCATGTCTTTCCAGCATCAAGGGTCAACAGTGCTTCTCCGGGGCATGCAAAGGAAGTCGTTGCAATTGATGCATTTGGCACTCAAGGAGGATCAGGCGGTCCAGGGGCTTCTCCAGGAATACAGCAACCTTTTCCAGGAGCCACGGGGATTGCCACCGCCGCGTCACTGTGACCATCGCATTTGTTTAGCGGAAGGCACAAATCCCATCGTCGTTCGGCCTTACCGGTATCCTTTCCGCCAGAAGGATGAGATCGAGCGACAGTGTGAGATCATGCTCCAACAAGGGATTATCCGCCCGAGCCGTTCCCCCTTCTCATCGCCAGTATTGTTAGTCAAGAAGGCTGACGGCACTTGGAGGTTCTGTGGACTATCGGGAGTTGAATTCTCACACCATAAAAGATAAGTTTCCCATCCCAGTGGTGGAGGAACTACTGGACGAGCTAAGAGGCGCACGCTTCTTCACCAAGTTGGATCTACGGTCGGGCTTCCATCAAGTCCGCGTACATGAGGACGACATTCCCAAGATGGCCTTCCGAACTCACCATGGTCATTATGAGTTTCTGGTGATGCCATTTGGGTTGTCCAACGCGCCATCCACGTTCCAAGCGTTGATGAACGGGGTACTGAAGGAATACTTGCGCAAATTTGTACTTGTATTTTTTGATGACATCTTGGTGTACAGCTGTTCAGCGGAGGACCACCTCAACCATCTTCAGCTTGTGTTTGATCTACTCAAAGGCCACCAACTATACTTGAAGCAATCCAAGTGTGCATTTGCTCAGGGGCGCTTGGGGTATTTGGGACACATCATTGCCCATAATGGAGTGTCCGCAGATCCTGCAAAACTCCAAGCAATAGCCGACTGGCCATGACCTACTTCAGTGTCGACATTGAGGGGATTTCTTGGACTTACTGGCTACTATCGGCGTTTCATTCAAAATTATGCAGTGGTGGCAAAACCATTGACAGCCCTACTGCGCCGCCATGGTTTTAGCTGGGGTGATGAGGCCGAGAATGCTTTTGTTCGTCTTAAACAAGTGATGATGACAAATACGCATTTTGGATGTCGACTTCACCAAACCGTTCGTTGTGGTCGTGCGTCGAGGGGCTGGCGTGGGGCGGTGTTACAACAAGATGGACACCCCATTGCTTATTATAGCCGAAAACTAGCTGCACGGCATATGAAACTAGCAGCGTATGAGCGTGAGCTCATCGGGTTGTCCAAGGCGGTTAGACATTGGCGTCCGTATTTATGGGGGCAGCAGTTCATCATCCGCACAGACCACGGCAGCCTCAAGTTCTTGCTTACCCAAGCTCTGGTGACTCCCCCACAGCAACATTGGCTTAGCAAACTAATGGGGTTTGATTTTCAAGTTGAATATAAACCGGGCAAGTCGAATCAAGCAGCAGATGCTCTGTCCCGTGTTTCCCAGGAAGAACCAGCTTGTGCAGCTCTGTCTTTAGCGCAGAACATCACTCGCGAAGGTTGGTGGAAGTGTTTGTAGCAACGACCACGAAGTTCAACGCCACGGCCGGTCATCGAGAGCAGCCTGATGGCGCGGCCGTGCCTTCTGCAGACTCGGAGGCGGACCAGAGACCACCGAAAACGGCGAGATGATCGAAGACAGTGCTTGGGCGGTTCGGGAGGGGCTGCTATACTTCAACAACCGTCTTTTTGTGCCGCCAGATTCTCCATTGATCGCCTCCATCATTGCTTCAGTCCACGATTTGACTCATGAAGGCATCCAGAAGACGCTTCACCGAGTCAAGTTCGCCTACTTTTGGCCAAATCAGCGCCAGACAGTAGAGCGCTATGTAGCACAGTGCATTGTATGTCGACGCAACAAAACAAGCTCATTGTCACCGGCCGGGTTGCTGCAGCCCTTGAAGATACCACAACAGATTTGGGCTGACATCTCAATGGATTTTATCACTTGTCTGCCAAAGACCTCTGGCAAAACGGTGCTTTTGGTGGTGGTGGACCGGCTCTCGAAGTATGCACACTTCCTTGCCCTCTCCCGTCCGGCCACGGCATCCACAGTTGCCAAGCTCTTCTTCGATCAGGTGGTCCGGCTCCATGGAATTCCAGAATCCATCGTGTCAGATAGAGATCCGGTGTTCCTCAGCGCATTCTGGCAAGATTTGTTCAAACGCAGCGACACTGCACTCTTGCTTTCCTCTGCCTACCATCCTCAGACAGATGGTCAAACCGAGGTTGTCAACCGAACCATTGAAATGTATCTGAGGTGCTTGGCGGCAGACCATCCTACTTCCTGGGTCCAGTGGCTTCCATGGGCGGAGTTCTGTTACAACTCCTCTTTCCATTCGGCTCTTCGCATGACACCGTTTGAATTAGTCTATGGAAGAGCTCCACCGCCCCATCTTGCCAGATCGGTAGGCGCCACAACTATTGACTCGCTTGATCGCCAATTAGTTGATCGAGACTCCTTGTTGGCATCCGCCAAGGCACACCTCGCTTCGAGCTCAAAATAGAATGAAACAAAGAAGATGATCAACATCATCGAGAAGTTCAATTCGAGGCAGGCTCGTGGGTATGGTTAAAGCTACAAAAACACCGACTAGCGACGGCCCACGGGGTTCTTCTCACAAGTTGTCTCCCCGTTTCTATGGACCCTACTTGATCGAGGCTCGGGTGGGTTCAGTGGCATACCGCCTTGCTCTTCCGCCACGGCCACAAGATCCACAATGTGTTCCATGTCTCCTCTTGAAGCAAGACAAGGAGATCCTCCGTCCTGACCTCTGAGTTGCCGCCGAGTTAACCCTTCCATGGCCCCACTAAATACGAGCCACATCAACTCCTCGCCCAGCGGTTTGTCAAGGGTCATCGTCAATTCTTAGTCCATTGGACGGGTGAGCCGCAAGAGGAAGCTACCTGGGTGGATGCGATCGTCCTTCGACAATCCTATCCTGACTGCAAGCTTGAGGACAAGCTTATTTTCCAGGGAGGGAGTAATGATACAGATAGAGTCTATTATAGGAAAGGGAGGAAAGGATCTGCCGCATTGGGCCATGCTGCATGCGCAGGCACCATGCAGGGCAGTCCTGTTCCGTAGCCTTTCAGGATTGGTAGTTAATATCCTTCTTTCCTTATCCCTTCAGGATTAGTAGTTAGTATCTTTTCCGTTTGTTAGTTTCCAATCAGATTGTTATTTCCATCATTGGGTTGTTACTTTCCTTTGTACCTCAAACTATAAGAGGAAGAAAGAAATAAGAAAAGGGCATGCAGAATTTGCCACAAACTGAGATTAAGGCGGTGGCTCCGAAAACAGCCAAGTTACCTGCTCCACCGGCGGAATCGTCGGCGAGCAATCCTCGTCCGGGTTTCCGACCAGGCACGCGGGCGTACGAGCAAGCTCTTGCAGAGCGAGCTCATACCAGTAATCGTTATGAGGCAGCAAGGCAAGAGGGAGCGGTAATGATTCATCCAATCTTAATCATTAGCTTTCTACTGTAGTACTGAATTGTTTACACTAATTCCTTCGACATTGTTGTTGCAGTATGATGATTCTGAAAGGAGAAGAGAAATGGCAAATAACTCCCTTGAGAGATATACACATTACTATGAACGATGGGCAGCCAATCAGTCAGTAAGTGATGTTCAATTTATTTAGTGGCATTGATATTCCTTTAATGTCAGGTCTTGAGTAGGTAAAAGGTGGCCTGAAGCCTGGAACATGCCTACATACTCAATTGGCATAGCCTCATAGGCCTGTAACTCCCAAATATCCAACTGACTGAATAATTTCTTGTGATGTAGTTGTGACTTGTGACTCCTTTGGGGTGGTTAAATTATGTTGATAATTTTCTTCTATAGCAAATGCCTTGAGCCAATGATTATCATGAATGGATAGTGTACAAAGATCAATGCTAAGTTATGATTAGACAGTATGGGATGGAAGTGGTGTTTGACTGCAATATTGTTCTTAATTTCAGTGATGGTTTCTTTGTTGCTTGTCAAACTTGCCAGGAGTTTCTTTATGTTTGCAGAAAATATTGAGTGTAGGATATTTCGAGTTTCTCAATGTGATAGTGTTAAGGGACAGTATTGATGATAGTTTTCTGTAAGCTGAGTCAGGAAACTAAAGATGTAAACATACTTTTTTGTTGTTTGGTTCTTTATTTTGATCGATGCAATAATTAATGTGCTACTAGGGACTTTTTTTGTCGCATATAACAGACAATATTTAATATATTTTTTTCATTATGATGTAGTCGAGGCAAAAGGCACTAGGGGATCTGCAGAGTCTGCAAAATGATAAGGTAGCTGGCATTTTCCTCTTTTTTTCGTTTCCCTTTTTTAAATCTTGTTTCATATTAAAGCTATGCCAATCGTGATGTAGACTTTTCACTAGAGAAGTTTGGATTCACAACTTCTTAATAAAAATCCTGAACACCTAATGACAGCTATTTGTTTTTGTAAATCCTTCAGCTTGAAAAGCTAAGTGATATACAAAGCCAACCTGAGTCACAGCTCAAGTTCATAATAGAAGCATGGTTACAGGTATCATTCACTTCATTAATGTTCAAGGCATCAAGTGTCGCCAGTGCCTTGTTTAGTTCAATCGTCTACCATCATCGTACCTGAATCTCATCCGATAATATGATCTCATTTTGCAGATTGTGGAGTGTAGGCGGGTATTGAAGTGGACTTACGCGTATGGTTATTACCTGCCAGAGCATGAACAAGCCAAAAGGCAGTTCTTTCAATATTTGCAAGGTAAACTTTTCCTATTGTACATCCCTACTATATAAAGTGAGAGTTACTTATTCTAAGTATCTGTCACTGAGTGGATTTGTTTTTGGTGTTACTTATTTAGGTGAAGCAGAATCAGGTTTGGAACGCCTTCATCAATGTGCCGAGAAAGAACTTCAGATCTACCTTGAAGATTTCAATGACTTCCGTACAAAGTTGGCTGGATTGACCAGGTAATGAGAGTTCTAGATCCCGGGCCTACTTTGTGCCGACCCAAGGCGCTTTGCCCTGACCCAACCATGATCCGCCCCGCCCTGCACTAGGGTGGGTGGATGCGGGTTAGAGGCCGCCCCACCCCGCCTTGCCCTAATCACATAAATATTTTATATATTTTGTATGGATTAATATATTCTACAAGCTATGACAATTTAGTATTAACTAGCATTTGCTATTTTAAAGACATTTGTTGCCACTGCTACAAATTGGTCTTTAAATAACAATGGTTTGCCATAACATATGAATCAAGTTTAGTAAATAATATATTTTCTATTTTTAAAAATATATAAAATACAAAACCCACCCCGACCCCATGGTGCACCATTGACTAGTCAACTCCGCCCCCGTCCCGTCCCATCTAGATCTCGGAATCTTACTTTATTTCGTTTTGGATTACTATTTTCTCTGTTGTTACCATCCTTAATCATGAACAGATGGCCGAATAACATTTGTCACAAGTTTTCAAAGATACTTCTTTCCGCGGTGTGATTAAGGGTGTGTTTGGCAGGGATTCAGCTTCTCTAGATTCGTGGATCTGGTGAAACTGAAAATTCTAACTTCACCAGATTCATGAAGCTGAAGTTGTGAGTACATTAAGAGTGTTTAGATAGATCATCTTGTTTACATTTTAGACCAAAAATATAAACTTAATTCACTTTATTTTAGCCTACAAGTTTCAGATTTCAGGTGAAACTAGAATCTGGAGTTCTACCAAATAGGCCCTTGAGTGTTTTTTCGTCTTTTATGTAACAGCAACAATCTGGGAACTTGTGGTTTTGTTTTCCCTAATTCAGTAATTTGTCATGTCATTGCTATATATTTTGCACCCATCTTCACCTGATATATATTTTTAAAAAATTTAACAGCGTGACTCGCAATTATTTCGAAAACCTGGTCCGTGCATTGGAGTCTGGATTGAAAGTTAACTTCGAGTCCGAGACGGAATCGAACTGGACTCGGACCTATACACACCCTATATGCCGGGAATGCCGAGCCATCCGCTCGTTACACACACAACACAAACACGCCTCGACTCCGCTAGCTTCTTCCACGAGGTTCCCCCGCTGTTGCGGCACGCCACGCCACGCCGGAGACTGGTCGGGGGAAGACGAGGAGATGATCGGCATGACGAAGGTCACCTTCCCCACGGTCGGGCTGTCCTCCCAGGAGTCGCGCCTCCTCAAGAAGCGCTTCCGGTCGGAGCTGGAGGTGGTGCGGGGCCTGCTGAACAAGGCGGAGGTCTTGGTGGTCGGCAAGGTCGTCAATGGAGGCGCGGCGCCCTCCAAAGCTAGCAAGACCCCTTGCCGCGGCAAGGACGGGCGGTTCTTGCCTTCCGAAGCCCGTTCGGGGACAGACAGGGCAGGTGCCAAGAGGAGGAAGACGAGCCATCTCGTGGAAGGCATCGAGCCAAGGATGTCGCAGGACGAGAGGGAGCACCTGGCCGGCAGCTTGTGGTCGCTGTCGGCGGAGCTGCCCGCGCACATCGTCGATTTCATGCAGCGGCGGTGCAGCTATGATGCGGGCCTGAACGGCGGCGAGATGGAGATTGATCTTTACTCCACGGGAGACGCCTCCCTGTTTCAGCTGAAGAAGCTGCTGGAAGAATTCGCTGATGAGAGGAAGCAGCGGCTGGGGGCGAAGGCTGAGCGGCCCAAGAACGAGGCAGTGGGCTCGTCCGGCACAATGAGCCCCTCATTGCTGCGTCAACACGAGGACTCCGAGCTTGCCGAGGAGCAGAAGGAGGAGGAGGACATGTACGTTGATATATGCGGCGACGCCTCTCCCGTAGCGCTGGAGAAGGTTGGCTGCTCATCGCCGCTTGTACGCAAAGAGGACGAGTTGGTCGATGCCTCCCCTGTTGCCATAGAGAGGTTTTCTGAAGTCTGCAGCAGCCCAAGCAGTAGCAGCAGTTCCAGCAGCTCTTCCTCATCTGATTCGGACAGTGAGTCCGATGACGATGACAGTGTCAGCAGCAGCCCAGCTCCTGCACTTCTTCCAGCCGGAGCCGCCGCAGCCGCTACTGGTCGGATCGCCGATCTTATCGCCAGGGCTCAGGAGGAGAAGCGTAGTAGGTGCCGTGAGCTTGACAGGAAGAGAGCTCGTGAGGAGCTGCTAGAGATGGAGAGGACGGCGATGCCGAGCGACAGCATACGCTCCAGGGACATGCTGCTGCTCGGGATCGACGTGGTGGAGTACATTGTGAGCTCCGACGAGGAGAAGAGCCAGGTGCGTCCCATGGATGGCAAGCTTCGACTTGGCAGTGGTCGTGGCAGCCTGGTGCAGCAGCTGGGGCTCTTCCTGAAATCAGACCGTGGCGGCGAGGAAGAGGAGCAAGAAGTGATTGAAGAGCTAGAGGACGGAGAAATTAGTTAGGATTCATCAATCATGTGATCTGTTAGTTCTGTACCTTCATGGAATCCTATACTGATGACCTTATGTATGCTCTTCAGTTCTTCTCAAGCTTGTGAGGATTGAGCGATCTACCGTATTTGATGTATGTAAAGACTGATGCTTTGCAGCCAACTTGTGAACAACAATTTGTTCATACCATACAGTCTGTCTGGTATTACATGAAATGCGATAAATAGTCTTTTCTGTTGTCTTTTTGTTTTATTTTTGACCGTGATTTCATATGTGCGCATAATAAGAGCTGTACAGTTCATCATACAAAAAGATTCATACGAACTAAGTGCTCCTTTTTCAATCCAAGGCAATTAAAAATAATGCAGATTAAACACCCGTAACTTTCGGGATGCACTTGGGACACAGATACAAACCGCGCAACACCAAAAACAGGGGAAAATAATATCTACTTTACATACAGGACAGTAAATGCTGGTTAAGCTTTGTCCTTAAGTAGTTACACATCAAAATTCACGGTACAGAGCACACCGTCAGTAGTCAGTACGCTAGGCAGCAGATGCATGTCTGGTTATTACGCATTAGATAAATGGAAGGACTGAAGTAATGAAGAAAACACTAGCACCATCGTTTCAGCAAGTCAAACTACATGAATGATCTCAAGTCACTCTTACGCAGTCTTACTCTTCAAGAATATTTCTGTCAACCATCTCTGCATCCCTTCCTTTGGCCATGTAAGATGCATAAGATCCTGCAGCATTAGAAGGTTAAGTAGTCTGATCGTAAGGTGTGGACCATCCAATTGATATTTACTTGATTTAAACCAGCGAAAAAAAAACAAAAGATATTAGGGAAAATTTTCTACCATTGTGTCTATGATGCAAATCAGATAAAAAGGAAAACACCTGGGCTCTAGTTCGATATACTTCACATATTATACCATGCATGATGTTCTGTGCATTTGCGGTTTATGAAGTCCTGGTAAGCTTGCCAAGAAGACAATACCGTGTTAAATATCCTATTACTACATCCAAAGTCTGGGGAGGTTTTGCCAGCTAGTTCGCACCGTTTTCCTCTTTGTTCTTAAGGTAGAAGTTCTTGTTGGTATGAATGTGCAAAATGTCCTATGCTCAATGCTGTAAGTATGGTCTGAAAATTACAAAAGCTAATAGCTATTTTGCTGCGAATAAAAGAGTGGATGACATGACATGCTCCAGAATGTAAGAGCAAGTTTACCATTCTCTGTATAAACTCTGGAGCCTCAATGACCATGCATGGTAGATTTCAGTAGTTGAATATCCGTGGATGGGCCAAAGATCCTTTGGTCCTTTAGCTACTTCAAGACTGAGGTCATATGTAGAACAGCCCACAGAATACAAATGCAATCGCACTTCTTTTTGAATCCTCACGGTTTTGATCTGAAATTTCGCAACCCAATCGCCGAAAACAATGGACCCGTTCTTCTCGAAAGCACCAAGATAACCATCAATGCAATCCTTCCTCCTGATCGTCACATTCGAATCCTTCGTCACATTTGAATCCTTCTCCAATCACTCCAGAGCTGCATGTGGCAGATTGAACTTTGTTAGACACCAAAGAATGGACCGTACATTTGTTGCCGTTCTCACACGTCATCTTTGCAAACCATGAACTAAATATGTCAATCCAACAGGAAAAAAAATCGGCCATAGAAGCTGAACATGCTCTGCCAGAACCTTAAGATAGCAAAGGAAGTGTGAAGCTTTAGTATCAACCTGGAACAAAATTTTCTTCACCAGGACCGATGATGCAATGTAGTGGAAAAGGCGGCTCGGACTTACCGGCGCAGTGGGTGTCAAGAAACGCGTAAACCGGCAGGTTCCTCTCGCTGAACACCTTGGCTAAGCCTAGCAGCCTCCTCCACCGTCTTCCCTATCTGTTTATTCGGCGTAAGAGGAGCCTGCAAATGCCATGAACGAACCCATCAGTCGCTAATAACAGCTTCAATAAGTAACAACTGATGTAATCAATAATCCAAATACTAGGACAGTAGGGCTAATACGGTGAATGAACAAAAGGAAATAAAAAACTCCAGACTTTACAGGGAAAGGAAAGGAACAAAAACATATGCCTTGGGAGTAGACCTAGGCACTGGGACGGGCTTTTTTAGGCCAGCCCATAGCACGGTAGGCATGGCACGGCATGCATGCGCGTGGGTTAGGCCGGCAATGACACGAATAATAGTAGGACTGTTCGTTCGGTTTATTCGGTTCGGTTTGTACGGTATATTCGGTTAATACGGTATTGCTAGTTCGGTAAATACGGTATTTGTTGTAAATACGGTTCGGTATCGGTAAATCCTAATGTATATCGGTATGGTGTCGGTAAATACCATATTTACCAAACTTGACAAGAGGAGCAAGAAGTGATTCAAGAGCTAGAGGACGGAGAAATTATTTAGGATTCATCGATCATGTGATCTGTTAGTTCTGTACCGTCATGGAATCCTATACTGATGACCTTATGTATGCTCTTCAGTTCTTCTCAAGCTTGTGAGGATTGAGCGATCTACCGTATTTGATGTATGTAAAGACTGATGCTTTGCAGCCAACTTGTGAACAACAATTTGTTCATACCATACAGTCTGTCTGGTATGACATGAAATGTGATAAATAGTCTTTTCTGTTGTCTTTTTGTTTTATTTTTGACCGTGATTTCATATGTGCGCATAATAAGAGCTGTACAGTTCATCATACAAAAAGATTCATACGAACTAAGTGCTCCTTTTTCATCCAAGGCAATCAAAAACAATGCAGATTAAACACCCGTAACTTTCGGGATGCACTTGGGACACAGATACAAACCGCGCAACACCAAAAACAGGGGAAAATAATATCTACTTTACATACAGGACAGTAAATGCTGGTTATTTGGTTAAGCTTTGTCCTTAAATAGTTACACATCAAAATTCACGGTACAGAGCACACCGTCAGTAGTCAGTACGCTAGGCAGCAGATGCATGTCTGGTTATTACGCATTAGATAAATGGAAGGAGTGAAGTAATGAAGAAAACTCTAGCACCATCGTTTCAGCAAGTCAAACTACATGAATGATCTCAAGTCACTCTTACGCAGTCTTACTCTTCAAGAATATTTCTGTCAACCATCTTTGCATCCCTTCCTTTGGCCATGTAAGATGCATAAGATCCGGCAGCATTAGAAGGTTAAGTAGTCTGATCATAAGGTGTGGACCATCCAATTGATATTTACTTGATTTAAACCAGCGAGAAAAAACAAAAGATATTAGGGAAAATTTTCTACCATTGTGTCTATGATGTAAATCAGATAAAAAAGGAAAACACCTGAGCTCTAGCTCGATATACTTCACATATTATACCATGCATGATGTTCTGTGCATTTGCGGTTTATGAAGTCCTGGTAAGCTTGCCAAGAAGACAATACCGTGTTAAATATCCTATTACTACATCCAAAGTCTGAGGAGGTTTTGCCAGCTAGTTCGCACCGTTTTCCTCTTTGTTCTTAAGGTAGAAATTCTTGCTGGTATGAATGTGCAAAATGTCCTATGCTCAATGCTGTAAGTATGGTCTGAAAATTACAAAAGCTAATAGCTATTTTGCTGCGAATAAAAGAGTGGATGACATGACATGCTCCAGAATGTAAGAGCAAGCTTACCATTCTCTGTATAAACTCTGGAGCCTCAATGACCATGCATAGTAGATTTCAGTAGTTGAACTTGAATATCCGTGGATGGGCCAAAGATCCTTCGGCCCTCTTAGCTACTTCAAGACGGAGGTCATATGTAGCACAGCCCACAGAATAAATCACAGCATCTTCCAGTGGAGCCACCTGGCCAATGTTTCTCGCAGCCAAAGCTGAACTTGCAAAGTCCAAAGCAGGATAGTCTGTACATATTCCTAAAACCAAAATCTGCGTTAAGCAAATTCACGGGTTATATACAAATGCAATCGCACTTCTTTTTGAATCCTCACGGTTTTGATCTGAAATTTCGCAACCCAATCGCCGAAAACAATGGACCCGTTCTTCTCGAAAGCACCAAGATAACCATCAATGCAATCCTTCCTCCTGATCGTCACATTCGAATCCTTCGTCACATTTGAATCCTTCTCCAATCACTCCAGAGCTGCATGTGGCAGATTGAACTTTGTTAGACACCAAAGAATGGACCATACATTTGTTGCCGTTCTCACACGTCATCTTTGCAAACCATGAACTAAATATGTCAATCCAACAGGAAAAAAAATCGGCCATAGAAGCTGAACATGCTCTGCCAGAACCTTAAGATAGCAAAGGAAGTGTGAAGCTTTAGTATCAACCTGGAACAAGATTTTCTTCACCAGGACCGATGATGCAATGTAGTGGAAAAGGCGGCTCGGACTTACCGGCGCAGTGGGTGTCAAGAAACGCGTAAACCGGCAGGTTCCTCTCGCTGAACACCTTGGCTAAGCCTAGCAGCCTCCTCCACCGTCTTCCCTATCTGTTTATTCGGCGTAAGAGGAGCCTGCAAATGCCATGAACGAACCCATCAGTCGCTAATAACAGCTTCAATAAGTAACAACTGATGTAATCAATAATCCAAATACTAGGAAAGTAGGGCTAATACGGTGTTCATTTTAGGCCAATCTATAGTACGGTAGGCATGGCACGGCATGCATGCGCGTGGGCCAGGCCGGCAATGACACGAATAATAGGGCCTTATCGAGTCTCATGGTCAGACATGATGAGCGGCACTGCATGGCACGCTTACATGGGTTGTGCTTGGACCAGCACAACACAAAATATGCTAATAGAACCGAAGCAAGCATGGCGGCACATGGTAGGCCGCCTTGTGTGTGACACTACGGCATGCTGTGGCTTGCCCTGCAGTTGGCACCGTTGCAGTCCTTGCATGTAGACAAAGGGGAGATAATGGAGACGCCAAAAGGTAGATAATAGATACTGGAGAGTACATGCTCACCGACATCAAACGCACACACCGAGCGCCGCTCGTTGAGCGCGCCCACGATGTCATGCATGGCCATCTTCCTGTTTGCCTCACGCAACCATCGATACCACCACATCGGTGTATGCTGACCTGGAATGTATAAACGATCTCGATATTAGGGAGTAGCTAATATGTATGCATATTGTTACTGTAGTTTTTTCTTACCAGGGGAACCCCACTCTATGATGTAAGATTTTAAACGAGACAGTAACTTTGTATATATACCAATGCATAAACAAATCTAGTTCTTTTTCTCCGGATAATTATGTGTATTGGATCCTCACTAACGGTTGACGCTCATTCCTCTTTGGTGCCATCCACAAAGACAAACCGACAAAGACAATGTCCACAAGTCCAATAGGGTAAAACTTGAGGCGATATTGCACGGCGGCAGCATGGTGTACCATGAGCCTGGCCTTGCCAGCCCAACTCCCACCTCTACTTGGGAGATTCCAATGAGTTGATTACTGAAAACTGAATATTCTTAGGATGAGGAAGACCAAAACTTAAATTTTTATTAACTTGAGCAGCACATAGCCTGAAAACCCAGATTCATATTTAGAGGGTGAGAAGAGAATTGAACATTATCAAGATCAGAAAGAACTAGCAAAAGAAAAAAAAAATAGAGTGAGACAAGAGACAACAGGAGTTAGAAAAAAAAAACAAGGCGGAAACCGCAGGATATTCAAGTTGGGGACATTCACCTGTGTTCCCATCACCTTATGCTAGGAATGAAAACGAATCAGATAGTTTCTGACTGATCTGGATAATTTTTAGATGCGAATTCTATGATACAGATCTTTCTATCGGATACAGATACGGATCAGGATAATCTGGATATTTATGGGCTAGATATCCGGATTTGCATGCGAGCTGGGCTAAGTCTACTCTTTTGGCCCAAAAAGGTTTTTGAATTTCAAAATCTTTTTCTAATTTAATTAATCACAAATCAAATTTTAATTATTAAAATGGGCAAACTGGCTCCAAAAATTATGAAATTTTTTAGGAAAGTTCTGATACAATCTATCATTAACAAAATTATTTTAAAGATTTTATTAGCTTTTAAATTTTCTCAAAATTTCAAAAATTATTGTCCTTAATAGGAAAATATTTTAAATAAGTAGCTAAAATGCATAAGAACTCATAAAACATAATTTATTATTTTAAATATAATTCAACAAAGAATATAAACCTTGGGTCATTATATGTTCTTCGTAAATATTTGAGCAAATAAACTAGTTGCTTTTTAAAAAAAATTGTGTACGATCTAAGGGGTTATCATGTTCTGATAAATATCCATGACCGTATCTGATTCCATTCGTATTCGATATTTATTTGTATTCATATCTAGACTATTTGTATCCATATTCACGTCCAAAAAAAATATGAAAACAAATGTTAGCACCAAATTTTAAGGCAAGCAGATCGCCTTAAAGATCCAAATGTTAGCACGCCGATGACAACCAAACGACCCCCGCGGCCGATCGCCGTAGAGCACGCGAAGGCTCTTCGCCGATCAGAAAGGCACATGAGGGAGAACACATGCTCAAGAGGTTCACGCTGCAGAAGCCGTTGGTGATGTCCACGAGGACTGGTACAGATCTGCGGGAAGAGCCTTGGGTGGATTAGGATCAAAGACTGAAATTTGGGAGGAAGCTCAGAATGTGATGGCTATAGTAAGAATGGAAAGGCCAAGACAGACAATGGGTTGGGATAGGCTGCCATATGATGTCAATGATCGAGCCCTTTTCAATGGAAGTACTAGAATTTCCTTGTGAAATGGAGCAACGGCAAAATTTTGGACTTCAAATTGGCTAGAAGGAACATCTCCAAAACTCATCGCACCCACAATGGGTGTAAGAAAAAAGAACAAAACAGTACACGAAGAGTCACAAAACAATAGGTGGATCATACCATTAAGAAAAATAATATTAGAAAGAAGCAACAGTTAGGATTAGCTTAAATCCATTTGGTGGATTTGATGGGAACTCCCGTGCATCTGCACACCCATGAGGACGCGCCCGGCCGGCCTGCCGGCGGCGGTGCGGGTGTCAGGAGGAGGTCGCCGTCCTGCAGGAAGGGCTCCGCCGAGCGAAGCAAGTCCATCGTGGTGAAGCTGTTGGCTTCAAACCCCATCGTGCATGGATCGCCGAGGTCGGTTGTTTGGGTTTTCGGGTTGACCCCCACTGGCCACTGGTGTCTAAGGCCCTGTTTGTTTCAGCTGGAGATTGTAAAAAGCAGCTTTTAAAAGCTGGAAGGACAATAAACAGCAAACTTTTAATCTAGATTATAATAATCTGGAGGCCAGATTGTAGCAATCCCACAATCCACTCTTCCCCAGCTTTCCCCAGCTTTTTTTTTGCAAAAGACCACAATACCCATCCAACTTCAACCAAAATTACCCACCATTGCCCCCAGCTTTCCCTAACTTTCCCCAACTTCAACCAAAATTACCCACTATTGCCCCCAACTATAATCTGGGTTACCAAACAACCATGAGCTTTCAACCTCCAGCTTTTTAACAATCCAGCTTTTACAATCTAGTTTTTAAAAGCTGCTTTCCACAATCCCCAGCTGAAACAAACAGGGCCTAAGGAAGGCCGGTCACACCTTGTGGTGCATGGATCCGGTCAGCCGCGCCACACGTCTTTCCCACTCCACTACTACCATCTAATGGATGGATGACAGGTGGGCCTGGAGCAAGAAGAGAAGTACAAGAAAATAAATGCGAGGAAAATTCATCAATATGGATGGCGCCTATGTATTTGCAAATTTGGATGAGCACGCGAGTATGGGTGCCCCATTCGAATAGCGCGGAAGCCATTCTACCGTGGTGGACCACACTGCTCCCACAATCGATCGAGCTCCTGGTGCGCCAATGACCTTTTGCGCTTCTAGGATGCAGCAAGGGATAGGCGTTGCCTACTACCGCACCTTCCACGGTGATGAAGGAGGCAAATTTGCAAATGCATAAGCGGAGGGCTTCATTTGCAAATGTATGCGCGGTGATTTCGAATTGATGAAGAGTACTATTAGTAGTACTAGTATAATGCCCGTGCTAACGCTACGGTGATATATTTAGTAATACAATTCAAATAAGCAAAATGTGTTATATGTTTTGGTAATCAAGTGTAGTAAGATGTGATTATGATAGAAGCACAAAAGAAAGATACAGAGAGTTATTATATCGTTGATTACATAAACAAGTGCATAAAGTAATATCGCAATTGTTTATCATTAAAAATAATCTAATCTCTGATATGATTAAGGATTTCCCGTATAACTTCAGGAATGTTGTCTTTCGATTCATTCTCATTGTAGTTCAGTAGGTCCACGAGAAACTTCGCCCTCAACAGCTTTCCATCCTATACATGCATTATTATGGACCATCATCAGAAAACATTAATTGTGCTACGGTAAGACAAAGTATAATAAATAAATAAATAATAGTACTCACAGTGCAAATTGATGATAATTTTATACCATCCCAAGAGCGCATGAAGTTGCAAACGATTGACAAAGAAACATAACTTACCTTGTTGCAATGTGAAATATCATACTCCATATTAGGCCAACATTTAAATAATTTTGCACTGAGAGCCACAGTTGATATTGATGTTAGAAAGTTCTAGAATTTTGTAGTTTAGCGTCAGTTCATTGCGCATTCAGGAATCAACTTAGGGAAAGTACCTGGATCCGGATTCACTCGAATACACAATCTTAGGGTCGTGGGATGTACAGGTACAGATCGTTTAAATGCTATTAAGCTCCTACATCTCACATGATAAAATCGTCTCCCCGTTTCGTGTTTCGCCCAAATTCGAGACCGATCCACAAGAAAACTGAATGTCAAGAACCCTATATCAATCATACATTCTTATAAATATCGTGGGTTTTTTCGTTATTCTACCTTTTTGCGATAATTACTTACTTTGCTCAGAGTCGGGACATTTAGTCATTTACAATGGCAACTTCTGACTTATCGGCAATTCAGAGGGCATCGGCGACCTTGCCAAGCACACCAAGCAAGCTACTCACTTGGTCCTTCCTCTGCTCCTGTCCGGTTGGCGATTGATGTTATCGCCTCAATTGCGCCGCCACCATCCCGCTGCTCCAGTCTAGGATCTCAATCACCGCCCTCGGAGGTCGATCGCTTCTCCGAGGCATCATTGCTATCTGAGTTTCATGTCACGTGATATTAGCATCCTCAAATATCCGGAAGTAAAAAGTAACGTGGAACCGATTAGTCCATTATTTTTTCTAATAAGAAAGAGAGAGTAAGGTAATGGCAGTGAAATGAATAGACTGAATACAATGGAACAATATTAGTATTTACTGCTTCCAGCATTTCAGAATCTGTCAAAGACTTGAAAAGAAAAGGAGAGGATATTTTGTTAATCAAAACTCCACGTGGATCATCAGTAATCTAATTTTGTGAATGAAAATTCCTTATCTTCGTAAGCAAGCAATTACCAAAAAAGATCACTATAAGTGGTGACTAATAGCATCAGTTCTTTGGTATTAGCTAGAAAAGGGCCCCAAGTCAACATATGTACATTCTGGGCATTGATTCTGAATCAGCATTGCCTGAAACTGAAACTTTTCTTTGAACATCTTCAATTTGGTAAAATTGGATGACATGCAAAACTGAATGGCTTCAAAATGACTCAGTTTTTTCGAGTGGCAAGAACAAAATTTTCCCAACAAACTAACACCTACTTATCTCACAACATTAACTTAAACTTATTATTGAACATCAGAAGCTTCACGTAAAGAAAGCTGGTTGGATAAGATGATTCAGATTCGAGATTCTTGTAATGAATATAAACAAAATCAATGTTATACGAATTGAAACTCTGTATGAGCATAACAATTGACCTCTGGAGTCCAGACCAGACAGATAAGAAAATCTAGTACACCAACATGAATTTGTTCCCTGTTACCGGCTATGATGTTTGAGATGGTCCAGCATGCTTCTTCCTTCATGCTTTTCTTGTGATTGGTAGTCAAGAGGTTCAAGAGACAGGGAAGCCCTTGATGATCGATGACACACTGCAGTAAGGGAGAAATATTAATCATAACATAAAAGATGTCAAGTTAATCTTAGAAATCGAGTCCAGATTGTTCTCACACCTGAATTTGGTGATAGTCCTCACATAAAAAGTAAAAGAAATGAGTGAAAATGCAGATTTTCTTCAAACACATAAAAAGTTGATCTACTTTCTGCAAAGTCAAAAAAACAGTGAAAATGCACTTGTGGAAATGAGCAGCATTAGGTGAAATGAAAAAACCTACAATTCCCTTCATGCCCCCACACTTGATGAGGTCTCGGACAAGATCCCTAACATTACACCTCGCAGAAAAGTTAACCACCGCCTATTTCTCGATAATGCTGGCTTTAATGAGCCTCTAGAAAACAGAACTATCGAAGTTACGGATGACAACATGCAGGATTGAGTAAACAGGGAATACAGTCGAGACACACAGACCTTATTGTTAAAGTTCCAACGCCCATTACGTGTAAAAATATCTTCACCATTTCCGGCTTTTAGCTGCACAACATGATTCAATTAGATCTATACAATAACAGTTTTCATAAGCACAAAGTGGTAATTAAAAAAATACAGCATAGACAGATTCGACCAACCTTAGGGGCCTGCAATACCCTACCACCAATTTGAGTAAAACTTTGAGCTATTGAAATGCCACATGCCTTAAGCATAGGTTCGAATCATAGTTCTTGCGTCGCAATACCTTAATATGCCATTGATGATTAAACATTTAAGAAAGCACACCTACAGACTATTGAGCTGCAATAAAGGAGCCACTCACATCGACAAAACTGACATCCTTTCTTGAGGTTTCTGCCTGGACTTTTCAACAAGTGAAGACCTTTGTAGTGTATTTATAGATTATAGATATCTAAAAGCCTGGTCCAATGGTTTTTGTCCTTCATTCTTAAACTATTGTTTTCATTAGCAACATGAATACAACTTACCTTAGCCCAGTCAACTTTGTTTGGGTGATCAACCTTCTGGTTGGCAAGTAGAAAATCAACAACAGGGCCAGGTTTCACGATCATCGTTGTGGACACATCTGCACAAACAAACAGTACATTTGAATATGTCTGATCACCTACTGCATACAAGTGATTACAACATGCAAAATTGGGCTCATAGATGATAAAACACACCAATATTAAGAGAAAGCCCGCTCTGTGTGGCGCGGAAGCTGGAGTGGAATCCTCTACAGCCCATCACACCACCACCCAGGTCAACAAAATTTGAAGGATTATTATGGAAAAAAGATTGGCGGACTAAAAGGCAACCCCTGCAAACACAAAGAAAATGTTCAAATGAAAAGATACACAATGCATACATGGTTGTGGAAAATGAGAGGTGCTTCCATGCTTTTCATTGACAGTTGCACAAATATTAAAACATGAATGAATGGTAGATGGTGATTACTTAACCATTTATTTGCTTTAAGATTTGTACAACTTGTATTGGGAGGGAAAGCATTGAAACTCTGCTCGTTGAAAATTAAGAAGAAAAAAGAGGAAAAATTGTACAAACATACTGCTTTGCGGAGTGCTGTCTCAAAATGATATCGATAACTCGAATTGCTTCCTGAGTGTTCTCTGATTCCTGACCTCTCAAGGCATGAGCAATTGCACTCATAGGAATTTTTGCCGCAAAGCACAGCTCAACTTTGAAAGTTTTCGTCTGGTATGGCCTTCTCACTCTTTTTCTGTCACTTCCTGAAGGACTATCATTGCCAGGGCTGCCATTTGCAGCAGTCCTAAAAGAAAGAAATACGTGAGCAAGAAATAGTAACGACACTTTTAGATCAGGATAAAGCAACAGAAATAGTTAAAGAGGGTTAATTACTTTCCAGTGGAAACATCTTCCAGCACTACACTAAACTCATTGTTCACTTGTGGAAGAGCACCAATGGTGAACAGGCTCTTCTCACCATCATATGCAAAATCTTTATTAGCAAGCTCAGATGCATATGTCTGCTGGAGTTTGTCAATCACTTTTCTTCCTACACCTTTCCCATCAACTGGTCTATCATCTTCATACTTCAGATTCACCTGCATTCAATAAACCATAGCAACAGTGATAATCAGATGTGAACATAAGAAACTTAAAAAGTAGTAAACAAAGATAATAGGCGCACATAGTAGTGGTAGAAGAATTCTTCAGTGGTCTTCAGAGAAACTTTGAAGTGGTTTGTAAAAAGTTGTATCTGCTGCCCCTTTTTGCCAAAACCAGGCCGAGAGATCAGGGACCTCTGGCTCTTAGGTTTTGACAACTTCTTTGTTTCTTCAGCTTTGATAGGCTCTACATTTGGTGGAATCGGAGGTGGTGGTGGCAATGTTGGATGTAATCTTATAATAGGAAAGTTTTAGTTTAGAAAGTTTGATTAAGAGTCCATTTAGGAAAAGGAGTCCGATTAGGATAAGGAAGTGGAATCCTATTCTGTTTTGTGGGTTGAAGTTTTGGGTATAAATATGGGGGTAAGCCCCAGTTGTAAAAGTGAACAGAGCGAGAAGAAATAAAAGAGAAAATTGCAGCAAAGTTTTAGCGTTCTGTGGAATCCTATTCTGTTTTGTGGGTTGAAGTTTTGAGTATAAATATGAGGGCAAGCCCCAGTTGTAAAAGTGAACAGAGCGAGAAGAAATAAAAGAGAAAATTGCAGCAAAGTTTTAGCGTTCTGTTCCAACAGGCAAGTCATCAGCCTCTCCATTGTGAGACTCCATTTAAGCGAACCTGTCTGCAAGAGATCATGCAAAACAACTCAATCAGGTAAAGACACAGTAGCAACGAAGAAAACAGAAACAAAATGAACTTGAAGTGGTTAGTTTTAAAAGGGTAATTTGCCATATAACTAAATAGCACATGAATCTGTAATTTCGCACACCTGTATGTGATCAGCACCAAGTAACCGCTGGTTGCATTTTAGAGCCTCATGCAGGTAACGGAGTGCAACATGAACATTACCTAACCCTTCTTCCATCATTGCCACATTGATGTAAGTTGCAGCAGTATTAGGGTGAGAGGGGCCACATGTCAGGTGCAAAAGATATAGGGCATGATTCACATACCTGAAATGCGGAAATCAGAACATAATGTGGTTGAGACATAAAATGAGAGTAAATAAAAACAGAATTCATAGGTAACTGGAAATAACAAACCATAATGCCATCATTAAACATGTAACTTCAGTAAATGAGAGCATCCACTTACTTTAATGCCAGTTTTGTATGCTGCAGGCGATAGTAGAAAACAGCAAGATCTCCATAGCTTTTCATTGTATCTGGATGATCAAGTCCAAGTTCCCTCTCGTTAATATCCAAGGCCTTCTGTTGATAGATAGTTGCCTGGTCCAAAGAGCACCAAGATTTATAAAACCAGCCTTCACAACACAGCAAAACACGGGATAGCATATAAACAACAAAGTTTATATGCATTAAAAAAAAGTTAAACACCTGATAAGTGCATGTCAACTATCAACTCCAGGTCACTCTGATGAGTGACACTGCTGCATCGATTACACTAAAGCAGCCTACAATCTACACAGTCCACATGACCATCACATTTGAGTGTTGACCAAAATAATTCTACACGATTCCAATTATAACACCCAAAAATGTCTAGAATCCCATACAATTCCATGGACAACAAATAATTTTTGTACAGAAGCTAATGCTTACATAATTTAAATTCATAAATACAACAGAACACTATGAAAGACAACTACTCGCAAAGTCCCCAAAAAAGATACCTGGTTGAAGTCACCAGTATGATAAAGCACTACTGCCAATAGGCTGTATGCTCCTGCAGTCATTCTGTGATAAGGACCACAAACAGCAACAAGTTTTGCAAGAGCCTGCGCCATCATATACAACCATGTGCAGATTAGTATGAAGGAAATGGAATCGAGTAGTTTTCAAGAAATTATGACATGCGAATGTAATAGTAAGATCAGGACTTTGTACCTTTGTGCCATAGTTAACAGCATCCTCAAGCTTTCCTTTGTCAAGGAAAGTCTTGGATGACTCCAACAAGGTGCGACCATCAGCTGAAGAGCATGCAACATGCTGCAGAGAAAAAAAATCATTGTTAAGAACCACAAATTCATGCATTTATCAGTCAACTGAAGTTTGGAAGAGTTAAAAGTTACCTTGTAGATAGGAACAATACTGATAATATCTGACTTGCTGAATGGTTGTGGAACAATACTGAGGTCGGAGGCGGCGGGTGGCGAGCGCGGCGTCGCGGCGGAAGGCGGCGCTGGCGAGGGCGTCGGCGAGAGGCGCCTTGAGGAGGCGCTTGTGCTTGGAGCGGAGCGGGCGAGGAAGGCCGGGTCGGCGAGGCGAGGGAGAGGCGGCGTGTGGGAGACGTGGTGGGGCGGCGCGGAGGAGCAGGACGGGCGCCGGGCACGGGCGGCGGGACCGGCGCCGTGCCGAGCGGGCGAGAGGCGAGGCAGAGGATGGGCCGCCAGCGACGGGCGACGGGAGGGATTATCTGCGGGGAGGAGGGAGGCGGGCGGGCGATTAGGCGAGGGAGGGAGGCGGGGCCGGCAAGGTTGCGGGCGGGGAGGGAAGAGTTCACTGCGGCGGCACAAATGGGGAAGGGAGCGGGGTTCGGCGCGATCTGTGCGGGGGACGATTCTTGCGATTTGTCATCACAGATTAGAAGATTAGAAGATGAACCAAATGATTAGGACCATCAGATTTGATGAAGTGCTCTGAGAAAACATCTTAGCGCTTGATTTTGATGAAGGGGGTTTTTTGGGTGCACATATTAGGGTGGATACAGAAAAAGTATTCTCTGTAGAGGCAAAAGACTGTGTGAAGACTGTGTGGATGTAGAAAAGAATCAACTGGTGAATTATAAAGGGGTATAGACTAGTGCAAGCAAGAGGATTAGCTGCAGTTAAGTAATTGCAATTTGCAAGGGTTGTTAGTGTACAGATACGTCGATCCATGGGGATTAGGACAAAGTAACTAATCTGGTCCAAATCAAGGAGCGGTTGGAGTGAGAAAGGTGCCCAATTGGTTTCACTGTGATCGATATGCCAAGTTTTTTTTTTTCAATCAACATACCATTTCAAAATCCAATGTTTCAAATCAAACGTTATAATACTAGCGCTATAATACTCCAAACATAATAATATTTGTAACAAGCAATGCTCGATGGAGAAATGCGCAATATTTAATTTCCCCACGTAGAGGATAGGAGGAAATTAGAACATTGAATTATAGACTCAGTTTTATTTTTAACCCCAAACTCAAAAACCATTCAAATCAGGACAAAAAAAACTAATGAGACTGACCGGTTTATCACCTCGACCCAATCCATAATGGTTTTCTACCAACATGTCATCCACATGGATCCACATGCCGGCCATGTCAACATATTTGCCATATCACCCAATCTCTCTCTCTCTCTCCCTCTCTGTCTCGCTCACAGCCTCACTCCCCACCTATCCCCCTCTTTTCCCAATGCCATCAATGAGAAGAACGTCACCGACGCCACCATGGGCAACAGAAGCCTAGCATGGCAATAGCGACCCATCAAAAATTAATAAAAACTTCACCGAGCTTGGAAATAATTTATTTAGGTTCTAAGTAATCTAAGCTTGTTTTCTATGATTAAATTAATTGTAAAATTATTAAAAATCCCTTCTATATTCATGGGCTGAATTCTTTCCTTCAGCCTAGCCCAATCCCTATTCCAGCCTGTTTTAAGCCCGCACGCCGTCCTCTCCTGAGCCGCTTTCCCCACTCCGTCTTCTCCACAAGAAAGCGTTTTCTACCAAAGTTGCTTTCTCTCTTTTCTTCTCCCTACTCCGCTAACACATTGTGTCCACAAATTAGTCTTCTTCCGTGTGCCATGCGACCGCCATTAGGGACGGAGCTAGCCTTAGGCCGGTGAGGCCTCGGTCCGAGGCCTAGCCCAAATGACAAAGAAGCAATATTGTTCATGTCCGAATTGGGCCCGAGGCCTGGCAGTCCATGCCCCATCCGACACAGGCTTGGCTTCCTCTTGACCCGACTAGAGGAGCACACCGACTGCCCCGTGACGCCCCCGATGCATTAAATGACTTATTTTTCATGTTTTGACCTCTGATTTTAGGTTCAGAACACTAGCATGTGATGAGTTTGATCCAAGATTTTACCCAACATTCAAAAATGGTGTGATGACTATTTCTATATTAAGGTGTGCTCAATTTCTCATTTGGTGTTTTAGACATTAAGATTGGATAGAAATTAAGATTGGAATGAATGGTGTAATTCATAGTGCTTTGTTCAGTCCATTTTGCAGTGGCATGAATTTAAATCAATATATGTTGACTTGGTTTAGACACCTCACACCTATGGTTTTCCACAAAAAGGAAAGGAATCTTCATAATATTGCTGTATAATAACAGTATTGGGCAATTGGTCTTGGGTCTGTGTGGTGGGCATGGTAAATTGGTAATCCTGAAGTCTGAAAAAGACCATAATTTTCTATTAGGCAGATTTTTAATGAAGCAATTAATGGTTCTTTCGTGAAGGTTTTTGGACCTTGCATTTCTATATGATCATAGTTTGCCTTTCAATGCAGCATCATAATGAATGACACGGGCTTGGTGGAATATTTTTTGTCGATTTTAATGATTATGATCAAAAAATGCTTCTTGGCTTTGCTACAGGTAATACTCTTTACTAGAATGATTAAATGAACTTAATTGTTTTCATGGCTAAGATGGAATTTGCATCACTGTGTGTCTGGGAGTAGTTCAAATTGCAGGGCTCCATAGGACCATAGCATTGAATTGTGTTCCTTTTTTATTAGCTGATCGCTTAAAATGGACCCCACTATAAATTATGTGTTTTCGGTATCACTTCACTACCTATATTAACTAGTTAAAATAAATTATTGTATTATTTTTTGTACCATTCCATTACGCTATATTATTTTAATGTATTTTATCTATTTTATTGAAATCTTAAGCATGGAGTTTAAATTTATTTTTAATGGTGCATTTATACTGTACTTTTATTATACCTCAATGTCTGAAATCTTTAAAATCTCTTAGTTTTTGGCCTGAGGCTTGTTGAAATTAAACTAAGCCCGAGGCTTGTTGAAATCTGGCTCCGCCGCTAACCGCCATGGACACAAAGCTCCTGATACTGTAGCATTGTGGTTTCCAACCGCGCGCTCACCGTTCTGACCACCTCGAGCTCCCTTCCCAACACGCCGCCTTGTCCCCTCCTCCAAAGTAAGAGCGTCTCTCCCTCGTCTCGCCACAAAATCTGCAGCCAATCGTGCTTTTACCTTTGCCATTACACACCATTTCCATTTTGCCAGATTGCAGCCTATCTCTTTCACCGAGCCGCCTGGAACACCGTCGTCATCCCCAGCTCCAGTGCGCACCCTCCGCCATGCTCCGCTGTGGCTGAGCCCCTTCCTTGTGAGCCCCATGTAACAAGTTCCTTGCGTACTCTGATCTACCGGGTTCCAGTCCAAGGTTGGCTTTGCAAGACTCATTACCCCACTAAACAAAATGCTTTCTTTGTAGAAACTATTTTACTTTCCGAAGCAGGCACAAAGTTTTTATTCCAAACCACTCCTTTTTGTCAAACTCTGTGTGTGTGTGTGTGTGTGTTCATTCATGCACTATGCCTTGCAAGTTTCAAGGTGTAGATCATTGAAAAAAAATGGTTAACCTATGATCAAAATGCTAAGTTAACATGGAGATCAAATGCATACACATCAGAATAGAGGAAATGAAAACATGGTCTACATTTTTTTGCCATCTTAATTCTTGCACCACCATTTACACACGACTGAAAAGCATCTCAGCCGAAACAAACCGGAAGCTAAGTTGCTTCCACTACTTAGATACTGAAAGCCTAAAGCGTCTCAGGTCACACATTCACATCTATCAGAACAGACGGGCGAATATCTAACATTCTAATACTACAATAAACTTCACCTGAGCAAGCAGGTTGCAAAAGACAATGATAATAGCAGAATTTGGAGTTTTCAGGTGGACAGAAATTCTTTCAATTCAATTCATTCCAGTCTCCAGGCATGATAGCTCGTCTCTCAGCTAATACTCTACAGGCTTATTCTTCAGCTCAACTTCAATAAAAGAATCTTCAGCCAGCTTTGCTTTATCACCTGGGTGCAAATGTATACAAATTACATGCAAGAAAACTGAAACAACAATGTTGACTGGAGCACTAGAAGCAGCAGATTTAAGAGAACAGAATGTGTTAAAAAAAAATTCGCTGTCCTATAAATCATAATTGTGCATGGAGAAAGAGACCTAAACTTGACAGACGCCTACTGATGTCTGGAAGAATCTCAGCTTCCAGCTCCAGCCCGTTTACTTCTTCAAAAAACTTTTCAATACCTGAAGCACCGATAAACAGATAGCATTACATTTGTGGAATTAAAATAATGCATTAGACTGAGAGAGTGAGAGAGAGAGAGAGTGAGAGAGAGAGACTGAAAATGCTGTAGACATGGAGCAAGACACACTTAGACTCTTGGGTAATAAGTTGTTGCTTTGGAGCGTGAATGAATGACAGACAAGGACATAACTGGAATCATGTATAGACTGATAATAAGAACATACTAGATAGCATTACATAATGGCTGTTAGTTTATAGATGTCATCTGTCATGAACCTCTAAAATACATGGAGGTAAACATTTAGACAACACATATGCAAAAAGGAAAAAAATACACCACCTTTAGTTAATACTAGTGTCGATGTCATTACTAGGCGTAGACGCAAAATAAGGAAACAGCAACGGGACAAGACAACCATAGATTGGCAAGCGGTATACACATACGTAGAAAGCAGTTTCCCTCAGTATTACTAGCAATTAACAAACGGGAATGTTCCAATATCCAGAAACTGTTTTTCAGTTCGGAGAACTCTACAGTGCAAAATATGCTTTTAACTTGAGCAAATGTTGCAAGGAAAGAATCCAAACGAGGGAAAGAAACCAACTAAGAATTATCAGAAGCAACATCCATAAGTATAGCTAGTTGTCCAGTCCATGTCGTTTCTACTTTTTAACTACTTCTACAGACAACAAGAACAAGCTTGTCAATCAATAATGTTAAATATTATTTGTGGTAGAATACATGATATAGTCCCTCCAAGTAAGAGGGGTGAAAGGAACATATAATACATAAAGCTCTTCTAATTGGTTTCTCTGCCAACTTTAGTTTAACGTACATGGAACAATTTATCAGGTAAGTTTTTGTTTCCATGCTATCGGCTTAGGAAAAACATAGCTAGCTCATTTCGTTAAATAATGCATGATGTTATCAAAGCTTTTTAATCACTATGTTATCGGTTATGAAAGAAAGCTAAGCAATTAGATACCACGGCCATAGTAAGATACACACACTTCCTATTTCATAAGACTAGTTTGCCTTGTTGTAAGTTTGCATGTTTATAGAACCAAACAGACAGATACATCTAATACGGATGTTCCTTTTCGAACAATCGCGTACCCGGTCTCAAGCCTGAGCGATGATCGGTGGAGGACGACGCCGGGAATCGACGTCGACCTATTGTAATGGTAATGGCTGTGCGGAGCCACCGACCAGTTGTCGATGGCAGCGCCTACTCTAGAGTTTAATTGGCAATCAAAGCATGCGGGCTCTCTCTGCCCTCCTCCTCTATTTATTCTGATACCCTCTAAGGTTTTACAATTGACTCAACAAACCAAAGGATAAACATAGAAAGTATAAAGATAGAAACTCTATAAAAAGAATCTAAAGATAGGAAGGTAATATTATGGATTCCCTAACAACTGATCTTATGCTTCCTGCAAGCGGCGTCGGGTGTAAACCCGGTCTGCAGCCCTAACAATACTCCCCCCCCCTCGACACCAAGCTTGTCCTCAAGCTTGAAATCAGGATAGGTGCGCCGAAGAATAATAGCATCCATCCAAGTGGCCTCCTCTTCCGGTTGACCCATCCAATGAACCAAGAACTGACGGCAACCCTTAACAAAATGCTGCTACAATACCCTGTATGGCTGGACAGTCAACTCATCAACTGAAGAAGACAGGTCCAAGGGCAGTGGGGGCGGTGCATCCGGAGGACTGCCCTGAAATGGTTTCAACAAGGAGACGTGGAACACATCATGTATGCGAGCTGCCGCAGGAAGCTCGAGTCGATATGCCACTACTCCCACACGACCGACCACCTTGTAAGGACCAAAAAATCGAGGAGAAAGCTTGTAGGGAGGCGTTGGTCGAAGAGATAATTGGCGGTGACGCTGAAGACGGAGCCACACCCATGACCCGATCGAAAATTCCAACTCCCTATGACGCGCATCATAATATTGCTTCATGCAATTCTGAGCATTAAGAAGATGCTGACGAGCTTGAGCCAATAAAGCATCACGATCAACCAATTGGCAATCCACAGCATCTATCGAAGTAGTGCCCTCGGAATATGAAAGTAGTCTCGGAGGAAGTCTGCCATACACCAACTAAAAAGGAGTGAGCCGAAGAACCGAGTGATAAGAAGAATTGTAATAAAACTCCGCCCATGGCAACCATCGAACCCAAGTGGATGGGTTATCATCAGCCAAACAACGCAAATACATCTCAATCGTTCGGTTAACAACCTCTGTCTGACCATCTGTGATCTGTCTGAGGATGATATGCTGACGAAGTGAGGAGATGAGTACCACATCGTTTAAAAAGACTGCCAAAATGCACTAGTGAACACTGGATCCCTGTCGGAGACAATTGATTCTGGCATGCCATGTAGTCGAACCACCTGGTCAAAGAAGATGTCCGCAATTACCGGTGCTAAAGTCGGACGGCGGATAGCAATAAAGTGACCATATTTGGATAGACGGTCCACCACCACCAAAATAGCTGTTTTGCCCTTAGATTTGGGAAGAGCAACAATGAAATCCATGGAGACATCGGCCCAAATCTACTGAGGAATGGGCAACGGTTGAAGAAGACCTACTGGCGTGAGGGTGCTGGTCTTATGAGCCTGACAAACCTGACAACGTCGAATAAGTTCCTCAACTGAACTCTGAAGACCGTTCCAGAAGAAGTGTTGCTTGATACGATGGATAGTCTTGTGAACGCCTTCATGTGTCACATCATGGAAAGCGGCAACAACTGAAGTGCATAATGAAGAAGTAGCCGGAATGACCAACCGTCCTGAATAATATAGTAAGCCCTCCTTGACTGACCAAGGCGATGGTGAATCGGCCCTCTCCAGAGCTGCGCACCGTCGTTGGTAGGGGTGAAAACGGTCGGAAACGGTCGGAAAACACTAAAACCATTTTTGTTTTCATATTTTTTCTCGGAAACGATATCGGAATCGATAACTACGGAAACGAAAATGGCATCGGTAATTCGAAAATATTGGAAACGAAAATTCGATACAAAATATATATCGGTAACGATCGGAATCCGAAAAAGAGACCGGTAACGTCGTAAGGACATGTACCACCAATTGACTTCAAAAAATTCACACAAATAGTACATCCACATAGAAATTAGTAATTAATAAATATTGACAAATTTATGATGAACACACATCAAATTTTAGACTTGAATGACTACATTAGAGTTTTGTTTTTATGATATTTAAAAATATCTATGATTGGTTAAATCATGAAAATAGGTGGAAATTGTAGCCCTCGTGATAAGCTTCGCATAGAGTCCAAAATCACCTAAATCGGAGTTCGGAGTAAAAAGTTATGGGCGTTTTAGTGACCGAAGAAGTGTGATTTGTGGGCTGGAATAATTCCGGTAATTACCGACGGAATTTACCGATTTTTTCCGGATACCGAAGGAAACGGTCAGAACCGATCAAAACCGTTACCGTTATCGTTTCCGACAAAAATTACCGATTCCGATTCCGAAAATTACCGATACCGACACGTCCGGTTGAAAAATTTCGAAAACGGTTTTCGGAATTTCGGGACCGTTTTCACCCGTAGTCGTTGGATCTCCGGGTCGGCCCGCAACGCGGCATGCCATGCTTCCCAAACTGACCCATCGGCGCCGAGATGGCACTGCAGGCAGCGGGGTTGTCAAAGGCGCGTGAAAGGGCATCCGCGGCCTGATTCGAACGCCCCGGCCGATACTCGACAGTGAAATCAAATCCCATCAACTTACTCAACCAGTGTTGTTGCGGTGGCGTTACCAGTGCCTGTTCCAATAAGTACTTGAGACTGGCGTGGTCTGTCCGGACAACAAACGGTCGGCCCCATAAATAAGGCCGCCAATGCCGAATAGCCTTGGAGAGACCGATGAGCTCCCGCTCGTATGCCGCCAATTTGACATGTCGATCAGCAATACGCCGGCTGTAGAATGCGATCGAATGGCCCTCCTACTGCAATACTGTGCCCACCCCTAGGCTTGACGCATCGCACTCAACCACGAAAGGAGTGTCAAAATCTGGTAGACGTAGGACCGGAGCTGAAAGCAGGGCTTCCTTGAGTTGCTGGAACACCGCGGCAGCCTCAGGCGTCCACTCAAAGGCTCGTTGTCGGAGCAATGACGTCAATGGCTCAGCAATAGCAGCGTAGTGGCTGATAAATCGACGATAATACCCCGCGAGCCCCAGGAAGTTTCGAACTGTTGTAACCGAAGTGGGTGCGCGCCACTGGGCCACATCCTGCACCTTGGCGGGATTTGCTGCGACGCCTTCCGTAGTGATGATATGGCCAAGATATTTGACCTCCTGATGCACGAATGAGCACTTTTTCCTTTTTAGGTACAATTGATGTTGGCGAAGCTTCTCAAGAACTAACCGTAGATGAAGAAGGTGCTCCTCCTGTGTCGCACTATAGATGAGGATATCGTCGAAGAAAACCAAGACAAACTTCCAAAGAAATTCTGCAAGAACCTCATTCATAAGCGCCTAGAATGTGGATGGTGCATTGCAAAGTCCAAAGGCCATCACTAGAGATTCATAATGACCATGGTGCGTTCGGAAAGCCGTTTTCTCGATGTCTTCTTCCCGCATCTGGATCTGATGGTACCCAGAACGCAAATCAAGCTTGGAGAAGAATTTGGCACCGTGCAACTCGTCGAGAAGCTCCTCGACCATTGGAATCGAAAACTTATCCTTGATGGTCTTTGTGTTGAGTGCTCTGTAGTCGACACAAAAGCGCCAAGTGCCATCCTCCTTCCGTACTAACAGTACTGGGGAGAAGGGTGATCTGCTCGGCCGAATAAACCCTTGCGCGAGGCCGCTGTAGGATAGAGGATGCGCCTAGAGGGGGGGTGAATAGGCGTATTACAAAATTAATCGCTCACTAATTCAATTCGCTCTAATACACCCCTAAGTCAAAACCTAATCAAAGATATATACGGAAGCGATAAATAGGTTTTGACAATTAAAGCCTAAATCAACTAGGCTCACTAGTGCACTAACTAAATTGAGTCTCTATACTAGAATTGCTATGTTGAACAAACAACTAATACTAAGCAATTCTAATTACAATCAAGCAATTGAACAATATACAATAAATGTAAATACTTGAAAGTAAAAGAGACAAGAGGCAAACGATGTTTTTCCGTGGTGTTCGGAGACTTGCCGGTCTCCCCTAGTCCACGTTGAGGCAAGCCCAAACCCTTGGACCGGCTCCCGCTCGAGCACCCGCCTCATTTCCACTAGTCGTGGTTTTTCACGCTTTCGCGTAGGCTCAACCCGAACCTTCACAAACTTCGCCGGGGCTTCTCACAACCTTGAGAGCTCCCGCGCACGACGCCTACGCCGTCTAGGAGTCGGCAACCTCCAAGAGAAACAAGCCGCTCCTTCACTTGAACTTCACCGAGCACAACGAATGCGCTCCCGGTGATCACCAAGTGCAACACATGCACAAGGCCTCCCTCAAGTGCAACACATACACAAGAGGCTCTCAAACCACTCCCTAATTGCAACACATGCAATTAGTGCTCACACTTAAGCTCAAGAAGCAAAGGGAGAAGAGCAACACATGCAAATAACTCCCACACACAGCCAACCATCTGCCCAAGCCCCCCAAAGGCTCTATTTATAACCCCACAAAGAAAACTAGCCGTTTGGAGGCAAAATGGGCGAAATCAGCAAAAACCCGGTCCGATCGGCTCTCACAGGCCAACGGTCGGAAATCAGACCGTTACACGGCCGGTGCAACCGCAAATTTCCCAGTCACACCGCCGGTCCGGTCGCACCGAACACCGACCGGTCGCACCGCCCAACAAAACCAACCGCAACGCACACGCTCTGGAAAATTCACACCGGGGTGTGGCCGGTTGCACCGCAGGCCCGGTCCGACCGAGCCCAGGCCGGTCGCACCACCCACACTAGAGCCGGAGGACAGCCTCTCTGGAAAACTTGCACTGGAGCTAGCCCGGTCCGACCGGAGGTCCGGTCACACCGACCTCCATTCGGTCGCACCGGCCAAACTGAACCAACTCCGGTTCCTTTGCAATCTTTTTCTCCAAAAATCCAAACACCATTCTTTGAGCTACTAGATGATCAACACATGATCATACACACATGCAGAACACATTTGCATCAATTTAGCTTATGCTCAAAGAATTCAAACCAAATTGCAAAAACACATTTTGCAATCAACTCAAGATCTATTTGCAAAACGTATTAAGCAAATCAAACTCGAGTTTATGAGATTAATCCCCCTAGCCATGTGAAGGTCAACACGAGACCCAGTCAACTTGCCAACACCCGTTGCAAGCCCTACTCACATGCTCTCGGGATTCCGGACTCATAAACCTCGGTTTATTCGCTGTGAACTTGCAAAAACTCAATAAACACATTTCATGCTTGAGCACTACTCTTTGCAACACATGCAAAAGTCTAGCTCCAAGCAACACCAAATCAAGATGCATGAACTCTCTAATTGCAACACATACAATTATCTAGTTCCATGCAACACCAAAACCAAACTTCAGCTAAAACCAAATCACACGTATGAGCTCTTTATTCGCAACACATGCAAGCCTCTAGCTCCATACAACCACACAAATACCGAATCATGCTTGAGCTCTCTCCTTTTGCAACACATGCAAAACTTAGCTCCAAGCAACCACAAGATTTTAGAAAGATTTGTTTTGAACGAAACCAAAGCATGAAGCTTCAACATTTGCAACACATGCAAAGGTGAACTTCACGCAAAAGCCAACGCATTAGCTTATCCTATTTGCAACACATGCAAATCAAAGCTTTATGCAAAAACCAAATGCCTATGCTCTTCCTCTTTGCAACACATGCAAATCAGAGTATAAACCAAACACAACCAAGCATAAGCTTAACCCATTCGCAACACATACCAAATGGTTAACCCTTATACAGAAACCAAATCCAAATGATTTGAGCTTGAGTGAACGCGGAATGAGATCACCAACACATAATGAAGCTCAAACTAGGAGACAACCCCTCTTAATAGTACGGCGATAAAAACTAGACTCAAAGACTACAAAGTCCTTAGCCTATCTAGTTATACCTTTGCCGCCGCACGCAAGCAATCCCCTTTGGGGTCTTTATGATCTTCACTTATACTTCCCCCGGGATCATCACTCGACTCCTCTTTATCTTCGGGTCCACTCTTGACGCTCATCACCTCATGATGTCGTCCTTATCCCGTTCTCAATCATCCTTGGACTTAACCTAACTCAATCACAACTCATGAAAACCGTTAGTCCAAGATGCATGGTTGTCTCAATTATCTCTTGCACTCCATTAACACATAATGGATGCCTTTAGATCAATTGAGCACAACCTTAATCAATTTGAATGATTTAAATGTGTCTTAAGTACAATAATGCAACGCATGCTTCATTATACTTAAGAGCTATTCATTTGTCCTTAATTATTCAAGGAACACCATCAACACATGATGAAATGTTCTTTAATGATTAACAAGACAAATGAACTCAATTTAAATTATCATTTAAATTGATATGAGTATATATTAACTACACAAGTTTTCATATACTCATGTTGATGAAAAGTAATGATCCATTATGTGTAGGCTATATGGAAATGATCATTACTCTAAGTCATCAACTATAGAATAAACCCCACCTGTATATGTGCATAATTGAATATGATTGACTTGGATATAATATGCACATATTCAATTTGATCACATTGGAGTATAGCATATATTACCATGAGTATACTATGACTAGGCAATTTAAATATATACTCAAGGATTTAGTTCCTTTGTCTTGATCCTTATATGTGTCAATAAGAATTAGATCAATACAAAGAGACTTTCAAGTTGAACTACAAACTCTCCCTAAGTATGTGCATCCATGTAATATATGGATTGGGAAACACGATGCACATTTTGTGGTTAATACAATAGGGACATTCATACTTTAACTTGAATCCAAAGTATGCAATTAATACTAAGATGAATACACATACATACCTTGGGTTTTCTATTTTTCAATGTGATGAGACTAATCAAAGATATTCTAAATAAACAAGTTAGTCTCGATATAAGATTTGTCATTAATAATAAAATCACATTAAGGGATAATCTCAATATTAGATTTGTCATTAACACCAAAACCATAACTAATGAAGGTTGAACTTACAGCCGCACGACCATCGGGTCTGTACCTTCTGTCAACACAATGCGATGGTCGCAATGCCGTGGTGGGGGTAAGCCTCGAGGCTCCTGGAAGAGGTCGCTGAATTCAGCCAAGAGGGTCTCCACCTCCTCGTCTACGGCGGCCTCAAGCTGATGGACACGAGCGTCTGTCGCCGTAGCACGGCCCTGTAGAGTGATCTACTGTCCTGCTGCACTGAAAGTCATGCGAAGCTTGTCGAAATTCCACTAGATGTCACCCAAGGTCTGAAGCCACTGCACTCCCAGCACTACATCAAATCCTTGGAGAGGAATCACTAAGAATGGTGCGCAGAATTGATGGGACTCAACGAAGAAAACTCCCTGGGCAATGCGCCCTAGACATGGCAGCTCATCCCCATTGGCCACGCGTACCCGCTGAAGTCTGCCTGGCTCCTGAGAAAACCCCACGAGTGTTGTGACATGGCTACTCAAGAAGTTATGCGTACTACCACTGTTGATCAATCCCACAAACTGGCGACCGCCCATAGATAAAGAAACCTGCATCGTCTTCCCTCCCTTGGGCCCCCGCACTGCCATGGCCGACAGTGCCGCCATTTCTTCCTCTTCCTCCGGAATCTCCTCCTCCTCTTCATTCACTACTTCACACAAGAAGAGCTTCTTACATTGATGCCCTCTGGAGAACGCCTCATCACAGTTGAAGCAAAGGCCCTTCGCCCTCCGTTCTGCCATCTCATCGGGTGTAAGGCGGCGCCGGTAGGGGGATGATCCCGCGGACGAATCTTGAGAGCTCTTTGGAGCCGTCGTCCCCCTCGCCGTCGTCTTGTGCAAGGCGCAGAAGTGGAAGCTTGTGATTCTTGCTGCGCCATGGCTGAAGGAGAAGAGGCGGTGGCCTTCCCGTGCCACCCACTGGGTCGCTCGAGTATGCCGCCAAGCCAGTCGCGGAGCCCCGAGTGAACACCGACCGCCCCCGATGGGGACAAGATTGCGCCGCCTTTGCAATCCACAAGTCCTCCCAGTGTTCTGCCTCCCGAGCGAGCCCAACTGCGTCGGCGAGGTCGCGAGGTTGATCCCTGCGCACATCGGCCGACAGCGTCGCCGATAGGCCTGCTGTGAAAAGCTCCACCTGATCACTCTTCTTCAACCCCAATGTATGGGCGAGGAGACGCTGAAACTCCCGCGCGTACTCCGCCACCCTTCCATCACCCTGCTTAAGATTCGAGAGGTCTCCAAGGGGTCCGGATGACAAATACCGAGAGAATCGCTGAAGAAATGTATCACAAAACTCCTCCCACCGGATTGCTTTGTCTTCCCGTTCCCAATTATCTAGCACTTCTTGCGCTTCTCCCCTCAGGTGGAAGCCAGCCATCTTGACGAACTCTGACTCCGGAATCTGATACAAGCTTCCTGAGCGCTCGCACTGCTTGAGCCACAGCAAGGGATCTTCAGAGCCATCGTAGATTGGAAGCTCATACCGTGGCGTCTGCGAAACCCAGTGGTGTTCATGGCGGTCGTGGTGCCCTCCTCGAGCCAGCGCCAAGTTATCCTCATCCCCCTCGCTAACCTCCTCTTCACACGGAATAAGACGATGGTCCTTACCCCGCGCGCCGCTCCCCTCTGTTCCAACCTGCGACTCACCAGCAGATTGCTTCCCGAGCACCTTGATCAAGTCCTCCAATTTCTTCTCCAGCGCTGAGAATCTCCTATCCGCGGTGTCGGCGTATTCCGTCGGACAGGCCCGAGTCTACAGACCGGGTTTGGTTCAGTAGGAGGGCGTCTTCGCGGCTGGCAAACCCTAACGGATGAAAACCCTAAGGACTTCCGCACGAAGGGCTTCGGAGTCTATGAACTAAGATGACACGCAGATTTTACCCAGGTTCAGGCCCCCCTCAGCCAGGGTAACAGCCTTACGTCCTGCTAGATCTTTTATTGAGTGTTTGAAGCAAGTACAGAGCTTTGGAGTTACAAGTTCTTCCTTAGACTCTACTGCTTGAACTCTTGGTTGTTCGCTTTCTCTCCCCATGCACCCGATGGCCCTTATATAGGCCAGGCTAACGGGGGTAGGTAAAAGGGGGGTCATCATGCTGATCTTCATACATTTATTACTCCTTCTGTCTTTGTCCCGTTCCTCCAAATCATTAAATGCCGACGATGGCTTCGCCGTCCGCCGGGATGGGACCCTTTGTGACGGGTAGGTGATAGGCGTCGAGAACGGGCTTGTAGCGGGATTCCTTGAAATCAACGCACCTGACACAGCAGACCCGCCTCTGACATCGTACGATAAGGTAAGGAGACTTGAGGTGAAGCCACCCGCATCACTGCTCGCCCAACGCCACGTGGACCAAGCCTGGCCGGCGGGTGTGCTCGTCCACCCGCCGCCGAAGCCGCCACGTGGTGGGCGCCGGCGAAGCGAGCCGTCTCGCCACTGCCGCCCGAACGCCACGTGGATCGGCACTGGCGGCGGGCGTGCTTCGCCACCCGCTTTGCCAAAGCCGCCACGTGGGCTGGCGCTGGCGGCGGCGTCTCGCCACCTTCTCGCCCGAACGCCACGTGGACCGGCACTGGCGGGCGGGCGTCTTCGCCACCCGCCGCCGAAGCCGCCACGTGGGCCATGCTGCGCTTTGTGCGGCGGAGAGGGTACCTGGCGCAAAAATCGCCGACAAGTAGCCGGGCCCGTCTGGAACGCAGCGTCGGGGTCTTCTCTGATCTTCATTAAATGCCGGTGCGTTCTTGGATGGGGCCACTATTCTCGAGGATGCGACCGCCTCGGTCCCCGCGCTTCAATGCATCCGCCGATTTTTTCTTGGGACCCGAAATGGCGCACGATCTTGTCTCTTCGTGAACCGTCGGCATGGGTGGTACATATATAGATACATCTATATCAAACGGTTTACACCTTCTGCTTTCTTGCGTACTTCAACTTTCGCTCCTTCGTCTTCTTTGCCTGAAATCTTCTAGCACTTTACTGCTCCCATGGCGCATCCCGTTCCTGCTTCCATCACCGATGCTAATACGGTGGCGAGGCTCTCTCGCATCGCGCCGGAGGGCACCTTCCGGTTTCGGGCGGGGACCCCCACGCCACGGTGCCTCTCCGACGAGATCCTCATCCACACCTGGGCGATGATGGTGGGTCTGGTCCTGCCATTTTCCGACTTCTTCCTTACTGTCCTCCATTTTTACGAAATCCACCACCTTCATCTCACCCCCAACTCCATCGTCACCCTTTTCATCTTCGCATACCTCCGTGAAATGTTCATGGGGGTGATGCCGAATCTTCCTCTTTTTCTCTACTTCTACCTCTGCCGCGCTCCAACGACGCGAGGTAGTGAGAGTCACTACTTCGCCTTGAGGCGGATTGGCCTCCCGCTACATCGCCTTCTAGCCCAGTCCAAGCGAAGGCATGGCGCGGCGAATGGTCAGACGTCAATGACGACAATGAGTTGACGCCCTAGGGTGCCACGGCCATGTGAGGCCTCCGAAAATTGGAACTTCGCCGGTCGAGGCAGCGAGCTCCTTGCAATGGCGGCCGCATCAACAGATCGCGGGGCCGGATTAATGAAGGCGCAGTAGTCCGAGACTTCAGAACCGGAGAATCGGCCCCTTCATCGACGCGCGCCGTCCCGCATGGCGATACCAGCGACGCAGCGACATCACGCGCACGTTCCCTAGACGTAAGTCTTCATTTTCTTTTGGCTTTTTTCGCGCACATGCTTCTTTCTGTGGTTCCCTACCAACCGGCAGTCTTTCTTTACATTTGGCGGTCGCGGAAACACGGAGGGGTCTGTCATCAACAGATGGCTTGGCGGCCTGATCCCTCCGATTCCAAGCGGCTTGGACTTTCCAGCAGCGGCTCGGCCGCTCACCGACTTGGAGCACGCGCGCGCTACAGAATCGTCGGCAGCTCCGCCGATGGACTCCACCGGCCGCCAGTGGTGCCACCATGTCCATCGGTGATCGAGGAACGACCCTGCCGATGTCGGGCGCGGGCAAGCGACCACTTGCCCCTGATGCCACGAGCTCAGACCCCAAGAAGGTCCGCGTCGTGGGCCAGACTTCCGCCGCCGTCAGCTCTGATGCGGCGGCACCTTCACAAGGGGCGGCGACACAGGCCGCCCCAACCATGACTTCGCCTCCAGGGGCGCCGCCTCCTGCGGCGCCAGCTCCTTCCCCTCCGGCGCCGGCCCCGACTGCCACGGCGCCAGCGCCATCGCCAGCTCCTTCTCCTCCGGCGCCGGCCCCGACTGCTACGGCGCCAGCGCCATCCGCCACGGGAGCCCATGCCACCGCTCAACAAGGTGAGCTCATGCTCCCGTAGGCCGCCTTCAGCTGGGCGGCGCCAAGGGCGACCCCTCAGGATGCCCCAGGGGCTAGGGGTGCAATCGGATCGGATTCGGACGGATATCGCTCTATCCGTATCCTAAACCATATTTTTTATCGGATTCGGAATCGGATTCGGATAGTGTCGGATACGAATATGGCACGGATAATATCGGTTGCGGATTCGAATCGAATACGGAGCGGAATCGAAACGGTATCAAATAATTTTATCGGATAACGCGCAAAAACAGATATCGCAAAAAGCACAAATATAGTACCGATTAACCAACCGTATAAGTGCCACATGCAACAAGATTATCGCAATCTAGTAAGTCATTTTATCGGGCAATCCATCAAAGTTGAAAAAGCACGTTCAATTTAAACGCTACACAAATGAAAAGTTACAAAACATAGAACGGTACGTAAATAATATCACGATAACATGAACACAACTTAACAACCAGATTAACACTGTTTGATGCATAAATATCCCATTTCAGTGAGAAAACAAATTGGCAATTGCTCTCCAATCACAAATTGACAAATTGACAATGAGAGTCGAGATCCAAGTTCTGCTGGTTGCTTTCCGATCATGCATAGCAAATTGGCAATTGCTCGAGCACTTCGAGTTCGATGAAGTTTCCTTGATGGCTCTGATCAATTGATCAAGGCTCGGGACGGCAGGACCCATGGCTTATCTGCAAAGGAATAAATGGTTGATTATAAATTTTGTCATATGCTAAATAAGAGAAAATATCATCTGAATGTTTCTACACAATCTTGGCTTATGTTTCTTCATTGACTTAAGAACCATTTTCTGACTGAAGGGAAAGTTCTTCAGATCAGAAAATTGTTACACAAGGCATGTAAGTACTTCGCACCTTGCCTCCCTTTCTTCTTGTTCTGGAGCGAATTGAAGCGGTTCTTGTCCCAGAGATGGGCCTCGAATCTGCCTGTCCACCTGTGCCTATTTACACAGGCAAAGAAAGGCAAAGCCAGCATCCATATGAGAAGGACGCAATCAAGTAATGTTCCCATTAACCAGAAAATTGTTCCATCATTTTCCCCAAGTAGGGCATCATATTTCAAAATGTGCTGAAGCTGCCTCAGTTTGCTCTTTTTTTACCAACAGAGGCAAAGTGAGGTTAAATTGATTCCAAGAAGAAACCAGCTAACTTTCTTGATTTTGTTTTCTTTGTACTATACACATAGAACAGTTATCATCATTCTAGTCATGCATCATGAAAACACTTCCCAGTTTTGATGTCAGAAAGAAACCAACCAACTGGTTAGTGGTAATATGCGAACACAATACATTTGGTTGCTTCCCCCTTTTTTTCTAATTGTCCAGAGGTACCCATGGAATGTCATTTCCATTTACTTGAATAGCAAACATGCATATGATCTCCTAATTTAGCTATATAGTAGCTCTCACGAATTCAAGATGTAATATTCAGTTGAACAAATGTTGTTAGAGAAGAGATTCCTCAATCTGCATAAGCTTTCAAGAACTATCAAACTACCACAAGTCCACAACCACGTTTTTTTCAAACAAATGACAAAAAGATAATGTTTGCCTTGGCATCAGAAGTCATTGGATTATTTTCTTCTGGGCAAGTTCCAGTTTAATACTCTATCAGCTGATTCTCACTCAAATAGGATACCATGACAATCAACAAATTGTAATATGGGAATGCCAGGATATCACTACAGTGTGGGCGAGCGCCCGCGCACACAATCTTCATGATCATCGGTTATATTACTAAAGAATGTGGACAACAATTGCAAAACATCTAACAGGTAATATCATGCTAACACTTTTGATTACCGGATCAAATCATCTCAAACAATTCTAAAAATAGATATACAAATAAGGATGCTCTTCATTCTTCAATGTGACTTACAATCCTAAAAATTTCGGAGTCCTGGAGGCTAGAGGCGGTGGCACCGTGGCAGGAGGGGGCACCACGATGGGCTAGCATCCGGAGGGAGCGATGGCGGCTGGCGGGACTCCAGATCGGGGAAGGACCGAGCAGGCGAGCCTGAGGCGGGGGAGGTGTGGCGGTCAGTGGGACCCCAGATCGGGAAGGATCGGCGAGTGGCGGCAGGAGGGCAGCGAGGAGGGCGGCGAACGGCGCACCGGCGAAGGAGTTGGGGCCTAGGGGAGGGCGGCGGGAGGGACTGAGGTGGCAGCGATGGAGTTGGGGGAGGGCGGCGGCGGCGATGGAGTTGGGGCACTGCCGCTTGGGAGGCCGGAGGCGGTGTCGGTGGATCTGGATCTGGCCGCTGGGAATCACGGAGGCGAAAGTGAGAAGTGAGAAGTTGAGAAAGCTAGGTTAAACCGCAGGAGATAGGGCAAACCGGCAACCGCCAACGTACATCCGGATATCCGAACTAGTTAATTCGGATATATCCGAAAATTTCTTCGGAATATACCAATCCGACGGATAGTAGTCTCCCGAATCCGAATCCGAATCCGAATCCGAAATAAATTATCTGAAACCGAAACCGAATCCGAAAATTACCCGAAAAAAAATCCGAATCCGATCCGAAACTATCCGGTCGGTCGGTCGGCAAAAATCCGATCCGATTGCAACCCTACCAGAGGCGCAGATACCCCCTGCGCCCACTGGGGCGGCGGGAACTTCCGCCCAGGTGCCTCCGGTCGCCACTGCCGAGAGGACCGAGGGGGGCGACCCCAGTGCCAGCGCCTCCGGCCATCTCGCCTCTCGCACCGCCTCTGCCCCCGCCGCGCGCTTCGTTGAGCTCTTCACCGAGCTTGGCGAAATACATGCTTCGCTGGGCTCTGTCCTGTTCGCAGCCGCCAGGCACGGGGCCCAGATGGCCCAGCAACTGGCATCGGTGAGGGGCGAGCTGGCGAGGGAGCGGGTGAGGGCGGACACGGCAGAGGCGGCGTTGACGCAGGAAAGGGCCGACGTGGCCGCCGTGCAGCAGCGAGCGGAGAGGGCCGAGGTGGCGCTGAAGCACTCGGAGCACGAGTCCTACCGCCTGCGGCACAACCTCGCCATTATGCTCAAGAAGGCCTTCCAGCGCACCAGGAGGTGCTTGGAGCCCTTGGGGGTGGCTCTGAATCCGCCCTTGCAAGACACCGCTTTGCAGTTTGCCCATGCGACCAACCAGGCCGCAGAGGCACTTCGGGGGCTGCTCGCCGCCCTGGCCACCCGCTCCGCCAGAGAGGGGCGGGAAGTCGCGATCATGACCGCGACTTACGTGCTGTCTCGCTGCGCCAGCCGCGACGCCGCCTTTGATCCAATGGCGGTGGTGACCGGCAACGAGGAAGGCGCAGCGCAGGCGGAGGAGCGGGTGCGCGCAGCCGCTGAGCATGTAGCCGGGCTGCTGCAGGCGGAGCAGCCGATCATGGACGTCTCCACCCCGGTGGAGGAGGAAGAGGGCGCCGGCGACCTTGACCTAGGCGCCGAGTGAAGGGCTGGGCGGCCACTTCACTTCTTTTGCTTCTTTTCAGCTTAGTTTGTCTTCCTGTGTATGCAAGCATCTGGACAATATCTTAGTATAATGGATGTTTTACTTATTTTACCTGTGCGCTTGTTTATTCTGCTCGATTGATTTTGTTTGCCGGAGCTGCCAGGCGACCAGGCTTGAACTTGGCCAAAATGCCAAGCAAACTTTCAAGTTTAGGGCAACGCTTCGGGATCCCCTTTTTAGGTCACATGCAGCCAGCCACAAACACAAGCATAAACCACGCAAGTTACGCAGAAATTAGGTAAAAATGACCTTAAACCTGACAGTTTACGCGAAACGCAGAACCGCCTTAGCCTTATGTTCTTTACGCAAGATTGTCCCTTCGAAAACTTAAATCCCGATGATCTCCTGGAACCGTGCTATAGCGCGGCGTGGCAAGGGAAACAAGTTTCTGGGAGTGTTTTTAGGCCAGCAGTACTCGACGGTGACAACCAGCGGTGCTTCAGAGAGCCAGCCCGAGGCGTACGAGCCGTGTTTGAGTACTGTGCCCAACTCACACTCCGGTCACTTGCCCTCGCCAGATGCCAACACTTAACACTTTTCCTTTTATCATCAAGGGGCCATTGGTCTTTAACGCTCGCGACAGTCACGCGTAACTTGACCCGTCTTAGTGCATGCACATACGGAAGTGGTCAAAAATGCGGCATAGAGTACTTATCTTGCTTATATGCATGAGGCGACCAGCCTGGCGCCGAGCGACCACCATAAGCACTGGCGAGCAGCCCCCAAGCGTCTAGGCGACCAGCTCTGAGCGCCGGGCGACCAGCCCCCAAGCATCTAGGCGACCGAAGATGCTTGAGCTTTTTATAAAGTAGGCCAACACTTCTACGCTGGACCTGCGTGCATGTATGGCTACCAAAAGAATGAGTAGACGCTACGCAGGGCATATGCAAGGTAGACCCAAATAACGCAAGTCCCTGCATGGGATATTCCTGGTCCGCTCTCTTTGGTTTCTAAGTCCTTGTGACCCTTTCGGAAATCGAACCACAGCACTGTGTGCCAAAGCAGCGGGCTTCCAGGAGGGGTATCAGGCCAGCGGTGCTCGACGGTGACAGCCAGCGGTGCTTCAGGGAGCCAACCCGAGGTGTACGAGCCGCGTTTGAGCACCGTGCCCAACTCGCCCCTGAACGCCTGTTCTAGTTGGACACAGACGCCGGGCGCCACCGTGGATCACCAAGGAATTAGCAAACATACGGGACCAGCGACATCCATGCGAAAAATAGCCACTCAGGGCACAGAAGGGGACAAAAGATGACAAAGCAAAAAGCCTTCTAGGCAACAGCTTTACTGACCGCCAGTAGCCGCCGACCAGCCGGGGGAAAGACTTACCTCAAGGCTGATCAACGCGAACTACTGGGCACTTACAATTCTTTCATGGGTAGAACTTCCGCAACAACTCTATGTTGTGGGAATTTGCCAGCTCTTGGCCGTCCTCAGTGGCCAACCTGACCGCCCCGGGTCGAGATACTGAAACCACCTTAAAGGGGCCCTCCCACCGGGGAGACAGTTTGTGCAACCCGGCATGCGTCTGAATTCTGCGCAAGACCAGGTCGCCCACTGCCAGTGTTCTCTCGGAGACCCGGGTGGCATGGTACCACTTGAGGCTTTGCTGGTATCGGGCAGCCCGATCACGCACTTCTTCCAGGAGGTTGACCTCTTCTTGCCGGAGATCTTCTTGGCCTTCCTCGCTGAACGCCGAGACGCGCGGAGAACCAAGCGACAGCTCGGAGGGGAGAACAGCTTCCGCCCCGTACACCAGGAAGAAAGGTGTCTCGCCAGTGGCTCGACTGGGCGTGGTGCGAAGCGACCACAGCACAGCTGGGAGTTCTTCTGTCCATCTCACCCCCCGCTTGTGGAGCCGATCAAATGCCCTCGTCTTGAGGCCCTTTAGTACCAGCGCGTTGGCACATTCCGCTTGTCCATTACTCCTAGGATGAGCCACAAAAGCAAAACATACTTTGGTGCCCATCTCGTCGCAGAACTCCAGAAAAGCCGCACTGGTGAACTGAGTCCCGTTGTCGGTGATGATGCGGTTGGCGACTCCAAAGCGGGTGAAGATCCCGTGCATGAACTTGATAGCAGCAGCTGCCGTAATAGCGCGCACTGCTTCCGGCTTCAACCCACTTGGTGAATTTGTCGATGGCGACGAAGAGATGGGTGAAGCCCCCTGTGGCTCGCGGGAACGGGCCCAGGATATCCAGCCCCCAGACCGCGAATGGCCATGAGAGCGGGATGGTTTGCAGGGCTTGGGCTGGTTGGTGGATCTGCCTGGCGAAGAACTGACAAGCTTTGCATTTCCTCACCAGCTCGCAAGCATCCTGGAGGGCAGTAGGCCAATAAAATCCTTGGCGGAACGCTTTGCCAACTAGCGTTCGGCCGTACATATGGTTCCCGCACACGCCTCCATGGATATCAGAGAGCAGGATGCTCCCCTCTTCCCGAGTGATGCACTTCAGTAGAACTCCGTTCCTACTCCGGCGGTATAGGTCCCCACCTACCAGAGTATAGCACTTGGCCTTGCGTGCAATCTTCTCAGCTGAGGCATCATCGTCGGGGATCACTTGGTCACGCAGGAAGGCTAGGATCGGATCCATCCACTGACCTTCCTGGCCAAGCGTGGCGAACACTCGGTGCTTTCGCCGGGTACTCATTGGCCGAGATTTTCCCTGGTGTTTGCATCGGCAAGATCGCCACCTTCCTTCCCGGACCTAAGGGCTGAGGCGGGCACGCTGCCTTCCTTCCTCGAACCGGAGGCAGCAGCGCGCCGCCTTCCCTTTGAGCCGGAGGCCGCAATGGCCATGCCGTCATCCCCACCTGAACTGGGGGCTGCGACAACGACACCATCATCCCCACCTGAACTAGGGGCTGCGATGGACAGTCGTGATAGTCTTTCTTCGAAGACCCCGACCGGAACAGAAGCTTTTGAGGACGCAAGCTGTGAAAGCCCGTCCACAAGGTGGTTGTCGCGTCGAGGGATATGAACATACCCCAATCCTTCAAAGCGGCGCTCCATTTTTCGGACCTCCGCCAGGTACGCCGCCATAGTGGGATCAGAACACTGGAACTCCTTCCGCGCCTGGTTGATGACTAGCAGGGAGTCACCCTTGACTTGGAGACACCGGATGCCCAGGACCAAAGCGATGCGCAGCCCTGCCAGCAAGCCTTCATATTCAGCTATGTTATTTGTGGCCTTGAAGTCGAGGGCGACCACATACTGGAGGATGTCAGCGGTCGGAGAAACCAGGACAACCCCAGCCCCCGCGCCTTCCAGTCTGAATAAGCCATCAAAGAATAGAGTCCAGGGAGAAGGCGCGGGTGCTTCTTCATCTTCAGGAGTGGCGGGAGTCCACTCGGCGACGAACTCTGCCAACTTCTGGCTCTTGATGACTGTGCGGGGTACGAATTTGATGTTGAACTCCCCCAGCTCCACTGACCATTTAGCAACTCGGCCTTCTGCTTCACGATTGTGGAGGATTTCTCGCAGAGGATAGGCCGTGACCACGGTGATTTCTCGTCTTTGAAAATAATGCCGCAGCTTCCTGGACGCCACCAAGACCGCATACAATATTTTTTGAGCTTGTGGGTACCGCGTTTCTGCTTCATGCAACACTTTGCTGATGTAGTAGACTGGCTTCTAGATGCCTTCCCTCTCCGCAACCAATACTGCGCTCACCACCTCAGGAGTGGCGGCAATGTACAGGAGCAACGGGGAAGAGGTGAGGTATTGCTTCAAATCTTCAAACGCCTTCTGGGCTTCTTCGGTCCACTCGAAGTGGTTAGTCTTCTTCAACAGCTTGAACAAAGGCAAGCTCCTTTCCCCTAACCGGGCGATGAACCGCCCAGGAGGCTAGACACCGCCGACATCGCACTGCTTGAGTCGCCTTGGCGCTTCATGTGCTCGATGGCCGCTATCTTGTCAGGATTGGCTTCGATACCCCGGTTGGACACCAGGAAACCCAGCAGCTTGCCGGAAGGCACACCGAACACGCATTTTTCAGAATTGAGCTTCAAGCAATTCTTCCAGAGGTTAGCAAAGGTTTCTTCCAGGTCTTGGATCAGTTCTTCACTCTTTTTGATCTTCACAACTAAGTCTTCAACATAGACCTCAAGATTTCGCCCTACCTGGGGGCAGAAAGTAATATGCATGGCACGTTGGTAAGTAGAACCAGCATTCTTTAAACCAAAAGCCATTCTTACATAACGAAGAAACACCGTAGGGGTTACAAAAGCAGTCTTCTCTTCATCTTCAAGCGCCATGCTAATCTGGTGGTACCCGGAGTACGCATCCAAGAAGCACAGCAGTTCACACCCGGCCGTGGAGTCAACGATGAGGTCGACTCGCGGCAGGGGGTAAGGATCCTTCGGGCAGGCCTTGTTGAGGTCGGTGAAGTCGACACACATGCGCCATTTCCCGTTTGACTTCTTGACGAGCACAGGGTTGGCAAGCCACTCAGGATGAGAGACTTCCCTGATAATCCCTGCGCGCAGCAGCTTTTCTACCTCCTCCCAAATGGCATCTTGCCGCTCCAGGGCCTGCCTCCGGACCTTTTGCCGGACCGGGCGCACCTCGGGGAGCGTTGCCAATCGGTGCTCGATCACCTCCCTGGGGACCCCAGTCATGTCGGACGGTTGCCAGGCGAACATGTCGGAATTAGACTGGAGGAAGGTGACGAGCGCTTCTTCCTATTTGGCGCTGAGGTTGGCGCCAATGTTGACGGTCTTTCGGGGCTCGCCCTCACTCAGGGCGACCACCTTAACCTCACCGGCAGAGCCAGGCGAGGCGCTGGTCCAGCCCTGAGGGCTCCCGAGCCGGCGTCGCCAAGACGCCCGACGCAGTGGCACCGGCAGTCCAACAGATACTTGTGGCAACAAGAAGACCTCGGACTTATCCACCCGGATCGCAATGGGGCCGCCGGGCCCCGGCATTTTCACCACCATGTAGGCGTAGTGGGTCGCCGCCATGAACTTGGCCAACGCCGATCGGCCGAGTAAGGCATTGTAGGGGAGGTCGAAATCAGCGACCTCAAAGTCCACCATCTCGGTGCGGTAGTTGTCTTTCTCCCCGAAGGTGACGGGGAGGCATACCTGACCAAGGGCATCAAACCAGCCTCTGGGGCTACCCCGAAGAAGGGCAGAGCCGGGCGCAGATCCTGCTGCGGGATCTGGAGTGCCAAGAATACCAAAGAGGACAGGAGGTTGATGGAACTCTCTCCATCTACCAGCACGCGCCCGAGCTGTACATTCCGAATGATGGGCGACACTACAACCGGGAGATGCCCCAGGCCGGTGGCGCCCTCAGGGTGGTCGGCCTAACTGAAAGTGATCGTCTACTCCGACCATTTCAAATCCGACCACCGAGCTCGACGCTGTGGCGCACACTTCCCTCTTCAGCCGTTTATAGGCGGCGTTGGAGGAAAAGGTGGACGAACCACCATGGATGTAGGCCACAGCGTAATCCGCCTACTGAAAGGCCAGCGGGGCGGGATCTTCGTCTTGGTCGTCGTCGGGGTGGCGTTCCTTGAGCTGCTTCTCCACCATTTTGCTCACGACTCGACAGCCGTCCAGGTCATGAGTGTTGGTCCGATGGATCGGGCAATAGAGCTCGCCCCCTTTTTGTTCGCGGCGGTCGTTCGCACGACCGCGGCGGTCATCGCGCCGATCACGGCGATCCTCACGCCGATCACGGCGGTCACGGTTCGCGCGCTTCATGGCGCTCCTTGAAGTCCTCGTCGTCGCGTTCGGCGGCCAAGACCCGCTGGTCTCTCTGCCTCACGCTTCGCGCCTTCTTACTGCTGGCCGGAACCCTTCGAGGTCCCGGCCTCGTCCTTGCCTTGGCCACCCTTGGGGCCAGACGATGGCCCTCTTGCCTCCGCGGCCTGCGCACACTTGTGTGCGAGGGAGAAGAGCTCGGAGGTGGTATCGATGGTACGGGTGGCCATCTTCTCCTTCATTTTACGGTCTCGAACGCCTCTTCGAAAGGCGATGACGACCGATTGTTCCAAAATGTGGGGGATCGTGTTGCGGTAATGGCAAAACCGCCGGATAAAGTCGCGCAGCGACTCCCCCTTCTCCTGCTCCAGAGCGTGGAGGTCATCCTCCACGCCTGGCTGCGCAAAGGAGCCTTGAAAGTTGGCGACGAAGAGGCCGCACAACTCCCCCCACGAGTGCACCGATCCTCGGGGGAGATTTAACAGTCAAGAGCGGGCAGAGCCCGTCAAGGCTGTTGGGAGGTAGTTGGCCATGATCTTTTCAGACTCGCCAGCTGCTCGCACCACCGTGGTATAGATTTGAAAGAACTCCTCCGGGTTGGTGGTGCCGTCGTATTTTTCTATAGACGCCGGACGAAACCTGTCGGGCCACGCCATGCGGCGCAGCCATCGGGAGAACGCCTAGCACCCGACGCCATAGAGGGAGCCTAGCCGCTCACCGAAAGCCCGATTCGGAGACCGTCCTTGGGAGCGCGGGGCCTGGCTCCCTATAGAGTCGGAGTAGTGAACCTCCTCCTGGGTTCGAGAGTGAGAGCCACGAGAAGGACTCTCACCGTCAGAGACTACACCTTTCCAGCGGCCTCCGGGTGGTGGCGGCAGCGGCCACGGAGATCATCGCCACGGCGGCGGCTTTCATCCGTCGCGACCGAAGGTCCCACGTTCCTTGCGGAATCGGGTCCCTTCTGTAGCGCCCTTTCTTCGCTCGGCCCGCTGGCGAGCTTTTTCGTTAGGGTGGCTAGACGCTGAGCACGCCAAAGATGCGCCCGAGCAATGGTGTACCAACGGCACCCTACGGTCGAGCCCTACACGAATTGGGCGGCGTCCACGAGACCGGCGATGCTCCGCAGCCACAGAGTGGCCGGGGAGTCTCCTGCGAGTTCCACCAGAGGGTGGTCCAAGAGGAGGCGAACCGCATGCAGGTTCTGAGCAGGGGTGGCTGCCTCCATGGCCAGCCGGCGTTGCATAGGGTGCTCTGCCGCTTCCAAAGGAGCAACGCTGCCACCCTGCAGGGGTGGGGTGAGACGATCTTTCGACTGGTGAGACTGCCGGGACGCGCCCTGGGCGCTGCTTGCCCCTGCCGCTCCTTAATGCTGAGAACCCGCCATCTCCAGATGCACGGGCCTGCTTCCGAATCACGAACACCGAGGTCCGCCGGGGAGTTAGCCGGGAGAACCAACCGCTAGCCCCTACTCGGCGTGCCCTGCCGGCGTATTCATGCCGGACAGCCCGAGTCTGACCGGGTTTGGTTCGATGAGGAGGGCGTCTTCGGGCCGCAAACCCTAACGGATGAAAACCCTAAGGACTCCCGCACGAAGGACTTCGGAGTCTATGAACTAAGATGACACGCAGATTTTACCCAGGTTCAGGCCCCCCTCAGCCAGGGTAACAACCTTACGTCCTGCTAGATCTTTTATTGAGTGTTTGAAGCAAGTACAGAGCTTTGGAGTTACAAGTTCTTCCTTAGGCTCTACTGCTTGAACTCTTGGTTGTTCGCTTTCTCTTCCCATGCACCCGAGGGCCCTTATATAGGCCAGGCTAACGGGGGTAGGTAAAAGGGGGGTCATCATGCTGATCTTCATACATTTATTACTCTGTCTGTCCCTGTTCCTCCAAATTTCATTAAATGCCGACGATGGCTTCGCCTTCCGCCCGCCCGGATGGGACCCCTTTGTGACGGTAGGTGATAGGCGTCGAGGCAGGCGTAGCGGATTCCTTGTAATCACGGACCGACACGCAGACCGCCTCGACATCGTCGATAGGGTAAGGAGACTTGAGGTGAAGCCACCCGCATCACCTTTTGCCTTCGGCGGGGCGGCAGGCGTCCTCGCCCACCTGCTCGCCCGAACGCCACGTGGACCGACACCTGGCCGGGCGGGGCGTGCTCGCCCACCCGCCTGCCAGGCCGCCACGTGGGCTGGGCGCCGGGCGAGCAGGGCGTCCTCGCCCACCTGCTCGCCCGAACGCCACGTGGACCGGCACCTGGCCGGGTGGGGCGTGCTCGCCCACCCGCCTGCCAGGCCGCCACGTGGGCCACGCACGCTTTTGTGCGGTGGAGAGGGTACCCTGGCGCAAAGTACGCCGACACGCGGTGACCTCCTTCTGCTCCATGGTGACACGTAACTCGGTCAGGCTTTTCTCAACCCCTGAAATTCGATCCTCCGGTTGTGACATGGTTGGATCGCTTGGCTATGATACCAATTGATACGGATGTTCCTTTTCGAACAATCGCGTACCCGGTCTCAAGCCTGAGCGATGATCGGTGGAGGACGATGCCGGGAATCGACGTCGACCTATTGTAACGGTAATGGCTGTGCGGAGCCACCGGCCAGTTGTCGATGGCAGCACCTACTCTAGAGTTTAATTGGCAATCAAAGCACGCGGGCTCTCTCTGCCCTCCTCCTCTATTTATTCTGATACCCTTTAGGGTTTTACAATTGACTCAACAAACCAAAGGATAAACATAGAAAGTATAAAGATAGAAACTCTATAAAAAGAATCTAAAGATAGGAAGGTAATATTATGGATTCCCTAACAACTGATCCTATGCTTCCTGCAAGCGGCGTCGGGTATAAACCCGGTTTGCAGCCCTAACAACATCAAAAATGAATAATACACCTATTACGTGGAGAAGAAATGCCGCAAGGGGAGGCCGGCCACCTGTTGTTTTGTGTCATTTGCGAAAAAGCCCCTCCGTTCCTTCAAATTGCGGATAGGTCCCTGCAGATTACGGATAGGTCCTTCGCAATTTTTTGTGAGACGAAAATAATTTTTTTTTCTTCGCGTTTGGGTCCCTAGCGCGGTGCTTTTACGGAAAAGTCTCCCGTTAAGTTCGAATCGCGAGCAAACCCTTTTCTAATTTTTCAGGATAGCGAACAGGTCCAAAAAATTAACAAACAGGTCCCTGCTTCTTACGTTCAGGTCCTTTCTCCGTTTTTCAGGTCCTTTCTCCGTTTTCCCCCGAAAAAATGTTTCTGTCGCCCAAAAAACCCGGAAAAAATGTTTTCGTCGCCCAAAAAACCCGGAAAAAATGTTTTCGTCGCCCAAAAAACCCGGAAAAAATGTTTTCGTCACCCAAAAAACACAGATTCGTCGAAGGTTTATAGCAACTTATGAATTTGCCAACGGGTCATAACCGCGGGTTTTTTTTATAGAATGTAGATTCGTCCGAAGATTTATAGCGACCCGTAGATTCGCCGGCGGATCCTGACGACCCTTTTTTTTTAACGAACACAAAAAACAAAAAAAACGCGGATTCAACTGCAATTTTCTAAATAAAACACGCATCGACCAAAAAAACACGGATTCGTCAAAGATTTATAACAACTTATGGATTTGCCAGCGGGTTATAACAATGATTTTTTTTAAAAAACGTAGATTCGTCCAGAGATTTATAGTGATGCCGGTTCTTTCGACACAAAAGATTGGAATTACATTACACAAATTCACCGATAGCTTCTAGCCAGCCAATTTTTTTTAAAAAAATACCACCGAGAAAAATGGAATTTCATTTTTTGTAGGAAAAATTGGGTCAGATTTTTTCGCCGGGCGCGGCATCGCGCGCCATTCTACCTAGTATTACTAACTGATCAAATCCCTGGGGAAGTATTTAGACACAAAAATACTGTGCATGTGGGGGCTTACGTTAACTGGAAATACCACAGGATCAAATACCACATCTGACCAGTTATGCAAGGCTGACATTATTTTCTCCACTTTCTTCTTGACACCTGCATAGTTGACATAATTAGTCACATGTACCTATTGAAAAGGTTCGACCACATATTGAACTAGCAATTGAAGCAACAACAAGACACAAATACTTACGTTTATCTTGCCTGTCCTTGTCCAACTTCTGAGAATCTTTCCCGGTGAAATGGGTGCCCTCCACCCCATTCACTGGGTCATTCACTGGGTCCTTGGTGGCTCCTTCACTGGGTCCTTGGTGGCTCGATGGCTGCGCAGAGCAGGCCTCTGTTTCAGGGTGGACCTATCCTTCAAGGCGGACCTCTCCTTCAAGGCGGCGCCTTGAGAAATGTTAGGCATAGGGAGCTTGCTGGTGTTGGACACATCGTGCAGGGCCTTCCGCTCTTGAAGCCCAGGCTTTGCTGATGGCTTCAGTGGCTTGGCCTTCAGCCCATCAGCCCTCATGCCTGCACACAAGAACCAAACATGCATGTCGCTTACCACACGAAACTCCCTTAGAGCATCTCAAGGGCCCTTAAAACAGGGCTCTTATTTTAGATTTAAAGACTTTCTCTAAATCTCAGCCTCTATTTTACTTTTTCTCCTATTTTGACATATCCGCTATGTATAATCTTCATTTGACATCACTAAAATTCAATCAAAAATATTTGTAATACATAAAACATAAGCATATTAACATTTACAATTTAAAAACATGATATTTAAAATTTAAATTTAAAATTTTCAAAACATGATAAATAGAAACTCCGAACAATGAATCAAACTACGAAGCGCTATGAATTGCCCACAAATGCTCAATAAGATCATCTCGAAGCCTCTCATGTATTTTCCTGTCTTCAATCTCCTGGTGTGTCTTTAAGAACTCCCTATTTTAAGGTTTAGGGGCTCCCTGGGAATTAGGGCTAAGGAGGCAAATTTAGGGGTCTCCTAATTTTAAGGGCTGAATTAGGGGCTCTGCTGGATCTGTATTTTTTACTAAACTCCCTATTTTAAGGTTTAGGGGCTCTGCTGGAGATGCTCTTAGTGTGAATTAGTTTGAGCAACAGCAGCCTCACCTCTATGGATTGTCAGGTTCTCATCAAGGAAGAGAGCAGCTGGAGCTGGGAAAGCCATGACAGAACAGAAAGCTTTGTTCTTCTACCTTGGAATCCTGAAATGGAGTTGAAGTGTTCAACAAAAGGGGAATAAATAATCAGAAGGTAGAAATAATAGCAATGGCTTCCCTAGGCTGTTGTGTTCTAGAACAAAAATATCAAGACACCCACATTGTCGTTTTATTTTCTTTTGAAGGCAACCAATATTTCACTGGGATTTTACATAAACATCCATTCCGCTAACAAATCTGCTTTGATTCACGTTCCTAACTAACAACATATTAGAAGATCAACACGGATGAACCAAGATTCCTATGGCAATATGGACGGATGGATTGCGCTACTAACAACAGACAAATCCGCAACCGGGGCATTCTAAGAACATACGAATTTACACCAATTAGACGGAACATCGCAACAAGATTAGGGTTTGAATTTGGTTGCTCACAGCGAAGAAGATAATATATAACAATCATAACATGTACTTCAAATTTAAATATAGTTCATTATATATAAATTACCGATGATGTATACTTGAAATAGTAAAAAATGTATATTATATTAAAGTATGATGTGTAGCATAACTTTTGTAATAGACTGATGTAGTCGTGATAACTTTTTCGGATCTCTCATCGTGATAGACCGTGAACCGCGATTTAAATTCTTGCCAATGGGCGACGAAGAAGCATGTGGTAATAAAACCCTAGCTATAAAAAAGGTAAAAGCAATTAATCAAAGGCTAACATCAAGCTCTACAACAAATTGCTATAGTACCCGAAAAAATTGCTATGACATCTTATTCATCTGGATCCTTATTTTCCAATTTAGACGCAAACCAAAGTACACCAAAAAGGGCGAAGAAAAGTTTGTTTTTCTAAAAAACAAAAACCAAGCAGCTGAGATCTGGACATCCGGAATTCGGGTCGGGTCCCAAATCCCACTGACGCAGATGAACTGCCGACCAAGCCACATGGAGCCGCTGCTGTAGTCGAGAAGAGAGAGATCTGAGGACTCGAGTCCGAAGAAACCCCTCGTGGCCAGGAGAAGTCGGAGGTAATCCACAAATTCCTCTGCTCCCTTCAGCACTCCTACGCATCCCTCAATTCTTTCTTGGTTTCTTTATTTCTAGTTCATTCGGTCCAGTCCCAAGAATAGCCGATATCTTGGTTTCGTGGTTTAATTTCATCTCGGTTCCTTGGTGAATTGCGTAGAATTTAACTCCTGGTGTACAGATAAAAATGATCAAATGATTCATATAGCATTTATTGTTTGATTGCTTCAAGTATGCAGGATCTCACAAAATAAATAAGGCTATAGTACATTATACAGAAATTTTATTTATTCTTTTCTCAACTCATGACTCTTTGCAAATAACTGAGTTTTTCCTTACAGATCAGCTAATATTGGAGTATTCATATGCCTAAAATGTCCTGGCGTTCACAGAAGCCTCGGCACACATATTTCAAAGGTTTGCCTAGTTGCAACCCAAAATAATCTTATGCATTTTGAAAATCCAATTGTGTTAGTAAGGTTTTTATGTTTCTATTAGCAACTAGTAAGGTGTCCGTGCGTTGCAACAGAGTACCAAAAGAGGGCGATGCATGTCATCAAAAGTGATCCTCAACTGTACCATGAAAACACGGGCACTCTACTGTTTTTTTGCTATATGTGTGTAAGGTAAAATTGATGTTTTAGTACAGTACTATGGTTTAGAATTACGTTTGATGATATGTATCACCCTTTTTTGGTACTCCATTGCAATGTAGAGGCACCTTACTGGCAAAACTAAAAAAACAGGTTACTCAATTATAGCAAACGTTTGATTCTAAAAAAAATATGTATATAACAAATATCTTATAAAAAAACAAAGCGTCCCATTCCACTTAATGTTACAAGTTACAACAATTATCAGAATTCAAAGAAAATGAGAAAAGAAATGGAAAGCATATAGCTAACCACATGCTGGAGCTGTCTTACAGCCATAGACAACAGAAAAGGGCACACTAAGCATATTTTCTCCACTAAACCAGCAAAATAATCGGACTTCATGTGGACAGCATTCTAGCGCTACAGAGTCTAAGCGCTGTTATCACGAAGAACCTTGCAACTGATTATTCAGTCCTTTGACTGGTACATGCTTGACTTGATAACTTTGTTTTTAGGGGACGACTTGATAACTTGATTAATTTTCTAACATGGATAAGCATCGTAATATTACTTGATTGCAAACAACATAAAATAAAAGGTTTCCTGGTAAAAGAGTACTCCTGCTATACCATTTGCTGCGCTTCCTTTCAAAAGAACCAGACACCAACCATCTGTAGGCCAATCAAGAAATTAGAACAGAAATCTAAATCCGGTTTGCTATAATGCTTTATTATTAGATCTAGTCATCCACCATCTGCCTGGTATGTATATGGACAGGATCACAACCTGTTAGAGTGGGTCTTGTCATCCACCATGTGCTTAAGTCTACAAGATAGAATATCATGGCTCAAGTATTTCGTGTTGAATCTGTAAACAACTTCTACTCGTACTTTATCCAAGCCATTCATACATGCGAGATTAAAAACACCTGATAGACATAACTTGCATAAAAATAATTAAAATGGTATTTTGCTTCCTTTCAAAAGAACCAGACACCAACCATCTGTAGGCAATCAAGAAATTCGAACAGAAATCTAAATCCAGTTTGCTATAATGCTTTATTATTAGATCTAATGAGCAGCCAGCTCCCTGGTATGTATATGGACAGGATCACGACCTGATAGAGTGGATCTTGTCATCCACCTTGATACTTTGTGCTTAAGCCTACAAGATAGAATATCATGGCTCCAGTTTTTGTGTTGAATATGTAAACAACTTCAACTCGTACGTTGTCCAAGGCATTCATACATGCGAGATTAAAAACACCTGATAGGCAAATTGCATAAAAAGAATTAAAATAGTACTTTACATAACATAGGCTTTTCATATCCGATAAGGGAAAAAACACGCTGACTCTATGATTCAATTTACCATAAAATGGCTGCACCCATGAGTTCACCCTGAGAGCTCATCACTAACATGTAAAAGATTATATAAGACCCAATGGAATGGGACACACAAGGAAACCTCAGTACAAAAGCAAGCTTGGAGCTATACAACATCCACTCTTCAAGCTACACAACATTCAGCCATCATTTTGACTGTAAGTTATATCTAACTATTTCAATATTTGATATTAAACACCTTTCATGTATATAGAAGTATCTGTTTAGCCATAACATTTAAACCATCACAAAACAGGAGTTTGTGCAAAGTTTTAATCAATGAAATTGAAGGTCTAATCCATTTATATGGCCTACCTAGCAGACAAATGTCTAGATCAATCAACTTACTGATACATATGCACCTAAACCATTTAGAGATTTGAGAGGTAATCTGTGAGGCGTTCTTATCCATAATTGTATTAATAGTAGTCATGCATATGGCGAGGGTCATGCATTGGTGGAAGATGTGGTCAAGATCTCTCATCCTCCTGTGCAGTAAAATTACTCACTTCCTGAAGTTATACCTGTTTTTGTTTCTTCACATCCTCTTCATTTTTGATCGTACATGATGATCCCTGAAAAGAGAAGAGGCAAACCCTATTAAACATGATCGCACAAAACATGGATATTACAGTGGAGGGAGATCAGAAAGCAAAAGTGGAGGAGAGGCTGACAAGGTGGGCCTGTACGTCGTGGCCTATATATAAGTATAGATGTGATTGTCGGTGATACAACTTTATATAAGATTAAAGATAACTTATATAATAGATTACTTATATAGTTATTTATAATTATCTCTCATATAATTAATAGATCGTCTATACAATGGTACACACAATATAAAATTGTTTATAAGATTGTTTGTTTAATAGTAGACATTATCTTTCTCTGTTCTTCACATTGCCAAAAAATCGTATTTGGTATAGACTTACAGACAGCTGACATAGACCACCGTACAGAAGAAAAGATAATGCAACCATAGCAATATAACATGTAAGACATAAATACCGGACAGAAAACAGGTATCTTCTTTGCCATATCATCCATGACAGTGATCCCTATAAAGTCAACACCTCATCTATTTGGCTCAGGTCCTGTCAGTCGCATTAGATAAGTGGAGTGATAATGAAGTTGACTCACATGATAGAAGTTGGTGGAAACTCTCACGCCAATGCGATCTATGAGGCCTTTCTACCAGAGGGCTAGGCTACCGCAAACCACATCCAGATTCTACCCAGGAAGAGCGAGGGAGTTTCATCAGGTATTTGTGTGTCGATTGAGACCTTTCGTTTTCCTTTTGCTTGGTGCAATTTTCATTCAAGACCTGTTTGTTACTTTCTTTTAACAGCATTCTAACTGTACCTGTGTAATAATGGTTTGGTTATGTGCATCTCACGATGCAGGAGATCGGAAGAATTCATCTTCCGTTGTCTTAAAAAAAAAGGGCAAGGGTTTTTTGTAATGCACATATTAAATACTCACTATGTGCGCGAGTTAGTTTGCTGTTCTTTCTCAGCTCAAACCTCCTCATGATTCAGTTTAATGCTTGCAGCTTTCGGTTTCGATTGGTTTACCTAATTTGATTGAGCAAATGGCTGTTTACTTTGCAAAACTTATTCCGTAGAAGGCATTTCCGATTCGACGAAATGGTGCGTTCATGAATTCCGCATTGCCACTGCAATATTTATCGGTCACTACTGAGACATACCAATTTTCAATGTTTCAGGTCAAAATATGAGTTACAAGAATTTCTGAAGCCGAGCCTACGGATTGTTTCTAATCAGTCTAGCGAAGCTGGAAAGCATGCAGGCAGTGCCTCTCATTCTGATAGTTTTAAGAGCGAAGTAAGGCTGTCCCTGAGCTGCAAATTCGCATGATGCTCCTTTCTTCTCAGAGTGTTCTGAGACTCCCATTCTCTACTCTGCAGGTTGGCATGGAGGAGTTCATCGGAATATTGAATGTCAAGGTGATCGGAGGCGCCAATTTAGCCATCCGGGATAAGTCGAGCAGCGACCCCTATGTAGTCCTGACCCTTGGGCAGCAGGTGGTTTTTTGGTTGTGTTTAAGGATAAGCACGTAATTTTCTTCTACTAAATTTGATCATGGCATTGTTGTGTGCAGGAAGCACAAACTTCAGTAATCAAACGCAACCCGAATCTTGTCTGGAACGAAGAACTCTAGCTCTCTGTTCCCCGGCAATACGGGCCTCCGAAGCTGGTGATTAGTAACACACATAATCTAAACTGAGAAAAACTATGAATGTGTTCATTTCACCCGATAAACGCGTCTGTTGAAGCAGATGGCAAGAGCTCTGCCATTCATTTAAGATAGGGTGCAAAAAGTACATCAAAGGTTTGAGGCAGTTACACCGTCAACATTTTTAGAAAATATGACAACATAGTAGAGAGGAAACTAGCGTGTTAACGCTACTGCCCCAACATGGCTTAATAAAATGACAAGAGGCAATCTAAAAGGTGTACCATTGCCATCCATGGTGATGAAGCCAAAAACTGGTCATCAGACTCCAACAGCTCATCTAATGCGTCAGAGTGGAACCGTGACAATGGTTCCAGTGTAAAGCACCGATCCATCGGGGGGCACTCGATTGTACAGCTTCAGCCTTTGTTGAGCAGAGGTAGTAGCAGACAAGACAAGACTACTTGTTGACCTGCTCTTGATGTTCGAGGCATGCAGTTAGTTCCATGTTTGTCACCCAACAGCTTGGTGACCCGAGAGACCTGATCAGGAGGTGGCGTGATCAGCGATATCATTCATGCTTGTCCCAAACATGCATTCAGGTACTTGATAAGGTGCTGCAGCATGTACACCCATGACCTTGTAGTTTTTGTCATGTAATTGTCAATCAGATGGTTGAACCTGCAGAAGAAATGAGGATCCCGTGTAATCTGTGCGGTACTCCCGTGCGTTGATTTCTTGAAATGTCGTTGACAAATTTGCCAACCTCCTGGAACCTGCAGAAATGATTAATGAATGAACGTTCGCTATTCTCACTAATGCATGGACCACGCAATTCTCCAAACATCTTGAGTGATGAGACTGAATACGGATTGAACTTTGTGATAAACACTGTCAAAGATCCTACTGTTTCTTTTCTTCCATATATTCTAAAAGGTGTAGACAAACACTGTCGAAGATCGTTTCTTTTCTTCTATACTCCTCTAAAAGGTGTAGACAAGTACTCCATCAACCTCTTTTCAGTGCTGCTTCGGGATGCGTGGACAGACACATTCCCATCACCAAGCTTGCCAACATCCCAGGCTGTGGCATGTTTAGGCTAGTGTGCATCCATTTGAGTAACTTGACCAAATTTCTCTTGCATCCCAGGCTGTGGCATGCTCATGCCTTAGCACTGTTTTGTTGCAAAAATTACTTTATTTGATTAACATGAACATGAGCAATCCTGGGCCTGGCACTGGCAAGGGTTGAGAGATTTGAATAAGCTTAAATCGTTCATCTGAAAAAAGGCAACCCAATTAACTGCTCTTGCTGCTTCAGAGATTCGGCCCTTCTGCATTTTTTTAAAATGTTTGCAAAGACGCGTTTTTGACTCAAACCTGTGTCGAACAGACGATTTTTATGTGATTTGGGAATTTCTGAGTATCGTTTTTCAGATTCTTGTAAAAATTGTTCCATTCGTCAGGTCAGAATGTCAGATCGTAATCAATTCTATAGGTAAGAATATAATCTTCTGATCAGTTACTTACTCGCGTTTTCGCCTGCAACAGATCTGCTGCCCTCACGTAATGTTTTCACATCAATTTTCTTCGTGAAATTCTCTCCATAAATCCATCGTTCGTTTCACAGAAAAACTCAACAGAAAATAAGGATTTAGCAAAGCTCCAGATCTCAGCTTCATTTAAGATCTAAAACTTTTAGACTAAAATAAAGTAAATTAAGTTTATATTTTTGATCTAAAATGTAAACAAGATAATCCATCTAAATACTTTTAGTATACTCACAACTTTTAACTTCGTAAATCTGATGAAACTAAGATAAGACTCAAGAGGGCGCAATGCTCAGTGGAAAGAGAAGTCGTTTTTATGGTTTCAAGGCTCACGGCAACAGATGCCACCACTGCCAAAACCTGTTTAACTCATCATCGCATTGCATCTCACAGAGTTGACGATGAACAATCGAGGGAAAAATATTCTTTTGCATTGAGAAAAAAAATGCGCCGCCCTAAAAAAAAAGGCAGTAGCACACGAACAGATGTAAGGGAGAAAAAAATGACAACCTGAAATCGAAGGCTAAGAAAACAGAGAGGAAATCGATCGATGCAGAAGATGATCGAAGGCTTCAGTGTGTGTAACAACATGAAATCGATCAGCGGCGACTGAATCAATCGCCTCACCGAAATCCGCTAAGATCCTTTCGGACCTGAATCATCACAAGCCCTCGCCTCCATCTAACCACATGAATCAGTACAGAACAAAAAAATTAAGAAACGAACGAACCAAGACACCAACAAATTGGCGGAAACAAATAATCGCATCGAATGGAATCAGCGGGTAGAAGATGAGCTCCGGGCGAATTGCGGCTAGGGTTTGGGTCCTGGGTACTGCCTGGGGCATCGGGGTTGATATATATAGGGGCAGAACCGGAGCTAGGGTTTCTTCGATGGAGGCCGGGACGGCGAGAGGAATCGGTAAAAATTATCGGGCGGGCTTCCGCTGGGCCGTGCGTTTTCGATAGGGGTGGGAGTGGGCCCTTCCGGTCCGGCCGGCCCATATTGTTCAAACATGTCAAGGACCCAGGACGGGAAGGCCCAGGTATTGGACGGACTGTTCGCTGTTGTGCTAAGTACGTGTTGCATTCTACGGTGAGCTAGCCGAATTTTCCACCCAACTGTATGGCTAAAATCTACCTAGAGCATCAAGGATGTCCATCTTCCTCGGAATGAAACCTCAAAATTCTACCTAGATCTTCATAGTCCATATTAAGGGTGTGTTTAGTACAGCTCTAACTCCGTTAAATCCGTGGATCTAATGGAGTTAGGTATTTCTAACTCCATCAAATTCGTGGAGCTGAAACTGTTGGAACATTAAGAGTGCGTTTGGTTACATGCATCAGGTGAACGGAATGGGATGGTACAGGATAGATGAGTGATACATGCGTTTGGTTGAGTGTATGGAACCATCTCATCCGTGACGGCGGGTGACGCGATTAGAGCATGATCAATAATTTTTTTTAAAAAATCTGATAGTATTTCTCGATGTTCCCTAATATGCAGTACCGTCGTTCGCCAATTCGCCGAACCATTCGGTCCGAACGCATCTCGGTCCTCGTCTCGGGTCGTCGTCTCCTCCACGCGTTCGTCTCGTCTCGTCTGGCGAAGGCTAGCGGGGATGATCTGGCGACGCGGAAGACTGGCGCGAGCCTACCGGTGGTGTTGTCGGCTCGCCAGATGCAGATCCTTCATGGTCTTGCCGATCTTGAGGGTTGCGGCGGCCGGATCGGGCAGAGCTGAGGAAGCGCTGGCGAAAGAAAAGCGGAGAGATGCGGATGGTGTCCATTGTGCATGTGCCATGTTGAGATGATTATTATGTTGGTGATAGCATGATGGATTTCGCTGATGCAATGCACTCGTGTGAGTGGTTGCATGGATTGACTTTGAGTCAAGTCGTGCTTGTGCCGCCATGTTTCGCCATTTTCATCTTCGCTGAGGAGGTCGCCCACAACTATCCAGGAGTGCTCTCTTGAGCGACGTGTTGGAGTACCGAAATAAAATCATCTTCGGCGCTGAGGAGAGGTCGCTCCACAACATCCAGGACCTCCTCGGCGCCGCATCTCGGCATCCTCAACCGCGGCCACCTCCCGTAGGTAGGTTGAAGCTTACGAAACACCACGAACTCCGAGCCTAGCTCCAAAGCCCCATGGGTATCTCGCCTCTTTCGGTTTCCTTTTCTTTGTTAGATTGTAAGATTTGGTTCGTTTCTGTTTCGGTGAATGGTTACTGATATGCGGCATAAATTGGTGTCGATTGTTCTTGTGAACTACTCCATATGCCGAGTTGTTTCTGTATGTAAACTGCAGAACATATATACTGCAATCCAGAAGAAAAGAAATTGCCCCTATGACTTTTATATCACCGAATGATGTCTCTGAACAGTTGTTATTCTTCAATTCAGTTTGAGATGTATGGTTCTGAAAAGTACTGTTGAAGGAAGAAGCAGCTTCGATGCTGTCTGATTTGCTACCGCACTACATACTTTTTCTCTGAATCAATCGGTTAATATCGTATGTAGATAAATCGTCATAATTCAGACATCTCCAGTGTCTGATTATTGGTTGTCTTCTTTGGGGAAAAAAAAGAAAGATTGCTGAAGAACTCGTGGGTGAAGTCGGTACAAAATTCTTTGTGCAGAAATGAAAGATCGATATGTTCCGATTCTGCCGTGCCGGGCTGAATTGTATGCATGCACAAAGAAGTGATATTCAGGCAACCAAACATCATCCCGTACCATCTCGTACCATTCCATCTAAGCAACCAAACAAAATCTTGTACCGTCCCATTCAGGCAACCAAACACCCTTCCTGTACCATTCCATCCAGGACCATCTCATTCATCCTGTACCATCCCATTCCGTTCACCCTGATACAGCGAACCAAACGCACCCTAAGAGTATTTAGATGGACCATCTTGTCTACATTTTAGACTAAAATATAAACTTAATTCACTTTATTTTAACCTATAAGTTTCAGATCTCAGATGGAACTGAAATCTGAAGCTTGTTCTCCAGGATGAAAATAATTGAAGAGATATTTTCATACTTTTTTTTACAGTCGCGTAAATATTAAAATATATATAAAGAGTAGATGATAATTACCTACCCCTTCGCAACTTATATTGCCAAGATAAAAGTTGTCTACTGTAAAGCAAATTATTATAAATATTTATTTGTGTACCCGCAGGATTTCCTGCTGCGGCCGTTGCCTTCATCCGCGCCGAATACTCTTCGTGTTCCATCCTGATCTGCCCTACTTCTGACGGTAGAGCTTTATTCTCCTCCAACAATTTTCGGACTTGTCTGTCATGATCCGCTGCCATATCGTCCAAGCATGCATCATGGTTTCTTGCATCAGAGATAAGCGACCGGGCATCATGCGGATCCTGTGAGGAAGTCTTGGATGCATAGTTATTGATTTGCTGTAAAACCACGTGAATCGTGAATCATATTGATTCATCGAATCTGAACCGGTTTAGTGTATATGGTTTGTATTCGCGGTAAAAATTAAAATAAAAGATAACGAACTGCGAACCTGAATCCTATACTACAACTTAAACAACCATGTTTAACTTTGCTTTGATGTGAGATGATGTGAGATGGGTAACGAATGTGTGATCGGCCAACAAACAATACACCGGCCAGCCTAACCTTGTTCATCGTCGTATCCAAGCTATCCAACCTGAACTTTCAAATTTTGGTTTCGGATTATATCTCGGAGGTGACCGAAATCCGAAATTTTGGCGAGATCTTGGAATTTTAGACAAAATCCAAACGAAATCTAAAAGGCAAAATTCAAATATACAATTTTTTGAACTGGGATTTTTGAAATTTCAGTCGAAATTGCCAAAATCTCAGTAAATTTTACCAACGAAAAATAGTTCAAACCACGTTAGAAAATTTTGAGACTTTTTGTGGATGGTCCTGACGCATCATTAATGTTTCCATAAAATTTTTAGATGATGATCAAGTTTGAGGAATTTTTTAAAATTCTTGATAGTTCTATTTTAGATGATGATCAAGTATTACAATGGGATAATTTTTGATTAAGCAACTAAAACAGATTTATAATTTTTGAAACTTGAGAAGTGTTATAAGGAAATTATTAAGCTCTTCTAAAAATTTTGGATCATGATCACACTCGAGCGAATTTATAAAATTCTGACAATGTTACTATCTCATTTATGTTCTTTTTGTTTTTGATTTTTTTTCAAACGTAACAAATGAAGTCCAATTATTTTAGAAATTTTTTTGTATAATTCTAGGCTACTAGAGATGGTACCATAAATTTTTTAGAGCATGATCAAGTTTGTAATTTTTTAAAAAAATCTGATAGTGTTTCTATTATTTTTATAAAATGTCTCAAATATTTGTTTTTAAAATATTTTCATAAAATATGGTATTCTTAAAAGGTATTATCCCAAATACGGTCAAACTCGGTCCTAAAAACTTGAAATTAGGTCAAAATACCTCAAAATTTCATGGATGCCGAGTATTACCAGGTGAAAGCACATGAAAGTAAGGGAGCCTATGACTAATTTTGATGGTCTACTTGCATGGCAGTATTATTTTCTACTTTTCTTCTTACATCTTAGTCCCAGTTGCTAGTTCCTAAACTTGCTGATTTATCGTCATAGCGCTATGTCTCTGCTTCTTTTCTGGCGTTATGGATACTGAGGGGAGGGGGGATTCGTCTAGCCGGAGGTGGGGCTAGCACCCCAACCTGCCCCAATAGTGGATACGCCCCTGAACTTGTCCTTGATGCAATGAAGCAGCTTCAGCCTTCATGGAGTCTTGCCGATCTTGAGGGTTATCGAGGGTCGGCCGAAGCAGAGTCTGAGGAAGCCGATCGATCGGCAGACCAAAGGGAAAAGAGATGCGTGGCGGTGTCTGTTGGCTTGGGCGGGCATGTTTGGTTTGTTTTTAATAGTAATCGATGTTTGTTTTACTAAATTTTGATAGTGTTGGCCAAATTTGACAAGTACTTAGTTTGCTACTAAATTTGGTAAGCATTTAGGCCATGTTTGGGACATCTTTTGATTGTGTAAATTTTGAATTCTCTAAGAATCGGGTGAGCAATAGCTTCTGATTCTCCAAGAATTTGAGAAGGTTCTCCCACAATTAAAAACATATTTGTACATAAAATCGGAAGCCTTAGTTTGATACCAAATCTTAGCAAGACTCCCCTTTTCCTTGGTTCTCTAGTTCATTTTCTTACCAATCTTTGGCTAAAACATTATTAGCTAATTTGATAACTAAATTTTGGTAATGCTAAAGTTTGGTAAAGTTTAGTGAGGCAAATTTGTCATCAAACCAAATAGGCCCTTGGTTTTGCCATTCATGGTTTTGCAAGGTCGGCCTTATTAGTTTACTTAAAAGGATTATTAAAACAACATCTCTACGAAGTAATACAACTCCAAACGCTGTATATATTGTGACTGAACCCAATTGAGAAATCGGCAAATAGAGTAGAGGATTATTGTGTGGTAGTCATTTAACAGTTGGAACACCATCATGAAGACAGATACTGCATGTGTCAGCCAAATTTCCCATTTCATTGGTTTACACCTGAAATAAAATCGCGGAGCTGAACTCCAAGTCTTCTTACGCGGTTCGAAATGTGAAACAAGCTACCAGTACTCTTTGGAAAGCAAAACTTGCTTACCAGTTACAACTTTCGTTTTTCTTTTTAAACATTTTAACAACGCGCTATAAACAGAAAGAATAAGGCATCTCGACTTACACGTATATTATCTGCACACCAAAGAATAATACGAAACCAAGACCAATCTTTGCGACCAAACTTTCGCCTCGGCATATCAGATCTTCTCAGCAGAATTACCAGCAGAGACCATCTGAAAGTTGCACAGTTCTTCTTCCCACGCCTTAACAGAGGATAGATCGGGCGTCGATCACCGACTGCGGTGGATCCAGGTCCTTGTCCTGGAGAGCGTTACCCAGCAGCTTTTGCATTTCTGATGCGAAGACGTCATCTAGGATCTGCACTTAACTCCTCAGGGTTAGTAGATTGGTACACCATATAATACCTATTTCATCATTCACATATGGTTACGACTCACGAGAAGGCCATGTTGTTGTTCAGAGATTGCATTGAGTTCTAGAATTCCGTATGGAAATAACTTGTTGTCGCTTGAAAGAATTGGAACTAAACACTTAAATGTGACTTTCATGGTTCTTTGTGAATTTATCTCAAGTTCTCAACCATGAACTGATTCGAACTTGATACGCACTGTAGACATATGTAAATCATGAATTTATCTTAGAATAAAAACTTATGTGCAGTAATCTTTCCATATAACGATTTTAATAAAAAATAGTTTTCACTTCTTATAGAATTGCTTCCCCAATACACGTTTATTCTTGGTGTGGAGTGTGGGCTTACCCCTAAAGCGTAATCAGATCCTCGGTACCAAATCCTGTTCTCCTTTCTGCTCTCGAGAAATCTCAACACAATCTGCCAAAATCAAGTTGATATATAAGTGCAAATTGTTAACGCAAGGAAAACTCCAGAGTTGTTTTTGTTTTTCTCAGATTTACCTGTCCCAACCTGTCCCAGAAACCTCGGCAAATAGCAACGAATATTCTGCTAGAAAAGACCTCATGGAGATTGTGAATTGAATCTGAGAGCTGGACACGGAGAGGCTGCATCCTTTCGCGTATCTCACTTTCACCTTCGGTCTCTCTTGTTTCTTCAAGAATCCGTTTCAGCCTCGTAGTTCGGTTAGCTTGTGTCTGAAATCAACAACAAAAATTTATGGCCTTTGTCCATATGTAAACTGTCTTCGTTAACATTGGATAAAGAGCATGATATTAGTGTAAATACTGTGTCAAATCATTCTTACATTACTGACAAGCTTCTCCACTATTGCTTGCAGGTATTTCTTGTACTTCTTCCTCAACATGACTGTGATGGAGTTCATTTGCTCTCCAAAAACTGTATTCCCGTTTTTTACGGTTAGATATGCTGCCCATGATTTGAGAATATCTTCAACTCGGCAGTGTAACACATCTAGCATTCTTTTAACTGTTTTCATGAATGTTCCTAACTGTGATGAAGAATAGTCAACTGGTCATTAATGAACACACTGCACCAAACTGCGCTAATATAATGCAAGAATATGTACCTGGTTTGGCACGACATATGGAGCTATAGATTGTCTTCTTGTCAGTCTTTGAACCTGCTTCTCAAAAATTTGTGGTATGCCATCTCTGAGAGGCATTAGGGTCTCCATGCATTGCTTCTCCAGTGCCTTCATAATTTCTCTTTCCACATCAGCAACAGCCTGGATAGAAAAGAAATTTCAACTGAGTCCATTGCATCAGAAGCATGGGAGCTGATTCAAGGAGTGCAAGTGTGTGCATACACTCTCCAAGCTCATCAGATATTGAGGCCATCTGTTGATAACCACTCCGTACTCATTTATGCTTTCTTTTATTTGCTCATATATTTGCTCAACAAATGGTGAGGTTGTTGACACTGCAGGGCATGGTATCTGCAAAGAGAGATGAGGGAAATAAATAAGGAAGTTCAACTGCTAAGGTCAGCCATGCTATCTGTTTTTTTGTCTAGTACGTGTTTATGATCACCTTCTCAGCTTTGCAATCATCAAGTAAGTGCAACCGGGTATCTTCAATCCACACCATGATGTAGTCATGAAACAACTCCCTTGAAACCACACCCCCATGAACAGGTCTACAATTGTATAAATGTAACAAAATGAATCAGCTAAACACAGTTAGTGCTAAATAGTGAGCCAGCTAAAATGAACGTTAAATTGGAGAAAACAGCAACAGTAGATGATCAATTATTTAGCATTTCAGCTGTATCTTACCTCAATTGCCAGGAGTCGAGATCTCTCTCGAAATCAGCAGTTGCAATGAGCAGTTCAGCAACATGTTGTTGCGGTCTTGAAGGGGGACTTGCAGAGAGAAAACACTTCAATCGTTTGCAGAGTTCTGTACTATAGAGGGATGCTGCTATGTTTGGCAGATCTATCGAACTAAAAGGGAAAAAAATGTGAGGGAAGTTCTGAGTATATAAACCAGAAAAAAATCCTTTCACCAGAGCGATCATAATATGCTACCTTGGAAGTATATTCTGATTGTGAATCTTGATGTCTGCTTGAATTTCGCAACTTATGTTAATGCATAGTGTCTTCATTTTGAGATATGCAGCGGAAATAGTCATAGGGTCTATAAGGAGGCTGTCATTATTGCTTGACATAAATTCGTCTGTCTCAATCATATGCCGCCTGCACCTCTTTGCAGCAGCAGTCTGTAAAGGAGGTTTATGTTGTTCAGTTCTGTCTATACAACGAAACAACAAAAATCATATACTATACTGGTATACCCGTCGCTTCTGCTAGCTGGAATGCAAATATGTCATATATTTTCTTTTCAGAGTAAGTTTGCACCATAGTTGAATCAGTGAAATATGTTTTCCAATATATTCTTGATTCGCATGCATGGTTCGCTTAAAAATAAATATGTGAAGTATTCCAACTGGACAAAAAAAATCTATGTAAAACAAGTCCTTTAATTTTGCAGTCAAAAACTACATTATCCTTTAAACATTCACATAGTATAGTTGGATGAAAAAGAAAAGATATTGACCTATCACATTTGAAAAATAACATGTTGCTTAAAGTATGTCTCTGACCTGCAAATAGTTCCTAATTATGTTCTGTGCTTCATTGGAGAGTATATCATGCAGTACACTGAATATCTGAACTGCTGGTGCCAAAGCTGGTGCAGCACAATCTGATATGGGACCAAATAGGTCTGACAAGCCAGTAGGAGAGTGCTCATCCAATGACTTGTAATTTTCGAACACAACTGCAAGGAGACTGTTGATCCGATCTTCACAGTCAAGTAGTATACTTCTCTGTAAATAAATAAAAAATAAGCAAGGCTCCATAACTGTTGTTTAATCTCTGCCATAAATCTATCTACTTATTATTGGAGAGAAGAATTGTGTAAATGTGTTCATTTGCTGCAATAAACGATGCCAAGCGAATTGCGTTACCAATGACATGAACAGAAATGAAATTTTAGTATATATCCTGTCTGCTAGGACATTTTTAACTCAATGATGCATGGAGCTTTTTTAACTAAATGATTACCTCTTGTCTCGTTAAAGCCCTATCGTCCCGTGCTTTCATGACAGGGAGAAGCAGTTCGTATGTAAGTTCCAAGCAATCCTTTGTTGGCGTAGCCAAATTCATAATGTAAGACAAGTACCTGTAAAAAGTAGTAGACAAAAATATCATGTTCTGCTATATACACTGGTCGTCATTGACTGTATGCAACTAAACAATATACCACCTCAATTTTCTATATGCGTCTGATACCCCATAGTAATCAGAAAATTCGTCCAACAGCCATTTCCATGAACCACTGATATGAAGCATTTTGCTGTTGAAATTTTGAGCTCTCATTGCTGCTTCCAGAACCATGTCATACACAATTGTATCCACAGCTGGACCACCTTGCAGCATCTATTTTAACGATACCATGTAAGGTTAAGACAGATGTTGCATTTTTGCAGATCCATAATTGTCTGTGTTGGAAAAGAAAAGAACCAACCTTTGCAGATCCATAAACGTCGGAAGACATGGACAAATTTATACAAAGCTGAATTTTGCCCACACATTCTTGATCGTCAAGGTATAGAGGCCACCACCTAATGATTTCCTCTTGCTGTTTCCAAATGTGTACAAATGAGAAATGGCTTTTAGTTCTTTCCAACATGATCATGAATCAACTGTACCAATGAGGGTGAGCAGTACATACATGGGTATCAGTGAATGATGAAACTTGAATTTTTGCACGGCCTATGACAACCCTATTGTTATCTTCTACTTCAACCAGAATAACATCCCCCTGGCTCTCTAGATAACTGAAGAATAAGTGTTAATAGATGGTTCAAGAACAAAGATGAGTATTTTTAAATTCCATTAATAGAATGAATATGCAAGTGTATAACAGAATCATAACTAGGGTAGAACTTACAAGAGTTGAGATTCACCAGTCCCCGGCTTCAAATATTGCGGAGAAATAGAATCTCTGTGGCGACCTTTGCAGGAGCTTTGCAATTCTAACATGCATGTGAACATTCCTGCAAGTATGACACTGTGTCACTTACAATGGAAATAAACTCTGGCAGGTGCAAGCCATAGAAAAATGGAAGTGTTCTCTTAACCTTCAGGCAAAGATGTCGACGACGTGGATGTCAACATAGTAACCTGGCTCTTCACAATTTTAGAAATCTGTCTGACATACTCGCTACCAGCTTGCATGTAGAGGTTTCTAAAGGATGATGTTGCCCGAAGCTTTGGTCTTTGAGGTACGACACGTATCTTTTTTACTGTTAGCAAACATTAAGGATGTGAGTGTAAAGCATTAACGATTTGAACCATGCCTAACTAGAAAGAATTTAATAAATGATTCTGTACAGAAGTTCTTGCTGATGCATACCTTCGATCTCAATCTGTTTAACAAGTTTCCTTCCCCTCATGGTACAACTTCCATCCTTATCAGAAGCATGTTTTCCATCATCTTGATTCTTATACCTCGGATGAAGCAAAAATTTCTGTATTCTATTCACCAGAAAGAACTCATAAGCTGCGTGCTCAAAGGCAAATTGTGGTCAAGTAACAGAATGCTAGATTACTCAGAACATAAATTCATGCATAGCTGTTGCATACCCAAAGGCGCTTCGCAGCACCATGCACTCGTCACGAAGGAATTCTGGAGCCTCCATGCAGTTTCTTGCCCATGCATTCAGACAAAGCCGGAAGCACGCATCGTATGCAACAAAAGATTGCCATGCATTTTGGACACTGACAAGTAAAAGAACAACACATAAGAACAGGAAGAAGACAATAACGTCTACAGATGGGCAAGCTCACGGGTAAATCCAAACGCACTTAGTCGTGAAGCTCGGTATCTGAGCTAGTAAATTGTTCTCGACGTATGGCACCTGAACACCATCTTCCTGAACAATTGATCTGAATTGCATTTTTGTAACAGGGAAAGAGCAGACATTAGCTTGAACTATTCCAACGTGTAAATGTTAGAACACCTCAATTTACAATGTCCAGCTGTTGTACCTCGTAGGAAGCTCATGAACATCTTGAGCCAGTATATCCGCCACTGATGATACCCCAGTCCTCTCCAGGCCTCCTTTCGTTTCAGCTGTTTGCACAAAAATGTAATGGTCTTAATCACTTCTTCCAGGCAAACAAAAAAAAATCAAAATGTGTTTGCATTACGAAGTTATCCGGTGCTCTCACCAACTGTGTCAAAAATGGCCTCTTCCCCATCTCCCGCAATTGGAGGGGCACTGGGTGTCCCCAAATACTGAAACTTCTGCTCACCAAAATAATGTTCCTGTATCAAGAAAGAAAGTTGCTTCTTATTTTTGACAACACAATTGCGCACCTATGCAAGCTTCGAATTACCAAAGATGCATAAATATGAAAATAGTAGACCACACAGAGTTCAATAATCACCAATGTTATCCTTACATGCGACATGGAGTCCACAGGATCTTGACCACCGGAGCATTTCCCAGCGAAAGCGCTCGCCGCCCGCACCTCGACCCGCAGGTTCTCCTTCGACTGCCCCCGGACCAGCCCGCCGCCCCTCTGACTCAACTGCGACGTGACCTCGTCGTCAGTCACGCCGCCGTACAGGTTCCTCGCCCTCCGGAACAGGCTGGAGTCGCTGGAGCACACGCCGTCCTCCTCGACCGTGTCGGAATAGTTGCCGTAGCCGCACTCCTCGGGCACCCCCCACGACGCGACGCTTTCCTCCTCGGAGTCCGCGGCCAGGAGCACGGAGTGGCGGCCGAGGAGCCCCGAGTGGCGCGTGCCGGTCCGCACCGGGGGCAGGTTCTTGGGGGAGAAGAGGCTGCCGGCGCACGCAGCCCTGTACAGCGCTGGGCTCTTCGGTGCAGATATCTGCCCTGCCGGCAGCCGCTCCGCCAGCGGCGACCTCGCCGCTGCGGGAGCCTCCGTGTCCTGCTTGATCCAGCTGATCGCCGACTCGTCGAGGCCCTCCGTGAACATCATCGTCGCACGCGGCGGCGGAGGAGCTGGGATCTGGAGCGATCTGGCCGCAGATTGGGGCTTTCGCGATTGGGGAATTGGCGGATTGGTGGCTTTGGGGTTGGGGGATTGGCGAGGAGAGAAGTTGGTAGTACCGTAGTAGTAGTAGACTAGGAGGAGGTAGTGGGGGAAGCGGGGGATTGTAACGGCTAGTTCCTCGGGCGCGGGGTTGAACGGATCTGGCTGAGCTGGTGGCCGCGGCGGGCTGGGCTGGACTATTGGGCTCAGGTGTCCGTCCAGGCTGAACTTTGGTTGGGACTACGTTTATTCCGCACATGCTATATTTTTGCGAGAAGGCCCTTGATAAAGGGGAGCGTGGGGTCCACATGGCAGTAACCTAATGACAGGGTGTCGTTATGATAGAGGATCTATAATCGGATAAAGGGATATCGCTGAATCTCTGGTATCCTCGATAAAAAATAAAACGATTGTGTCTTTCGCCTCTTTTACTTCAGCCATCAGTGAAAAGAACCCCATTTCATCTCCTCCCCGGGCATTCGATACGCTTTGTTGATGATTACTACATTATTTACCTTGAAGATTTTACCATTTAATTATTTAAGATGATGCATAGATCGATAATTATTAATGAAGAATCGATGGTCTAGAGGATTATGTGATGAACAAGATCAAGTGTTGTACTCCTTCTCTATTAGTTTTTACCGTTCGAGGATTTTTGACTAAGTCAATATATTGTGTCAAATAAAACGCCTAACTTTTTCACATGTTTAGAGCCCACTTGATACCCTCGCTAGTCGCCCTTTAAATAAACATGACTGGTCGACAACCAATTAAACCCAGCGATGGTCGTTTTGTGTGAGATCAGCAATATGGAGTAGTAATAACATTAAAGAGAACATACCTAAAGCTAATAAGAAGGTAGTAAGCTCCAGCCTCCAGGTATATGCATTAACCGAATGGTTTAGACACCTCAATCTAAAATGGCCGGCAAGATTTTTCTTGTTCTTACTTAGAAGTTCGTAACACCGATAATCAGCGTTCAACGATGATTATCCATGAACATCTTTCATGTTTTCACTGTCTACAGATACTAACAGTGACGCAATCAGAAGAAAAATAGAGAGGGTCCTCGATGTTATTAAGCTTTCTTGCATACATAGTGAGGCAACCAGTGCGACACATTAAATACTACCGAAAAAATGCTGCGCAACTAAAGTGTACTAAGGCTATTCCCAGTACATAGTAACATACTCATTTAATGCATGCCACATAAGCATTTTTGATGATGTGGCAAGAGAGTTAAGAGGGGAGAGAAGAAAGTTGTATCTTGAGGTAGATACTACTTGGGCACGAAATCATAGACATTGAAACTTGAATTATCTAAGTGGCCCACAATTCATATTCTTATACACATCTAGCATTTAATTATCTTGTGAGGACTAAGAAACAATTCATAATACCATGCATTGGGATAGTTGTATCTTTTATAATAATCTCTACTATATAAAGTGAGAGTTTCTTCTCACGTCACTTCATCAAAATTACCCATCTTTGCTACTGCTCTTTAATTACCCACCTTTGCCACTGCTCTTTAATTACTCAACTTTGCCACTATTAGTGCTAGCTCTTTGTAAATAAATTTTTTATCGCAAATTGAGTTTCCGTTGCAACGTACGGACACATGGCTATCTATTGAATTTAGGTCTTCTCTATAGGAAAACTGCAACTTAGACCCTATATCGTAATTTCAAAAATGAAGCCTTCCGTCATATGGAAATTTGCAAAAGGCACCTTAAAATCTTTCTGATTATTATGGTTTACTCTTGTAGACTTTATATAATTGCTAAAAATTATTGTTCTGTTGCTTTAATTCGTTTGTAACTTATACTTTCAAGTACAAAAGCTTTTGCATATGAAAATTTACAAATTGCACCTTAAACCTTTTCTTATTATCACGGTTTAGTCTTTTAGATTTTTGACAAGTATTGTTTTTCTACTGTTTTTAATTCATCTGCATGAACGATTGTTGTTCCGTTGTAACGTACGGGCACTCGGCTAGTATCATATAACATGGCAGTTTTAGATATTGTGACAAGATATAACGCACTGTGAATAGCCTAAGAAAACGACAGTTAAAACCGTGTTCTAACCTCGTTGCACACACTCTTTCCGTACGCCACTGGATACTAGCATACGTTAGCTGTTGCTCAAGTCTACCACCACCTGAGAGCTTTCCTGTTCTCTGGACACCCCAGCACCACACTTCGGCACTGACGTCATATAACCTATAACTGTAACCAGTTAGAATCTGCGCGTTGCCACAAGCAACTCCTCAATTTTAACAGAGAGACTAATTTTTTTAAAAAAATTAATTGTAGCTATGGTACTGTAGAAACAGGCATGTGTAGCAGCAGCCCAGCAGCAATCAAAACGGACATTTAAAATATACCGTAGAAACTACGGTGCCAAGCATGTGGTGGCAGCCGGCTAAGACAGCCATATCTCTTTGACAATAGTAAGTTTATATAGATCACGAGTATAATAACCTAGCACTGATGCATACACGGAATCGCAGCTCTCTTATTTCAACTGTTCTGACATGCACCAGGCCCTCTTCCTGCTCATAATAGTAGTATGTAGTTAGCAGTTCCCATCCCAAACTCAACTAGCAGTCAATATCTGCCTATTCAATAAGACAACAGGATGATTTGTGTTCGAACGTCCGATATATTATTTATTTTTTCAGACGCTTACAATATTTTTTTTCTACGTGTGCAATATTTTTTCCTACGAGTATAATATTTTCTTTCAATAACAGTATAAACAGTAGAAATATCGGCACAGTAAACAGATGTTGCACACGTTGAACAAAAATGTTGCACACGTTGAAAAAAATGTTGCAAGAAAGCGTTCAACAGAATGAACAATACATCGGACGTCCGATTGCTAACACTCGCCGTAAGACAAGCTATGACAAAGTAGCGAGATTAAGAATACAAAGGAGCATGAGTTGTACAAACACGTTCATGGATGTAGCTAGTGGTTTAACTACACACAGAGAAGGAAGGTGTGAGGAGAGTGAAGTGGTATAGCCATGGGAGGAGGTGGGAGCTGTATGGGAGGATTTGTTGGAGGTAACTGCGTGAGAGGTGCATGGGGAAATTATGGGGATGGAGCAGCGGACGAGGAATGACCGGATGGGGCAGCAGAGGGCCAAGGGCTGTTTCACACAAAGCGCACCACCGATGGAACTATGGAAGGACACGTATCCTCTACGCTGATGCAGCTGATGTGTGGGCCCGTGTTTAGGATGATTTTAGTTTTGGATTTTCCTCTCTAGAAGTCTGGAGCTATTCTAAATTGCTGATTTCTTAGTAGTTAGAGGCCAAAAGTTAGTAGTCTATTTGTATTAGGAGAAGCTAAAAGTCGAAAACTGATTTGGGTTAACTTCCTACAGTTTTGATGTGTTGGAGTTCTAACTTTGCTATTAGAGTTAAAGAAAATTACCCTCTCTTACCAAGTATAAAATCCCAAACCTCACCCTCTCATTCTCGTTCCCAACCTGCACTCCGCACACCTAAAAGCAGACTAAAAGCTATACTGCTAAGCACCAAACCTCTTCACCCCATCTGCTCAGCCATGTAACCTTTCAGCTATACAGCTCAACCGAAAGCTAGTTTTTAAAAAAAACTACAGACATACCAAATAGGGTTTAATACAAGTACATGCTAGGCATAGCTGTAGGTTTTCTGAGAAGTAATTGTCGAATATCTAAATATAGAGTATGAGCATGCATCAAAAACTCAAAAACTATACTATATATATTCAAGTAAGCATATGAAAACTCTGGATATCGCTGGTCCAATTCTATGGGATAAGATATACACGGAGAGGGTATCTCCATACAGGGAAGGACTCAATCGGTTTCCCATTACGAGGAAACCACTCAAGTAAACCTGGTATCTAAAAGAGTTTGGATATGCTGCAAAAATTACACGATGATAGACTCCTTATCGGTTACGATTTAACATCCCAAACCGACTACAACTCGACCAGAGACAATGCTACCCCAACTATAGGACGAGGATAGGCATCCTCAGGAGGATAAGCAATTCTCAGATTACAAGCCATCCAGAACTAGACAAGCGAGAAGACCTTTTGAGCAATGCGTCCAAGAACAGGCGAACTACGCTTCGTCAAATCCTTAGCCGTAGCTTAGCCACCCCCAAGCTCAATCTTCATTGTAATTAGAGCTAGGCGTTCCGCTTCGTACTCTGTTTATCGACTCCATACATCATTCATACAGAGTAGGGTATTACTCTATCCAGAGGTCCGAACTTGTCTATATTGTGTGCCTCCGATTTCATACCTGACTTTCCTAATTTGAAGGTACCCGAAGCTATAAGTTTATTGTCGATTGCTAACCTTCGAGAATAATATTTGGCTTAGTTGTATGCATGGTTAAAGGGCTGAACGACTAGATCAAAAAGGATTGTTTGGGGACAAAGTTTTACAAAACCATAGTTTTGCAAAACCATGGTTTGGGAATTGTCTTGGCATAAAAAATATGGTTTTACCAAACCCCATTAAAACCATGGTTTTTCTTGGAACTCTCAACTGTTTGGCTACAAAGTTTTGGGAGTTGTTTTGGTGCCAGCGCTCAGAAAAATTTGCCCAAGACCAAAGTTTCCAAAACAGAGAAAAAACCATGGTTTTGTGAAAACCATGGTTTTTAAAACAGAGTTTTTTGAAGAGCTACCAAACACCTCATGGTTTCTAAAACAGAGTTTTTCTCTAAAACCATAGTTTTATCTAGAAACTATGAAAAATCTTGTTACCAAACAGACCCTTAGTGTTTGCAGGACTGAACTTTAAATAAGCTAGATGGTTGTTCTGAGTTGAAAAATTATGCCTGAAAACTGCTGAGAAATGTGTCTATGAAAGCTCTGAATTTTTTTGATGATCTCTGCCTGACCACGCATACCATGTACTGTAATTTCAGAATGGCGATAGACCGTTTGGAAGAATAAAAGAGAACCGTTTGGAAGAATAAAAGAGATGTTCAATTGTTATCACTCCTTCCTTTCGGAATGTCAACAAACGTGCAATTAGTATTTGGGAAACAAAGCAACGTATTTTTTGAATGCTGTAAGGGCAAGAAAAAATTATCATTGCAACAATTACTTTATATAATTTCATTTGAAACGGTACTTTGTTTGCTATAGATTTCCTTAGTATAAATTAGGAGTATAATACGCTAGCACTTTTAATGTACCTACAGTTTCAGCTCCATAAGGGCATCCGTAATGGTTAAAGATAATTGCTCTCTATAGTAAGATCTATGTCATCTATATACCATACTATAATAAACCCTTACAATGGTGAATCTATATAGATGTCTATAATTATTTTTAATTAATAGAGTGCTCTCTCTCTTTCTTCATTTAATTAATAGATAATCTACAGGTCTATAGATAGCAGCGCTCCCTCTCTTCATTTAATTGCTTGCCACATAGGATAGATGCTGATATGGACTTCTTATAGATAGCTGATTAGGACATCCGCAATGGTTAAAGATAGTTGCTCTCTATAGTAAAATCTATGTCATCTATATACCATGCTATAGTAAACCTTTGCAATAGTGAATCTATATAGATGTCTATAGTTATTTTTAATTAATAAAGTGCTCTCTCTCTTTCTTCATTTAATTAATAGACAATCTACATGTCTGTAGATAGCAGCGCTCTCTCTCTTCATTTAATTGTTTGCCACATAGGATAGATGCTGATATGGACTTCTTATAGATAGCTGACTTGGCACCATTGCGGATGCCCTTAGGCATCATTGCGGATGCCCTAAATTTCTAAAGTTAAGAATACCTTGCACTAATTTTCTAAATTTTAGTGAAGTTGTAGCTGTGCTAAACACCCTGTATATACCGACGGCTGACAGGTGGTAAAGACACTTCGTCCAATCTTGGCGTTGATTGTCAGGGGTGGAAGTGCGTGTGTCACGGGCAGCGACCAAAAAACATGGGCGGCGTGCATCGGAACTATTGGTTTGTCGCAGGCATGTTTCGTTTTGAGTTTTTTTTTATTATAATGCACTAAATTTATGGTTAGTTTATTGTTTTTATCTAGTGGATTATATTAGCTAGTATTTATTTATATTTTCCCAGGTAATAGAGTGGTAGGAATATACTCAACTACGTACGGTTTTACTGAACTAAAAAAATAGTGCTAGAAAAACAAATCTGCCAACTCGGTTTGACTGATGTATGGTATCAGTGTGGTACGGCAAAAATATGGTTTTTAGGATACAGTTTTTCAAAAAAACCGTGAGTAATTGAAATAAAAAAGTACTCATATAATTAGATAAAGTAATGATCAAATGTGTATAAAACACGGTTTCACATGAAAATAATATCACTAGATTTGTCAAAATAATGATCAAATGTGTGTAATGATTTTTACTAACATATAATTAGATAACATAATAGTTAAAGATGTATATTAGAAACTGTCAGCGTATTACACGCTAGGGTACCCTCTCCACCGCATAAAAGTACAATCCATGTGGCGGCCTAGCAATCGGGCGGGCGATCACGGCCCGCCGGCCAAAGTCGGCCCCATGTGGCGGCTCGGCAATCGGGCGGCGATCACGGCCGCCGTGGTGGCGCCCGGCGGCGGGGCGAAACACGCCTACTCGCCCGGCCCGGCCCATGTGGCGGCTCGGCAATCGGCGGCGATCACGGCCACGGCCGGCGGCGTCGGCCCACGTGGCGCCCGGCGAGCGGTGGCGAAAGCACGCTTCGTCCGTCGCGCCAGCTACGTGGCGGCTCGCAATCGGCGGCGATCACGGCCACGGCCGTCGTTACCGCGGGCGCCGGCGAGCGGTGGCGAAGACGCCGGCCGCCCGCCAGTGCGTGGAGGCTCGGCAATCGGACGGCGTTCACGGCTCGCCCGGCAGTGTCGGCCCGTGGGCGCCGGGCGAGCAGTGGCGAAGCACGCCGTCGCCGCGCCGCCGCCAGCTACGTGGTAGCAATCGGGCGGCGAGGCGCCTGCTCGTCCCGCCGCAGGTTAAAAAGGTGGAGCGCGGTGGCTTCCCTCGAAGGCTCCTTCCACTGCCATACCGTGTCAGAACGGCAGGCCTGCCATGGTAGGCTTATCAGTTGCAAGGGTTTCTGCGACAGGCCCATTCCTCTGACATCTCTCGACTACCTGTCACAAAGGTGTCCCATCCGTGACCGCAAAGGCACGCGAGGCATTTAATGAGGTTGGAGAGGAACGGACAAAGACGGGAAGGAGTAATAAATGTATAAGGATCAGCATGATGACCTCCCTTTTACCTACTCCCGTTAGCCTGGCCTATATAAGGGCCTCCGGATGCATAGGAAAGGGGGACGGACATTCGAGAGGAAAAAACTTGTAACTCAAGAGCTTTGTATTAGCTTCACACCCTCTCTAAACAATCTAGCAGGAAGTAAGGCTATTACCCAAAGCAAAAGGGGGCCTGAACCTGGGTAAAATCTTCGTGTCATCCGCAGTTCATCGACGCCGGAGTCCTTCGCGTAGGAGTCCCTAGGGTTTTCGCCCTCTAGGTTTAGCCAGCCGCGAAGATGCCCTCCTTCCGAACTAAACCCAGTCTGCATCCTCCGGGCCTGTCAGGTGGAATACGCCGACAGAAACCGTATTGATGTCCAAAACGACAAGTAAAAAAGAACTATTCACGTTAAATTGGTAAATATCATATCTACCAACACCGAAATGAAATATTACGGTATTTATCGATACTAATCCGAAGTTCTATTTGGTATTACATTTCAATTGCCATATTTATCAAATATACCGTATGCACTGTCCTGTATAATGCACTATAAAAATTTATTTCCGTTTTTTCTTGCCCACATAATATATTTCAGTTTGCAGTTCGCAAGTGACGTGTTAGACGAAATGCCCGGCTCGGTTTTATTTTTAAAAATGTTTCAGCTAGATGTTTCATTGCTACGAACTTTTGATTTAAGTATGTCTCACTCATGGACGGCCTTTGGTCGAAGTTTCGTACAGGGTCGTGGTTGCAAGTAGAGCTGCTCTAGTCTAGCTGAGGTGTCAGGCTGAGCTGAGGTGAGCGTTGCATCCAAATTATCCAAACAAACGAGTATTTGGTAGTTTAGGTGTCAAATTCCTGGAGTCGGTGTATTGATTGGAATAGGTGGTAGATAGGGTGTCCCTGTCTTGCGTTCCTCCAATATTCTTCCATTTCTTTTCTTCTCTGGACAGGGGTGCGTTTACTTTAGTTTTGATTCTAGATTATGATTCTAAAAACAGAATAAAAACAAATAATTTAATTTCAGAATCCAATTCTCACAATCCGGTACACCCATATATACTAGAATTCACAATTTAATTCATACCCAAAGACAGTGCGCTAGAGAGTAGAGAGGGAGAGGGGATAAGTTTTGCTTAGTCCAGGAGACCCCAATAATAACGAATTAATGATCTTGTTCTTATCTTAGTTCAATTGGGCAGAGTTTCGTGTTAGTCCAGGTGACCCCAATAATGACGAATTAATGATCATGTTCTTCTCTTGTTCAACTGGGCAGAGTTTCGTGTAAGATGGTATATATTCTCCGGAAGAAAAAGTAGCACTATTGAATGTATATCATCAGTGCACTCACTGTTCCATCAATCTCAAACTAAAAATCCAGGAGCTAGCTAGCAACTGAGCATGATCGATTCGATTATTATTCAGGGAAAAACCAGTGCTCCATCTCCTTACAGTTTAATATTCACATGCCATGTGGTGGTCATACGCAAGAAGATTAGTTCTCTAATAACAACAACTACAATAATAATAAAGCAAGAGGAAGTCGCCCTGTGAAGCTTCTAGTTTCAGCTCCTTATACAACATGCCGTACAAAGTATCATATTCAGTATGGAGTATGTACATGTGCAGTACGAGCGCTGAGGCACCAACCAACTTACCCATCACCTTGCTGCGCGATCGTTGTTAATTAATCGGCTCGGTGATCAGGAGGAGTTCAAACACACAAGGTCAAGAGAGGTAGGTGCCGCAGACGCCGGCGCCGGCGCGGCAGCCGCCGCAGGCGCAGCCCCTGCCCCCGACGAACACCGGCCCGTTCGCCCGGCCGGAGCGCCGCCGCCACTTCCCCGAGCCGTCGCCGCCGGAGGCCGCGAAGATGATCATGGACAGGGCGGACAGGCACAGGATGACGACGAAGAACACGACGTCCTCGCCGCCGACTGTGGCCACGGCCGCGGCGTCGTGGGGCTCGAACACCATGCCCGCCATGGAGTTGCTCCTTCCTCGTCCTCCTCCTCCTCTCTCTCAAACCAATCTCTCAATTCTTGCTTTGTTGCGGGGTGCACAAGGCGAGGGGACGAAATGGATGCGAGTTGCGTGCTTTTTATAACGGAGAGGGAGAGGGGGAATGCTTTTCCAAGGGAGAAGAAACGGGCTTCAGTGCCGGCGGCTACCGCTGCTTCCAGTTTCAGATAATAATTATTGGGTATTGTTTTTATCGATTTCAATGATTTGCTCTCTCCATCCAAAAATATAAGATATATATTTCAAATGATCTTTTCTAAAATATAAGATGTATTTCACATTGAAATACAAAATTAGTGTGATGTTCCGTCTATACTCTAAATAAATATTTAGTTCTACTCTACATTTATACATTGAATATAGTTATTACAAATAATAATTAGCAATAGTTTAGTAATATTTAATATCGATTATAGTCAGAAACAGTTGTCGTTTTAAGTATAGGCGCAGTCAAACTTTGGAAACATTGACTTCTAATATCTATTTAAATATTTAAATTGGGTACATGAAAAATCATATATGTAAATTTATCTCAAAAATATTTTCATAATATTATAATTTTATTGAGTTTTATGAATATATTATAATAAAAATTAGTGATTAAAGTTATGTCTTAGATACCGTGTTAATGTTTAAAATGATAATTATTTACGATCGAAGTACATGTTAAGAGGAAATGTGAATTATAATTTAGACAAAAGGGTGCGAGGGTAAATGAAAAATGCAGTGACTTTTAGGGAGGTCTTTGAATTTATGCCGATGGATTGATTAGTATGCCGTCGATCTTCAATAATGGAGATTCGATTCTCCTAAGTTGGATGACAAGATAGCTTAATTGGTTCCCTAACAACTGCTCGACGGTGGTGGAGTTACATATGGGTGAAATCGGATCGAATCAGTTAATATTATTCCTATCATATCTTAATCTATATTTTTTCATATTTGAAATTAAATATGGGCTAGCTAGATACGGATATGGATACGGATAGAGATCTGGGTTATTCGGGATACGGAACAGATAGTGATGGATTCTGATTTAAATTTTTTGATTGAAAATTTTTCGAGTTGAATTTTAAATCAAAACTTTTTTGAACCAAAAGTATTTTGAATCGAAACCTTTTGAACTAAAAGCTTTTGAATTAAAAGTTTTCTAAGTTGAATTTTTTCGATTCGAAACATTCTAATTCAAAATTTTTCGATTTAAACTTTTCGTGTTGAAATTTTTCGAGTTAAAACTTTTTTGATTTAATTTTTTTTGAGCTGAAACTTTTTTTATTTGAAAATTTTTGAGTTGAAATTTTTTATTTAATTTTTTTGAGCTTTGAATTTTGAGTTGAAACTTCCTATTTAAATTTGCAAAATTTAAATGTTCTAATTTTAAAAAATTTTGTTAGAGAGGAAATAAGAAGGTCAGAGAAGTGAGTAGGAAAAAGAGAAAGGGGGGCAGACGGAGAAGATTACACATGGTATTGTAGGAAGGCATTTTTAATTTTTTAGTTTAAGGTTAATCTCAAAATAGTCACACTCATGGTACTTTGCATCTATGAACAAGTGAATTTAAAGCTCTTTTTTTTTTTTTTTTGCATTTCAATCCAATTTTTTCGTTTCAGCCTTACATTTTTTTCCCCAAACTTCACTTTAATTCAACTTTTGTTTGTTTTTCAACCATACCACCAACCAGCTGTCTCTCCATAGTTCCCCCTCGTTGCTCGAGCCAACGCACCGTCGAGGGAATTGTCTCCGCTGTCGTGCTCGGCCTGTGCTCTTGCAACCCTGGGTCCGCTGCGCCGCTGCCGGCACTACAAGGAGCGACCGACCAAACTAAACTTTTTCGGTTCTCATTGCAGTGTCCATCACTCCATCCTGCAGTGCAGCTCTGGTCAATCAATATCGGCGCGGTGTTTAGCTGACCAGTACTAGTTTAGTTTGGTTTGACTAGTACTAGCCAGCCAGTGCTACACTGCCACCGCTTGGCCTACACGGATATAGCTACAATCTACGTGCGGCCGCGGGAGAAACGAAAACCAGCGGACAATCTTTGTCGATCGGACCGGACCGCAGCAAACCGATCGAGACAGGCTTTCAGGCTAGGCCAACACGTGTCATGATCCGACGGCCAAGCTTTTGTTCGGTGATAGACGGCGCGGCCGCGCGACGCGGGGAAGGAAGACCGAGGTGGCGGCGGCGGTGCACGCGGGATTTTGGCCCCGTGGACGCCCGTCGATCGGCAGGTTTGAAATTTCCGGTGGCATATTGTTGGAAGGAAGAAATGAGATTCTGGGGTCTTTTTTGCAAAAAAAACCTCAGGAATTTTAGAATCACCGGTAGGTCCTTTCACCGGTGTTTTGCAAAAAGAACCCCTAGAATTCCGAAATTACCAATAGATCCTTCCACCGGTGTTCTGCAAATAGAACCCCCAGAATTCCGAAATTACCAGTAGGTCCTTCCACCGATGTTCTGCAAATAGAACCCCCAGAATTCCGAAATTACCAGTAGGTCCTTCCACCGATGTTTTGCAAAAAGGACATCAGAAATTCTAAAATTGCGAACAGGTCCTTTCACTGGCTATTTTGCAAAAAAACCCCCATAATTCCGCAAAAGCATCCCGAATGCTGGTTCTTTTGACCCAGAAGATTTCAAAACCGCGAACAAGTCCTTTCGCCAGTTATTTTGCAAAAAAGAACCCGTAGTTCCGCAAATTCAACATGAGAGCTGTTTCTTTCGACACAAAAGATTGGAATTATATTGTACAAATTCACCGACGGCTCCTAGCTAGTCAGTTTAAAAAAAACACCGCCAAAGAAAAACGGAATTGCATTTTTTGCAGAAAAATTTGGGCTGAATTTTTTCGTCGGGCGCAGCATCACACGCCTCTCTATCTGGTTTATCTAACACTCCGAAGTCCGAACCAGAGAGGGAAAAAGGCTACGGAGGCCAACAACCAATGAAACTTGATTGGAAACTTGGTGAGCAAGAATCCTACATAAACCTCACATGTTATTGGTCTAACGGTCTAATGTGACCAACGTGTTGTCCTACGTGAAAACCACTAGTTCATCTTGTTACACAGATAACACTACTGTGTAAAACTAGATCAAAGTGTTATTTGAACCGGATTACAAAGTTGGAGATGTTGATCGAATTTTCGAGCAACATTTAGAATATTATATGGACTTTTCAGTTTCACACGAAACAGGCCAGTTTTAAGGTAAGCCCGTGCGTTGCAGCCTGTAGCGGTAAGTATCTGCACTTTTCGTCGTGGACTAGGAACTGGTCCAAACTGTTCAGCTAGCACGTGCAGTGCAGGCTATGGATACGTGCAACCTGCCCGTTCAGATCCTTTCAAACCCAAACAAGTAGTTCACATGATAGAATGTTAATTGGCAGCTTCATGAGGTCTGCGGCTTGAACCAAGCTTATGGACTCGGTTGGACATTGGATGTAAAAGGGTTGTTTAGTTGTTTGGTTTTACACGATCAGATTTGTAGAAACTAAGGAATCAGTGTTTGGTTACTCGTTGTATCACGTGAGTCTGCACCCACATATGCAAGATGGTTGTTTGGTTGCTTGCGCACGGTGCGGAGCTAGACCAGCACGATGCACAAAGCACATGTAGCCAGGCTCGTAGGAAACGAGCTCTATGACTATTTCCCCAGAGCCAGGCTGGAGCGATGCAGACTCCCACGACTAGGCTCGTACGAGATAGCAACCAAATAGCCCATAATGAATCTGAGCATCGGTGACTCGCTGGTTGCAAAAAATATAGTACTAGCATACATGGACTTTCATGCATGAAAAGGGAAAGTTTATAGAAAAAAAAGAGAGAGAACGCAATCCTTGTTTCTTAAGCAAACCTTGCTTTTTTTTTTTTGCTCTGGACTGAAAAACAAAAGAGGAGGTTCTGATCGAGACTTTCTTTTTCCTTCTTGCGACAGGAAAGCTTGTGATCCTTTTGACTTCAAGCAGCATGCTCTGTGAGCTGTGACTAGACTGCCACTGACTGCATTACGCTTCTGACTTCTTCTAAGGTTGTGCTTGGACTTGTCAATGGCCGCCCTGGTTAACTTTTCAGGAATTTCCGCCGAGTTTATAAGACTTAGGCATGGATTGGGCCAAGAAATCCCGGACTCATGGGTGTCCAAATGCACTTTCTATTGGGCTACAGGAAACTAATCCAATGGATTTCTAACTCCGGTAATGGACTGGGATCCCGGCTGGGATTGGGGTATCCAAACATGCCCTTAGATCTGTTTAAAAGAGCTTTCTCATCCCAGGTCACATTTCTTGGATCCCTGTTCCATCATGTTTGTTTATCTAGAGTGAAAGTAAATTAGTTTACTAATTTTGTGCAAACCTACGTAGATGTTCCAATTCGACTGCGAGAATATTCTGTCATAATTTGTGTTCTGAACCTGAGAATAGTGAGATTTTTTTGCTATGAGACATGATCACGATCATGGTTTCACCAATATTTGTTTCGAAGCCCATGTGTTGTCCACACAACACACATGATCTTTACCCTATTGCTAGAGGGAAAAGGAGGACACGAAGGAAGTGTAGTAATTACTAACGAGAGGTACTTCTATACACCACTAGTTGAAATTTAGATAAATAGAATAAAGAGGAGATAATGATTACTTATTCATTATTTGTTTTAAGATTATACAATTTATATTGATAAGAGGGTGCTTAGAAACTTAAGAAAAAATTCTAAATCCTTTTTAGTTGCTCAAGTAAATCTATGTATTGACCATTTAGTTTTTATCGTGACAACAACACTTTTAATTTTTTTTAAAATTACTCTAATTTATCATGACAATAGCAGTTTTCGATTCTTGCCCACTTCTCCAAGCAACCATGGAAACACGATTTGATACCCGTAGACCCGAGTCGCCCGCACACCGTACCAAACACAACACAGCAAGGCAACGCCCCCACTTCTTCGGTCTCCACAACCGAGGTGGAGGAGTTCGATTCGAACCGGCAGCGGCGAGATGAAGGTCACGGTGATGACTGCCGACGAGCAGATTCTCACCCTCGACGTCGACCCCGACGAATCCGTAAGCCTGCCCCCGCCCCCCATCTCGATCTTTAGCGGTAGTAGTAACGACTGCCTCTCTTGGCCAAATTTGGGGCAGTGGGGGGTGGATCCGTGAGAAGGGTTAGAAAATTTCGGCGAGAAGCAGGCGCGTTTGAACTGAGGCGGGGAGCAATTCGCTCCTCGCGGTGTATGCTGTCGCGTATTTGCGTGTATAGATCGGTTGGATCTTTTGCCGGCAATTTTGATGGCCTGGCTTAGACTTCAGAGCCGTCGCTTCGGTTTCTTTCCTTCCGCGTGTTCCTGGGGTATGGTTGCAGAGCTAGGACCTTGAACTGTGGTTCCGATCTTTGAATGCGATTGCTGCAGGCTGCAGCTTTTGGCTAAAATTGCGCGTCCTGTGTGCTTGCAGGTGGAGAATTTGAAGGCGCTGCTTGAGGTGGAGGTGAGCCGGGCCTGCTGTTCTGCTTGAGATTTTTCTATTATAGACTTTGCCGCGACTGGTTTGAAGTTTGATCCCACTCACATTGTTGGTCTTGGGGGAGTGGGTAGACTCGAGTGGCACTGCGGCAGCAGCAGCTTCACTTCAATGGCAAGGAGATGCAGAACTCGGAGAAACTTAGCGCCGTTGGAATCAGCGACGGTGATCTTGTGATGATGGTTTCTTCCTCCAATGATAGGTCTGCTTGCTGGCGTTCCTCCAATGATAACTCTATTCACATATAGTGGTCGGTTTTTGAACGAAATTTCTTGAGAAGTTGAAAGTTTGAAACTCCTGCCAGTTCATTTATGGTGATATGATGCTTTCTGGTCTTACTGGGAACTACATTCCGTGGACTTATCCGTTGTTTTCTTTCTTAGCACAGGAAAATGTTTTAGGTTGTTACAAGTAACGCTTTGTTGTTTTTTTTTTGGGTATAGAGATGGTTTGGTTTTTGTAGTTGTAACTTGTCAATTTTCTTTTTGGGTGTATATTGAACACAAATCAAAAGTCAAAGGTAGCATAATATTGAACGAGATGATGTATCTTTTCTTTGCTTAACTAATGTCATCTATCTTGATGCCACCAAAGTATTATCTTTTCTTAGCTTAACTAAGTTATGAATCTTGATGTGACCAAAGTACCAATGCTTCCTCGAGTTTATTGTCCATGCTGAAAATTTCAGGGCATCTCAAGATTTTATAAGATTAAATCCTGATGGATCTTCTGTGAATCCTCTAGCTTTCCAACAACATATTCGAGGTGATTCACAACTTATGGCACAGCTCCTTCAGGTAAACTTTGCTGATAGGTTCATTGTTTATCAATATTGGTCAGTTTATACTTTATAGTGCTCAGATGTTACTTGCAGAAAATATGTAATTTCTTTTGTTGAAAAACCGATATCTTCTTGATTTGCAGAATGACCCTACATTAGCACAGGCAATTCTTGGAGATGACATCAATGAGTTGCAAAATACCTTACGGTCACGCCACCAACAAAGACTAGAACTGAAACGCAAACAAGAAGAAGAGCTTGTGAGGATCTCCTTGCTGAATTTTTATTTTCTATGCAAGTTATATCATTTCTTTTTGAAATGAAAGCTGAGAATGTGGGTTGTTCCTGCATTATTTCTGTATATAAATTGACATACAATATGATTATTCTGTTCTACTGTTTCATATCCAACACAATTGAATATATCTCTATGCTGTTTTCACATGTACCGATATATTGTAAAATTTTCATTTTGCAACTTCTCTTAGATCTATTTCACCACTTTGAGGCTTGGTAGTTTCATGCTCTTTCTTGGCTGTGCTGTTTTGCTAACCTGTTGAATAATAGTAGGCCAAGTCATTAATAAGATGTTTTTTTTGCAGGCGTTAATGTATGCTGATCCTTTTGATGTTGATGCTCAGACGAAAATTGAAGCTGCGATTCGGCAGGTATGCATCATTTTTGTCAGGATAACACCTGTTGACTGTTTATGACAATGGTTCTTTTCATATGTCACTAGAGCAAATCTGAATTATCATGAACACCATTACATGACCAACTACTGATTAAGGGGACCTAAAGAATGTGTATTACAAAAATAGGAATAAACAAGTGAGCTAACACAATGGAAAAGCAAGATGCTGAGTATTTGTGTATGTAACTTCTGCTAGCTGTCATGGTTGGGTTAATACTGAATTGTTACCATGACATATTTTTTTAATGCAATGTTATGAGCATGTCGAAAGCTTTGTTCTGTCTTCATTGATTTGTACGTTCTTTCCTGTTCATCTCTTTAGAATTTATTCAGTTAGATAGCTGACATTCTGATAGTTAGATAGCTGACATTCTGATTTCTTGCCAATTGTCATATTCAGAAAAGCATTGACGAAAACTGGGAGGCTGCCTTAGAGCACAACCCTGAAGCATTTGCTCGAGTGGTATGTTGTACCCTGACTATGCTACTATTTTATTCGCCATGTTTTGTGGTATTTCTTAATCAATCAACATTCTGATTTCAGGTTATGCTGTATGTGGATATGGAAGTCAATGGAGTACCATTGAAGGTATTTAATTAGTTAACCTTGCTGGAAACTCCTATCGAGTATCAACGTTGATTTCATTTTTCCTAGCAAAATAATAATAACAGTATCTAAATTTCCACAAAGTTAATTTTTCCCCGCTAGGTGTTCTCTTTCTGAACTAGCACTATTAGGATAAATTGCAACAAATGGGGTTTATGCAATGTTTGATTGCTTCCTGCTGATTGTTTTGTATATGTGGCCTTAACTTTCCTTTCATCTTCAGGCCTTTGTGGACAGTGGTGCACAGTCGACTATCATATCAAAAAGCTGCGCTGAACGTTGTGGGTATGATTATAAATAAGATGTTGGTACTTGTTATATTGGAACTGTTTAGCATTTTATATCTTTAATACCGCAGTTTATTTGACAATTCTGCAAGCAGAAATATTAAATTAGCTTAGTTCAAGTAAAGCAGAAATTTACGATTTTATCAACAATAACAACAACAAAGCCTTTTAGTCCCAAGCAAGTTGGGGTAGGCTAGAGTTGAAACCCAAAATGATCCGCTAACAAAGGGAGAAAGAGAGAGATGAGGAAGTAGAACAAAGCCTAAAACTATACCAAAACGTGGCATAAAGCCTAATCAAGGTTCAGACACGTGGATAGCTGCTTTCCACGCACTTCTATCCAAAGCTAACTCTTTCGATATATTCCATCGTTTTAAATCCCTTTTGATTGCCTCCTCCCAAGTCAAAGTTTGGCTGGCCCCTACCTCTCTTCACATTATTGTCGTGTCTTATGATGCCGCTATGCACTGGTGCCTCTAGAGGTCTCTGTTGTACATGTCCAAACCATCTCAACCGGTGTTGTACAAGCTTTTCTTCAATTGGAGCTACCCCTAACCGATCACGTATCTCGTCGTTTCGAACTCGGTCCATTCTTGTATGACCACAAATCTAACGCAGCATACACATCTCTGCGACACTTAATTGCTGAACATGCCGCCTTTTAGTACAACATTCTGCACCATACAACATCGCAGGTCTAAACAAGAGAAAATAAATAATTATCTCTTGACACTCAGACTGAAATGTACACCATGCCATATGTTGCAAATCATAAATACATCTGATCTTATAATGGACTATCATATGCCAGGTTGCTTAGGCTGCTTGATCAGCGTTACAGAGGGGTTGCTATTGGAGTTGGTCAATCGGAGATAATTGGAAGAATACATGTAGCCCCAATAAAGGTACATTTGGTTGCTAGTTGTTATAGCAATGTCACTGATTTTACAGTCCTTTTATGAATGGTACTTTTCTGCATCATGGCTTTGGAGTTTGGACATGCTGCAATGTTATTGCAGTCATTTGTCACATTCACAATCTAAATCAGTATTGTATAGTTCAGAAAGACAGAAAGTAACCATATGATATGACATTCAGCACGTGCTAGAAAAAACATGAAATCCATTGTTCTAGAACATTTTGTTCATGTTTCTTGGAAATCATGCGGAGGCTCAGAATTAGAATCAGAGCCTTTAGTGTTTTCTTGAAACTGAATGCCAAAATTTCAGTTTTTTCTTGCGCGTGTACAATTTTTGATGGTTATGGAATTTTGAATACATTATCACACTAATTAATTAAGTAGTTCACAGTGCATTGACTAATAGTCATGTTTGGACAGATTGGCCATGTTTTCTATCCTTGCTCTTTCACAGTATTGGACGCTCCCAATATGGAGTTCCTTTTTGGGCTTGATATGCTGCGGAAACATCAGGTAATTGCATGACTAATGTTTTGAACAAGTTATTGCATCTAACTGTTATGGTCTGATTACAACCCATAATGATGGTTTTTGTTATCTTAACAGTGCATAATTGACCTAAAGGACAATGTTCTTAGAGTAGGAGGTGGTGAGGTTTCAGTGCCCTTCTTACAAGGTTTGTAGCTTAGTACCAAGCATGTATTTCATATTTTGTTCTAGCCGTAGTTTCTGATGATGATCTACTGAAATGAGCTATTGAAGAAGTTAAGATGTTGTTAGTTGCTTCCTAGTATTGAAGAAGCTTCCTAGATTTTCATCTGGTTGTCTAGTTTGACAATTTTGTAAGTTTCAACTCTAATCAGTATACTGTTGTAACTTCAGAGAAAGACATCCCTTCACATATACGTGATGAAGAGAAATTGTCAAAGCCATCTCTTATCCAAGGAGCTGCTGGAGTAAGAAAAATCACTGCTTTTGTGTGATGTAGCTTTGGATTTTGTTCGGTTGCGATATGTATCATTGGTGTATCTTTATTTACTTTATATTATCCAGGAATCGTCGAAGGCACGGGAGAGGACTCCTGATGTGCCACCACAAACCCCTCCAACAGGTTAGTTTGCTTTTGCTCTAGTAGTTCTACGACCCTCTGATAATCAAGAGCTAATTAAAAACCACCATCTTTGATTTTCTTTGCAGGATCTCCAGCTGTGAATCCTCCACAGGTAGAGTTAAAAACCACTTCTTTGGACCCTTGTATGTTGATTTCTCGGGTCTTTGTGAATTAAATTGATCCTAACCGTTTCTGAAAACTCTTTATCAGGGAGGAGAGTTTGAAGTCAAAGTCACAAAACTTGTGGAACTTGGGTTTGACCGGGCATCTGTAATACAAGCACTCAAGTTGTTTAACGGGAACGAGGAGCAGGCTGCTGCATTCTTGTTTGGTGGTTAGAGTATTGAGAGCAGCCTTTTCTGCGTGCTCAACCCTGGGAAGGGTTGAGCATTTATACAAATTGATCAAGGAGATATCTTCCCTTGAAGAAATTAGAACTGTTGTTTGCCCACTACAGGCTTGGTTTAGAGGTGATTCGTATTTTCTCTCTTCCCTGATAAATGTTCTTGCTTTCATTTCCTGATACATAGACCAATGACATCTCAATGCAGACAAGAGTGTGAAGATTGTTCACCCTTTTCAATTTCATTTTATTTGCCAATGCTGTGAATTAGTGAGAACAAACAAAAATGGCAGCTAAGTCAAACCTATTGCCAAGCCAGAATGGCCGTCCTGCAAAAATGTTTCTATCATATAATGCGGTGTTAGAAAATGCTTACTGCTGCTGTGTAGTTCTTTTTACCTTTTTTTTTTTTTTGTGATAAGTCTGCAAATCTGAGGATGGTAAATTCTCACTCCTGAGCACAGTAGGGGCTTGTGAGAGTGGATTGAACATCTGTTCTTCTGATCCCCCCTGAACTGATTAATATCATACTAGTGATATGCTAATTATTTTTGTATTACAGTTTCATGCATAAAAGCACATTTTTAACTTACTAGTGATCATATCGGATGCATAAGTGCGGCTGTCTTTGGCTTTCAGAGCACCTTGCGAGCAACCAACACAAGAAAAAGGAGCAGGAATTCTGAAACAGATAATCACTTTATTTTGCTTATTAATTCAGAGGCAAAATGCCTAGCCTAGCCTGAGGCCCTGTTCGTTTGCACTTTTTTTTTTTGCTTTTAGCTTAAAAAAACCAATCATTTGGCTTAAGTGGCTTAAATTAAAAGTTGTCCGTTTTTGAGCCACGTTAAGCTATTTGGTAGTCTTTTTTTTTTAGCTTTTGAGTCATGGCTTATTAATATCTGAAATACTCTTGGTTGTAATGTCATTAATGAGTTCCATTACAATCCAACAATTTCGGGTTATGGCCCGACAAGGTTGACAAACAATTACACAAATCATTCGAAGAAAAATAAGCTGGATCAAAACAATAATTGGTAGAACGTACAACAATCAATGGTAATTTAATTTAATTCATGACTATGAACTTGATAATCACAGTTCAATTCATGACCATGAACTTGATAATTTAATTCTGTTAGTATTTCCCTTCCACGGCAATAGGGCTGAAAACTCCAAACTAGCATATTGCAGAAAATTTTCAGAACGTAATTGAAATCTGAACATATGGCAAATCAGCATCCTGAAGGAAAATTCACGTGCAAAAGGAGCTCGATCTACACATCTACATCATTTGAGTTCAGAACTTCAGATCTAAAATAATCTTTGCCTCATTTACTTTAATCCTAGCGGTAGATCTAAAATTGGAAAATTGGGAATCACAACAAATCCACACCAAATTGTGACCAAATCCCCAACCTGCACATATAAAAAAAAAATTTGGGGACAGCACTGATTGGCGTTGAGAATATTGAGGGAGGACGGGCATCGAGGCTGACGCGGCCGACGGGTGGGGATTGCGGCGGCTACCATCGCCCTCGCCGCCACCGCCTAGCCTCCAGATTTGGACGGAGGGCCAGCAAATCGGCCGGTTGTAGATGGGGTCGCCGGCGCCGGAGGAAGGGGCGGCGGAACGATGGAGAGACGGACGAGTGTGCGGCCGGTAGTCGGCATCTGGCGGCGATGGGGATCCCACGGAGGCGGAGGACGGAGCTCGTGGGGAGGACGTCGACATCGGTCGCGGGGAGGACGGGGCCACCGGTGTCGAGCGAGGGGACGCAGGCACCGGCACCAGAAGGAGACGAGCAGTAATGTGACTTTATATACAGATGAATTAGAGCGGTAAGAGTTGTATCTCGCAGAAGCTAAAATGACACTGTTTATGATATGGCCTCTTTCAGGGTTGATAGCTTTAGATAGATAAGGAAGCTTTAGCTTTTGAAAACATGGAAAAACATAGCTCAGTTCTCTAGACAGTTCATCGTTTTTGAATAGCGATTTTTTGAGTATAAATTAAAAGCATATATCATATAAATTTATATTTTCTAGTAATTTAAATCGTGAAATATTGAAAAATAGAGAGCTAGAATCTTATCTCTTTCGTTTTTATTTGTATTGCTTATTGTTAAAGGAAATTTTTCTAGCTATTTATTAACGTAAAGAGCGGACCTAAATGTTACTTTTGGACCTATCCGCTATCCCTAAAAATTAGAAAAGGGCTTGTTCGCGATTTGAATTTAACAAAAAGCCCAGGAACCAAATGAAAAAAGTCTTCCCTCATAAAAATCGCTTATTGTTTGGGCTATCCGTGATTTAAAGTTTTTTTGCAAAATGGCCAAAGTGACATATGGATAGCCTCTCCTTGCCTAAGTTTGCAAGCTTTAATCTAGGGATGATTAATCTCCATATAAACTAAAAGTATATATAACTAGCAAAAGTTTGAAGAACTTAGTTTTATAGCTTATTGCTAAAGAAAATTAGCTATTTATTAAACGGTCTTTTATAAAAATTTACCGCTATTTTTCAAAAAGCCCAATTGAAAAATTGTCGCTTTTTGTTTGGGCTTCCTTTAACCTCTTTACTAATATAAATTTGTAGTTGGTGACATATTCTTCCTAACCTAATATCTCCAATAATAGCCATTTATAGCTAATTATTCTTTCCTGATTTACAATTAACTCTAAATATGGTAACCATATCTCTAAATATGGCTAATTATTATAGCAAAATTCTTGATTATTCTTTGGTAATTAATAGGGTTCGACCAATCATTCCTTTTGTACTCTATATATCTTCCCGATCGGTTTCGTCTAATCATCAACCTCAAGATCGATCCATTCATTTTTCACAAATCAATCAAGAGAATTCATTTAAGATCTCCTATGTCGTTTTGCCCTAGTGGCCGCTGAGACGCCGCCATCTACCCACACGAGCTCGCCAGAGGCGCTGTCTTGAAACTCGCCTCTTGCTTGCTTTCCGGTGAGTCTCGCCCATGTTCTTGCAGATCAGATCAATAAGTGACGGACCGAACGTTTCTCCAAGCATGGTCACACGCGCCAGGTGTAGGAGGTCGCCCACGCCACGACCATAGTATGCTTTAGATCGCCACGCGAAAGCCAAATCTTGGTACCCTAGATCCGTGTGGTGCCATGTGCAAGCCACGTGCCAAACGCCAACAATAAACCGCCACTTGGTGCGGCGCGGTCGATACGCCGACGCCACGCCACCCGAAAATCGAGTATTAGCCATGTCGTCACTGCGAATTTCCGAATATTCAACCAATCGTAGCGACATCGATTTTCTCCATTTAAACTTCTAAGGCCTGTTCTCCTCCGCTCGAACTCCGATTCGAACGATTCTAATTTCTAAATTCATCTAAAATCAAGATCTATCTGGTGGTGCCTTTATTTTGAATTGTTGGATTTTATTTATTTTTGTTTTATTTATTGTTGTCTCGTTTTGCGTGTTTCAGCGATAGACGCGACGTGACGGTTGAGCGAGAGGAGCATCCAAAGCAGAGGTAACAAAGAATGGAGAGGTTGAAGGCAAGTCTTCCTTGACCATTTTGAACCCAAGTTTATGAAATGTTATTTTTTTAAATTATTGCATGCTATTTAATTTACGATCGTACTTTAATGTCATTTTAAATGCTTAGATAAATACCAAATTGTTATACCCACATTGATATTCACGTTGATAACCCTTGACACCCTAGGAAAACTAATTATCAGTATTTAATGGTAAACATTTTATTATGGGAAGCAGAAAATGCTTAGCCATGCTTAATCACGCTCGGTACCTTACCATTATGGAAATGCTTTCATATTTGATTCAAATGGAATTGTGAAAATGCGGCAATTGGTGTTGCGGTATTAATTTGAAATTAAAAGTGAAAAATGATTTAGACCGGCGGATTGGTTGAATGGCGGTCAAAATTTTGAATGTGATTGTCCGCCTAGTCAATTAAGGACCTATCGTGTGTTACCTTGGGCCATGTTATACAAGACAACCACATGTCTATATGGGTACGACCGGCTAAGTAATTTGCATGTATCGTTGCAAGGCGCAAGAGGGGCTTCGGATCGGCGAGGTAGCCCTACCAATGTGAAACCTTAGCGCGCGGAGTCGGTAGCAGTATATGCATTGGTCATGATCTCTCCGCAACACCAAAGGAAGTGTGTCAATAGCTTGAAAGGGTTGATCAAAGCATAGTCGACGTGCTAAGGGCAAGCGTGAACGCTTTCACATAGTAGATTTTCGCAAATGGAAAAATGATGATTTGCTTTAAAATGAAATTGTGGTTGGGAATTCATGAGCTAGAGCTCCGGATTTTAGTTTGGCTTAGAGCCAACCGTAGTTGGAACTCGAAAAATTGTTATACTTCAATTTAATTAATTATGCTATTTACATTTTATTAAATGTCGCTTTATGAAATTATTACTTGTATTTAAATTTCAATTTCGCTTTATGCAATGAACCCTTCCTTTGTTTAAGTCTTGCATTTAGTTATTTGCATTAAGTTTCCGAGACTTGCCGAGTATGATACTCACCGGTGGGATATCGATCGCGTGAAAGTCATTGACATATCCCTTGGAGATAAACAGTTGATCTAGGAGGCCGAAAGCCATGGTCAAGAGTAAATGCGCCGGCGACAACCAGAGCGCGACGCGCCATCGTCTTTGTGGCCCCGCGTCAAAGCGCATAACGCGAGAAAATTGGCACGAGCGGCAGTTGATCCAAATGGCGTGGCGACGCGCAGCCGCGCGTGGCGGCTCGGTGTTGGTGTTTTCTGGTTCAGTTTCATGGGCTCCGGTGTCATGGCCAGTAAAGCTAGTGATGGCTAGGTACGCCAGAGACATGAAGCCAAGTAGACTGGCAAAGGTGAGAGGGTCATCTATGAAGAGCAGTGAACCGTCAGCACAGCGGACCACCGTCGAAGTGGAGAAGAGCGTGGCGCCGAGGGCGGTGGCGATCCAGAAGACGCGGGGGTGCAAAGGTTGGGTGACGACAGTGGCCCCTTTCTCCGAGGCAACTGACCACGCGACCATGGCATGCACGACGAAATGGGCGGTGAGGAAGACGAACTCCACAGCACGCGCATAGCGTGCTCGGTAGAAGGAAGAACGCGAGCGAGAGGAGGACGGCGGACGCTCCGAGCGCGACCGCGTAGCGGCCAGTGGTCTGGAATGGTAGTAACCGGCGGCAGCTAGCGTGCTCGAGGAAGCCCGTGTCGCCTGTGAAGGCGATGAATGACAAGGACGAGGAGGCGACGAGAAGACGAGATCGACGACGCCGAGGAGCGCACAACAGGGCATGGCGAGAGAAAGAGGAACACGATGGTAATATAAATTGCAAAAAAGGATAAAATTGATTGATTGATTATTGAGATTGGTAATATATATTGCTATGTACAATATATTTGGTTTTAATTTATACCGGGAGAAGAAATCATAAAATTTTATTTTTCAGAGCAACGCGTTGATCTAGTATCGGTGCCTAAAAATAGATGTTTGATCTTATAGCACAATTTTCTTTTTATTATCTAACCTTTATGTTTTTACTTACAAATAATTTTATTTTTGAGAAGGGTCTCTCTAGCATACGCCTTATAAGGGTATTGATCTAGTATCCAAATAAACGGTGCCTAACAAGTTAAACAAATGTGTGTTTGTTTCTCTGCAATTTGCTCCTAAACTGAAATGGATCTACCCAGTTCTTCGCGCCATTGTCTTGACGACGAGAGGGCTCTTGACAAACTGCTTCCCGTTGGTCCAAATGAGCGAGCCAAACGCGTAGTCCTTGGCCAGTGTGGCGTTCTTGACCTGGAACCTCACCTCGAAGGATTGCTCCTCCCCCTTCCGGCGAAACGCCATCACCTCAGGGCTCACCGTCACGCGCACGCCGGCGGGCTCGCTTACGAAGGCCTTGTACCTGCCATGCCGGCCGACGTTCTTTACCGTGCGCTTCACCGTCGTCGCTGTGGCGGTGAGGTTGACGACGGTGATGGACGGGTAGTTGAGGTCCTGGATCTTGGGCTCCTCGGCGGGGCACTTGTACGGCGCGCCGTTGAACATGGCCATGACGGTGACGTTGTAGCGGAGAGCGCAGAGGAAGCGGAGGTAGTCGTCGGGGGCGAGGTCGTAGACGAGGCCCGGGTTGATTGCGCGGCTCGGCCAGACGTGTCCGGCGCCGTAGCTGAACGGACTCGCCGGCACGAAGGACGAGTTGAGGATCTCCTCGCCCTTGTTGTCCACGTCGATCGCGGTGGTCATTATGGCCGACCTCATTGCGGCGGGGCTCCAGTCCGGGTGCAGCGTCCGGAGGAGGCCGACGATGCCGGACACGTGCGGGCACGACATGGAGGTGCCGGACTCGGAGTTGAAGTTGACGCGGCGCTGGTCTGAGGCGAGGCCCGTGGGCGAGTTGGCGCGCGTCCACGCTGCGATCACGCTCACCCCAGGCGCCGTGATGTCCGGCTTGAGGATCTCCGGGTTGACGGTGTTGGGGCCCAGCGACGAGAACGCGGCCATGAACGGCGCCGGCTTCGTCGCCAGGTTCGTCTCCGGCTTCGTGATGAACCCGGACGGAGTCCTTGATCACATCCCACGCGCGCTCGTCAGCTCGAGATGTCTCACAACAGTGGCATTAACTAACTGTATAGAGATGATTTGGTTTGCTTACTTGGTGGACTTGAGGTAGGAGAAGAGGAGGAGGCCGTCGCGGAAGTTGATGTGCGTCGCCGGAAGGACGTGCGCGTCGGCAATGATCTCGTTGCCGGTGCTGGCGTCGTTCGCGAGCACCATCCCGACGCCGCCGGCCTGCCGCACCGCCTCGCCCTTCTCCACCCGCGGGTTCACCCCTCGCAGGCACACCACGATCTTCCCCTTCAACTTCTCCGGGTCCAGAGACCCCACGAAGCACAGCCGCCTGCAGTCACAAACAACGCATTAATCACCCACTAATCAGTAATTAAGGCAGTAATACACAGTAATTAGTATTTTGGAGGGAGATTGCTACGTACGCCTCGTCTTGCGTTCTGTTGGGAGCTGCAGCTTGCGCGGAGTCTATCATTGGGTAGAAGCTCTTCTCCGAGAGCCCCATCACCGAAAGGCTCTGCCCCTGCGTGGATCAAGACAAAAAAACACCACTGTTAATTTCAAGAAATTAAGAGGTGTTGCAATCTTGTTGATCTTGGCAAGAACCCTCATGCCTTGATCTTTGTGTGGTCGAAGACGACGTAGGACGAGAATTCGCGGTCCATGGTGCTGGCGCCGGCGGTGAAGATCCATGGCGCGACGTTGGTGACGGACCCTGGCTTGGGGCCCGAGTTGCCAGCGGAGCAGACCACGGCGATGCCGCGGCGGACGGCGTGGAAGGACCCGATCGCGAGGCCGTCGTGGAAGTAGTCGCCCGGGTCGCCGCCGATGGAGACGGACAGCACGTGCACGCCGTCGTGGATGGCGGCGTCGAACGCCGCGATGATGTCCGCGTCGAAGCACTCGCTGCCGTTGACGGGGTGTAGCACACGCGGTACGCGGCCACGCGCGCGCGCGGGGAGCCGCCGCTGGCCGTGCCGTTTCCGTACCCGAACACGCTCGCGCCGGCCACGGCCGAGCCGCCGGCCGTCGACAGCGTGTGCGTGCCGTGCCCGTCGCTGTCGCGCGGCGTGTTGAACAGGGAGGTGTTGAACGCGCCCACCGCCGCCGCGTAGCCCTTGTTGAAGTAGCGCGCGCCGATAAGCTTCCTGAGCGCCGAAAACAATTTTTCTTTTTAAAATATCTTTATTGTGTTCATATACAGGCCTCATTATTCTAAATTGCTAGTTATACTACACTATAGCTTTTTTGATAAAAAAGCGAAGCTACGGGTTAATATTCCGCTATATTCGCTATAAGCGCCGTAGCTAGCTGTCGACGATCGGGATCGCCAACCGCAGAAAATGAGGTAGGGGCCAATGAGAAATGGGACCACAAGCTGCGCTTTGCTCGAGCAGGGAATGAGGTCGAGGAGGTCGATGGTCGGAGCTAGGGACAACGAGCGAGATGGAGGATTATCTGGTTCGAGCCCTCGAGAAGGTAATAGCTCTCTCCAGCCACCTTGCGGTGGTGGTTCCCGATGCTTGTGAGTACAAGAGAGGGTTCTGACTTAATCTTGATGATGCTCGGTCTAAACTTGAACTTCGGGTGTGTGTGCTGTTTGGTTATCTCGCCTAAGTGTTTACAAAGCCTCGGTCTTATACCCATTCTCCTTGCAGCGTTAAGGAGTATTCCTCGGATCGTGGCCTTCATGCACATTGATAGCCGGGTGGAAACCGTTCCGATCCATGCCAAGGCGCTCAGCATTACTCCACGATCCCACGTTCTCGTGAATCGCCAAGTGATGGCGTGTTCGGGATCCAAGGGCGCCACCGACCTTGAATCATCCCAAACAAAGCGGTCGTGGGGCCCCGAGCTCGAGAATCTGCGCCCTAGGTCGAGCGGCCTCGAGCTTGATCCGAGTCTTTGATCGAGGCCTTCCGAGCTAGGGGACGGTTGTTGTCTTGACCGACCAAGGGTTGCCGACCCCAAGCAGCTAGCCCCGAGGCTCAAGGTCGTAGAAGTAGCACCAAGGACGGCCTCGAGCCTCACCCAACAATGTCATGGCAACCCTTGCAAGGTCTTGGAACCTTGTTCGAGGCTCGAGGAGATCGCAAAGTGATCCCCAGGCGAGACACCTGGCGACCTTTGATTTTTCCGAAGTGATACGGATGCCAATAGCCGGCGGACACCTGCAGTGCTTCGAGTCCGCCGCCCAGGTCTTAATTGAGCCCGTCTAATCATGCCTGGCGCGCCTTTTGAGGCGCCGTAGGAGGTTAAATCCCAAGAGCGCCGTGGAAGACCCCGAGCTTTGGATCATCAGCCTGAAAGCTTCTGCGCCCTCCTCCCAAGCCTTCTCGCCCGAGCAGACCGCCTTTTCATCTCCACACGACGTTTCGCCATGGCCAAGCTGGGGAAAAGTACCTTGTCGGTCACGAGGATGAAGGAGCTCGAGGCCACGGGGTCATGTTGGATCGGAGTGACTGGCGGTTGCCGGTGGCGAGACCGAACCTCGTCCTCGAGATGACGAGATCGCTCGCACCGAGCAACATTCCCTCTTGAGCTGCGGACCCGGAGAGCGAATTCTGGCCGACATCCTCGGCGATTGCCAAATTGAAGTGATCAACTTTGGTACCCAATTCCGTCCTCACCCTAGCCGTCTTCTCCCATCTATGCGAGGGTTCACAGGGATTCTTCCCACGCCTCGCTCTTCTTCCTTCTTCTCCCTCTCCGCTCAGGAAGGACCCGTGGTCGGTGCCTCTACTTCGGCAGGCGGCCGGCTCAAGTGGGCTCTGCCCAAGATCCTGGCCAGGACTCTCTTGGTCCATGGTCGAGGCTGGTTCTACCTCAAGAAGGGAGAAGCGGGAGGCTGCGATCTGAAGGAGCCGCCGTCCTTTGGGAAGATAGAGACCCCAGAGGCCGAGGACCTCAACGTCGTCTGAAGCCATCGCCGCCATCCACATTGCGCCCCACACGCGGTCTCACCGGTCGAGCGATCGCGAACGACTTTCTGCGGAATCGGGTGTCTCCCTGCGGAAGAGGTTACATCCGTTCTCCCAGATCCGAGGGGCCAGCGACGATTCGACCCACGAGTTCATCTGGTAAGGTCTTGACCACAAGGCTTTTGCTTGACTTCGTACTTCTTCCTCCTCGATGGCTCTTGTTCGTAGCGCCGAAGGAGTCTGAGTCGCGCCGAGGATGCGAAATGTTCGAAGCGGCGTATGAGTACACTCTCGACGACCGGTCCTCAAGAACGTCTTGCATTTAAAGCCGAGGTAAGCCTTCCACGACCTCTGACCTCATCCGAACATCGCCGTCTTTGCTCGACCGTGTTTGCTTGTAGGATCATCAAGAGTTGTGGAGAGGCAACATGAGATCGCTCCCTGCCCGATGAGGGCAAGAGCAAAGGAAAAAAAAGACTCCCCTCAGCCTGAGACGACCGCCAGGGCGAAGAGGCCTCACATCGAATGGGGTGACCGCGCCCGCAGTAAAGACGATCATAGCCAATTTCGAGAGCTCGCGCCCTTGGCTTCTCGGGCCTAACAAAGTTTCTTTACTTGGCGACAACAAAGCGCAGCGCCGCCCAGACCACCGAGCCCCCGCCAGCGGTGCGGGCTCATCGCGGCCGCCTCCCGCACTGAGAGGAAGGAAGCGATTCCTCCTCAGAGCTCGGGGCAACAGGACCATCGCCGGCCATCGGCGAGGCATAGGCCACCGACCTGTAAGAGCACGGCTTTGCAACCGCTCCATCTCCGTGTTTTCTTAGTGCTTATCCATGATTGCAGACCTCGGCCTTCGAGACCCGAGCTTGCCCACTCGACAATGCTCGTTGTTCAGTATGAGTCCGAGTCCGAGTCAGGAGGCAGACGCCTACATCTGGCCCCGCCTTTCTTCTCGGACAAAGGCGCTCTGCCTCGGACCTCGGTGGGCCTGGTGGAGGGTTCGACCAAGGCCACGATAGCCGGACGAAGGGGACCCCCAACTGCGATCAGCGAGGATTACTGAGACCGGCGAGACAGGTACCCTCATGATCGTCGATCCTCCCGAGATCGAGGAGACATGGGTGTCCGGGCCCCTCAAGTCATGGCGCCGCCCGATCGTTAGCGGCCGTGTCACCGAAGTCCTGAGGCCCGCCGACCAAGACCGCGCTGATGGCGAGACCGCGGTTCCCGTGCCACGGAGAGCGACCACGACAGGGAGGCACTCCGATGACCCGACTGCGAACTTCCGGCCACAGGAACACAACCTCCACCCCCGTGAGGCCGGGTGGGATCTTCTTCTTCGGCAACTCCCGCCATCGAGTGGCCGGAACCTTGACTACGGAGGTCGGGCTGAAGCTACCGCTGCCGTACCTCAGGTCGGGGTCCGACATGGCGGCCGATGTAGAAGGATCTCGGCCGCCGCGCAGACGTCGTCCGTGGGCCCCGAACAAGGTGTCTTGGCGGTGATTGAAGAAGGCCTAGGTCACGGGGACTGGGCGAAGGTTTTGAGATCAACACGGCTCGCCTCGGCGAGTTGAGCGAGGAGTTCTCCAGTAGCAGCGTCAACAATGCCGACTCCGTGAGGTAGGAACCTTCCTTATATGCCCCGTATACGTTAAGTTGTGTGTTCTTGATGACTTCTTATCAAATCGTGTTCCTTGTTTTCAAGGCGGTTGGCGGCGTGACCCGAGGGCTTCAAGGTCTCAACGAGCATGTCGGCGTGCTCGCCAGATCTTGAGCGCCGTGGAAGAGAGGGAGGCCGAAGCGCTCGAGCTCTCTTAGCGACCATTGAGGCCGACGCTTGAAATCGAGCGGCTCAATCGTGAGCTCAACGATCTGCGTCGCCGCGATGGTGGCGCTGAGGTGTCCCATGCCGCCGAGCTCGAGGGGACCAGATCCTCCGCCGAGCATGGGTTGAAGGCGCAGAGCACGCAGCCTTCAGCGACCAAAGCGATCGAGGCCCATGATGCGGAGCGCGCCAAGGTCGAGCCTTTGGAGAAGGCCGCCGCAGAGCGAACTTCTTGAGACTTCGGCGCTCGAGACCCTTCGCGCCAGGATCGAGGCCCTCGAGAAGGCCGCTGAGGAACAAGCCGCCGCCGCGACCCAGGCGCTTGCTGACGAGCGCGCCAAGGTCGTGGCACTTGAGGAAGTCGCCAAGGAGCAAACCACTGCTACGGCCACGGCGCTCGCCGACGAGTGTGCCAAGGTCGAGGCGTTGGAGAGGACTGTTGCCGAGCTATCATCCTCAACCAAGGCGTCTCCCGAGCTAGAGGCCAAAGTCGCGGGGCTGGAGGAGAAACTTGGGCGTGCCAGCAGGGCGGCGAAGACCGCCTTGGCCCAACTCAACGACGAACGTCGCCGAGCCACGGACGCAACCAACGAGGCCCTCCTGCGGCAAACCGAAGCCTCGACGCTGCGGCTAGAGTCGTAGAAACTCGAGCAAGAAGAGAAGTCGGCCGAGATGGAGGATCTGTAGCTCAAACATCCTTGATCCTGTAAAAACATTCGATGTTATCAACTGGTTTGGGTTACCTTTTTTGAAGTGTGCGCTTCTTATTCGCGATCAAGATCCATAGGTCGTTCGTAGATGTTACATCCTAGCTTGACCCGTTGGGTCTAAGGTCGAGCAACGCCGACCTTGGACACAAGTATAAGACGAGCAAATGACCATGACTGCAGAATCGAGATGGAGTACTCGCGAAAAAGAAATGCACAGAAGCGAACCCAGTGAATAAATCACCAACTCCACGACCACGACCATGCACGCACTTAATAGCCAAGGCTGCCGAGCTTGTAGTTCAAACCCGGACGCAGGGGGGTGAGCTGATTGCGAAGAGTTTCGGCTTACGTTGAGCTCGACCACTGGGGGGTGAACGTAAAGCTCGTGATACCCAGACTAAGGAGCGAATGCGAAAGTCGTGCCCGAAGAAAAATTACAGAGACGCTCATAAAGAAAAAGACATGAATGATAGAAATCGGAGAATATCCTTTTATTGAAGCTTTAAAGGTATAGAGATTTACACATAAAACTTGCGAAGTTGATCTATGTTCCACGAGCTAGAAAGCTCTCTGCCATCGGGCATCGCTAGCCGGTAAGCCCCCGTGCGATCTGTTGAAACGACTCTATAGGGGCCCTCCCACCGCGGGGATAACTTGTTGGTCTGGACAATACCGAATCCGTCTCTCGGGCTAAGTCCCCAACAAGGAGCTTCCTAGGTCGTCTCGATCGAGACGCATGTCTGCAAAGAGCTTGCGGTGTAATCTGTTGATCGTAGCAAAGGCACGGCATCTTACTTCTTCCGCGAGGCAAGGTCAAGAGACCGTTCTTGCTCGAAGTCGGCGTGGTCGACAGGTGACCTGGCGGAGCCAGGCGTTACCTCTCGGAGGCGGGGCGGCCATGACCAAACACGAGTGAAAGGGTGTGGACCACATTGCTCGGTGGACCGTGGTGCGAATAGACCATAAGGCGGTGGGAAGTTCGTCCACCTGGTCGTCTTAGTAGCGTTTGAGCTCACCAGTAACTTCGCCTTTTGATGCCTTGGGCGATCTGTCTGCTTGGCGGCGCTCTGCCGCTCCGTTGCTCACGAGGATGAGCCATCGAGCGAAGCACACTTTGGTGCCCATGTCCTCGCGAATTCTGAAATAATTCACTTTGTGGCCGAGTACCATTGTCGGTGATAATTCTGCATGGGACCCCATACACAGTGACCACGGACAAGCGAAAAAAGCGAGCAATGGTCCGGCGGCGATGGTCGAGACCGGCTCGACCTCAATCCATTTGGTGAATGTGTCGATGGCCACGAACAGAACTTACTCCCCGGTTGCACAGGAAAGGGGCGAGGATATCGAGCCCCAGTCGAGAAAGGCCGAACAAGCGGAATGGTGCGAAGGGCGTGGGCGGTGGTGTACCTTTACGGCGTGAAACCGACATGCTCGGCAGGTCGGACAATATCGAGCATCTGTAATGCCGTCGACGATAATATCGAGACGGAAGGCCTTGCCGACCATCGCCTGTCTGAAGAGTCGCCTACGAGACTGAGTGGATGTCGTTGAGTAGGTACTTACCCTCCTCGTGGAGATGCACCGAGTCGGGATGCGAGACATTCCGTCTCAGAGCTTGCCATCCACGAGCTTATACAAGCTTGCTCGGCGCTTAATCACCTTACATTAGCGGGGTCGGGCGGCAGTCGCCCGTGCGGAAGCGTGTATGGGCTCGCCCATGCGGAATACCTTCCACCACAAAAAGCACGACCTCCCGATCGGAGATAGACGGAGCCGTCGGCGTCTCGAGGATGGCGTCGGGGTATCTCTTCGTCGGAAGAGCTGAGCTTGGAGAAAGTCGGCCTTTGGAGTTGTCCTTCCTAGGGACATGCCTAAGCTCCAAGTTACGGAACCATTTCTCCATCTTGCGGACCTCGTGAGATACCTTGCCATTGCATCCCCGAGCATTGATAGTCCTTGTTGTCTTGGTTGATGACGAGCCGAGTCTCCTTCACGACCAACCGTCATGCGCCTAGGACTTGCGGGCTCGTAAGCCACCAAGAGAGCTTCATATTCGCCATGTTATTGGTCGAGAAAAGCCAAAACGAACTACATACCTCAATGGTCGCCTGTGGGTAAGGATAAGTATCCCACCCGGCGTTTGAAGGACCTCGGCCGTCGAAGAACATGATCGAGGCTTCTCTTCTTGACCTCGAGCCTGTGGCGGCTGCGGCGTCTGTTCGACCACGAAGTCGGCGAGCACTGTGACTTGATAGCTGTTAAGACACGACACGGATGTCAAACGCCGCCAGTTCCATAGCCCATTTAGCTATCCGTCCGCCGCCTATACGATTCGCGAGATGTCACCGCGGGAAGTTGCTCGGGGCGACCACGGAATGCGCTGGAAGTAGTGTCGAAGCTTGCGCGAGGCCATGAGAAGAGCATCTGACGGTTTACGCACTTGCGGATAACGCTCCTTTGGGCCATGTAAGACCTCACGACATAGTAAATTGGATCTTCTTTGTGCCCCTGTTCGCAATTAGGGACAGCAGCGGCTTGGGCGGTGGGCGCAAGATAGAGCAACAACCTCTCGCCCGGTGCGGAGTTGTAAGGAGGGTGGGGATGAGCAGATATACCTTCACTCGTCGAAAGATCGTTGTTATACGAGTCCATTCAAAGCCCGTGCTTGCGAGGTCTTAAAGAATGGGAGACCTCGCTTCGCGAGCCTCGAAATGAATCTGCGAGGCGACCATGCGGCCGGTGAGGCTTTGTACTTGCTTGATCGGTCGGGGCTCCATCTTCTCGATGGCCGATCTTCTCGGGTTTGGACCAACCCCGAGCCCCGATCATGTATCCAAGGACCTTCCCGATCTTGCGCCAAACACACACTTCTCGGGGTTGAGCTTGATTTTGTACTGTTTAGGTTTGCAAATGTTTCCTCAAGGTCCGCAGACGTGGTCGCTCCGGAGGGGCTTTTGATGATGATGTCATCTCGTAGACCTCGAGGTTTCGCCCAATCTGCGACTCGAAGGTCTTAGTCATCAAGCGCTTTGGAATGTTGCCCCGCATTGCGCAGACCAAACGACATGGTTGTGTAGCAATAAGTGCGAGCAGGGGTGATGAAGGCGATCTTGCTCTCGTCGTCGACCGCCGACTTGATCTGGTGGTAGCTGAGTAAGCATCAAGAAGCTTAGCATCTTGGCGTTGGCGGTGGAGTCGGCGATCCGGTCGATCTGTGGAAGGAAAATTGTCCTTCGGCGGGCCGAGTTCAACCCGTATGGTCGGCGACATTCTCCACTTGCCACCCTTCTTACGCGACGATGGCCGGGTTGGCGGCCACTCGGAGTAGTCGATCTCGCGGATGAAGCGGCCTTGAGGAGCTTATCAAGGTTTTCCTTGATGGCCGCAACCTTCTCTGGGGAGAAGCGGCGATTTCAGCGCCGAGTCTAGAATCGGCTCGACACGTAACTTGTGCTCGATCACCTCCTTGAAACGCCCGAGCATATCTGCGGGCTCCCAGCGAATATACCTTTGTTGGCGCGAAGGAAGGTGGCGAGCTCGAGTTCTATTGGGACTTAGCTCGGCGAGATGTGGACACACACGGTCGTGTCGCCTTCCTCGGCCACGGCCTTTGTTGCCCCTTGGGTTGGATCGCCGCCTTCGCCGGCGTTCTTTTCCGTCACCTCTGGACCTTCTTTGGGCAGACATGCGTGGCCTTGAGGCCTTGGTCTCCAGACCATGTGCCGCCAAGAAGTCATCACGACGATAACGATGCCGTTGGGGCTGGGAGCTTCATGCAGATGGCCGTAATGATTAGCGCCATAAACTTGATGAGGCAGGCCTTGAGAATAGCGTTATGCGGAGGTCGCCTCGACCACCTCAAAGGTGATCATTTCGGTCGCGGAAGTTGTCCGAGCCGCCCGAAGGTGACGGGCAAGACCACCCGCCCTAAGGGAGTAGTCGAGCTCGAGAGCGATTCGAAGAAGGGATGGCGATGCTTTTGATCTTTGGCGGGGAATCGCATCCGGTCGAGTGCTTCCGCTGCGACAAATTAAGAGAGCGCCGCCGTCGACCATGACACGCCCGACCAACTGTGTTCTTGATGGTCGTAGTCACGACAAAGCGGTCTTTAAGTCTCGGGCCATACCTTGTAAGGCATCCTCAGGAGAAAAAGGTGATGGTGGCCCCTACCACTTGCAATCTTTGCTCGGCGGGCTTTCTGATGTAACGATAGATGGTCGGCGGCAGACCTTGATCTCGCGCTGGGTGGTAGGTCGCCGAGCCCACCGAAGATAACGTCAATCCGGCGCTCGCCTGTTGGAATTCGGTCGAGGTCGCCGTGCTCGACCGACATTCACCCTTCGGGTGGTCGTCATCCCGGAACACGGGCATCTCACCACGTCCGTCATAGAAGGCTTCAAGCTTTCCTGCCAAGCCTGCGAGGACCGCAGGTCGTGGCGGGTACGCTGCAATAAACGAGCAAAATTCGCCTCGTCGTACCCGACCGCCCTTCCGGCTCCTGCGGTCGGCGTCGGTCCTCCGAGGTCGAGCCGCCGGTCCTCTTTAAAGGCCGCCACATACTGGCGGGGCGAGGCCGACCTTGACGAGTCGGGTCCGTCCGTCGATCTCGGACCTCCTGCCGCCGTCCGTAGAGCGATGACCATGGTGACCTCTGCGGTCCTGCGGTCACGCTTCCGCTTCTTGGTGCGGGTGTCTTGGTCGGCGCCCTTGGAGTTGGACGGGCCAGCCTCAGAGTGGCTCAGACCAAGCTTACCTTGGTCGTAATCACGCTTCCAGCGGACGGCGTCGTCGCATCCGCGTACCGTTCCGCCATGCGAAACAATTTGTTGTGGCGAGCCTTGTCGTGATCTCGAAGTCTTGATAAGGCGCCGGTCGCGACGCCAAACTTGAAGGCCTTGATAAGCGCTTCATCGAGATGCTTGGAATCGGGTTCCTTGTGCGGATGAACCACCGCACAAAATCACGAAGAGGCTCGCTCTTGCCACGGATGGCGCGATCAAGTCCTTCTCCCTCCACAGTGCGCTTCGTGCTGACTCACGGAAGTTGGGCGGGGCGCTCTGGATTTGGCGCCACGACACGGAGGCAAGGCTTACGGTTGAAGAGCGAGGTTGAGGCGGCGCCGTCGAGCGGTCGGGAGATAGTTGGCCATGACCAACTCGTCACCTCCGGCGCCAAAATGGCGGTCGAGTAGATGGACGAGAACTTCGTCGGGGTTCTTGGTTCCGTCGGCGCTTCGATCAAAGCGGGTTTAAACCGAAGCGAGCCCGGCATCTGCGACGAAGGTCGTCGAGTCGCCACACAACCGTGGGCGGGGCGGGTGTCTGCGCAGAGCGATCGCGACCAGCGAGATCTCCACTGCTGTCGAATCCGAGCGGGCTCCCTTGACGACCGATCTTGGCGAGATCGGTCATGATGCCGAACACGAAGTCGCTGGGAGGTATTGCGGCGGTCTGTCTTGCGGCAGCGCTGGGCGGAATGTCGAGAAAGTCCGTGACTGCTTGCCGGTTGGCGTGGAGCTCGTGTGGCTCACCTCGCGTCCGGTAGCCGGTCTTGCCCCGAGGGTGTTCTTGAGATGAAGGCGCTTCGCCTCGGCGGCGGCCGATGGATGGGCGCCGACGACGACGTGATGAATTGTCGGCGCTTCTCGGGAAGGGGTCACTGAGCGATGACCGGTCTTTGCGGAGGAATGGCCTCGATTGCGGCCTGATCGAGTTCTTCGGCCAAGGCCGGCCAAAACTCGATTTTGCCCTATCGGGATCGACCATGATCCGGGCAATAGCCTGGCGCTCCCAGGAGGAGCCTCTCCACAGTCCTCCGTCGGGCCTTGGTAATGGCCCGATTGATCATAGCGTGGACCATTCGGCGAGCATCCTCGGGAGTTTGTGGGTCGCGATCCGCCCTGCCGCGTCCTCACCGGAGGCATCCGCCATGAAGGCGTCTTTGCTCACACGGTGGTGGGAAGGCGAAGCAGGGATCACGGGCCGGACTCGCGTCCGATCCCACGCTCGAAGAGTGTTAAATCGATGGAAGCGCCATGCTCCTAAGACCTCGGAGTTTTTCTGTGAATGAACAAAGCAATCGGGCCCCACGGTGGCGCCCATTGTCGGCGATCGGGATCGCCAACCGCAGAAAATGAGGTAGGGGTCAATGAGAAATGGGACCACAAGCTGCGCTTTGCTCGAACAGGGAATGAGGTCGAGGAGGTCGATGGTCGGAGCTAGGGACAACGAAGCGAGATGGAGGATTATCTGGTTCGAGCCCCCGAGAAGGTAATAGCTCTCTCCAGTCACCTTGCGGTGGTGGTTCTGATGCTTGTGAGTACAAGAGAGGTTCTGACTCAATCTTGGCGATGCTCGGTCTAAACTTGAACTTCGGTGTGTGTGCCGGGTTATCACGCCCTAAGTGTTTACAAAGCCTCGATCTTATACCCATTCTCCTTGCAGCGTTAGGAGTATTCCTCGGATCGTGGCCTTCATGCACATTGATAGCCGGTGGAAACCGTTCGATCCGCCAGCACCTGCATTACTCCACGATCCCACGTTCTCGTATCGCCAAGTGATGGCGTGTTGCGGGATCAAGGAACGCATACCGACCTTGAATCATCCCAAGCAATGGATCGTGAGGGCCCGAGCTCGAGATCTGCGCCCTAGGTCGAGCGACCTCGAGCTTGATTCGAGTCTTTGATCGAGGCCTTCCGAGCTAGGGGACCGGTTGGCTGTGCTGACCGACCAAGGGTTGCCCGGCCCCCGACACTAGCGATAGCTCCGCTATGTATCAATTGTTTAAAATATTAAGTCCATTTTAAAATTCAACATTACTGAAAAGACCAAATGTATCTTTTACAAGCTTGAACTATGAGAACTTAGTAGAAGACTTTATCAAGTCATTTTTCAATAATCATATGTCCATATTTCTTAGTGATTAAGTACTTATTGTTAAAAATATTATGATATAATAGTTATCATTTATGGTCTTTTGGGCATGTATGAATGTGTTTGTTGATTTCGGATTTGACTTATATTTTTATTATAAAAACATTACTACCTTCTAAAGTACTATATTTTTATGATTTATTTGGATCTAACTTATATTATATACATATTTAATTTTTTTTACAATCTATTAATACTGAAACACGATGAAGGATAGCTTCCATAATAAATTTTTGTAGCTTTTTGGGACTTTGCCACGAAAATCGTGATTTAATACCTTGATAGGCATGTAAATGATTAATCATCTAGCGTATAAATATATAAATTCGTAATTATGGGAATATGATGTAACATCCCAATTTTTGCTTTTCTTGCATTTTAATGGTATTTTGAATTTCTGGGAATTTCTGGAATTTATTTGGAATTATTTGGATTTATTTTGAATTAAACCATTTATCAACAATTAAATAATAGAAAAGTTAAAATAAAATTTTGCTGGAAATATTTTATTTGAGTCACAAATGTCCTAAAATATTTTTGAGAATTTTTCCAGAATTTTTCTAGTATTTTTAATGCCCCAAATGGATTATTTTATTTTTGAGAATTATTTTTAATCGAAAAAGTAATTAAAAATCGGATGAACAGTGTTAGGCGGAACATTGTGCGGCCCGGCACGAAAACCCTAGCGCCGTAGCGTCCGATCTTCATCAAGCGGTCCACGTCGCGCCACGCCGCCTATTCAATATCCCCGCCGGATTCGCCGCCTTGCCTGTGTGGGCCTCGGTTTCAGCGCATTTCACAGACGTCGAAGGCACTATTTAATCGCCGCCGCCTCTCATGTTCCTCGGTTTGCAGCGCATCCATCCGTACACTTCTCACGCTTAGAAACACCGCCTAGCCGCCGACGAGCTCGCCAAAGTCCTCCACCGTCCGCCGCACTTCTTCGCATTGTTTAAATCGCCGCCGGTGATCCTCCGCCGTCGCTGTGGCACCCTCGGACTCACCTCGTCAAGCCGCGTCGGAAGGCCACTTCTTCACGCCGGAGGAGCACGGAAGCGCCGTCGTACGTCTTCTTCCTCGCTCTGGTGAAACCTCGTCGCCGCGTCAGCGTCGCCGAGCGGCGTCATCCGCCGTCCGTCGCGCATCAACGATCCGGATCTCGCCACGTCGCCCGCAAATAGTAAACTTCATCTTCTAATCTCCACCGTTAGATGCAAATCAGAGGCGGTAGTAAACCCGTCGCCGTTCCTTTGTGCGTGGCGACGACAAGCGGACCCACATGTCAATCGCACCACCACGCGCTTTGTCGCATGAGTCGTGACACCACGGGCCCGCATGTCGGCCGCATCGGACCGATGACGTCGGTGGCGTCACGGTGGGTCCCACTGTCGATGAGTCAATGATAACGTCATCTTGACGTCGGCGACAGGAGCCGGTCGGTGGCGTCGGCAAGGCAGCGTGTGGATTACGTGGTGGCGACACGTGTCAAAGATGACACAATAATTAATTTTCGAAAAAGAAAATATTTATTTATTTCGGTATATTGATTTTAAATATATTTTGAAACTTCAAGCGCTTATAACTTTTGCGTTTTAACTCCGATTTGAGTGATTCCAATTTCTATAAATTTGTAAAATTGTGATCTTTCTGGTTATGAATTTTATTTGAATTTTTTAGCACTGTTTGTCTACTGTTTATTTATTTTATTGTTTTGTGTATCGTTCTGGCGTAGACATTGGAGTCCCAAGCGGTTTCGAGGAGAGGTTCGACCGAGAGCAAGCTCAGGAACCAGAACCAACACTTTTTGAAGGCAAGTTGTGTTTGATCATGTTGGACCTATTAGAGCAAATTATTTTGATTTAAACTATTGCATGCTAATTTGATAGAAATGATTTTGAATAAGTTTTGGGATTAGTTAAATGCCTAAGTTGCTGTATGCCACCTTGTCATATATAATTGTAGGCCATGAATCTTTTGTCACCCTAGAATATGGATTAATAGTTGGACTTTTATAATTTGCCAACATGGGTTGAGTAGACCAAGTAGTATGCTTAGCCCTCTTGCGTGGACATTTCATGATTTTGGAATACCAAAGTGAATCTTGACTTAATGAGATATTGAACATGCTTTGTGAATGAGACATGTGTTATTGAGTTGATGATGGCACGTGGTGCAATGGTAAGAAACAAGGTGGGAAAATGATTTAGGCTGGGGCAAATGGCAAGATTGTTTACAGTGGGCCAAGAGTGGCAATCAGGCGGTCGTATTTGGTTTTTATTGGTTTTTGGATAATTGAGATCACACTTGGTTAGTCTTGCCTCGGTCAACTAAGGACTTAACCTTGCGAGCATTTGAACTGAGTCTTTCATACAACCACAAGCCCCGTAATGGGACGGGCTTAGCTAAGTAAACTGGGAAATCTATTCTTTGGTACTGTCGTGGTGGTGTGAGGCCCGGAGAAGCGGATGAGAACTCACATGGCGCAAGAGGGGGGCCTTGGGTGTGGTAACCAGTCCCTCCAGTGTTGAAACCTTAGCGGGCAGTACTGGGTTTAGATGGAACTTTGGAAAGGCTTCGTTACGGTTATTTGCCTTGGTGGTATTTGACTGTATCTTGTGGGTAAAGTGTATAACCTCTGCAGAGTGTACAACCTATTCGAATAGCCGTGCTCACGGTAATGAGCATCGCTTGGTGATTACGGTCAACGGTTAGATTTTCATGAAAATGACTTATTTATGGAAAATACTTGGGTTGGTGATGATGAATTTGATTAGGATGGAAAAATGAATTACAATTGAAATGTTTGTGAAAGCTACTATTCCTACTCTTGTTTTCTTGCTTTGCAATCTATTCTTGTTTATTTGGAATCTTTGTCTTGCATGAACCATAGCCTATCCTTTGTACTAAGCCATGCATATAGTATATTAGCATTGCATTACATGCATGACTTCTTTGAGTGCTCAAAGTACTCACCCCACAACAACACAACTTCGGTTGAAGAAGAAGCAACCCTGCTCGGGAGGAGGAGTTTGGGAAGAGCCAACGAACTAAGGAGCGAGCCCGGTCGATTGCACATGGCAAATTGGTTGGCGCCATGAGTTTATTTTATTTCATTGCATTTGGATTTTATAATAATTCTTAGCCCTGCAAGGCGTACCTTTGTAACTTGACCATAAGGTCGATCAACTAGTTTGAGTATTTAATCAAAGTACTTATTATCTCGTTGGTTATGGTGTGATATGTACCAATGTTGAGGCTGTGTGCACTAAGCGTGATCTGGACTAGTGCTGAATACCTGAGGGTCCGGATTGCAAATTCGGGTCCCGACATATGAGCACTGAAATTCTGTAACATTTGAGTGTAAAATGTTACATGCAAGTATGCAAATGTAAAAATAGGGAGAATGGTAAAAGATTTATCTAAGTACAGAGCTCTTAGGGATCGTACGCCGCATATTATGGTTCGAGAAAAGATCATGTGACCAGTTGGAAATCATGTGAGGAAACAGTATGCTGAAAATTTCACGTTTTTATGTCTGAATATGATGGATAATATTCGGTTTCAAGATTGGAGAACTTCTTTTCAGAAAAGAAAAAGATTCAAAACCACAAAAGCGTTTATTTTCAGGGCAAAGCCGTCCAAAGAGGGCTCTAGTTCTGTTGATGCAGATGCTGGTACTTGCTACTGTCTCTAGACTTTCCCTGCTAAAGATGCACCCGGAAGAGTAGACAACTTCAAGATCAGGACATGGCATTTGCCGAAATGCATGTGCACTAGGGAGTGAGAACCAGTGTGCCACTATTTATGTAAAATGACATTACATCTTGACTGAGAAAATTCAGATGGAGCAATTGCTGAAAATTTTAGTGAAACTGAGACATGTGAAGAAGTAGCAAAGTATTATCAACTTTTTCATCTCACTCTAGATTGCCAGTGTGCTTATTTTCAGGAAAAATACTGAAATTTTTTTCCTGAAAATTTCGCCATTGCAAAAGGAAAAAATATGGAAAATGTTCTGTACACCTTTTGTACATTATTGGGCGTATTAACAAAAGTATTTCGTCTCATTTGAAAAAAAGTGTCATTTTCTTCTTTTTCTCTTAGATGCGGGCTTTACTTAACCTAAAGTGGCTTTTACAGGGTTCCTCAAATCTTTTTCTTTGCTAATGCTAAAGAATAACACTTTATAAGGATAAGACGAATTTTTTAAATAATATTATTTTTTTTAGAAATTGCGACATTAATACTCGGATTAAAAAAATTGCAAAAATAAGATACCTTCGCCAAACGGTTTGGCGAAAATAGGTTAATCCTGCGGTTTAAATGCTAATCATCGAGATGGCCGTATTTTCGCCAAACGGTGTGGCGAAAATACTTATTTCGCAATACCGTTTGGCGAAAATAGGCCAATAGTTGTTCGGCCAGTTCGGTCGGCCGGGCGAGCGAAGAGTTGCGAAGAAAAAAAGAAAGAAGAGAGGCTCAGGCGTCACTGGCGAAAGGAAAGAAAGGGAGAGGAAGAGAGGGAGAGGGAGAGGGAGAGGAAGAGAGAGAGCGCGGGAGGGAGAGGAGAGAGGGTGCGCGCGGGAGAGAGAGAGGAGAGTGCTCGGGAGAGGAGGGAGAGGGAGAGGAAGAGGAGAGAGAGAGGAGGGAGAGAGGAGGGAGGAAGAAGGAAGGAGGGGGAAAAAAGAGGTAAATTTTTTATTTTTTAATTTTGTTATTAAATTTTTATGATGAAAATTAATTTAGAGATTTTAGATATTGATGCAATATTAGAGATTTTAGATATTGATGCAATATCGATATTGATGCAATATTAGAGATTTTAGATATTGATGCAATATAGCGATTTTAGATATTGATGCAATTGGCGATACTAGATATTGAGGCAATATTGGTGATACTAGATATTGATGTAATATTAGCGATATTTGATGTATACTATACTTAGTGATATAGTTAGTGATATTTTATTTGTGCAATTTGTAGTCACCGGTATAAATCTTATATTATTAAATATTTTGACATGTTGTGAAATATTATGATATTGTTCTTCTATTAATGCTAAAAAGAAGCGCATGGTCTAAACTCAAGCGGTAAGAATATATTCATACGATTGTTCATAGAAAATGCTTAGGCATGATAATTTTCTCATTCGAGGAGGAATCGTTGTTATATTAACACTTTTGTTTTCAAGATTTGTAAACTCAATTTATATAAAATTTAATTTTGTTTAGTTAGTGATATTAAGCGTTAGTGGTGATCTAAAAATCAATTTTGTTTATGTCGTCGCAGTAATGTCAGATCCAGTGAAATTTAGGGCATATTATGGCGATGGTGAAATAAAAACTGGGCAGAATGGTGTTGATTTGAGCAATTTTGCAATCACCATGGTGGAACACTTATTCCCCGATAGAGTTAGCATCCGTGATATAAAGCTTTGGTTGACCCAATATTTTTTCCTAGATCCAAGTGTTTACTCTGTTATCATTCAAATCTTGTTCACGTGTAGTAAGGGTGACCCGGCTCTGTGGGAGTTGAAGAAAGTAGATCAGACGTACTTATGGCAAAAATGGTTAAGGTCTGTCGGCATTTCGTATAACCGGCAAGTAAATTTGTAAGTATAGGGGGTCGCGCGTCCCCTCTCCTCGAATGGTTAGACTAAAGAAGTCTCGGATGTATACTGGTTCGGGCCGAACGTCCCTACTTCCAGTTCGTAGTGGTGGCTTGTATTACTCTGAGGGCCGAAGATTTCCAGAGGTTACAAGCGAAGGCTAAGGACAGGCCCTTAGCATTCGTTTGTGAGAGGGAGGTCGGATGGGCTGGTGAAGTGGAAGAGCGAATGAACGTGAGTGGGTTCGTGTGCGAGTTTGAGCGTGCCCCTCCCTGAGGGCCCTGCCTCCCTTTATATAGGCGGAGGCGGAGTTACGGGAGTTCAAAAAGAGGTGAGAGTACGCTATGCGGGTGTCCGGTCTTGGGTCTTGATGGTGTGACTTCTGCTCATCCCATCTTTGGGTTAGTAGAGCTGTGAATGACGCTCCATTGGGAAGGTCTTGCCTGCCCTCTGTGCATCTATTGACGGCTTGAGGGGACGGGTGCTTAGCTGCGGCCGCCCTCTGGTTGCCTTGGGAAGGAGCCACCTGCCCCAAGGTGGCCATCGTGTCCGAGGGATGGGCGACCAGCTCGGCGTAGTCCGTCGATGTGTCGAGGCCGCGGAGCTGGCGCTTGTTGGGGGTTCCGGACACGCGGGCCATTACAAGCCCCCGGTCGGAGGTGGAGCCTGCGGAGGCGACGATCCGAACCTAAGTCGGGGCAGCGGCAGGCGCTGACCCGAGGCAGTCGAGCGGCCAGCGGCGAGGTCCTCCACGGCCTAGCGAGGCCTTCGATCGGGACATGGTCCAGCATGGCCTATTTGGGGTTACATCCAATGTTTAGTGATAATCCCATCCGTGAGGGATGGGGGTCTTGGCGGCTTTCTCTTCAGCCATCCGGGTTCGGAGCAGGATGACTAAGAGAAATCTGATCTTGAAATAGATGTATACTTTCTTTGTGTGGGTACCTGGTATAAGTATTAAGTCATTAGCCAGGCCGCCCCTGAACTTGGCGTTCTGGATGGACCCTCGCCTTTGATGGCATGGTCTCCCCATCGGTCGGTCTTTGCATAATGAAGCGGCCAGGTCTTCTTTAGGGTGGCCACCTCGCTCGGCCAGGGCAGACCGACACAGTCGATCGGTTTCAAGCCCAGGTGTTGTGGCCTCCAGGAGGTCTAACCCGGCGATTCGAGAGCTGGTCGGGGTTTATAGCGATCGACAAAGAATCCGTGAGCAAAGTGGGCGTGCTTGATCGATCTGAGCCTCGAGTGGATCGGAATCTGCCTTTGGGCGAGTCCGACCAACGATCGGCGGCTCAGCGGGTCGCGCGCAGCCTTTCTCAGTCAGTCTGTAGCCCGAGCCCCGGTCGGAGAGCTGGTCGGGGTTACCCGGTCAAATGGTCAAGCCAGACTTGGTTGGAGGCTCGATTCGATGCTACATCGGTCGGTATAAACGTTTGGGCGCCTTGCTGAGGTTCAAGTTTTTGAATGCTCGTTTCGTCGTCGTGGTGCCGCGGCCGTGGTCGTGAGGAGGTCGAATGCCTTGAGAGTTCTAGTTCGAGTGCTCGTTTCACGTTGTGGTTGGGCCGGCCGTAGGTACGTGAGGAAGTCGAATGCCTTCGCGAGAGGTTACGGTTCCGGTGCTCGTTTCGTCATAAATTGGGCGACGGCCGTGGTCGGCAGGAGAGTCGAATGCCTTGCGAAGATTACGGTTCGGCGCTTCGTTTTGCCGTGGTGGGCGAGTTAGTCGAAATGGTTTAACGCCGCGACTAGGCATGTTAGTCGTGTTGGTTTAACGCGCTGACTAGGCAAAGGCATCCATCCGTGTCGCTTTCGTTTTACTGCGGGTTGGCGAAGATCCACTCGGTGAATCCTGCCTTTAGAACCCGCAGCCAGGTCTCACACGTGAGGCACTCAAGCCCTCTCGCCACCTCGATGCCGTTACGGCCCGGTGGGCTTTTCTTACTTGCTTCGGTTCAATTTGAACTGCCCAGAGGCGGAGTTCGAGAGGTCGTGAGGCGTTTAGCCGGAGGCGATACCGACGTCTCTACAAGCATTTAATGCGCGTGCAGGAATTAAATGCAAAGTGAAATGATTAGGAAGCGTCGACTCACCGGTGACGCGTCGTGGCGCTCCGTCTGATAAGCGGCGCTTCATCTGAGGCCATCTTGGTGGCGCTCACCCGGTCGACGCAGCGTCCGGTTGGTGCTGTTTTGGTAGTGCACCTTGGCGCCTATAAGTTGGCAGCTGGGGTGTGCTAGGGCGCATACGCTTCGCTTCGCCGCCTTGCCTTTGCCTTTCTCGCTCCTTAGCTTCACGAGGCGAGAAGAAAGGAAACGAAGGAGTTGGGAGAGAGTTGCTCACTTTCTTTTCCTCAGACTCCCGATTGCTCGCATGTGTTGGAGATGGCGTGGTCGGAGTGCACTTGAGCCCAGCTGCTTGGCAGCAGGAGAAGAAAGGTTTCTCCCCGGGATGTCTCATAATGGAGGTCAAGCAGAAGCCATGGAACCAGCCAGCCGGAGGAGGGAGATCGTAATCCCTTTGGTTCTCTGGCCTTGAGTTGGGCTCTCGCTTCATCCCTTCGTCCAAGTGGGATCTTTGCATCATTAGGGGTTGAGGTGCATCACCTCAACCCTAGCAGCGTCTCCATATAGCGATCTTCGTGGTTGTGTGAGGCGTTCTTGGGGATCGAACCCTTTGGTTCTTTGTGGAAGCACTTCTTCTCGCTTGGGTGTGGAAGGATAAGTCGGCGGATGCCACGGCATCCATGGGAGCCTGACCACCCAAGCTGCGTTCGGAGTGGGGCCGAATACATCCCTCTGAAGCTGGAGCTTGAGCAGGGGTGGCACTCCGTGGTTTATGCTCGGAACACAGAAGCGGCGCCCGGCCTTCACCGGCCGTCTCCCCGAGTGAAAGGAAGAGTGGGGCTGGGGCCTCACCCAAAGGGAGAAGAAGAAGGTGGAGCCGATCCTGGAGTGGATCAAGCTTGGCGAGGCGGGCACTGACCGGCCCATTGTTGTGTCTTGCGTTCATGAGGATCGCGTGCAACCCTATGGAAAGAAGCGGCGATGTACATGTCTGGCGGTCGTCCGATCCGTGAGGATGGTTGCGTGAGAACTGTTGCATCAGACTTGAGGCTAGGGTGGCCGCCGTCTTTGGTCATGGCGCCATCGTGTGCGGCAGTGGCGACCACTGAGCCTTTCTCGACGGAGAACCCTCCGGACTTGGTAGGCCAAGCGGTTCCTTTTTTCTTGTTTCTTCCATCTCCTCAGCTTTTTTGTCACGTGGTTTGACCGGTATTTTCGTATTATCCGAGTGCAGGAAAGATAGTATCCAGTCTTCTTTGCCGAGGAAAGCGGCGAGGCCCGAGCGTGGTACATACTGAAGAATCCGCCAAGAAGCGGAGGGAGGAGAAGAGGAGGAGGAAGACGAAAGAGCGCGCGGCGAAGGTCGCATGCGGTGAGGAGGCCTCTGAGTCGACCGCGATTAGTACAGCCGACCCGGGGTCGTCCTCGAGTAATGGGGGTGGCGACGGTTTCGTTGACCCGTACGTCGCGTGGCTCGGGCCACCGACCTTTAGCGGCCCGGTCGAGGTCGAGGGCGCCATCGCCGCCGATGTTGGATCCCAGGCGGAGGCATCCCCGGAGGAGGTTTCCTTGGGGAAGCGGAAAGGCGGCTCGTCTCCGCCTGGGAGGACGGCGAAGAAGATGCGGTTGCCGTTCCACCGCTCGGCGGTGGAGTGCTCTGGCCTTGATGGTGGCGGCGAAATAGCTGTTTGCCCTCGGCAGCGGTCGGGCGATGGCGTCGATCCGCCGGTAAAGCAGGACCCGCGGAGACCCCGCGAGTCAGGCGTGAAAACTCCGGCACCTGGTCGGGGTCGGTCGAAGCGAAGAGACGAAAAGACTTCGCGCCGCCGCCGCGAGAACTTTATGCCGGTGGCGCAATCTGGCGCCCGTCGCGACCCCGCCGCGGCAGCGCTAGGGACCCGACGGAGAAGGCGGTTCAGCGCCGAGGCGGTTGGCCGAGCGCCGCGAAGCGGCGGGCACATCCTTCCGCGATCAAGGGGCCTGGCACATGCTAACTGGCGGGGTGATGACCGATTAGCGAGCCCGATTACGTCTTGGACATCGATGTAGAGGCCGACTCGTGGGGGACCTTCTAAGAGGTCTTGTGATGTGGAGGCTCATCGAGCGGTCGGAGGGCCTAGCCCTCGCCCAAAAATCGGTGACAGGCGCTGAAGTTATCTCTGAGGTGACCCGCCCGTCCTGCCAGGTAAACCCGGCCGAACTCTTAGCCCCAACCTACGCCTTGCTTTAGTAGCCGGTGGGCTGAGCGGACCGCAGGTTTTTGCGGCAATTGAAGGTCGGTCGGGGAGGAAGTTGGCGTTCCTCCAGTTCTTCATGGCGGATGGCGACCGCTACGGAGGGACGACGCTTGCACTCCAGTCGTCTGAGCTCGAAACCTTAGTGCGGCGGCGGAAGCGGAAAAGTCTGTCGGGGCTGCTCGAGGCGTCGGATAGCAAAGTCAGGAGATGAGGATATCGAGCTCGAGCACTTCAGCGGTGGCTATGGCGCCAAGGGCCGCCGTTCTTTGCAGTCGCCTCCAGGCGGCCGCGACCATGTTGGTAGTCGGATTCCACAGGAGGGCCTTCCGCGTGGTGGAGGCGCGGACTAAGGCGAGAGGACCTCCGGTGGCCAGAGGCCTTCACGGTGGTAAGTAGAATAATCTGGCTCGATTCCCGCGATCGCGAACCGCCGGGCCCTCTTTTCAATATTGATTTGGTCTGCAGGGCTGCAGAAGGATCTTAGCGACGCCGAGGGGGCACGGAAGTGGCGGTGGAGGCGTGATCTGGCGGTTACGTCCTGTGTGGCCTATGTGGCGAAAAAGAGTGTGGCGAAAGAGACACTTTCGGCGAGACCATGCCGTGGCGACCACTTCAGTGGTCGGCGGGGAGATCCATGATCGGGTGCTCGGGACCGGCAGGCGAGGTCAAGTTCTCTTCTTGCCATGCGCTGGCTCGCGTCTTGAACCGCGTTGGCCTTCGATGGCGAAGAATTGAACTTCGGGGCTTGCTTTCGTGGCTAGTCTTCGCCCTTTTCCACTATATGGCATCGACCTTGCCGTTGTTAATAATGTGGTCGCAATGACCGGTGACGAAGGTTGAAGGTTTGAGAACCAGTCGTCTGTATGCCACAGCGATTGCTGTCGGATACCGCGAGCGTCCTCCACAGGAACAAGAAGAAAGTTAGACATTTGATTTTTGTAATAACCGTTTTGTGATGAGGCTGAGTTTTGTTCAAGCGTTTTGGCGGTCGAGGCCATTACGTAAATCCGACTTTTATCCTTGGCGCTTCGGGGGGTGAGCGCTTAGCGACCATAGCTTTTAAAACATGAAGTCGTTACAAAGCGTGGGTCGATGCGTTAACACCTTTGAGAAAAGCTCGAAGAAAAAAAAGGGACCTAGGGGCGGGGCGTCGCTTGCACTCACCATAGCAAAGGTGTTCCGGCCGGCTACGGATCGTCCGTCTGGGCATTTCCTTCTACATAGCGCTACTTGCTGACCGTAGCCAGCAGGCGTGGGGCGTGGCGTTGGTCGAGGGTTACCACTAGGGAGAACCAAATAGCCGACCAGTTCACCTAACCCGTGAGAGTGTGTGAACTTGTAGCCCCGAGCGGTGCGTGGGAACCAAGCCTGTGGTTGCCACGCAACGCTTAAACTCGGAGGGGTGAAAAAACGGATGCGGAAAAAAGGCTTTAGGGAAAAGATTGCCTTAACTTTTTGATCCGCGCGCTTCCCTACTGTGCGAGAGGAAGGAGTTCCTGCATTCTGGGCATCTAATGGCAAGTGGGGGCGGACGGCCAGGAGAAATGTGGCGAGAGCGAAGCGGAGCAGCTGGTCATCGGCATAAAGGCCCATCTGGGCGAGCTCTTAACCAGCCGTGGCCTGAGGCGAGATTATCTGCCTTCGTCGATCCTCGCATCGAGAACCCTCATGGGTATGCTCTTACTGATGTCGCCCGGTGCTTCAATTTCATCTCGCTGACGTGGAGCTTCTTCTTGTTCATTTTAGCGCTTCTGGTTTGGGATTGGGCGGCTGGTGCCTTGATGGCGCCTTAGCGAGGCGGACTTCGAGCCGCTTCGGTGCTCTCCGAAACCACCGGGCGGTCCCTCGAAGTCGAGCAGCGTCCGTGGTAGCGGTTGGAAGCATCCTACGGATCCGGGCAGCTGCGGCCCGCCGTCCAGGCGGAGGTGTCGTGGCAGCAGGCTGGGTATGAGCCACGGAAGAGCTCGCCGAACCCGTGAGGAGAAGAGCATAGCAGACCTGGCGAGCGTCACGAGGAGGAGTTCGCCAGCGTGAGAGAGTCTTGATCCGCAGCGGTTTCGGGCGATGTGGTGAGAAACCTTGGCCAAAGTCTTGAGAGGCGTTAGGTCTGTCGAGGACCTTATGAACATTTAGGCCCGGCCTTGAGCATGGCGAGAGCTTGAGACCAGGGGTGGAGCTGCGAGGCGATGGGCGTAATGGGTTGCATTACACCTTGGCATCACCGGGCGACCAGCATGCTGGCCGACCTACCCGCGCTTTGCGCGAACACTCCGCTTCGTGAGGCGGGAATTGCCGTCGCCGTGGTGAGTACGTCTTGGCTCTTTGTGCGGTAGTGATCCCTCGCCGACCGGTCGTGGTATCGCCGAGGTCGAGTGTATGGTCGAACGGGGCGGTCTGACGGTAATGGTGAGATAGTGGCGAAATGGTCGCGGTCGAGGTGGCGGCGGCGGCTCAGAGGGCGACAGCGACTTCACGGATGAGCCTTGAGCTCGTGTCTTACTTTTTTGCTTCTAGAAGTATGACGTGTATATATTTGATGTCATGGACATTGGGTATTTTCTTTGGATCTTGTGCATTTCCTCTTTGTAACATACACTCGTCAAGCAGCCAGTAGCCTTTAGGAACCACAGGGTTACGGGCGTGGGTCGGATGTCGACATCTAGAGGAAAATGCTAGAAAATGGCTGGGATCCTAACAGCTCAAAGGACGCATCCTGGGTCGATCACGGATCGTCTCGCGCAGGCACTTCCTTCTTCCACGTAGTACTACCCATAGCAAGTAAGCCGCGGGCGTGGTAGTAAAACTCGAATCGAAGAGGTTACAACGCTTGCTAGGGTTCGACGGTCGGCGGGACACCGACCCAGAAGTCTTATCTTGAGAGCGACCCAAGTCGCTCACGAGGACTAGAAAATAGTCGGCACGAAGCGCTTCGGGCTCCTTAGGAGTTGATAGAAACGCAGGGCTAAAGATGCAATTTCGGAATAGAGACCCCCTGACTCCTTAGCATTCCACGCGGTCGGCCAATGATCCGTGTCCGAGCCAGGTCGTGGTCGAACAGTCACCCGGAGAGTAGGTCGGCCAGCTAAGTCGGCGGGACCCTCTGATCTGAAGGCGCGAAGTCGAAGCGAAGTTCCCGACTAGATCTTGGTTACAGGCGCTTCTAGGCTCGGAGGCCTGCATGATCCGGTCTGGGCCCCCTGGCCTAGGGATGCCACGCAAGCGGCCTTGCTATGCTTGACACTCTGCCGTCGGCTTGAGGAAGCCTTGGAAGGCCGCGCGACCTCTTGGCTAGTTGGAAGTGAACTGGCGTCTGCGAGCATGCCTTTGAACATATCTGAAGGCTCGGATGACCTGCTCCGGATCGACACAGGTTAAATCAAACTGGCCTTTTGGGGGCCTGCAGCTGCTCATGTTGCCGCCGAAACTCAACATGGCAGGCCTGAGGAGTGGCGGGGACGAGCACAAACCCTCCCGCAGAGGCGATGGTCGAGGAAGCGAAGCGAATCCAGCTCTGAGACGGAGCAGCTGTCGTCGGTGAGAAAGCCATCGAGGAGGAGATGGGAATCCGGAGATCACGGAGATGGCGAAGCCCCTACAGGCATGCAGCCCGTCGGTGTTTAAATTAGCAGCAAGTAAATTTGTAAGTATAGGGGGTCGCGTGTCCCCTCTCCTCGAATGGTTAGACTAAAGAAGTCCCGGATGTATACTGGTTCGGGCCGAACGTCCCTACTTCCAGTTAGTGGTGGTGGCTTGTATTACTCTGAGGGCCGAAGATTTCCAGAGGTTACAAGCGAAGGCTAAGGACAGGCCCTTAGCGTTCGTTCGTGAGAGGGAGGTCGGACGGGCTGGTGAAGTGGAAGAGCAAATGAACGTGAGTGGGTTTGTGTGAGAGTTTGAGCGTGCCCCTCCCTGAGGGCCCTACCTCCCTTTAATAGGTGGAGGGGCAGGTTACACGGGAGTTCAAAAAAGAGGTAGGGGTACGCTATGCCCGGGTGTTCCGGTCTTGGGTCTTGATGATTGACAGCTTCCTGCTCATCACATGCTGGGTTAATAGGCACAACGGACGGCGCTCCATTGGGAAGGTGCGCACCTGCCCTCTGTGCATCTGTTGACGGCTTGAGGGGACGGGTGCTTAGCTGCGGCCGCCCTCTGGTTGCCTTGGGAAGAAGCCACCTGCCCCAAGGTGGCCATCGTGTCCGAGGGATGGGCGACCAGCTTGGCGTAGTCCGCCGATGTGTCAGAGGCCGCGGAGCTGGCGTTTGTTGGGGGTTTCGGACACGCGGGCTCCGGACAAGCCCCCGGTCGGAGGTGGAGCCTGCGGAGGCGACGATCCTGGGCCTAAGTCGGGGCTAGCAGGAGCGCTTGACCCGAGGCCAGGTCGAGGCAGCCGCGGCCGAGGGTCCTCCACGGCCTAGCGAGGCCTTCGATCAGGACATGGTCCAACATGGCCTATTTGGGGTTACATCCAATGTTTAGTGATAATCCCATCCGTGAGGATGGGGTCTTAGCGACTTTCTCTTGACCATCCGGGTTCGGGGCGGATGATTAAGAAATACGATCTTGAAATAGATGTATACTTTGCTGTGTGGGGTACCCCTGGTATAAGTATTCGTCAGTGGTGTAAGAGATCTAGCATTGAATGTGTAATGCTGGTGCAGGCCTGCTCTAGAGAAGAGGTGAATATTAGCGGTGTGGGCAAAAACAGCACATCGGCTACAGCTGAACAAGTTCAGGAAGTGGTGCCGGTTGAGGTAGCAACGGAGGATGATAACAGGGATGCAACAAACGCGGAAGGTCGGGCAGATGAAGGGGAGGAGATCGAGGAACTTGTTGATCAATTGGAGTTGGTGGACCGTATGGCGATGCAAGATGAAGCTAAAATGTTGGAGTGTGATGATGACATCGGCGAAGATAAGGAGGAGAAGATGATGATGATGAAATGCATGGTAGTACTAGAACAGCGGATGTACCCATCACAGCAAGTGGAGCAGGAAAAACAAAATTTGGTATGGAAGTTTTGTGGGGACATGAGTTGCGTTGGGAGTATGGTAGCAATGCCGTTCAATTTGAATCAAATTTTTACAAACAATTACGAGTTGAAGTTGGCGGTGAGGCTATAGGAACTATCGCGTGCGAGAGAGAGTTACAGGTTGTTTTGTCGGTCGGATAGATACGGTGAAGTGTAGAACCGAAGGATGTGAATTCGAGTACATGCATATAAACCAAAGTCACGAGACATTTTGGATTGCATCACGGTAGATGAGCACACATGCGGACTAGAAAATATTACGGTGAAACACACGCAGCTTGAATCTTGGTATGTCGCTAGCGTGATGTTCAATGAGATCATCGAAGCGGGACATTGAGTGTTCTTATATTGAGCGATCTTGAGAACATTTAAGTACCGGATAAGTTACTCGATGGCTTGGCGTGCGAAGCAAAGGCATTAGAGAAGAGGTTTGGCACATCACGAGGCTTCGTGTTGTAACCTACCTCGTGTGCTTGATGTCTTGAAGGAAACCAATCTTGGCACGTACACCGCTTTTGAAGAAAGTGAAGCGGATGGTAATGGGATCTCGATGTTTCGTCGTGCTTTTTTTCATTGGGTCCTTGCATTGCATCATTCAGTCTTGCGTCCATTGTTGTCGTCAATGGTACATTCATTTGGGAAATACAAGGGCGATTCTAACGACCATTGCGGTTGATCACGAACAACCACATACTTCCATTGGCCTTTGCATTTGTTGAGAGTGAAGCGGGATAGTGGTTGTGGTTTTCAAACATTTGAAGTTCGGGGTAGTTCGTGATCATTAGCGTGTGCATCATCGATGATCGTCATAAAGGTATCATTTAACAATTAAGACTCTCTGGGAGGACCTTGATGAGCCTTTTCCATGGCGTGACATGCGAGCAATTGGTGCATGAGACATTTGAAGCAAATTTTTGAGCGGTTCAAGAATAAGCGATGAACCTATTTAAGAGGTTATGCAAGAACCGGTGCACGTAAGTTCAGCGATATTGGTGAGTTGAATAAGCACACTACCACATATATTGAAGAGCTGAAGAAGTAACCAGCAACGCCGAACGATTGCCCACCCAAAAGGCTATCACCCCTTGGAGCGCTCGATCCTCCAAATCTGAGGAGACGATCGTCAAGAAACATTAAGTGTTTCTCGCACTGGATAGAGGCGGAGCCTGAAAGTTCAAGCTCCATTAATTTGGTTTTGGTGTTAATGACAAATCTAATATTGAGACTAACTCTTTTAATAATCATAATATTGATTAGTCTCAATTGTTAATTAATGATAAATCTTTTTATGAGACTAACTCTTTTGTTGAGCTTAACTCTTCTTAGTCTCTTTTGGATGAAAAAGATGGAAATATCAAAGGTATGCATTAGAGCTCATATTATATATCTTGTTGCATTCCTTGGATACAATACTCATGATCATATTGATAAATCTAAATATGAGACTAACTCTTTTATTGAGTATATCCTTGATTAGTCTCATTAAAAAATGGAAAACCCAAGGTATGCACTCGTATTCATTTTATAATATCTTAATGCATATTTTGGATTCAAGTTAAAGGATGAACTCTACCATTATTTAGACCTCAAGATGTGCATAATATTTTCAATTCCATATATACATGAATGCACACATTTAGGGGGAGTTCATACTTTACCTTGATGTTTCAATTGTATTGATCTAATTCATCTTTCTATATCAAGGATCAAGACATTGAAACTAAATCCTTGAGTATATATTCGAATTGCCTAGTTGTAGTATACTCATGGTAATATAGGATAAGCTCCAATGTAATCAAAATTGAATATGTGCATATTGTCTCCAAGTCAATTATATCTATGCACATATACATGTGGGGTTTATTCTATAGTTGATGGCTTAGAGTAATGGTCATTTCCATATAGTCCACACATTATGGATCATTACTTTTCATCAACATGAGTATATGAAAACTTGTGTAGTTAATATATACTCATATCAATTTAAATGAAAATTTAAATTGAGGTCGGTTGTCTTCTAATCATTAAAGGACATTTCATCATGCGTTGATGGTGTTCTTTTGGATTGATTAAGGATAATCGATAGTTCTTGAATATAACGAAGCATTAGTTGCATCGGTGTACTCAAGACACATTTATATCATTTAATTTGATTTGGGTTATGCTCAATCGATATTAGAGGCTTCCATTATGTGTTAATGGGTGAATATATGATTGAGACAACCATGTATCGTGGACTAACTATTTTTATGAGTTGTGAATAAGATAGTTTAAGTCCAAATGGTTGAGATGAGAAAGCGGGACGATGGCGCATCAAGTGAAGATGGGCGTCAAGAAGAGATCCGAAGAAAAAAAGAAGAAATTCATCAAGAGATGATGGACAAAGAAGAAAAGAATTGTGATCGGGGAGATGCAAAAGATCAAAGATCTTAAAAGCCCGAAGGGGATCGCATCTTGATGACAAAGGTATAACTAGATAGGCTAAGGACTTTCTAGTCTTTGAGTCTAGTTTTTATCGCCGTACTATTAAGAGGGTCGAGTTTTCTAGTTTGAGGTTCATCATGTGTTGGTGAGCTCAACCAGCGTTCCTCAAGCTTAACTTATTTGGTTTTGCATGGAGCTAACCATTTGGCATGTGTTGCTTGAATGGGTGAAGCTAAATACTTTGGTTTTGCATATCGCTTTGATTTGTATGTGTTGCAAGTGGGATAAGCGTATCGTTGGCTTTTGCATGAAGTTCAGTATTTTGCATGTGTTGCGAATATTGAATTCATGCTTGGTGCTCGCATGAGCTATGTACTTGCATGTGTTGCAAAGAAAAATAGCTCATGCTTGTTTTGATTCAATTTCTTATTTGAAGTGATTGCTTGGAGCTAAGTTTTGCATGTGTTGCAAAAGGAGAGGGCTTAAGCAATTTGTATTTATGGGTTATGCATGGAGCTAAGATTTGCATGTGTTGCAAATAGTGAGCTCATGCATTTGAGTTTGTTTTGGTTTTGCATGGAGCTAGGTTTTGCATGTGTTGCAAAACGAGGATGCTTAAGCAAGTTGGATTTGGAGTTTACATGCGGTTCTTTGAAAACATGTGAATAGTATTTGCAAATGTGTTTTGCAAATTATTTTGATTAAGAGTTGATCATCACATGGTTCAAGTTTGTTGATCCTTGCTAGCTTGTAGTCATGCTTTTGATCAAGTCTATGTGAGGGATTTTGAAAAAAATCAAAATTGGACTTGAATGACTACATTAGAGTCTTTGTTTTTGTGATTTTAGAAAATATCTATGGTTGCTTAAATCTTGAAAATGAATGGAGATTGTAGCCCTTGTGATAAGCTTCGTATAGAGTCCAAGATCACCTAAATCGGAGTTCGGAGTCAAAAGTTATGACCGTTTTTAGTGTAAATGCGTCTTTGAAACAGCGGTGCGCATGAGTACCGCCGTAAGGCAGTAGTACCTCTGGCATCTGTATAGGAATGGCTAGTTTCAACACTTTTCATGTCCGTTTTGCCCCCCAACGGCTAGTTTTCTTTGTGAGGCTATAAAAGGAGGTCATGGGGGGCATTTGCTGGTTGATTGAGCATTTTGGGTGAGATGGTTCATGTGTTAAAACTCTCATTTGTGTATTGGCTCTTATGTGAGTTTTTGGAGGTGGTTTGCATGTGTTGCATTCCCACAATTTGATTTTGAGATAAGAGTGAGACTAATTGCATGTGTTGCAATTAGGAGTGGGTTGAGATCTCTTGTGCATGTGTTGCACTTGAGGAGAACCTAGGTGCATGTGTTGCACTAGGTGATCACTTAGGAAGTGCATGTGTTGTGCTAGGTGAAGCTCAGCGGAGACTCGGCTTATTACTCTTGGAGGTTGCCGACTTCTGGGCCGGCGTGGGCGTCGTCTTGGGAGCCCTCAAGGTTGTGAGGCGCCTCGGCGAAGTTTGTGAAGGTTCGGGTTGAGCCTCGTGAAAGCGTGAAAAACCACATCTAGTGGAATCGGGCGGTGCTCAAGTCGGGCCGGTCCAAGAGTTTGGGCTAGCCTCAACGTGGACTAGGGAGGCAAGGCAAGTCTCACGAACACCACGAAAAAATATCGGTTGTCTCTTGTCTCATTTATATTCAAGCATTTCCATTATCGCTATATTATTGATTGCTTGATCATATTAAATTGCTTAGTAATTGATTGATTGTTCAATTTAGCAATGCAGTTAGGAACATAATTAGCTAGTGCACTTAGTGAGGCTAGTTGACTTAGTCTTAATTGTCAAAATCTTAGTTTATCACTTCCGCATTTATTATCATTTAGGTTTTGACATAAGGGTACTTAGACGAGATTTTAACTATTTGTAGAAGAAATTTTTAAAGCCGCCTATTCACCCCCCTCTAGTCGGCATCCTCGATCTTATAGAGCCGTTGAAGAAGTAGGCATTGCTCCATGACACTGGAGGCGCCAAGTTGTATACTAAATTAACATAGTTACGACGATTGAACAATTAGAGTTATTGTGCTAGCTGATATGTTTGAACAGGTTTGGTTTCATGACAACGAATATAGCCGGGGTTTACAATTGGGTCATCAGAGGCTGCGTTAAGCTTCCACTTGTAGCCATCTTGGAAGGCATGTTGCACGACATCGTTATTTACTTCGAGAAAAAGGCATCTGAAATGTACTTCATGCCCGCGGCATTGCAAGCGCCCGTCTTGTGTGCGGATGATGGCCTACATGGAGAGAGCGAACCGATAAAGCTCAGTTTGCATATGGTGCGTAACCGGAATCACGATGCAGCAGTGACTCTCGATCTAAAGGGGATTGGGAACCGACACAGCGGTTATTACACGAGGTTAACCTAGGCCAAGGGGCCTTTGGATGGTGTGAATGCACGCAACAAGCCAAGACTTCTTCATATTCCTTTCGCATGTGATCGCGGTTTGTGGGCAAATTGGGATGAACACGTCGCGATCGCGTGTATGAAGGATCATCTTTGTCAATACAGGTCGGTGAGTTCCGTGGTTTCCGTGCAAATGGTGATTTCACGCCATGCGGATATGTGCGCATATGTCTACGAATGCAAACTTGCGGAGGTGTCGCGGAAAAGCGGAGTTGGTGCGTCCCACGATCTAGGCGTATTCGCAATGACATGGATGAATCTGAAGTGGGTGGCCGGCGGGATGGCCGCGCCGCGGCCGTGAGATGACGCCCGGCCACATGTGATGGCCGCGGTGATCGGAGAAACGACGCGCGAGAAAAAAAAGCGAAACCTTTACGCGATCCACAGGACCAACACCCGGCACAGGGCGGTTGCCAAGTTGTGAGCAAGATGGTCGAGCAGCGGCTCAAGGCGCGCCCTCACGGCGGCGACCAAGGCGAAAACCGCCTCGTTGGCCTTCGGTGCGGCGGACAGCGCGTGGCGTACATTCATGGTGGCTCGTCCACCTACCCTCAACGCATCCTGGCGGTGAGGAGAAAGTACTTTCACGATTAGCCGAGTTCGGCGTGTTGGATCTTTGAAGTGGTCGAAGGAGCCGATCACCTTGATCGAGCCGACCACCACGAGCACCTGCCGGCATAGAAGTCACCTTAGGTCGTGGTTTCTCCCACGATCCGGAGCGTGAGGCTTAGGTGAGTCTTGATGGGCGGAGGAGCTCTATCAATCTCCTATCGCCGTGGCATTCAGGCGCTCGGTGTTGAACCGGAGCTCCGCCGCCACTTGCCCTTCTGGCGTAGCCAGGTGGTATGGTCCCCACAGGCCAAGTCGCCTCCCGTCAACCGGGAGAAAGCAACTTCCCGTCTGAGTTAGTCGACTTCGAAGTCGCCGATTTGACCTCCCGTACAATGCCATACTTGGCCGATCGGCGTTGGCCAAGTTCATGGCGGCAACCCACCATGGATACATGGTGGTGAAGATGCTAGGGCCCGGTGGCCCCATAATCATCCGGGTGGACGGGCGAAGCTTTCGTTGCCAAAAGCGCCTTGGACTGGCGGTGCCACTGCGTGAAGCCGGTTGATGCCGCCTTCAGGAGCCCCTCGGTAGAGACCAGCTCCTCGCCCGGCTCGGCCGTGAGGTAAGGTGGTCTCCTGAGTGAGGCGAGCACAGGGAAGCCCATCTTCATTGGCGCCGACCTCGGTATACAAATAGGAAGATCGCTCGTCACCTTCCTCGGTCTAATTCAGGCGTGTTAAACAGCATGATCCAGGCATGGTGGGGTCCCAGTGATCGAGCCCGTGTGGCAGCTCCCGAGTGAGCGATGCGCGGAAGGTTCGACGCCAAGCACCAGAGTGGCAAGATGCCATTCGGGAGGAGGTAGAGAAGCTACTGCGTGCAGGGATCATTCGGGAAGTCTCTCACTCTGAGTGGCTTGCCAACCCTGTGCTTGTCAAGAAGTCCAACGGGAAGTGGCAGATGTGTGTCGATTTCACCAACCTCAACAAGGCCTGCCCGAAGGACCCTTATCCCTTGCCGCGCGTCGATCTCATCATCGACTCGACGGTGGGATGTAAGCTGCTGTGCTTTCTGAATGCGTACTCGGGATACCACCAGATTAGCATAGCGGCGGAAGGAAAAAAACCACTTTTATAACACCCATAGGCGTTTATTGTTATATCGAGAATGGCTTTTGGGTTAAAAATCTTTGGTTCTACTTACTGTAGCGCCATGCATATTACTTTTAGATCCCACGAGATAGGCGCAACCTTGAAGTGTCGTCGATGACTTGATCGTCAAAGTGAAAAAAGCGAAGAAGCGATTGAAGACCTAGAAACCTTTATCAACCTCGGAAGAATTGCTTAAAAGCTCAACCTAGAAGTCTGCGTGTTAGTGCCCTCCGAAAAATTGTTAGGGTTCTTCGTATCGAGGCGGGGCATTGAGGCCAATCGACAAGATAGCGACCATTGAACACATGAAGCCATGGGTTCGGCTCAAGCAGTCTTGATGCTGGCTGGTCGCCTAGCCTCCTTAGGCGATTTATTGCCCGGTTGGGAGAAAAAGCACCCCCTTTTCAAGTTGCGAGAAGGCGAACCACTTTGAGTGGACCGAGGAGGCTCAACGAGCATTTGAAGACTTGAAGCAGTACCTCTCCTCCCCGTCTGTACTGGTCACCCCTCAGCCCGGCGAACCATTGCTCACATACATCAGCTGCTACCCAGTGGTGAGTCTGTCTTGGTGGCGAGAGGGAAGGCATCGAAGCGGTCTACTCATCGACAAGGTGTTGCCTGAAGCGAAGACGAGATACATATAGCGAGAAGATCTTTGTCGCCGTCTGGTGGCTTCGAGAGTTCTTGCACTACTTTTAAGGGTGAAAGTCACGGTGGTCACCGCCTACCCCTACGAGATCCTTCTGGCAACCGGAAGCGAAGGCCGTGTCGCCAAGTGGTCGGTGGAGCTGGGGAGTTATGTCTCAAGTTTGTACCCTTTTTCCATCAAAGCGGCCCAGCGGAGCGTGAGTGTGTACGGTGGCTCAAGCGGCTTGCACACCTCGGGTTGGCTCATGGCTTACACCATTTGTTGTCATGAGCACCGCAAGCCCAATACCACTCTGGGAACTGCTCCCATGCCACGCAACACAGCGGGCTGGTCCGAGTCACAAGGGTCTAAGTTCAAAAGAAAGGATCATGACATACCGCGCAGAACTTGCGCTCTTCAATATGTTTCTGCATGCTTTGTATAGCGCCTACTTGTGCTTCGATGATTATCTTAATCGCAAATGAAGTGCTAAATGACCTAGCTCAAACATCCAAGATGACCTGTGGCGGCTTTGGCGGGCGGACGACCACGCCACTTGTTGCAGGCTAGCAGGTGGCGACCACGCTACTTTCGCCAGTGTTGGCCGTGACGACACAGGAAATGCACAGTGCTTGCCGATAATCCATAGCAAAGATAAGTTACTACGCCCTAGCGATGTCGACTTATCTTTCGCATCTGCACCCTATTGGGTTGAGTTATGCGTGGTACGTCCTTGCCACGATAACATGATGGCTCCTCGTTGATAAAAAAATGCCCGGCGTTTGTGTGCAGGGCGGGTGTCGGTGTACTACTGCCGGGTACCCTCCACCAAGTACAAGTAGCGAGCCCAGTGGCTGGCCAATTTAAAGCCACAGGCCTCTGGTGGCGATTCGGCGATCACGCCACCTTTCGCCGGCGTCGTCGACCGTGGCGGCTTTGGCGAAGCGTCTGGCGAAGCACCACCTTTCGCCGGCGAGCCACGTGGCCCGGGCGGCGACAGCTATCTGCCACCTTCGTAGCAGGCGGCGGCCTCGTGGTGGCACGGTGGGCGGTCTGGCGAGCACGCCACTGCCGTAGTGAGGAGCCCGTGGCCCCGGGCGGCGACTTGGCTATCTGCCACCTTTCATGCCGGGCGGCCTCGTGGGTGGCTGGCGGTCGGGTGGTGAGCCGCCACGCCTCTGCGGCGAGGCCACGTGGCCCAGGGCGGCGCTGGCTATCTGCCTACTCGTGGGCGGCGGCCTATGGTGGTCGGCAAGCAAGCGGGCACTTGGGTCCTCCTTGTCGAGATCCGAAGGCAATTAAAGGAATAAGGAGAAACCTTAGCCTCGAAGTTTCCCTCCTGGTACCTTTATGTCGGGGTCATTAGTGTAAAGGATCGGCTTCGACATGGCGACGGTCCATCCCTCTGACATCTCTTACCAACCCGTCGCGAGGGCATCTGTCCAGGCGGCAGGCGAGGCTTCTGCAGGCATTAAGTAAGGTTAGAGGCGAGGCCGCGGGATATGTAATAAATGAGTCGTGGGTCAATGTGGAAGCCGGAATGATGGCTGTAATTAATGTAGTGTCGATAAGCATGGCGCCACCTTCTCTCCTGCCCAAGGTAGCCCATCTATATAAGAGCGTCTTGGTGCATGAGGAAGGAGGCTGGCTGGTTGATCAATTGGCTAGAGCAGAAAGTGTAGCAAAGCAACACCCTTGTAAGCGTTTTCCTCATTCTCAACAAAGAATCAGCAGGACGTAGGGCTATTACCCACTCGGGGGCTGAACACAGGTAGATCGTTGTGTCCACCAGCTCGTTGAGGTCAGGAATCCATCGGTTGGGAGATAGTAGGGTTTCGGTATGAAGATGACCTCTACCGAACCATAATTTCCGCTTAGGGAGTAGATACCCCTTTAGTGGAATCTTGTCAGGTGAAATTCACCGAAACAGGTGGACAGGAGTCTGCGAGTGTGTACGGTGACTCAAGCAGCACACCTCGGGTTGACTCCATGGAAGCATTGCTTTCACCCATGGCCATATGCCCGATACCACTCTGAGAACTGCTTCCTTGTTGTGCAGCTATTTGCGGTCGAGTTTCAAGGGATCATAAGGATATAAGTTCCAAAAGGGCGGAGCCGGTGACAACCTTCTTGCGAAGACTTAAGACTTCGCTTATCTACTTCCTGCATGTTTTGCGTAATCTTTGTTCTCGTTATTGCAATCACTCACAAAATGCCTAAGTGTCGACCTAACCTGAGTGTTTAGGTTCGCATCATGACAAGGTTGGGGGCTGATCGCCTAATAGTTGAGTTGAGCAAGCATAATCGAGCGTGAAACGGAACAAACATGCACAGGTAAAACCAGAAAATACCAACTTCATTACAATTGCTAAGATTGTTCTGGCATATAGGAAAGCAGGAACAAAAAGTGAAGAAAACAAAAGAAGCAGCCCAGGCCATCAGTCGCCGTTGACGACTTGGATGTGCCCATCATCCTCCTCGACCTCCGGCTCCGTTGCCACCACGATCGAGTCCGGCCCCTCCGTAGCCATCATCATGAAGCGACGCATGTTCCGCGGCCGTGCCGCAGCAGCGCTGCGCTGGGCCTCGTCTCCCTCAATCTGCGTCCGTGATCGTCATTGGGTTGAAAGCGGCGTCGCGGTTGGTGTATGCACGCCGACCACGAAAGGTCACGTGTGGCCATGACACTGTTGCCCTTCTGGGCGGGCGGGTGGCCATGGTGGCTAGTAAGCGGAGAGTGCGCGGCGACCAGTGATGCGATGGGTGTCTTGCATCGCCATGAGCTCGGCGGCTGCAAAGATCCACCCAGTAGCTCCAAGACCCTGCGCCATGCTTGCGGTAGGATGGCGAGCATGGTCGTGAGGTTGTCTGCGTGCCCGCTCTCCTCGCTGTGTCTATATCGCCTTAGCCTCCTGCGCCAGGCAGCGAGGTTGCCCAGTGGCCCTCTCTTGGGCAATTGCGCCTTTCCCCTCCGGCTCCCCATGCGTGTTGTCTGTTGTGACACATGGGCTTGTATTTGAGTGGCTCTTGTGAGAGAAAGTGCTCATGTTGTGAGTGCATCGCCAAGCTAAACAGCGGCGCATTCAAGCAAATGGCGCGGCGTCGAGACAATCGGGCGGGGAAGCGAGATACTAGCTCAGCGGCGTCGATCCGGCAGCTTGAGCCTTGAGCCCTTAGCAGAAGTCCCGTAGCGTCTGTTGGCTGGCGTATCTCTACATTGTTAGGGCACCTGGCGGGCGCCCTCGAAGCGACTTGAAGGAAAGAGTGGTTGGGCAATAAACTCCTTTCGAGCGAGCACCGATGAGGTTGGAGTCGGCGCCCGGCTGGAAGTGGCAGCAGTGGTCGATGCCGATGGAGGCAGCGCCGCAGTCGGTGTCGGTCTGTTGGCGCCCGAGGGTGGCAGACGTCGCCGCGAGATAAAGATCTTGCCGGTGTAATGACAGCGGCGGAAGCAGTGGCAGCGAGAGTTTGGCCCGGTCGCGAGCCCTCTTAGGGTCCACGCCGGGCGTCGACGATCGGCCATTTACTGCGCTCGATCATCGGCGGGCTGGTCCCTAATCACCAAGGGGGCAGCGGGCGGCAACATGTGGGACGATGGAATCCATCGCCCGAAGAGCGATTGGATGATCCTAAAGCGCTCTGCGAACTCTTGATCGCGAGGCGGTCAGACTCGGCCCCAGAAAGTCGAGCCGCTTAGCTGGCGGGAAGCGGCAGGGATAGCCATCTCGAGGCGGCGGGACCATCGGGTTTCCTTGCCTATGAGAAAAGAAGACAAGAATATTAGTTGATGGTGGTGTGAAGAGAATATGCATTCAAAAGAAGAACAGAGGACTTCTTGCCGAATGCGTGCCCGTCATGTCGTGCGTCCCACAATATCTTGCCATCGAGGTGGCACGCGCAGCGGAGGGCTGATCCTCCGAGCCACGAAGTCTCGGACTACCAGCGCCCTAATCAGGCCGGCGCCCCGCAACCGGTCGATGTGGGCCGCCATCGCCAGAAGCTCTGTTGTCTCCTCGACAAGCGAGCTCTAGCTTTCGCGCGCAGGGCTTCCTCCCGCGCGCAGGGCATCCCAAGGAGGTCGACCCCGTTGTCGTTGCCGACATAGAGCCAGTCGCTCCGCCACCTCTTCCAGTTGGATTTTAGCTGGAAGGGAATGTAGCGGGGAGCCGACCTGTCGCAGAGACGGAAGTGGCAGCTCCCCATGATTCGATGTCGAGAGCTCGGACGAGTGAAGAAATGCGAAGAGAGGAAGATTGGGCATCACCCCCACGAACATCTCGCAGAGGTAGGCGAAGGTGGAGAGAAGGACGATGGAGTTGGGGGAGAGATGGAGATGATGGACCTTGTAGAAATGAAGGACGGTGAGGATGAACTCGGAGAATGGCGGCACCAAGCCGCCAAAAGCCCCAGTGAGCGATGATCTCCTGGCTCGCTGACTCGTACGAGGTCCCCTAGCGAAGGTGGAGGAGCCTCGGGTGCCATCTTGGTGAGAAAATCCACCCTACCCTGGCTAGCGGTAGAAGGAAGAAGTGGTTGCGCCATTGAAGCAAAAGCAAGGTTTTTAGGCAAGGAAGATGAAAGGGCGAAGTGGCGACCTGGCGAGCAGGTGGGCGATTATGCCGCTTTCCGAGGCGATAAGCCCATGTGGCGCCACGGCAGGCGGTGGGCGATCATGCCCTACCGCAGGGCGAGAAGCCCGTGGCGACTGGCGGCGGTGGTCGATTATGCCACCTTTCGCCCGGGCGATAAGCCATATATGGGCCTGGCTGGCGGTGGGTGATCATGCCGCTTTCTGAGGCGGTAAGCCGCGTGGCGGCTTTGCGGCGGTGAGCGTCGGGCCCTTCGTCGGTAGCGAGGCAGGCAAAGGAATAAGGAGAACCGCCTCGAAGTCTCCTTCCCTAACATGCTGCGTTAGGGCCATTAATTGTGAAGAATTTTGCTATCGACCTGACGGCGGCCCATCCCTCGGCGCCTCTCACCAAACCCATCGCGGGGGCGTCATATCTGGGCGGGTGGCGAAAGCCCTTGTGACATTAAATGGGGTTTGAAGGACAAGGCTACAATGATGGGTGTAATAAATGAGTCGTGGGTTGATGCAAGGCTCGAATGATGGGTGTAATTATTGAGTCATGAATCAATAGGCGTCACCCTACTTTGCTGGGCCAACCCGTCTATATAAGGGCGCTCCGGTGCATGGAGAAGAGGGATGGAAAGGGCGGCACATAAGAGACATAGAGGTCGAAGCATGAAAAAGAGAGACTAGAAGAACCATTGTAATCACCTCCACATTTCCTCAACAAAGATCTAGCGGGCGCGTGGGCTATTTCCCCTGTATGGGGGCTCGAACCTGGGTACATCACCGTGTCCATTGATCTGCTGATCCGGGGATCCATCGTGAAGACATTAGGGTTTCGAGGCCCGAAGAGCGCCCTCTACCGAACCATTCCTTCCATCCTAGGAGTAGTCAACCTGTTAGTTGTGAGGTCTGTCGGTAGCTTGCCGACCTTTGGTGAATTTTATTTGATTTTTGGAGATTGTTTGCTCTCTATTTTAGTATTTATTTTGTGTTTTCTTTTGTTATATGTAGACGTTGAAGTGCTCAAAGCATTCAAGGAGGAATCGTTGACTCAAGAACAAGGTCCAAAACAAGAGTAAAAACTTTTTCAAGATAAGTTATGCTTTGATCATGTTGAACCCAGTTTTACAAAATTGCTATACTGATTTAATTTATTGCATGTTATTCTATGTGTGATAGCATCTAGGCCCCCTCAATTCTTTTATCATGATTAATTATATGATTTTGGTATTGATGACTAAGTCAATAAATCTCTAAGCTATAAAGAATATTGGTTGGAGCATCAAAGAAGTCTACTGAAATGACAAGGTTAAGGTTTCTTGTTAATAGTTTTGGCTTAGGAGATGATTCAAGTCAAGTAGCTAAGATTATTTTAGTTTGGTCGTACTATAAAGGGGGACTGTGTACAAGTTAGTGAATTGGTTCACAAGGCTAAAACAAATTAGATTGCTTAGAGTTAAAATTCTTTAGTCATTCTGTTCTTGAATCAAAACCTCCCCCTTCTCAAAGTCTAAATAATTCCCCGGACTAAACTTCTCTTGTTCTCTCCTTCAGTCCGGCACATACTTAGACAAAAAAATTCATTTTCGCTGAACCATTCCATTTTTTAGTCCGGCGCCAAAACTTAAACTCTACTTAAGCCTCTGGCTTTCACGCCGAGACCAATTTCCGCTAACTCAAAATTTAGTCAAACGCAGTTGTATTCCTTTGGGTTAGACTTCCTAGTATCAAAAGGTCATAGTACAAACTTTTTGGAATCCCTTCTACGGCGGACCAAAAATATTAGTCCGGTATACCTAATAAAATACTCAAAATCCTCACCGGACCATATTCAGTTAAGTTCGTTGTGAAGGTCTCCTTTGATTAGAGCTAACCGAGCGCACACCATTCACGCCGGACTAATCTTCGCTATTTCAAAATTCAGTCCGATGCAAAAGCATTTTTCTCAGTTAAATCCTTGTGTTGCTTCAAAAAGTCCGTTGCTGTAAACTTCTTTGAAATGCATCTACGGCGGACCAAATTATTCGATCCGGCGCGCATGTAAATCTCACACTTCTTTGACGGACCAAAACATCCAAACTTCCTATGTACGGCGGACCAAATTTTTTAGTCCAGCGCAAATAGTCGAAATTGGTCTTGAGTACACAGGAGTAGTATCGCTAGATTAACTTGTTAAGTCCGTTGCAAACATATAATCCTAATTTTTGTGAGATCGACCGTTACAGAGATCCGATGGTAGGTGTAACGGCTATTTTCTGTCCAAATGCCTATATAAGCATTTCCTGAGCCATCTACTATAGAACTTTATGATCTCCTTGATATTTTAGCATCCTTAGAACTCTCATTCAACCAAGGAGACTGTGCTTCACTCTCAACTCCTAAAATTTAACTCTTATTGAGTTTTTAGCTCCAAGCTTAGTCTAGTTGTGTTGTGCTGAGTGATCCAAGAGACAGAGCTTGTGCTTAGTCTATTACTCTTGGGTCTTAGTAATCCTAGACGACTTGGAGGCAGTGAAGGTGTGACCTATCCGAAGGTGTTTGTGGAAGGCCACCTTGTTTGTGAGAGGTTTGGAACTCACCTCACCGGAGTAGTGAAAGAGTTGCCCTAGTGAAGACCAAGGTTACTGCGACAAGTTTTGGGAAGCTATACTTCGAGGAGAAGTGCTCCAACGTGGAGTAGGAGGTAGGCTCCAAACCACGGTCCACGGGATAAAATTCTTGTCTCTCTTGTGCTCTTTCTTGTTGTTGAGTTATTTTCACTGCCATTCATTGTTTATACTTTACATTCTGTCATCTTGCTTTGATTAGCTCTTTTCTTAAGCTAGGAAATCATTCTGTAATTAAGAAGTTAAAATGTGAAAAGTTGCCTATTCACCCCCCTCTAGGCCAACTTGATCCTTCAATGTGCACAATTGCTTTCAAGTAGTTTGAGATCTAGTTAATCTACCTAATTGAATTATACTCTAACTTGTCATTTTTATGCCATGGTTAATTGCCACCCTCGATGTTCATTACTAGTTGGTTAACATTAGAAATTAACATGGGTTGGTTAGATCGTGTTTAGTATACTTAGCCATACCACGTATAACTCATATCTTTGGAATATCAAATTAATCTTGATTAATGGAATATGAAACATGTTTATAGAATTGGTGTGTCTTGTCACACAATGATGTTGCTTGTTAATGGCACGAGGTGCTTAGTAATCAACTAGGGTGGCAATCATTTAGATTGGGGTAAGTGGCAAGCGGCAGTGTGCCAAGGTGGACTAGAATGGTAGAGAGTTTGTGGAGGTCTTACCTCGTTCATCTTAAGGACTTAACTTCGCAAGCTTTTGAACTGAGTCAAACATGTAGCCACATGTTTGGAATGGGACAGACCTAACTGATTAATTTGCAATATTTTAGCTTTGGTGCTACTAGTGATGGTGTGAGTTTCGGAATTATGGATCAATTCGCATGGCGCAAAAGGGGGCCCTGTTGTGGTGACGTAACTCTTAAGTGTTAAAACCTTAGCAACTAGTACTGGGTTAAGACAAAGCTTTGTATAGGCTTTGTCACGATCTCTTTGTAGCACATTGAAAGTTCAAGCTCCATTAATTTGGTTTTGGTGTTAATGACAAATCTAATATTGAGACTAACTATTTTGATAATTATAATATTGATTAGTCTTAATTGTTAATTAATAACAAATCTTTTATGAGACTAACTCTTTTGTTGAGCTTAACTCTTATTAGTCTCTTTTGGATGAAAAAGATGAAAATATCAAAGGTGTGCATTCGAATTCATATTTTCATATCTTGTTGCATTCCTTGGATATAATATTCATGATCATATTGATAAATCCAAACATATGCATCAAATACAACCCATTATTTTTAGATGCATTACTTAGATTCAAGATAAAAGATGAACTCTACCATATTTTCAATATTAAAATGTGCATAATGTTTCCAATTATATATATACATGAATGCACATATTTAGGGGAGTTCATGCTTTATGTTGATTTCAATAGTATTGTCCCTTTTATCTTGCTACAAATTTCAAGGATCATTACTTTGAAACAACTCTTGAGTATATATATAAAACTTGTATGGTTGTAGTATACTCATGTTAATATGGGACAAACTCCAAAGCAATCTCAAAAACTGAATATGTGTATTATTTATACGCACACGTTTAATGGAGTTTATTCTATAGTTGATGGTCTTAAGAGTATTGATCTCTTTCCACTACTCCATATAATTTGGATCATTAATTTTACATTCCATCAAATTGAGTATATAAAACTTGTGTAGTTAATATATACTTATAACAATTTAAATTCTATTTAAATTGTGTTTGGTTGCCATTCAATCAACAAAGAACTAATCATGTGTTGATGATTCACTTTGTTGATTTTAGGGCAATTGAAAGTTCTTGAGTATATGAAGTATTAGTTGCATTAGTATACTTAAGACATAATTAATCTTTTAATCAATTGTCTTTGGGTTATGGTCAATCATCAAAGGAAAATATTAAAGGATCTTGGGAGCATCCATTATATGTTAATAGAGTGCATTGATAATTGAGACAACCATGTGTTTTGAATTGACACTTTCAATGAGTTTGAAATAGGTTAAGTCCAAGATTGAGATGGATAAATGGATAAGTACGTCGTCATGTGTTGATGAGCGTCAAAAGAGCATCCCGAAACTAAGACAAGGGGAGTTCATTGTGTGTTGATGAATAAGATGAAGATCCCGATGTGGAGAGAAGATGATCGGTCATCATGAAAACTCTAAGTGGTTGCTAGAGGCAAAGGTATAACTAGCTAAGGCTAAGGATATGTTTCTAGTTTGCGCTTGATATGAGTCATGCCACTTGTCGAGGCGTCTTGATGCCGCTGCTTTCGAGAACCTCGAGGTCGGACCAGCGCCTCTTTGGCTCTGCCGGTGAGGTCAAGGTGAATGCATACGAGTGAGGCGGAGTCATAAAAGCAATCAACATTAGCGCCGACCTCGGCGCCAAATAGGAAGGCAGCGCTCGTCACCTTCCTCCGGTGTAATTCGGCGTGTTTGCACGGCAAGCCGTCCGATATGTTGGGGTCCCGAGGAGGTGATCAAGCACCGTTTAACAACTCTCCGAAGCGCGGTTCGACAAAGATCCGTGACAAGCTCGGGCGGCAAGATGTTATTCGGCGGGAGGTGGAAAGCTATTGGGCGCGAGGATCATTAGGAGGTCATTCACCTGAGTGGCTTGCCAATCACGCTCGTCAAAAATCCAGCGGGAAGTGGCGAAGAATGTCGACTTCACCGAGCCTCAACAAAGCTTGCGAAGGATCCTTATCCTTCTTGCCGAGTCGACCTTATTGTTGACTCTGGCGGGTTGTGAATTATGCTTTACGGATCGTACTCTGGGTACCATCAAATTAGCATGGCGGTGGAGGATGAAGAAAAAAGCGCTTTTGTAACCCCTATGGGTGTTTATTGTTATATTAGGATGCCTTTTGGTTTAAGAATCTTTGGATCCACTTACGGCGTGCTATGCACATTACTTTTAGATCCCGAGATGGGGCGTAATCTTGAAGTATATGTTGATGATCTGGTCGTGAAAGTCAAAAAAGGTGAAGACTTGATTCAAGACTTAGAAGAAACCTTCATGATCTCCGGAAGAATTGCACAGTGAATCGAGAGAAGTGCGTGTTCGGGTTCCCTCCGTTAAATTATTGGGGTTCACAGTGTCTACAGAGGTATTGAGGCCAATCGAGATAAAATAGCGGCGATTGAGCACATGAAGCCGTACCTGACTTAAGCGGAGTTCAATGTTTGGTGAGTGCTTTGGCCTCCCTTAGGCGATTATTGCGGATTGGGAGAAAAGAGCCTACCCTATTCAAGCTATTGAAGAAAACTAATCATTTTGAGTGGGTGATGAGGCTCGGAAGGCCTTTGAAGACTTGAAGCGGTACCTTACCTCTCCTCCGGTCTTTGGTTTCCCCTCGCATAAGGTGAACCGTGCTTTTGTATATTCTTTGCTACCCCGAGGTGGTCGGCGTGTTGAGTGGCGGAGAGGAAGGTGTCGAAGCGGGTTTATTATGTCGATGAAGTGTTGCATGAAGCGGAAACTTCGATATCCTCAAGCTCGAGAAAATCTTTGTATCACGGTTACAGTGGCGTCTAGGAAGATGCGGCATTATTTCCAAAGGCGAGAAATTCTTGTAGTCACGGCCTATCCGTTCGCGAAAATCTTGTTCAACAAGTGAAGCGAGAAGGTCACATTGCCAAATGGTCGGTTGAATTAGGCGAGTTCAATCTTAAGTTTGTTCCCCATGCTATCAAAAGTCAAAAGCTAGCGGAGTTAGATTTGAGAGTGGACTCCGCCACTCTGAGCGGAAGAAGCCCCGCGTCGCCTCCACAGACCTTATTTTTTGATGGTTCGTTCAGATGGAGAAGCCTTGTTTGGCGTTATCTTAGTCTCCCGTGCGGTGATGTGCTCCGGTATGTTGTTGCTCTTGATTTTAAAGCTACTAATAACATTGCAGAGTATGAAGGTCTGTTTGGCGGTTGCGTATTAACCGGCGCTAGGTATCCGGCGTCTTCAAGTCAAGGCGACTCCTGCTAGTCATCAATCAGCGAGGAAGGAATATCAATGCCGACCCCACCATGGCGGCGTGCTTGGCGGAGTCGAGGAAAATGAAGCGGCGCTTTGAAGGATTGAGATATACTCATATCCCCGGCGTGATAATCATCTTGCGGATGGGCTTCGCGGCTTGCATCCTCGAAGGCTCTGTCGGTCGAGTCTTGAAGAAAGACTATCGCGACCAGTCCATTCTGCCCATGATTGAGATGGGAATGATGGCGTCAACTGTCATGACCCCGATTCAGTGGGGGCGATGGTATGGTATCGAGGCCTCCGGCTCGGCGGGGATGGCGGCGTTCTTGCCTGACCTCGATTCGAGGAGGAAAGGCGGTCGTTAACGCCGCCCCGGTCCGGGAGGAAAGGCGGTCTTTGTAATCTGGCCTTGAAATGCTGGCCGATGAAAGTACCAGGCGAACAGGAGTGCTCGCCACACTTGGCCGAGAAAATCGGTGGATGGATCCGATCCTAGCCTTCTGCGGGACCAAGTGATCCCCGAGCGATGATCGTCGGTGAGAAAATAGCACGTAAGGCCAAATGCTATACTACGGTGGATGGGGACTTATCTGGAGTAGAAACGAATTCTCTTGAAGTGCATCACTGGGAAGAGGAGCGCATACGCTCTCGATATCCATGGGCGTGTCAAGGGGAGCCATATGTCGGCGACATTGGTTGGTTAAGCGTTCGCCGAGGATTTTATTGGCCTCTTGCCCTCCAAGATGCTTGTTGGTGAGGACATCGCGAAGCTTGTCGGTTCTTCGCCGAGCAAGTCCACCGAAACAGCCTAAGCTCGCAAACCATCCGCTCTCTTGGCGTTCGCGATGCAGGGGCTAGATATCTGGTCGCGTTCAGCGCTTGAGGCTTCACCCACCTCTTCGTGCGCCATCGACAAATTCACTAAGTGGGTTGAAGCGATCTGCCATCACGGCTTCATTTCTTTGTCAAATTTATGCATGGGATATTTACTCGCTTTGGAGTCGCTAACCGCATTATCACCGACAATGGAACTCAGTTCACCGGTCACGGTATTTACAGAATGTGATGAGATGGGCACCAAAGTATGCTTTGCTTCGTTGCCCACCCTAAGAGCAATGGTCAAGTTGGCGTGCCAATGCATTAGTATTGAAGGGTCTCAAGACAAGAGGTAAGAAAAGCTTAGAGGAAGAAGATGAAGTTTACAAAGAATACTAAGCGTGAATCGCACGGTGCGGATGGATCTATATGTATCCCCCACTTTCGCATTGCAGACGGTTCCGCGAAAGGACAAGGTTGTGCGCCGTTTGGTCCCAAGGAAAATCAATGGATGCGGAAGGAATCGGCGGTCGCATCTGATGAGTGGTGGCCCCATCCAGAATGCAGCCGGCATTTAATGTAAGGATTTTGAAAGACTCGATGTGCGTTCTTGGGTGGGCCGGGGCTCTGTCGGCGTACTATACAAGGGTACCTCTCCGCGCGCACAAAAGCGTGTGTAGCCCGCGTGGAAATCGCGGCGGGTGGGTGTTTACACCCGTCCTGGAAACGTCGATCCACGTGCGCAGAAGCGGCGGTGGCGACCACGCCTGCTGCCGGCGCCCAACCCGTGGCGTCTGGCGGGCGGTTGAAGCAACGCCCCCACCGGGTGTCGGTCCACGTAGTGCGTGGGCGGCAGTGGGCGACCACGCCACTGCGCCGGTGCCCGGCCGTGGCGGCTTTGGTGGCGGTTGGCGAAGCACGCCCGACCGCAGTGCCGGGTCCGCGTGGCGCTAGGCGGCAGTGGCGACCACGCCTTTCGCCTTGCGGCGCCCGGCACGTGGCATCGCGGCGAGCACACCTCGTTTGCTCATTGCCATGCAAAAGGGTGGAATGCGGTGGCTTCATCACGAAGTTTCCTTCGCCGCAGTCTGTCAGTGTCGAGAGAGCGAACTCTTTGTACCGGGCATGTCGGTCCCAAGGAATGCTACAAGCCGTTCCTCGCGCCTCTCACCTACATCACGGAGAGGTCACATTCGGAAGAAGCCGAAGCGAAGGCATCTTGGTGGCATTAATTAAGCGCCAGAAGGAGCGGACACGGTAGCATAAAGGTGTAATAAATGCATGTAAGATAAACATGATGACATCCCTCCTCTATCGACTCGTGTAAGCCGGGCATATAAGGGCACTTGAGAGCATCACGATAGAGGGGAGAAAGAGAAGAGAGAAGGTAGACTCAACAGAAGAGCTGGTCACCAACAAGCTCTGTAACCAAGCCCAAAATACTCAATCCAAGATCAAGCAGGAAGTAAGGCTGTTACCCTTCTTCATGGGGGCCTGAACCTGGGTAAAATCGTGTGTTCATCTGGATTTTAGACTCTAGAACTCGTTAGTGTGAGAGGTGCTGGGGTTTCCATCTGTTGGGGTTCGCCGGCTACCAAAGACACCCCCCTACCGAACCGAACCCGGTCTGTAGACTTGGGCCTGTCAGTTGAAATACACCGACAGACATTAAGTATCATATTGTGAAAGATAGAATCCAGGATCAGACTATTGAGGTCAAGCATATAAGTACTAAGTCTATGCTTGCGGATCCGCTTACTAAAAGCTTACCACCCAGTCTCTTTCGAGAGCATGTTGCCGGCATGGGTTTATTGGAAAGCCTCTGATTCTGGAAAATGAGGGCCATAAGAATAAAACCAACTCCCATTAAGAATAAGAAATTAACCTATCGAGATAGAATGATGCACTATAGATTCTAGAGTTGCAGTGGTGCTTAGGTTAATCACTGTAATACTTAATCTTGGTGTGTTGTTTCTGTTGAGAATGGACTTATGATATTAGCCTTCGATCAAGTGGGAGAATATTGGATGTGATCTTCAGTTAAATGGAAAATCAGGGATTAAGGAAGGAGATCCGAAAATTCAGGACTAGGCCCACCCTAATGCACGTACGCGCTCTGATCGGAAGCATTCCAACAAGTATTTGGTTCGGTCCCGTTAATCAGCGCTATAAAAAGAGGGAGAGGTCGGCGCCTGTGAGAACAACAACAGAAATCACGAGATTGCTCACTCTCCCAAAACCCCATCCGATCTGGGATCATTAAGCGCGAGATTAACGAAGAACTGAACCCCAACCGAGAAGGTCTCGGTGCACTTCTTTCTTCTTCATCGCGCTCAGGATACTGAAGGTGTTCATCATCAGCGAAAGGATTTCGGTGCTACTTCATTCCCTTCGCGCATCCGCGGTACCTTCCTTCACCAACTCCAAGAGCATCTACCGACAACCCTAATGGCTTCATCTTCTTCACCGGGTTAGTGATCTCATGTTCATATTATTTCCGCATTATGAGTTGTGATCAAATCTTAAGGCTAGTTCATGTTCAGTTAAATCCTAAGTCTAACACTAATTGGAGACCCTCCTAGAACCCCACGTTAATGAGAAAATGATAGAAATTCCCAGGTTAATCTAAGAAAAGAAAAATTGCTAGAAAATCCCATATTATTCAAAAAAGAGAAAATCTTGATCGTTCAATCTCTTTAATCATTTTTATCCACGGTTAGATCTATTTATCTATTCATAAAAGATATATAATAAATCAAAGGAGTACCATTTAAAGGGACATATTGATTACAATCAGGACTTTGGTGCAATCACCGTGCAATCCAACTAAGAAAAGTCGTCTATACTTCTGTTACAAAAAGACAAATTTACATCTCATTTGACCCCATCTACATATAAAATTTCATCATCAAATTTGTCCTATTTTATTACTTACAACATAGGACGAATTTGAGGTGCATTTGAAATATTTAAGTATGTCAGAAATGAGTCTAAGATGAGATGTAACATAGGACGATTTTTTTCATGAATTTTTTGTAACTTTTCTTAGATATTGTACGGTGATTACACCAAAATCCTGATTATACTGGATATGGATATGTCCCCATTTAAAAGGATAGCTTTGCTTTCCTTGTCTACATGGCAAGACAAAAGGATGGCTCGCACACGTCTTTGTATATGCTCGGCTGTGATGAATATCGATCTCTGCCGATCCTTTGAGAGGATATATCTATATCGTCATTTAACTGATCGATCCTGCAAATTGACACTCTGAAATCATTCCCTGGATTTGGACTATGAGAGTTGCCTCTGTACGAGGTTGCCTTTGGTTGTCAAATCTTTTTATATGCTAAGTGGAGATCCTCTAGAAACCCATACGTTAATCAGAAAAATACTAGAAATTTTTACGTTAATCTAAAAAAAAAAAGTTGTTAGAAAATCCTACATTATCCTAAAAAAGAGAAAATCTTGGTCGTCCAATCTCCTTAATCAACCACCTAATTAATAAGGAGCAATGATATGTAAATAGAAAGTAAGATAAGAAGATATCATTGTATGAGTTATGGATTAGATCTATTTATAGAAATCGCTAAGCTGTGCAGGCGCAAGGATGGATGACTAGTAAATAAATAACTTAAAAGCAAAAGTAATCCCTCTCTCGTTCCTATTAGCTAACCTCTTCGATCCGGCCGTGGCCAGCATTTGCGTTGCTATATTAAGTCATTACATCTTTTTCGGGTGCTATATACGGTTATTGAGATATATTTCCCTATTATGTTATAGCATATGGAAGCAACCTGTCCTGGAGAGAAGCAGTTTGCCTTGCCTAGTGGCTCCAAAAATTTACCTACGAGCATCAGGAAAAATGCTGGATTCCTTGCCGGCCGAAAGAGATTGCCTTTGTACTGCATATTTGTTTCGTAACAGGAAACGGGCCCTCTTGGTATAAATATGTATTTTACTCCATCCTTTTGTTTTTAGATATCATTTATCGTATGGAAATCTTTAGAACTTTGACCATTAAGATGCACAAAAATATTTAGATTTATCACGTAATGAGCCGTTCATCCTTTTGAGGTAATGAGTCGTTCATCCTTTTGTAGAAATTCCACATGTCATTTTATATTTTGGAAATTCTAATCCATGGTAGTCCCTTTATATTGGGTTCTTGACGGTTAGTCAATTATATCGATCTTAGTTTAGCATAATCATGTTATCAGGTTAAAAAGGAATCAATACACATCAATACGTCAACTTCTAAATAGTCGTCGCTCAAAGACAATACACTTTTGCATGATTAATTATCGTCGGAGATGTTACAACGGCCAAAATCCCATGTCAAAGAATAGCCTAAATTTTTCTGTATCACACATTGTACCATAAGGCAATCAATTCTGTTGATAAGCATGGAATTTTGGTAGATATTTTATATAATGGTTGACACATATCATGTTTTATGCCTTGATAGTTTAATCTAGAAAAACTAGCAGAAAACTATTGTAGATTTATGTCTACAACATGCAGATTTTGGATCTTATATATTGTTTCCTACTGTATGCTTTGCTCCTTTTTGTTGAGCTTCCTGTAAATGTTATCCAATTTATTTGCATGTCGTAGTATGGATGTTGAGTACCCTGGACTCCAGTGTATAGCACTTATATATGCACTATACATATAGTTAGGGGTGGGCATTCGATTAATGCGGTTAATTCGGTTCAGTTTATTCGGTTTAAACATAAATCATTTTGTGGAAACAGAAACCAAATTTCTCAAACCAAAGAAGAAAAACCAAACCGAATTAATCGAAAAATTCGATTCAGTTTTTCAGTTACCCGAAAGAATAATACTAGCAGGTGAGCATCATGTAGCGTCGCCGTCGTTGTCGATGGATTCCACTGCATCCACCCCCACCAGTCGCCTTCATCATGAGGTCGTGGTCCTCACTTTGGAAACGCTCCTCCTATGGCTCCAAAGACCTGTGGCAGGCCCCCGACATTTTAGGGGCCGGCGAAACCGATATGGAGGCCTCTTCCACCTCCTCGTGTGTGTACATATAGTCTTATATGCACATATTATTGAAGAAATTAATATTTGATAAACAAATAATACTTCTATAGAACAATTTAAAGTTTATGAAATGACAAATGTAAATTGTAATCATAAACATTTATTTGGCACTTGGCATCATCTTAAAAAATGTCTTCTAACATTTTGTGATACAAAGTCATCGATTATACTATTGGTATCAATCTCGTCCAATAACTTCTTCTCGATGTATAAAGTCGCCAAATCATTTAACCTTTCTTGAGTCATTGTTGATCTCAAATAGTTCTTCAATAATTTCAATTTTGAAAAGCTTCTTTCAGCCGATGCAACAGTCACAGGCATAGTAAATAAGATTCGATAGGCAATGGAGACATTAGGATAACAATCCACATCTCTGACATGCTCGAAAATCTCCATAGCAGACAATGCGCCATCTGACAAAGTGAATTCATAATCTTTAATTCAGAAATAAGATCATGTACCTCAACATCAGATGAACCATCATGAGAGAAAGTGTTTGCAAATTTAATGCAACACTCTTCAAGTTCACTATCATTTAATGACTTCAGGGTGCTTGAGCTCAATAAAAAACGGAATATATCTTAAAACACCATGAGTTCTTCGAATCTGGTCTTCAAAGAAGTGATCGCCATATCAACCAAAATCAAAAAATATTTAACTTCAAAAGCCCTCTCAGCTTCTAGGATTTCTTCTTGGTAATTACTTTCATCAGATCAACTTAGCACACGTTTGCTAGCGACTGTACCAAAAACCCATGATGTGGTTGCATACCTGAGGGGCCCCATGACTTTGTCTGGGTAACGCCACCCCCCCCTCAGGAACGGCCCTGCCAGCACCACCCCACCCCGATGTCGGAGCCCTTCTGCCTCCTCACCCTCAAGCACGCTCCCATCCGTCGCTTCGAGCACCGCCTCTGCCTCCTGTGCTCCCCTGGCCTTCCCCTCCATTTCCGCCGCTTCGAGCACCGCATCCCCCTCCCACGCCTCTTCGAGCATCGCCTCCACTTTGAGCACCATCGTTGCTTCGAGCACCCACGCTGCTTTGAGCACTGAAATAACCCAAAATTTCAAAATTAGTTTTCTTTTGCCCTCTTTGATTTTATTTGGATTTATTTGAGCTTTTCCGAAATAATTTGATTTTTGGTTTGGAGCTCTTTTTGTTTCTTTTCCCTTTGGGTAAGCTTGCCATTTTTTGGGGCACTTACCAAACCCGGAAGCTGCCATTTTGCCCCGGCCCAAAATTTTCCCGGCCCGAACCCTTCTCATGCGCCTAACTCCCATTTTCTCTCGCCTCGCCCAAAGACACTTGCCCTCCCTATTCTTTCTTCCCTCAAAGATGTCTCGTGGGACCTTCATCATTCCCTCGCCCGCTTCTTTCCTTTCGCCTGTACCCTCATCCGGCCTGCTTCCATCGGCAAATCCGCCCTCACCGTCATTGTAGTCCCCTCCGCCTTGAATCCGCCGGGAATCCGTCCGCTTCGCCGTGCCCACCGCCTAATCACCCGACGCCGCTTACTCGCCTAACCAGCGGAGCCTACGCCTCTGCGTCGCCGCACCGTCATGATCAACCCGTCCCCTCACGGCTGTTCCGTTCCATCGCCGACGCACAGGCCAATGGCAACCTCTCGCTTCCGCCACGCTTAGTCTCAAGCGTCCGTCGCGCGTAGAACCCGCCAATACCGTTTCGCCGCCGTCTCGCTTGATCGTTGACGCTCGCTCGCTTTCGCGCCAACGAAGCTAACCCTCTCCGCTTTTATTCCCGCCTGCAGTGCGGTCAAATCGCTACTCGAATGCCCCTCCACCGCTCATCTCTCCTTCCGGCCTCCCTGTTTTTTCGCGCCCATTTGAGCTATAAAAACCCGAACTCCCTCCATTTTCATCTTGCCTTAACCTCAAGATCGCTATTCCCTTTCTTCCCAGTTCCTCAATTGCCCTCCGGGGTCTCTCCACGCCGCCCAGTCTTTCTTTTTCACCTCAGGGTTCCTTGACGACCACCCGCCTCGCTTTCTCCCTCGCTCATTTTCATTCACCACCGAATTCCCCGTGAGCTACTCAATCTGCTACGCCATTCCTTTCTCCTCCCAGGCGCGCTTCATGAACTCCACCCTCTTCTCCTCCATTTCCGGTGCCGCACCGTCGCCCTGCCTCCCCGCTCACTCTCCCCTCCATTTCCGGCCACCACCGAGTTCACCGTAGCCCTCTCCCCCTCCCCGCCACTTCTTTTTCCCACCAAGACCGTTGCTCAGAAGATGGCTTGGCGTCTTCTTAAATCCTCCTGATTTCGCCACCGCCACCTCTGCTTTTCCCCTCGTTTACTTGCCACTAGGACCCCATGTGCCAGTAGCTTCCCTTGTGTCAGCTGCGGCTTCGAACCATGTTGTCCTCTTTCCCCCTCAAGTTGGGCCCGTCGGTCGAGTATGCCCACCAATGTCATTTCGGTTGGGCCATTTTTGCACAGATAAGCGCCTGACGAATCAGGTCGATTCCCGAATCAGGCGCCCCAGGCACAAGACTTTTTCTCAATTTCGATTCTGATTTTAAATTAGAAAATCCTAAAATTCATTTAAAACCCTAGAAAATCCCAAAAAATTCCCAAAAATACAAAAATACCAAAAATGCATTTTCTTGGCCAGCCTCGAGCCCTTCGAGTCCAAAATGATCTCCGTTTAGCCATACCAAATCCAAAATTCCCAAAATACCCTCAACCCTAATCCCCATTTCTCTCTCTCGATTTTCCTTTCCATTGCTTTTTCTTTGTTTTGATTTATTCGCTTATTTAAATTGTTTATGCGTTTTCTCGCTAGATCCGACATCAGACGCAATCGTTGGCACGAATCTCGAGCAGGAGGCAAGGCACGAGTCATCACAGAACAAAAGCCGTTCGGGCCGGACACACGACATCAATCGCTCGTTAAGCGAACCTTTAAACCTCATAAGGCAAGCCACACTCCTTGAACATGTTGAACCCAGTTCCATTATAGTATATATATATATATTTCTTGTATTGCATTATTTTTGTTATTTTACGAAACTAGAAAATATGGTAGTTTCGAATGACATGATTAGATACAACCCAAATGGTAAACCTGTTGTTATGTCTTAATTCCTTTTTAACCTTAGGCTATGAAATATTGAACCTTCGTAGATGTAGCAATTCATACAAGTATTACTTTTAGACAAATGCTTAATCTCCGAGAGATGGCTCGGTTGATTTTCGAAAATTGCTACGGTGTGAGGGACAGCTTGGGCAGACCACAGAAGGTGGGTGCTGACCCAACCCCTAACCGATGACGAAGCCAGGGTTTGGTGTGGTGGTGGTACAGTTGGTACCAATGGTTTGTGGTATGTCATCCGCCGAAGTCTTTGGCATTTAAGGACCAATGTCTTGGGCAACGTAAATAACTTCAGATCCCGCTCAACCACGAGTTGGGCCGGCCAACCCTGTTGACTTGGCCCAACATAGCTCAGTACATTGTACTTCCCTTTTTAATGCCTATAGGAAGTAGCGAGGCAATGGATCGCGAAGTAAACGGGGTGGAACCGGAATGGTGCGGCCATCCGGTTCTCACAACAGTGGGTATCTACAATATTCAGAATGTCTCATGACGGCGGTGGGTCTGAATATTATGGTCTTGAACAAGCCTACTGGGTAGGAACTAAAAAGGGGAAGTTCAACGAAATGTTAGGATTATCTCGGTCGGGCCGCATGCATAAAAGTTGCATGTTAATCTAGTGGCACTAATGACCGTAGGTGTCTTGTGGGTAAAGGTGAGCACCTCTGCGGAGTGATGTCGATGGTATTGAATACGCCAGGCTTCCTTAATGAAGCGGAGTTAATTTGGGGTGATTCTCATGCTCTGCATACCTGTAGCATTTATAATTAAAACCTGACGTGGATGTGAACTTTGCGCTTAACCCCCCCATGATTTATATTGCTATTTATGGTTTGTGTTTCAAATGTAAAATGAAAAGTGATAATTACAACTTGCATCCACCATACTTAAAGCTATGCCTACCTTTGTTTATCCTCGCATGTAATATTCAGAATTTCCGTGTGGTTTGTTGAGTACGGTTGTGTACTCACCCTTGCTCCCAACCCCCTCTTTAGATGTCAATTGAAGATGGCGAATTCTCAAGTCCGTAGATGACGATGTTATTTGGTTTTGGAGGCCTTGATCTATCTGCTCAAGCGCTTCTGTGGGTGATTCGTCAGAATGCATCGGTGCCGGCCGCACCTTTTGTAAAACCTTGGCCGTTAGGGCCCTTATTTTACCCAGAAAATATTCGCATTTGTTCTTTAACGGGTAATGTACACTTGGTTACCTCTGCCTAAAATCTGGGTAGTCAGAAAAGGTATTTATCGCACCCCTTCGAAAAGGGCGGTCCGTGACAAGCACCCACACCGCTCGAGCACTGCCTCAGCCTCCCCACGCTCCCCCTCCTCCTTTTCCTCTCACGCTCCCCACCCCCTCCATCCCCGATGACATCATTGATCTATAGTAGGCAGAGTTCGTGAGGGAGATGGCTCCTTCGCCTGAGCTGGTTAAATGCTAATCGACGACTACACACATTTCGTGCAACTTATGTAGGCTTTGTTTGTTTACGATTTTTTACCGACTTAGAAGTCAAAAAACTAAAACTCAAATAAATGGGTAACTTTTTATCTGGTTTTTTCAACAGCTATAAGTATTTATATAATTAAAAGCAAAAAACACTGGAGAGAAGTTTTTTTGGCTTACTAGGGGTTGATTTTAGACTAATACTATTAAAGTTGGGGGAACTTGGGTGCAATCGGCCATCCCGTACACTCATGCAATTATTAAATCTCATCTATTGGATCCAGATAAATTAATGAGAGGACGGTGGAATGTTTTTTTAAAAAAATAAATCCTAAGGAGGGCAGTAGGAGGTATTTTTTTGAAAAAGTCAAGCAACCGTTAGATTTGGATCCGCTGGCCATCGTTGCATAATTGCATGAGTACACAGGATGGCTGATTGCACACAAGTTTTTCGCGTTAAAGTGGATAAATTATCTACAGCATCTGTGCACCACAGACCCTCATTATACACACCGTGCACACCAACTAAAAAAGTCACGGAAAATTCTGACAAGTTTAAAGAATTTAAACTTCATAGAATTTTCTACCTTTTTATAACTCTTCAAGATCACATTCATGATATTTTAAGAGTTACAAAAGAGATAAATTCTGACAGAGTAATCTATGAAGTTACACTCGTTACAATTTTCTCTTTATAATTTTGATACATAACTTTTTTAATTTTATACGTGGTACGGTATGTATCTACCTAAAGGGTCTATATGCACAGGATACGCTGCCAATTATCTACCCTACCACATATAAGAGCCGATGACTTTTAAACTGTTTAAGTCTAAAAATTGACTTTAAGCTATAAGAAAAAAAACCTAAGCCTCACCCTGTCTAGTGTGAATATATAATTGTGGAGTAACCTGCCTGCCTAGTTCGAAATCAGCACTCAGCAGACAACGCTACAGCAGTCAGCGGCCACTGTGGCACCAATGACCAATGTTCATGTAGGGCTCGTCGAAATTTCTCCGAACAACTAGCACGCATAAGATCTTGGCACAAAATCACACATACCGACCTACACGCTACACCATCTTCCCCTCTTCTAGCGTACTGCACAGAACCAGCGAAAGCATCACTGCACGTCAACTCGTCAAGACTGGAAGCGGTCTGGTTCAGGGAAGGGACCGGGCCAAGAAACAGGCTCCGCCCCGCCCGTATACGTAGCTGGGCGTTGAGGTACTCGGCGTACTTGGCGAACTCGGCCTTCATTGTGGAGCACCCTGCCGAGGCCGAAGGAGCCGCCGCCTCGTCCGCAGGATATTTAACTATTTACCATCTTTACGAGTGGTCATTCTTTAAATGTCAGTTTTAGAATATTCATAACATATTTACCACCGGAGAAAAAAAGATACTACATTTTTACCACTTTGACCGACGTGGCACGCCACGCCCCCTCGCCACCGTGGATTCTGCAAGAAAAAGACCATGCTGCCCCCCATTTAACTCGCTCGGCCGCGTCCCCGCACAAAGCATTCCCCATTTGGTCTCTCTGTCTTCCTATCTCTTGCCACCGGTCACCGGTGAGCGCGCCGCCACCTGCTGTCGCCGGTATCCTTGCGTCCCTCGTCACCCGCTATGGCGCATTTGGGAGATCCGGCAGGAGGCCCAAGTACGGCGTTGGGGCAAAGCTCGCGGCAAAGGTTGGGGCACCTGTTTGGAGAGGAGACTGGTTTCCCTCTGATCCAATGCCCAGAGTGCAAAATGGCGAGGGTGATTGAGCTGCGGGTGAAGAAGGAGAATGCAAACTCAGGCCGTGTCTTCATCAAGTGCCCTAGGAATGTGGAATGGGTAAGTTTTGGGCATCTTTGGTTCGGTTTTGGGATGTAGGGTTTGAAAGTCATTTGATTTGCTCCATGGTTAGTTGCCAGGAAGATGCAAGTACTACAGATGGTAGAGGAAGTACTTCGAGGAATTGATCAAGGACAAGCTGATCGTGATGCTCCTTGATGATCTGGAGGAGGAGGAAGGTGGAGAGGTGAATTCCAATAATGTTGGTGGCCAAATGCAAAGCATCATGGAAGCAAAGTTTAACAAGTTGCTTAAGACAATGCAGTTGTTGGTTGTGTTGATTGTAGCACTTGTTGCAGTTGGGGTGTTGCATCTGTGTAAGTGATATTCTTTATGTGGGTGTGAGTTAGAATGGGTGTATAAATCATGTTGAATGTTGAACAATGATGAATGTTGAATGGCAAGACAAATATTCATGACAGACTTGATAATATCACAGGTTGAGAATAGCGGAACACATAGTTATTCAAGCAAAATATGATACACTAGTTCAGGCCAACCACACAGATGTTCGGACCAAACTGTGCCCAGGACATAGCATTCTTGAGGCCCTATTTAACATTGTTCAGGCCTTACACATATAGCATTCCTGGCTCTAGCTAACATTGTTCAAGTCATGCATACATAAATATGTTACAAAACAGGATATTTCGTAGTCCAGAGACACATCAAGCATTCTTGTCAGGTGTAGCCTTCTTCTTCTTGGTTGCCAGCATCTTCTTTCTTGGTGTCATCTTCTTAGGTGGCTGTGGTAGGGAAGCTAGAACCAATGCAGTGGATTCATCCATAGGCTGAGTGTCTTGAGCTGGTGTAGCATCCAAATGAAGCTTCCTGGAACCTCAGTGGGCAGTACAAGTTAGGGACAGATGGATATTGTTCAAGATATGTAGATAGCTTGATGAGGCTTACCTTATTATGGTTGGCCCCGAACTTGCTGGCATAGATGCTTCTGCTTCTACTTCCATTGCTTTGCAGATGTACGCTTCGCTTAGGGGTAGGCATAATTTAACCGCAATCGACAACCGAATCAACAAACCGAACTAAGCAAGAATTAGCGAAAAATTCGGTTTTTCAAGATGATCGGTGTTCGGTTCGATTTCTTGTTGCTGTTCGTTTACGATGATTCGGATCGGTTTTCATACTAAGAAACCGAACAACCGAATAGACCGAATCTGGCACAGTAGCTAGTTTACTCATTGTCTAATTCACCTGATGACCACCTGATTCACTTGTCCCGTGACTCCCTCAGGCCCCGCCTCAGTCCCTCGGTCCATCCAGCTCAGGCGCCCCCAAATTCCTATTTTGTTCCCTGCCCTCCCAACCCTAGCCCTAGGTCACCGCCTCACTTGCCTCAGCTGGGCGGCTCGATCTGCGATCCCGCTGCTCCGGCCGTCAAGTGTCTCGACTCCGTCAACCCGGAGGTTGGCCTCCAGCTCGCCTTGGCCCTCCATTGTTCGGCTGTTCCGCCTGGCCTCTTCGGAGTTCGGTCCTCACGCAGTTCGCGCCTGGCCCGAACCCTCGGGCCCTCCGTGACTCACTCTGACCAGCTCCTCCGCGAGGACCACGACTAGCTCCTCCGCGAGGACCAGCTCTTTCTGTTGGTTGGTATCGGCGTATTCCACCTGACAGGCCCGGAGTCTACAGACCGGGTTCGGTTCGGTAGGAGGGCGTCTTCGCAGCTGGCTAACCCTAGAGGGTGAAAACCCTAGAGACTCCCACACGAAGAACTTCGGTGCCTATGAACTAAGATGACACACGGATTTTTATCCAGGTTCGAGCCCCTTAGCTTAGGGTAATAGCCTTACTTCCTGCTAGATTTCTTATAGAGTATTTGAAGCTAGTACAGAGCTTTCAAGCTACAAGTTCTTCCTTAGGCTATCCTGCTGAACTCTTGATACTTCGCCCCCCTTCCCCATGCACTAGAGGGCCCTTATATAGCCCAGATTAACGGGGGTAGGTAAAAAGGGGGTCATCATGCTGATATTCATACATTTATTACTCCTTCCCATGCCGTCCTTCTCCTCTTCAAATTAAATGTCGGCCTTGGCTTCTCGCGATAGAGTGACCCCTTTGTGACGGAGTAGGTGAGAGGCGTCGAGGAATAGGCTTGTAGCATAAATCCTCGCAGTTGATAGATCGACATAGCGAACTGCCGCTTTGTACCTGATACGATAGGGAAGGAGACTTGAGGTGAAGTCACCCAAGACCACCTTTTTGCCTTCTGGCGGGCGGCGAGGATGGCTTTGTCGTCCTGGAGAGGATACCCCAGTGTAGAGTCTGCCGACAAGAGCTCCTCTGCCCTACCAGGCGCCGCGCTAGAGCCTTTTTGGAACCTTCATTGAATGCTTAGTGTGCTCTCTGGCGGGCCACCACTCATGAGGATCTGACCTTCCAGATTCCTCTCCGTATCCATTGCCGATTTTTCTTGGGACCCAAACGGCGACGATCTTGTCTCTTGCGAACCGTCGGTCGGTGATGCATATATAGATACATCTGTATTCAAGCGGTTTACGCTTTCGCTTTCTTCGCATTCCTCAACTTTCGCTTCTCAGCCTTCCTTGCTAAAATTCTTCAACACCTTTCTTGCCTCCATGGCACCTTCCATCCTCGCTTCCACCGTCCGACGACGCTTACGGTGATTTAGGATTTCGCCACGTGGAGGGCACCTTCCAACTTCCACCGGGACCTCAACAACGTGGTGCTCTCCAACGTAAATCCTTATCCATGTTCGGACGATGATGGCGGTCTGCGATCCCGCCATTCTCCGACTTTTTTCTAACGCCTCCACTTTTTATGAAATCCACCATCTTCACCTCATCCCCAACTCCATCGTTATCCTTTCCATCTTCGCACACCTACGTGAAATGTTCATGGGGTGATGTCAATCTTCCTTTTTCCGCTTATTTCTACCTTTGCCATGGTTCTACCGACGGCGAGGTAGTGGGGAGTCTGCCATTCCGCCTCCAGACGGATTGGCCTCGTTATATCGCTTCCAAACTTCAGTCCAATCGAAGGCATGGCGCGGCTAATGGTCAGACATCGAAGATGACAAAGTATGCCGACGCTCGGGTGTTCCACTGAGCAATGGAGGCCTTTGAAAGTCTGAATCACGGCCGAGGAGATGTAAAGCAGAGCTTCCGCCATGGCTGCCCGTGATCAACAGACTACGGACGCCGGACTAACTGGGCGCCGATGGTCCGGACTTCGTGGGCCCGGAGAATCACTCTTTCGTCGACGCGGGCCGTCTCGCATGATGGCAAAGACATACGCGTATTTATGATATATCATGCACGCACTTTGGACGTAAGTCTTTGCTTTCTTTTGGCTTTTTCGCTTTACATGCTTCTTCCTGCTGCTCCCTACCAACCGGCAGTCTTCATATTTTCCCAGGTGCGGGAAACCTAGAGGGGCAACTCATCAATCGATGGCTTGTCTGATCGATGTCACCGATTCCGAAATGCTTTGACTTCCCGGCAAGAGTTTCGCCACTTGCCGACTTGGAGCACGTGGAGCGCCTACGGATCGTCAGGCAGCTCCCGCAGATGGATTCCACGAGACCGGCATGGTGCCACCATGTCCATCAGGATCGGGGACGCCCACCGCCAGTGACTGTCATGGCGTAAGCGGCCGACGCTTCCAGACACCTCGGCTCGACACTAAGAAGGTCCGTGACCACGGGCGAGATACCGCTGCCGCCACTTCGAGGCGGCGGCACCTTTCGCAGGGCGGGCGACACAGCCGCCTCAACCATGACTCGCTTAGGGCGCACCTTCGCGGGCGCACATTTTCTTCCCGCGCTGCCCTTAATCGCCGCCAAGGCCAGAAGGCTTATCGCTTATCTTTTTCTCCGGCGCGGCTCCCGGTCATTGCGCACATGGCGCTTATCCGCCACAGAGCCATACCGCTACCGATCATCAGGGTTTGCCGCACGGCCGCTTTTCAGCCAGACGGCGCTAAGGGCGACCTTTCGATGCCCTCAGAGGTGCAGATACTCTCGGTATCCACCGGGCGGCGGGAATTTCTTCCTCAGTGCCTCCGGCCGCCATCGCGAGAGGACCGAGGGCGACCTTACGCCGAGCTCGGCCACCCGCTTCGCCTCACAAGACGCTTCATCGAGCTTTTCACCGAAGCATAAATACATGGTTGGGTCTGCCTGCTACGCAGCCAGCACGGGGCCTGGGATGCCCAAAGAATCAGGCCGGGTGAGGGGCGACAAGCAGAGCAGGTGAGGGCGATGCGGCAGAAAGCAGTGTTGACGCAAGAAAGGGCTGACGCGCCAGCCGCAAGCACGGGCGGAGAGGGCCGAGGCGGCACAAGCACTTGGAGCATGAGTCCCACGTCATGGCATGCAACCTCGCCATTATGCTCAAGAAGGCCTTCCAACAAGACCAGAGGTGCTGGAGCCCTTAGGGTGGCTCAATCCGCCTCGAAGACACCGCCGCTTGTAGCTTTGCCCATACTACCAACCAGGCCGCAGAGAGGCATTCCGGGGCTGCTCACGCCTGCCCGCCTGCTCCACAGAGAGGGCAGAAGTCGCGATCATGACCGCTGATTTACGTGGTCGCCTGGCGCATTCTACCGTGACGCCGCTTTTGATCCAATGGCGAGAGGACCGCACGAGGAAGGCGCAGCTGAAGTGAGGAGCGGAAAGCAGAGCCGAAAGATGTGGCAAGCACAGAAAGTGAGCAATGATCGGATGGACGCCTCCCGTGTATGGGTGAGGAAGAGGGCGCCATGATTTTGACTCTAGACGCCGAAAGTGAAGGTCAAGCGCCACTTCACTTTTTTTTGCTTTTTTTTAGTTTAATTTGTCTTCCCGAGTATGCAAACATCTCGACAATATCTTAGTGTAATGGATGTTTTACTTATTTTAATTCAGGCGCTTTGTTCATTCTCGCTGGTTAATTTTGTTTGCCGAGCCGCCAGTGACTGTGCTTGAACTTGGCCAAAATGCCAAGCAAACTTCCAAGTTTAGGGCAACGCTTCGGGATCCCTTTTTATTTCACACGCAGCCAGCCACAAACACAAGCATAAACCATGCAAGTTACGCAGAACTTAGGTAAAAATGACCTTAAACCTGGCAGTTTACGCGAAACGCAGAATCATTTTTAGCCTTATGTTCTTCACGAAGATTGTCGCGGTTCAAATCCTTCAAACTTAAATCCCGATGATCTCTCGAACTGTATATAGCGAGAGTGTGGCAAGGGAAACAAGTTTCCGGAGTGTTTTAGGCTGCCAGATTTCGACGGTGACAACCACGGTGCTTCAGAGAGCCAACCCGAGGCGTGAGTGTCAGTGGTTTGAGCATCAGGCCCAACTCGTGACTCCGTCACTTGCCCTCGCCAGACGCTAACACTCTAACACTTTTCCTTTTATCACCAAGGCCATTATCTTAACGTCATGCATACCACGCACAACTTGACCCATCTTAGCGCATGCACATACTAAGTGTTCAAAAATGCGACAAGCAACTTATCTTGCTTATATGTCGCAAGGCGATCGCCTCCGAGCCGCCGACCAACTCCAGAGCACCTGGCGAGCAGCTCTGTTGGGCCTGGGCGACCAGCTCTGAGGCTGGCGACGAGCCCCAAGCATCCGCTAACCGGAGATGCTTTGAGCTTTTTATAAAGCAGTTAACATTTCTTTACACGGACCAAGATGCATGTATGGCTACAAAAGAATAAGAGATCGCACGCAGGCGATGGCGCAAGGTAGACCCAAATAACGTGAGTCCCTCAGATGGGATAGTCCCATTCGCTCTTCTTGGTTTTAAGTCCCAGACCTTTTCGAAATCGAACCACAACGCTGTGCCAAAGTAGCGCGCTTCCAGAGGGGTATTAGGCCACTGGTGCTCTCGATGGCGGATGCTCAATCGGTGCTTCAGGAGCCAACCCGAGGTGTACGAAGCTGCTTGAGCACTGCAGGCCCAACTCGCCTCTAACGCTCAGTTTAGTTGACACACAGACGGGCGCCACCGTGGATCACCAAGGAATTAGCAACACACGGGACCTAGCGATATCCATGTGAAAAATAGCCAGTATACGTGAGGGGACAAAGATGACAAAGCAACAAGCTTCTTCGGGCAACAAATTTTTGATCGACCACCAAGAGTCAGCCGACTCACCGGGGAAAGACTTACTCTCAGCTACCGATTAACACGAACTCATCGGCACTTACAATTTTTTCATCGGTAGAACTTCCAAGAATAACTCTATATTGTGGGAATTTATAGCTTTTGGTCAGCCCTCACATAACCCGACCGCCTCCTAGGTCGAGATAATCGAACCACCTTAAAGGGGCTCCTCCCACCGGGAGACAATTTTGTAACCCAAGATGCGCCTCAATTTCACAAGAAGACCAGTCGCCCATCGCCAAGAGTTCTTCGAGACCCGGTGGCATGGTATCGCCGAGGTTCTCATTGATACAAAGGGCGCGTAAGGTGGTCTGATCACGACTTCTTCCAGAGGTTGACTCTTCTGCGGAGATCTTTCTTGGCCTTCTCGCCGAACGCCGAGACGTTGGAGAACCGAGCGACGATACTAGAGGAGAACAGCTTCTTCCCCATACACTGTGAAGAAAGGTGTTCGCTGCTGGGTCTGACTAGGTGTGGTGCGGTGCGGTTACCACAAAGACAGCCCGGAGTTCTTCTCATTCTATCTTGTTCCCCGCTTAGGAGCCGATCAAATGCCCTCGCCTTGAGGCCCTTAGTACTGGGCCGCTGGCACGCATCGCCCGCTTGCCCATTACTCCCGGGTGAGCCACCGGCTAAAACATACTTTGGTGCCCATTTCGTCAGCAGTAACTTCCGTAACTGCGACTAGTGAACCGAGTCCCGTTATCGGTGATGATGCGGCGTTAACACTCCAAAGTGGGTGAAGATCCCGCATGACTTGATAGCAGTGGTCGCCGTGAACTGCCCAAGACCGCTTCGCGCTTCAACCCACTTGGTGAATTTATCGATGGCGACGAAGAAATGGGTGAAGCCTCGTGGCTTCTCGCGGGAACGGGTCTAGATATTCAGCTTCGCATCGCATCAACGCTATGAGAGCGGATGGTTTGGTGGTTTGGACTGGCAGTGGATCTGCTCGGGCGAAGAACTCGACAAGCCAGATTACCACCGCTCGCCAGCATCCGGAGGCGCAAGAGGCCAATAAAATCCTTGGCGAACGCGGCTAACAACGCTAGCGCGGGTCGGATATATGGCTCCCCGCACACGCCCATGGATATCGAGAGCAAAGCCGCCTCCTCTTCCCCGAAAGTGATGCACTTCAAGAAAACTCCGCTCCTACTCCGCGGTATAGGTCCCCACCTACCGCAGTAGTAGCACTTGTGTTCGGGACCCGAATTTGCAAATCCGACCTTCCGTGTATTCAAAGACTAGTCCAGATCACGCTTAGTGCACACAGCCTCAACATTGGTACATATCATACCATAACCAACTAAATAATAAGTACTTTGATTAAATACTCAAACTAGTTGATCGACCTTATGGTCAAGTTACAAGATACGATTCGCAGGGCTAAGACTTATTAAAATATTCAAATGCAAATGAAATAAAATAAACTCGTGGCGCCAACCAATTTGCCACAGTAACCGATCGGGCTCGCTTCCCTAGTTTGTTTCCGCTCCTCTCGATACTCCTCCCGAAAGGTGGTTTGCTTCTTCTTCAACTGGTTGTGTTGTTGTGGGTGAGTACTTTGAGCACTCAAAGAAGTCATGCATGTAATGCAATTCTAATATTCTACATGCATGGCTTAGTACAAAGGATAGGCTATGGTTCATGAGCAAGACAAAGATTTAAGAATAACAAGAATAATTTGCAAAGCAAGCAAAACAAGAATAAGAATAGTAGCTTTCACAAACATTTTAATCACAATCATATTTCCATCCTATGTCAAGTTCCTCATTACCAACCCAAGCATTTTTCCATAAAAAATTCATTTTCATAAAAATCTAACCCTTGATCAGAATCACCGAAGCGATGCTCATTACGTGAGCACGGTTATTCAATAGGTTGTACACTCGCAGAGGTTATACACTTTACCCACAAGATACAACAAATACCACCAAGGCAAATAACCGTGAACGAAGCTTTTCCAAAGTTCCATCTAAACCCAAGATCGCCTCGCTAAGGTTTCAACACCGAGGGACTGGTTACCACACCTGTGGCCCCCTCTTGCGCCATGTGAGTTCTCATTCCGCCTCCCGGCCTCACACCACCACGACAATACCAAAGAATAGATTTCCCAGCTTTACTCACTAAGTCCGCCCCATTACGGAGCTTGTGGTCAGATGAGAGACTCAGTTCAAATGCTCGCAAGGTTAAGTCCTTAGTTGACCGAGGCAAGACTAACCAAGTGTGATCTCAATTATCCAAAACCAATAAAACCAACACGACCGCCTGATTGCACACTCTTGGCCCACCGTAAACAATCTTGCCATTTGCCCCGCCTAAATCATTTTCCCACCCCAGTTCTTTACCATTGCACCATGTGCCATCATCAACTCAATAACACATGTCTCATTCACAAAGCATGTTCAATATCTCATTAAGTCAAGATTCACTTTGGTATTCCAAAATCATGAACGTCCACGCAAGGTGGCTAAACATACTACTTTGGCCTACTCAACCCATGTTGGCAAATTATAAAAGTCCAACTATTAATCCATATCCTAGGGTGACAAAAGATTCATGGCCTACAATTATATATATGACAAGGTGGCATACAAACAACTAGGCATTTAACTAATCCCAAAACTTATTCAAAATCATTTCTATCAAATTAGCATGCAATAGTTTAAATCAAAATAATTTGCTCTAGTAGGTTCAACATGATCAAACACAACTTGCCTTCAAAAAGTACTCTGATTCTCGCTCCGAGCTTGCTCTCGGGTCGAACCTCTCCTCAAAACCTTCGCACTTCAACGCTTCACGCAGAACGCAAATAAATAGCAATAAATAAATAAAACAGAGAGCAACTCAAGCCTAAAAATTCAAATAAAATTCATAAACAGAAAGAGCTTGATTTTACAAATTTATAGAAATTGGAATCACTCAAATCGGAGTTAAAACGCAAAAGTTATAAGCATTTGAAGTTTCAAAATACATTTAAAATCAATAAACCGAATTAAATAAATATTTTCTTTTTCGAAAATAATTATTACGTTTATCCGTGACACGTCGATACCACGTAATCTACACGTGGCCTTGCTGACGTCATCGTGACGCCAAGACGACTCGGCTCTCTCATCGACAAGTGGGTCCCACTGCGGACGCCAAGATGACGCCAGCATGACGCTGACACGCACGCGGTCGTGCATCGACAAGTGGTCCCGTGGCTGTCGCCGACCATGCGCCAGTGCGGCTTCGGTGTGCCACGCGTCAGCGCGGATTGGAATGCGGTGTGGTGCGATCGACGTGTGGGTCCGCCGGCGTCATGCACACGCGCGTGAACGGCGACGTGGCACGCACTTGGCCCCTCGGATTTGCATCTAACGGCGGAGGTTAGAAGATGGGGTTCATCGTTCTTAAGGCGACGTGGCTCACCTCGTGGATCGGATGATGATCGTCGGCGGCGGCTCGGGCGAACTCGGCGACGTTGGCGGCGGGCGCGCTTAGCCGACCGAGACGAAGACGACACGCGGCGCGGGGCGTTTCCGAGCCCTCCGCCGGAAAAGTAACGCCTCCCGACGCCGCGCGACGAGGTGAGTTCGAGGGTGGCACGGGCGACGGCGGAGAGTGACCGGCGACGGCGGAACGGCGCGAAGAACTCGGCGGGTGGCTCCGGCAACTTCGGCGAGCTCGTGCGGCGAGGCGGCGGCGTCTCGGGCGGCGTGAAGTGTACGGACGGGTGCGACGCGAGGTGAGGATCACGACACGGTGGCGGCGCAAATAGCCCTCGACGTCTGCGGAAAGGCTGGAGACCGAGGCCTCACGCTAAGCGGCAAGCATGGAATCCAAATGCAAGGATTCGGATTGGGTGACGTGGCGCTAACGAGAGCCGGGCTTGATGAAGATCGAACGGCCGCGCGTTAGTAGGTTTTTCCGAGCGGGCCGACAAGATTCGCCCAAGATTATTCATCGGATTTTAAACTTTTTAGAATAAAATTAATTCCTAAAAATAAAATAATTTATTTGGGGCATTAAAATATCGAGAAAATTTCGGAAAATTCTCAAAAATATTTTAAGACATTTGTGACTCAAATAAAATATTTTCAGCAAAACTTTATTTTAACTTTTCCATTATTTAATTAATTTGATAAATGGTTTAATTCAAAATAAATTCAAATAATTCCAAATAAATCCAAATAAATTCTAGAAATTCCCAAAAATTCAAAATACCATTTAAATGCAAGAAAAGCAAAAATTGGGGTGTTACAAACCTCCCCTTTAATCGGAATCTCGATCTTTAGATCTGTAATTTGACTAAGGAATAGGTTGGGAATTTCTTCTTCAGTCTTCTTCACGCTCCCAAAGTTGCTTCGCTTCTAATGGTTACTCCAATCAACTCGCAAGTTGGTCGATTTATTTCGCTTTCGATCCATTGTGTCCAAGATTTTCACGGGTACTCTTTATAGGTCAAATCCTCCTCAAATGACTAACTTTAACAAGAGATTCTTCGCACTCTGAGACATTTCTTTAATTGTGACACATGGAACACATCATGCACACTGCTAGAGATCATGTAGTGCTCCAACCGATATGCTACCTCACCTCTACGACTTAGAATCTTGAATGGGCCAACATATCTTGGCGCTAACTTCCCTTTAGTGTGAAACCTCTTAACTCCTTTGAGTGGGGTAACTCGAGATACACAAAATCTTAGTGCTCAAAGCTCAAATCCTGCGGCGATTATCGCATAACTCTTCGCTCTTGATTGTGCAATTTTCAATCTTTCCTCGATCATGGCTACCGCTTTTCAGCTTCTCTGAAGAATGTCCGCCCAAACATATGACATTCTCCTGCCTCATTCCAATTCAATGGCGTTAAGATGGTCTTCCATATAAGCGCTTCAATGGCGACATCTCGAAACTTGCTCGGTAACTATTGTTGTAGCCGAAACTCAAGCATATGGCAAACACTTATCCCACGGTTGTATAAGCCAATGCACATGCCCTCAACATGTCCTCCAAGATTCGATTAACTCTTTCCGCTTGCCCATCTGGCTCGTGGGTGATGTGCGAGATCGAAGTTCAGACGGGTTCCTAGGGCCTCATGCAACTTATCCCAAAATCTTGAGGTAAACCGGGTACCTCTGTCTGATACAATTTTCTTGAACTCCATGCGACATACAATTCTTGACATATACAACTCGCTAAGCGGTCCCCTCGAGTAGGTAGTTTTCCTGCCCATGATAAGTGGGCGACCTTGGTCAACCGGTCCACTATAACCCATATGGAGTCATACCGTCTGGGTCCCTCAGAGACCAAGAATAAAGTCCATTCCGATTTCCTCCCATTTCCACTCGTATCTTCGGGTCAGAGTAACCTCGCGGCCTTTGATGCATTGCTTTGACTTTTTGGCATATGTCGACAACGCAACATGCTCGCAACTTCACGCCTCATGCTTGGCCACCAAAATCTTTCCTTCAGTCTTGGTACATCTTAGCGCTTCCGGATGAATGGAGTACTTGAGTCATGAGCTTCCTCCGAATCACCGTTTGAGTTCCTTCTTGTGCGGACGCAAATGCGCTTCTTGATCCATAATGTTCCTTGCTCATCCAAATTTTGAAATCCTTTTGCCTTTGCCTTCCTCCATTTTCAACTTAATCCTCCAATCTTGACATCGCCCTTCGTCCTTCCTGATCGATCTTCCAGGGTAGGCTTCACTTCTAAAGCGGCTATAAATCCTTTAGGCACAACTTCCAGCTTCAGCTTCTGAAATTCCTTGCATAACTCAACCTGACTTGCTTCCACCAACATGTTCACCGAATGGCTTTTTCGGCTTAAAGCATCGCCACCACGCATTGGCTTTCCCAGGTGATAATGAATCCCCAGATTGTAATCCTTAATTAGTTCCAACCATCTTCTTTGCCTCATGTTCAGGTCCGATTGTGTAAATATATATTTAAGACTCTTATGGTCAGTGTACACCTCACATCTGTTTCCAATCAGATAGTGCCTCCATAACTTCAAAGCATGCACTACTGCTGCTAACTCCAAGTCATGTGTGGGGTAGTTCTCCTCATGCGGCCTCAACTGCCTTGACGCATACGCAACGACCTTCGTTTACTGACAACACGCATCCTAGTCCTTGGCGCGATGCATCACAAGATATATCAAAACTCGCTTAAATCCGAGTACTAACATCGCGCCGTTGTCAAACGCTTCTTCAACTCGAAACTCCGCCACATTCAGCGTCCATGCAAACTTTTTTCCTTTTCAACAATTGCGTAAGAGGTCTCGCAATCGCTGAAAATCCTTCAATAAATCGTGCGGTAATAACCGCCATTCCAAGGAAACTACTTAATTTGAGTCACCGCGGTGGCTCCCAATGCAACACCGCTTCCACCTTACTTGGTCAATCACGATTCTTCGGCAATCACCACATGTCCAAGAAATTCCACCTTGTTCTTCCGTGGTCACACTTGCTAAACTTAGCGAAAAGTTGTCGCTCTCTTAACCTCTCCGTAACTAGCTTCAGATGCTCGCATGCTCTTCCCTGTCTTGGAGTAAACTAGAATGTCATCTATGAACACAACAACGAACTTATCCAGGTATTCCATGAAAACCTTGTTCATCATGTTCATGAAATATGCAGTGCATTTGTCAAACCGAAGACATAAGCTGTGAACTCGTAATGTCCATATCTTGACGAAAATGTCGTTTTCGACATCCTCCGATCGAATCTTCACCGGTGATAACCTCGATCAGAGGTCAATCTTGGAGAAAACTCCGCTCCTCTCAACTGGTCAAACAGATCATCGATCCTAGGTAGCGGATACTTATTCTTTATAGTGACTTCATTCTGCTTTCGGTAATCCACACATCCCAGAATCTCCGCCCTTCTTCTTGACAAATAGAACCGTGCTCCCCATGGCGCATTTAACTTGGTCTAATAAATCCCTTATCCATTAACTCCTCTATCTGCTTCTTCATTTCCACTAGCTCATCGGCTGACATCCGATAAGGTCTCTAGCTATCGGGCCGCTCTTCGGTACTAACTCGATTACAAACTCTATGTCCTGTCTCGGTGGCATCCTGTAAATCCTCCGAAAACACATCCGGTATTCTCTCGACAACCGGTACGCTTCTATGCTAACGGCCTTCACACTATTGACCATCAACTGTCCATCCCGAACGGCAAAGGGCTTGAAACTCTACTTTTTCTCCCACAAGGACTCTCGATCGATATGACTCTTCGTCTACGCCTAACACAACCTTGTGCTTAGACAACCAATCCATTCCCAAAATAACATCTAAGGTCCGGGTATCTAACACTACTAAGTTTGCTAGAACTCCATTCCATCTATAAGCAACTTTACCCTGTAACATCCTACATCGATCGGAGTTCGATCCCGGATTGTACTAGCAATACATGCCTAAGGTTCACCATTTTCAATCCATTATTCACAAAGAAAATCCGAGATATAAACGAATGCGAAGCTCCGTAATCAAATAAAACTGCATTGTGTAATGAGTTGACAAGTAACTTACCCAAGACGACGTCCGATGTATTCTCAGATCGTGATCGGCGGTGACATGATTGACTCGCCTCTTACCATTATCGAGTGGCAGCCCAGACAGTAACTCCACGACTTGTTCTCGGCGCAGTGTCTTTGTTGGAGTAGTCCCAAGGTTGAAGCGAACCGGTGTCACTCCTCCTCCCTTCTTAGGACAATAATTTGCAAATGCTCGCTCGTGACCGATAAAACAACGATTAATCGCCGATCGCGGCTCTCAGAATTGATTCCCAATCGGTGTTGGTGTCTGGAAATTTTGTCCGCAGGTCTTGGTATCGGCGGTGGCGTCGCCATCACATTCCTTGGCTGAAATCAAGAACTGGTTTGGTGTAACCCTCAACCGCGCGCTCCTCGGCGTGTTCTCTTCAGGTGCCATCCTGCGCCTTCCTGTTGTCCTCGGCTCCTTGCGCTTGTCCTCCAATATCGGCTTTGTTCACTAGCTCTCAAAATCGAGAAAGTGTGGGTTATGAGTCCCACCGCACACTCGATCCAATCACTCTTTCATGAATCGAGATCGCTGGCCTTATCCGTTGCTACGTCCTCAAAAGCGAAGGCGTGCCAAGTGGTGAACTTATTCAGATATTCTGACATCGATTGATTGCCTGCGCTTCGCCCTAAACTCCTCCTTTTTCAGCTCCATTATGCCTTCGCACATGGTATCGCCGAAAGCGATCGTGAACTCCTCCCACTGACAAACTGCGGTGCTCATGAGCGCAAGCAGAGAGTTTTCCCACCATTCACCAAGCGGTTCCTTCAAGTCGATGAGAGGCATAGAGTACCCTCTCATTTCCTTCACACCGGTAATGTGCAACTTTCTCTATCGTCTCGGCCAATCATCTCGCTTCCAATGGATTGGCATTTCGAAAATGTAGGCGATCGTGTCCTCATGAATTCGACAACCTCGAGTGTGGTCTCGTGACCGGGTTGACTCAAGTTAGCTTAGGCGGCGGCAGTTTGGGCAAGGACTGGTCAGATTCGCTGTGATCATGGCATGGCATTAACTGGTCTCAGGCAAGCAATAAAGGCTCCAAAGTTCTGCATATCAATCAAGGTGCCGGTTGGGGTCCTTGTCCTTCCCCATCATCGTTTCCAAATGAGCGAGAACCGCCTCCCATTTCCTCCTTGGTTTCTCGAGTGTTCACCATCCGCCGATTGCTCCATGGTTTAGAGACGAGAGGAAATAAGAATAGACGAGTAATAGAGTACTTATGCAGGTCAAAGGTGTAACACAAAATCCAACTTTATTACTTTATTAATATTTGGGTATGGTTGCTCACAATGCCTAAGGGCCTTGCAACACATACCAATCACTCACAAGCATGAAAGAAGCAAATCGAACTAACATTCCTGAGTCAAACGCCTCTAAGGGTGACTCTTATTCCAGACAGCGACTCACGCAGAGTCTCAACCACTAATCCTAACGCCACTCTTCTAGCCATCCCCACCGAACTTCTGGTGGATACACCGTGGTGTCTTGGTCTTTGGTACAAACCTATCCCAACGATCCTCTCGCTGGATGCGCCTCCTGCCAAGCTCAACCTCCACGGTTCTCGCTGACCTCCACAGCTCGGGCTTCACTTCCACTTGTTCGACTTCACTTCCACTGCTCTGCTCGCCGCGTTCTCGCTGTGGCTCCTCCGGTCTGGTCGTGTAGCCCAAAGACAGCTCCGGCTCGTCCGATCGTCTGTGCTCTCCAGCCTCCAATCCTCGATAGAGGGCCAAGTACTCACAAGTCCGCAGTCAGATGAGCCCTAAAATCAGGTGAACTCATCCACGAGACCTCTGCAGCCCCGAACCGCCTCGCCGATAGCATCCTCTTGAGCGATAACATATCCGCCAGTGGGTGATCGTGGCATCCTCCTCCTCGATGGGCTCTCGGTTGTAGCGAAAGTGTCTCACGCGGGTGGTGACGAACACCGTGCCATCCAACTCTCTGGGGTACTGAGCACCGCCTCATCGCCAGACGCGATGTCTCCTCAATCCCAGCCAATGACAACCTCTGGCCGTGGATCATGGATATTTACGGCTCGCCCTTGCCCTATCCCGAGCGAAACCGTGATAGTGACATCCTGGCAATATCCAGCCCCGCCGATCCACAAGAGTCCTCGGAGATCGGCTGTCATATCCTCCAAGCAAATGATCATACGCCAAAGCTCCATGGCATTCCTCCAAAGGCACTCACCAAAGAGTGGATCATCCTCATCTCGCCAAAGGACACTCACGTGAAACTCAGATATTTTAAACAAAGCGATATGTGATAAATTCAGCAAGGGTATGAAAGGAGAGAAGGGTAAGTCGAGATTGCATTATCATCTTGGCACATTTTAGCTTTTAGAAAATAGTTTTATCCTCACTTCGACCATTCTAACTAAGGGCTAGATCCTCATACCAAGATGGCTCGATACCTACCTCTGCCGGGACCCGAATTTGCAAATCCGGACCCTCTGTGTATTCAGCACTAGTCGAGGATCACGCTTAGTGCACATCAGATCTCAACATTGGTACATATCACACTCATAACCAGCGAAATAATAAGTACTTTGATTAAATACTCAAACTAGTTGATCGACCTTATGGTCAAGTTATTAAAGATAATCGCCAGGCGAAGACTTATTAAAATATTCAAATGCAATGAAATAAAATAAACTCGTGGCGCCAACCAATTTGCCCACAGTAACCGATCGGGCTCGCTCCCTAGTTTGTCGGCTCCTCTGATACTCCTCCTCCCGAAAGGGGTTTGCTTCTTCTTCAACTGAAGTTGTGTTGTTGTGGGTGAGTACTTTGAGCACTTTCGAAGAAGTCATGCATGTAATGCAATTTAATATTCTACATGCATGGCTTAGTACAAAGGATAGGCTATGGTTCATGAGCGAGACAAAGATTTAAGAATAACATAATAATTTGCAAAGCACAAAACAAGAATAAGAATAGTAGCTTTCACAAACATTTTAATCACAATCATATTTCCATCCTATGTCAAGTTCCTCATTACCAACCCAAGCATTTTTCCATAAAAATTCATTTTCATAAAAATCTAACCCTTGATCAGAATCACCGAAGCGATGCTCATTACCGTGAGCACGGCTATTCAATAGGTTGTACACTCGCAGAGGTTATACACTTTACCCACAAGATACACAAATACCACCAAGGCAAATAATCCGTAACGGCTTTTCCAAAGTTCCATCTAAACCCAAGATTGCCTGCTAAGGTTTCAACACCGAGGGACTGTTACCACACCTGTGGCCCCTCTTGCGCCATGTGAGTTCTCATTCCGCTTCTCCTGCCTCACACCACCACGACAATACCAAAGAATAGATTTCCCGGTTTATTTCCTAAGTCCGTCCCATTACTTGAGCTTGTGGGTCAGATGAGAGACTCACCAAATGCTCAAGGTTAAGTCCTTAGTTGACCGAGGCAAGATTAACCAAGTGTGATCTCAATTATCCAAAACCAATAAAACCAAATACGACCGCTTCAGCTTGCCACTCTTGGCCCACCGTAAACAATCTTGCCATTTGCCCCAGTCTAAATCATTTTCCCACCCCAGGTTCTTTACCATTGCACCACGTACATCATCAACTCAATAACACATGTCTCATTCACAAAGCATGTTCACTATCTCATTAAGTCAAGATTCACTTTGGTATTCCAAAATCATGAACGTCCACGTAAGCGTGGCTAAGCATACTACTTTGGCCTACTCAACCCATGTTGGCAAATTATAAAAGTCCAACTATTAATCCATATCCTAGGGTGACAAAAGATTCATGGCCTACAATTATATATGACAAGGTGGCATACAAAGAACTTAGGCATTTAACTAATCCCAAAACTTATTCAAAATCATTTCTATCAAATTAGCATGCAATAGTTTAAATCAAAATAATTTGCTCTAGTAGGTTCGACATGATCAAACACAACTTGCCTTCAAAAGTATCGATTCTCGCCTCGAGCTTGCTCTCGGTCGAACCTCTCCCTCGAAACCTTCGCACTTCAACGCTTCACGCAGAACGCAAATAAATAGCAATAAATAAATAAAACAGAGAGCAACTCAAGCCTAAAATTCAAATAAAATTCATAAACAGAAAGAGCTTGATTTTACAAATTTATAGAAATTGGAATCACTCAAATCGGAGTTAAAACGCAAAAGTTATAAGCATTTGAAGTTTCAAAATACATTTAAAATCAATAAACCGAATTAAATAAACAATTTTCTTTTCGGGAAAATAATTATTACGTCATCGTGACACGGTCGATACCACGAATCGACGTGGCCTTCTTTGACGCCATCGTGACGCCAAGACGACTTCGCTCTTCATCGACAAGTGGGTCCCACCGCGACGCGTCGATGACGTCACGGTGACGCCACACGCAAGGCGCGGCGGTGACATAGTGGGCCCGTGGCTTGTCGGCCGACTCATGCGCGTAGTGCGGCTCGGTGTGCACGCCGCGCGGCGTGATTGGTCTGCGGTGTGGTGCGACCGACGTGGGTCCGCCTTGTCGTCATCACATGCACAAAGGAACGGCGGCGTGGCACGACGGTGGCCTCGGTTTGCATCTAACGGCGGAGGTTAGAAGATGGGGTTCATCGCTTTAAGGCGACGTGGCTCACCTCGTGCTCGGATGATGATCGTCCGGATTTGGCGGCTTCGCGCTTCGGCGGCGCGCGGCGCGCGAGCTTCGACCGGAGATTTAAGACGACGACGGCGGCGTCGGCGTTTCCGTTCGAGCTCCTCGTAGAAGTAACGCTCCCGACGCGCGCGACGAGGTGAGTTCGAGGGTGGCATGGGCGACGCAATGAGGCGCTTGAAGAACTCCGGCGGTGGCTCCGGCAACTTCGCGAGCTCGTGGCGGCGAGGTCATGCAAGCGTCTCGGCGCGTGAAGTGTACGGACGGCGTGCGCGAGGTGAGGATCACGACACGGTGGCGGCGCATAAATAGCCCCGACGTCCGTGAAAAGCGGAGACCGAGGCCCACGCCTGCGGCAAGCGGAATCCAAATGATTCGGATTGGGTGACGTGGCGCAACGAGGCGTCGGATGAAGATCGAGCACCGGGCGCGTTAGGGTTTTTCCGAGCGGGCCGCACAAGATTTCGCCCAAGATCGTTTCATCGGGATTTTAATCCTTTTAGAATAAAATTAATTCGAAAAATAAAATAATTTGTTTGAGGCATTAAAAATATCAGAAAAATTCTGGAAAAATTCTCAAAAATATTTTGAGACATTTGTGACTCAAATAAAATATTTTCAGCAAAACTTTATTTTAACTTTTCCATTATTTAATTAATTTGGTAAATGGCTTAATTCAAAATAAATTCAAATAATTCCAAATAAATCCAATTAAATTCTAGAAATTCCCAAAAATTCAAAATACCATTTAAATGCAAGAAAAGCAAAAATTGGGGTGTTACAACTTGGCCTTGCGTGCAATCTTCTCAGCTGAGGCATCATCGTCGGGATCACTTGGTCACGCAGAAGGCTAGGATCGGATCCATCCATCGACCTTCCCGCCAGCGTGGCGAACACTAGCGTTCGCCTGTGTTACTCTGGCTTGGGCGAGCATTTCCGCAGTGCCAAATCGGTGGCACCGCTGTCTTCCCTCGCATTCGAGGTCAGAGGCGGACGTCTTGCCTTCCTCCCTAAATTGGAGGTCAGTGGCAGCTGCCGCCTCCCTCCTCGAGCCGGAGGTCGCGGCGACGACCTACTGTTGTCCCTTTGAGTAGGGGTCGCGACAAGGACACCATCGTTCCCACCTGAACTGAGGACTGCGATGGACGGTCACGACAGTCTTTCTTCGAAGACCCCAACCGGAATAGAGGCCCTTGAGGACGCAAGCTGTGAAAGCCCATCCGCAAGGTGGTTATCGCGTCGGGGGATATGAACATACCTCAATCCTTCAAAGTGACGCTCCATTTTTCGACCTCTGCTAGGTACGCCGCCATCTTTGGGATCGAGACTGCGGAACTCCTTCGCGCTGGTTGATGACTAGCAGGAGTCACCCTTGACTTGGAGACGGATGCCTGTGGTCAAGCGATCTGTGCCACTGCCAAAGAAGCCTTCATATTTTGCTATGTTGTTTGTGGCCTTGAAGTCGAGGGCGACCACATCTTGGAGGATGTCACTGGTCGGAGAAACCAGGACAACCCCAGCCCCCGCGCCTTCCAATCTGAATGAGCCATCAAAGAATAGAATCCAGGGAGAAGGCGTGGACGCTTCTTCATCTTCAGGAGTGGCGGGAGTCCACTCGGCGATGAACTCTACCAACTTCTGGCTCTTGATGGCTGTGCGGGGTATGAATTTGATGTTGAACTCCCCCAGCTCCACTAACCATTTAGCAACTCGGCCTTCTGCTTCACGGTTGTGGAGGATTTCTCGCAGAGGATAGGCCGTGACCACGGTGATTTCTCGCCCTTGGAAATAATGTCGCAGCTTCCTGGACGCCACCAGGACCGCATATAATATTTTTTTGAGCTTGCGGGTACCGCGTTTACCTTCATGCGACACTTTGTCGATATAGTAGATCGGCTTTTGGACGCTTTCCCTCTCTGATGACGATCAAGCGCTCACCACCTCGGGAGTGGCGGCAATGTACAGGAGCAACGGCTCGCCTTGTGCTGGGGAGACCAGCATCGGGGGAGAGGTGAGGTATTGCTTCAAATCTTCAAATGCCTTCTGGGCTTCTTCGATCCACTCGAAGTGGTTAGTCTTCTTCAACAACTTGAACAAAGGCAAGCTCCTTTCCCTCAACCGGGCGATGAACCACCCCAGGGAGGCTAGACGACCGGCCAGACACACACTTGCTTGAGTCGCACTGGCGGCTTCATGTGCTCGATGGCCGCTATCTTGTCGATTGGTTTCCCGATACCCGGTTGGACACCGAAACCTAGCGCTTGCCTGGGAGGGCACACCGAACACGCATTTTTCAGATTGACCTTCAAGCAATTCTTAGGAGGTTAGCAAAGGTTTCCTCGTGTCTTGGATCAATTCTTCACTTTTTTTATCTTCACAACTAAGTCATCAACGTAGACCTCAAGATTTCACCCTATCTGGGGGCGGAAGGTAATATGCATGGCACGTTGGTAAGTAGAACCAGCATTCTTTAAACCAAAAGCCATTCTTACATAACAGTAAACACCCGTAGGGGTTACAAAAGCAGTCTTCTCTTCATCTTCAAGCGCCATGCTAATCTGGTGGTACCCGGAGTACGATCCAAAAAGCACAGTTCACACCCAACAGGAGTCAGCGATGAGGTCGACTCGCAAGTAGGGGTAAGGATCCCGGGCAGCCTTGTTGAGGTCGGTGAAGTCGACACACATGTGCCATTTCCCGTTGGACTTCTTGACGAGCACAGGGTTGGCAAGCCACTCAGGATGAGAGACTTCCTTGACAATCCCTACGCGCAGCAGCTTTTCTACCTCCTCCCGAATGGCATCTTGCCGCTCCGGGGCCTGCCTCCGGACCTTTGCGGACAGGCGCACCTCATGAGCGTTGCTAATCGGTGCTCGATCACCTCCCTGGGGACCCCAGTCATGTCGGACGGTTGCCAGGCGAACACGTCGAAATTAGACTGGAGGAAGGTGACGAGCGCGTCTTCCTATTTGGCGCTGAGGCTGGCGCCAATGTTGACGGTCTTTCGGGGTTCGCCCTCACTCAGGGCGACCACCTTAACCTCACCGGCAGAGCCAGGTGAGGCGCGGGTCCGGGCCTGAGGGGCTCCCGAGGAAGTGGCATCCGCACGCCCGACGCAGGTGGCGCCGGCCAGATCCCACGCTTGCTTGTGGTAGCGCAGGGCCTTGGACCTATCCACCCAGATTACTATGGGGCCGCGTGGCCCAGGCATCTTCACCACCATGTAGGCATAGTGGGTTGCCGCTATGAACATGGCCAACGCCGGCCGACCAAGCAAGGCATTGTAGGGAAGGTCGAAATCAACGACCTCAAAGTCCACCATCTCGGTGCGGTAGTTGTCTTCATCCCCGAAGGTGACGGGGAGGCACACTTGTCCCAGGGGGAACAAACCAGCCTCTGGGGCCACCCCAAAGAAAGGCAGAGCCGGGCGCAGATCCTGCCGCGGGATCTGGAGCGCCAGGAATGCCGTGGAGGACAGGAGGTTGATGGAACTTCTTCCGTCCACCAGCACATGCCCCAGCCGTACATTCCGGATCGTGGGCGACACCACAATCGGGAGATGCCCTAGGCCGGTGGTGCTTTCAGGGTGGTTGGCCTGACTGAAAGTGATCGTCTCCTCCGACCACTTCAGCATCCGACTCGCCCCTGAGCCCGACGCCGTGGCGCACACTTCCCTCTTTAGCCGTTTGTACGCGGCGTTGGAGGGAATGGTGGATGAACCACAATGGATGTATGCCACAGCGTGGTCCGCCTGCTGGAAGGCCAGCGGGGCAGGATCTTCGTCTTGGTCATCGTCAGGGGCGGTGTTCCTTGAGCCGCTTCTCCACCATTTTGCTTACGACCCGACAGTTGTCCAGGTCATGAGTGTTAGTCCGGTGGATCGGACAATAAAGCTCGCCCTCTTTTTATTCGCGGCGGTCGTTCCCACGACCGCGGCGGTCATCGCGCCAATCACGGCGATCATCATGCCGGTCATGGCGGTTGTCGCGCCGGTCTCGGCGGTTACGCTTCCACGGCGCGGGATCCTCGTCGTCGCGTTCGGCGGCCAAGACCCGTCTGGTCTCTCCTGCCTCATGCTTCCGCGCCTTCTTGCCCGCATGGCCGGAACCCATCGAGGTCCCGGCTCCGTCCTTGCCTCGGCCACCCTTGGGGCCAGATGCTGACCCCCTCGCCTCCGCGGCCCGCGCACACTTATGTGCGAGGGAGAAGAGCTCGGAGGTGGTGTCGATGGTACGGGTGGCCATCTTCTCCTTCATCTTACGGTCTCGAATGCCTCTTCGAAAGGCGATGACGACCGATTGTTCCGAAATGTGGGGGATCGTGTTGCGACAGTGGCAAAACCGCCGGATGAAGTCGTGCAGCGACTCCCCCTTCTCCTGCTCCAGAGCATGGAGATCGTCCTCCACGCTGGTGCGCAAGAAGGAACCTTGAAAGTTGGCGGCGAAGAGGCTGCAACCCCCCCACGAGTGCAACGACCCTCGCGGGAGGTTTAACAGCCAAGAGCGGGCAGAGCCCGTCAAGGCCGTTGGAAGGTAGTTGGCCATGATCTTTTCAGATCCGCCAGCTGCTCGCACCACCGTCGTGTAGATTTGCAAGAACTCCTCCGGGTTGGTGGTGCCGTCGTATTTCTCTATGGACGCCGGGTGGAACCTGTCGCCACTCCATGTGCAGCCTGCCGGGAAGGCTGGCACCCGACGCCATAAAGGAGCCCACCGCCCACCGGAGGCTCGCCTCGAGACCGCCCCCGGGAGCGCGGGGCCTGGCTACCTATAGAATCGGAGGAGTGAACTTCCTCCTTGGTCAGGGAGTGAGAGCCACGGGAGGGGCTCTCACCGTCAGAGACTACCTGTTTCCCGCGGCAGCGCTCCTGGACCGGGTGGCGCGGCAAGCGGCCATGGAGATCATCACAGCGCTGCAGGCGGCTTTCATCCAAGTGCGCTCGGAGGTCCCCACGGTCCCTCGCGGAACCAGGACCAGCGCCATGCGCGCCCTTCCTTGACTCCGCCCGCTGGCCGAGCCGCTCATAGGGCGGCTAGACGCTGAGTACGCTTCGGATCGCCCGAGCAATGGTGTACCAAGCGGCACGGCCGGTCGAGCCCTACTCGAGTTGGGCCGTCCACGAGACCGGCGATGCTCCACAGCCACGGAGTGGCCGGGGAGTCTCCTGCGAGTTCCACTGGAGAGTGGTCCAAGAGGAGACGAACCGCATGCAGGTTCTGGGTAGGAGTGGCTGCCTCTAGGGCCAGCCGGCGTCGCACATGGTGCCCCGCCGCTTCCAAAGGAGCAACGCTGCCACCCTGCAAGGGCGGGGTGAGACGATCCTTCAACCAGTGAGACTGTCGGGACGCGCCCTGGGCGCCGCTCACCCCCGCCGCTCCTTGATGCTGAGAACCCGCCATCTCTAGACGCACGGGCCTGCTTCCGAATCACGGACACCGAGGTCCGCTGGGGAGTTAGCCGGGAAAACCAACCACTAGCCCCCTACCTGGCGCGCCCCTGTCGACGTATTCCACCTGACAGGCCCGGAGTCTACAGACCGGGTTTGGTTCGGTAGGAGGGCGTCTTCGCGGCTAGCTAACCCTAGAGGGTGAAAACCCTAGAGACTCCCGCACGAAGAACTTCGGCGCCTATGAACTAAGATGACACACGGATTTTTATCCAGGTTCGGGCCCCCTAGCTTAGGGTAATAGCCTTACTTCCTGCTAGATTTCTTATAGAGTATTTGAAACTAGTACAGAGCTCTCAAGCTACAAGTTCTTCCTTAGGCTATCCTGCTGAACTCTTGATACTTCCCCCTTCCCCATGCACTAGAGGGCCCTTATATAGCCCAGGCTAACGGGGGTAGGTAAAAGGGGGGTCATCATGCTGATCTTCATACATTTATTACTCCTTCCGTCTTTGTCCGTTCCTCGGCCTCATTAAATGCCGACGCATGGCCGCCCGATCCGCCCGTATGTGACCCTTTGTGGCGGGTAGGTGAGGCGTCGAGAGAATGGGCTTATAGCGAAATCCTCGCGATTGATAGATCGACGACACAAGAGCTGCCGCTGGCCTGATCGATAGGGAAGGAGACTTGAGGTGAAGCCACCCCGCACCACCTTTTGCCTTCGGGCGAAGCGGCGGCGTCCTCGCCCACTTGCTCACCGGACGCCACGTGGGCCGACACTGGCGGCGGGCGTGCTTTCGCCGCCGTCGCCCGAGCCGCCCGTGGGCTGGCGGCGGCGGCGGCGTCTCGCCACCGCTCGCCGGAGCGCCGTGGGGTTTACACTGGCGGCGGGCGTGCTTCCGCCCGCCCGTCCGCCCGAGCCACCACGTGGGCGGGCGCCGCAAGGCGGCGCGCTCGCCACTGCTCGCCGGGCGCCCGTGGGCGGCTTTTGGCGACAGGCGTGCTTCGCCGCCCGTCGCCAAACCGCCACGTGGGCGGGCGCCCGGCGGGTAAAGCGTCTCGCCACACGCTTTCGCCGGACGCGCCCGTGGGCGGCAAGGCAGCGGGCGTGCTTGCCGCCCGTCCGCCAAAGCCGCCCGTGGGCAAGGCGGCAGGCGGCGGCGTCTCGCCCACTGCTCGCCGGACACCACATGGGCGGCACACAGCCGCAGGGCGTGCTTTCGCCGCCCGTCCGCCCGGCCGCCACGTGGAATGGCTTTGTGCGTCGGAGAGGGTACCCCAGCGTAGAGTACGCTGACAGTTGGAGCAAATATCCGATTTCTTAACTAGATTCATTCACTTTAGTTACATTTAATTGAAACTAGGAATATCTAGTCTGTGTTAAAATGGTGTAGAATAGAATTCTCTTTGTTACAATTCGTTTCATTAGTAGAGATTTTCATCGCATTTGTTTTGCAATTTAGTTATACTGTCCATTGTTTAGCAATGACTTTTACAATTTCTAATTTTTTGTTGAAAATCCATTCACTTTATATTTCTAGTGACAGTTTAAGTCCAAGTGTGATTAGTATTTTGTCGATCATATTAACTTCATAATATAGATCTCACTGGAGATTAAAATTCAGATTCATTATTGGCATGCTATACAGTGCTTGTTTAGCTTTCTTCTGTTATGCTGTCAAGTAATAATATACTAGTTGGATCAGTTTATAGGCACCATCTTTGAGCCAGTTTACTTCTTTCTTTTCTCTTAACAATCGTGGATAAGTTGTTAAGTAGTAGAAACCTGCACTTTTCTGTTATGTGTGATGGAATGAATGTGTAGGAAGTTAGGAACTACTAAAACCTGTCTTCCACGAATGTAACACTTGGTAATTTTAGATCTGTAGACAAGCTCATCATCGTTTTCGAAATGAAACGAGTCTTGTTCTTGTATTTTGCTGGACGCTTGAGCCTGGACGCTTGAGGCTTGTATTTTGCGTCTGTTGATTTTGCATTCTAGAGTCTGGACAGCATGTTCTGGTAATTCGGTTAACCGAAAAACCGAATTAACCGAACCGATTTAGTTCGGTTAATTCGGTTCGGTTTTTCACTGTGATCGGTTTCGGTTCGGTTCCAATGATTCAAAAACCGAAATTTTCAAAAACCGAAAAAACCAAAAAAACCGAATGCCCAGGCCTACTGCTTCTGCTTCCATTGCAGCTGCTTCAGCTTCCTGAGGTGCTTCCCTTGCCTTCCTAGCTGCCTCCCTAGCAACTTGTGCTCTTGTTCTTGGAGTAGGTAGCACATGTTCCTGATCCTGGCTGTTTTTCTTTGTCTTCTTCCTTCCAACTGTGCTTTTGGTCTTCCTGTTCCTCTTCCTGCAAAGAACAATACACAAAGTAACAGCCAAGTGGAAGGAACAACATATGTTTCACTATGATTTCATACCTCTTTTTGGTACCAGTTAGTGGGCACCTCCGGCTTCCGTCTGTGACCATTTTCACCACGTACCATCACACTTGACTTGCCTTGTAGCCTTTCACGACCTCTCAGGATGAAAGGAACTGTTCTTTTCTCGTCTCCCCACCTCTCTTCTTGGCTATTGGTGGTTCCAACTTGAAACCCTTGTCAACTTCTCGCCATTGTGACCTATCGGTGATGTTAGGCCATCCCTATCATAGGTCAGCCGTAAGCTTTGCCACAGAGAATGTCTTGTCCACAAAGGGTTCAAAGTCGGTGCCTTTCATAGTGATACTGACCAATGCATGTGGGCATGGTTTGCCTGTAACCTGCCATTCTCTGCAAGTGCAATGTCTATCTTTCAGGTACACCACATGCCTTCTCACTTCTTGATCTTTGTATATCTCAGTCACCTCAGCCTGCTCTGGCGACCCCTTAGTAACTTTGAGATTTTTCAGCCCCTTTGATGCTGTCCCAAGCTGATGGATGATAGCTGGAAGAATGACACCATCTAGTGCCCTTGATATTCTTCTCCTTTTCTCAAACAACACCACACCCTTCTCTCTAATGGCATCCACCATGCAATGTAATGGCAGATCTTTGAGGTCTTTGATCCATGCATTCCAACACTCAGCAAGATTATTGTTGATGTACTCAAACTTCACCTCAATATTGAACTTGGATCTTACCCACAACAGCTCGTGGTTTTCATCCAGCCAATGTTGTACACCTGGACTGGCTGCAGTTACTTTGTCCATGAAGTATTTGTACTTCCTAGCTGAGTAGGCCCTTTCTGCTGGCCACATGTTTGCACCATAGACTTCTCCTGTGAACCTTTTTTTTCATATTTTCCAACAAATGCCTAAAACACTCCCTTTGTTCTGCCCATGGAAACACTTGCTTGACAGCTCCTTCAAGCCCTTTACATGCATCAGTGCACACAGTCAAATTTGGAACAACTTCTATAGCTCTACCAAGTTGTTCCATGAACCAAATCAATCTTCTTTAGTCTCGGTGAAAGAATCCAAAGGCCAATGGAAACATCCAATTGTGCCCAGCTAAAGCTAAGGCTGCAGGCATTTGACCATTCCATAAGCCATTTAATGATGTTGAGTCTATACTGATGTAAGGCCTGCAGCCACCTAAGAAGCCCTCAATGCTACCTTCAAATGCACAGAAAAACCTTCTAAAATGTACCTTATCACCAACTGTGACAGTGTCAATCTCCACAACACTACCAGGTGCTCTCAACTGTACCTCTTCTTTTAACCTATACAACCAATCAAATGAATCATCCCAGTTGCCAAAAAGTTTGTCTGTTGCCCTTTGTCTGCCGTACCACACAGTCTGATAGTTTATCTCAATTTTATACTTGTCCTTCAACTTAGACTGGACTTCAGCAGCTCCCATGTTTGGCTTCTTCTTGAGCAGTGGGATTGCCCTCTCAGCAACCCATGCTTGTGAGGCCATTGTGCCTATCACTCTGCTTCTTGAAGCACAATTATGCACATCACTGTTTATTTGGACCTGCAAAAACACACAGGTCAGTACAATAAGATGACAAATAGCAATGATATGTAGTGGTCAGTTAGTATGTATACCCTGACACTATTATCAGCCTGTGTCCTGGCTCTAATAATCCAGGGACAACCATTTGCCTTGCAATACCCCTTGAACCTGCTCTTGTTAGATTTTTCAATCCCAAATTCAAACTCATGCACAATTGCATGCTGCCTAACTGCCAATCTGAAGTCATTCATGCAAGGATAAATGGTTCCAACTGACATATCTGGGTTGTCCCTGTCCCAATCCAACAGTGGCTCTGACTGCGCTTTGTCATCTACCTTCAATGCTGCATCCCTCATATCTTCTTGAATTTTAGCAGGGATCACTGGAATAGGCATCTCTTCTTCAACTCTCTGCTTTGCTCTCTCATCGGCTGCCTTGAACCCCATTGCCTCAAACACTCTCTCCTCATCAACCAATACAGTAGCTTCACCATCTTCTTCTTCCTGAGGTATAATGGTTAAGCTACTCCAATCAACTACATAGTCTGCCTGCTCACTTGCTTCAGGCTGTTGTGTAGATGTACTGCTATCACCTGCATTTCCAACACCTGGCTTAGGAGTTACTTGTGCTCTAACATCATTGTTGGTCACCCCAGATGTGGCTTTAGAGCCAACTGAACTCTACACTTTATTGTAGTCTTCCTTCTCTACTACTTCAACTACTAGACTTGCCACTCTCTCAACTAATCATTCGTAATCATCTCCTCAAAGTGTTCATTCCTTCTAAGTTTCAATTCATTTGCCTTGCTCGGTGTCCACAATCCACACAACAAGAGTTTGACTCGACCCCATATTATCTTGTTGGCCATATCATCCATGAATTTGTCCAGATTATAACCATTATTAATATCAAACCACAGATCATGTACCGGTCACCATTTCTACCATACCATAGTCGGTTGCTTTATATTTAGCACAAGAAACAACTAGTCTAAGCGTATTGCGGGATCAATCCCGACAATAAGGGCATGAAAATAAAACATTCGGAGTTAGAATAAACCAACTCCAATAGAACTACATGCTCATAGGACAAGCGATGAACTTACCAAGGCGGACAGTCACTACTCTCGCCCATTCTTGGCCAAATCAAACTTTGAGCACAGGCTTCAATCACTCACTCCTACCAAACACAAAAGGTAGAACCCAATCAGAGAAACCTTCTTCCATTCCAACCAAAACCTAACCAACGCGAGTCCATGCTTCAACCGTCCATTTGGGAGGGACGAGTGAAGATCCTAACACACAAGTGGCAAATTACCTTGGATCCGTCGCGGGCGATGCTCCTGGTCGTCGGCCGTTGCCCACCGCCGCACCACACACAGCTAGGGTTCCAGGTTCCAGCGTCGGTGAATAGGGAATGGGTCGGGTGCGGGTAAGGGAAGGGGGGCAGCATGGTCTTTTCCTCGCAGAATCCACGGTGGCGCCACGGTGGCGAGGGGGCGTGGCGTGCCACGTTGGCCAAAGTGGCAAAAATGTAGCATCTTTCTTTCTCCGGTAGCAAATGTGTTATGGACGTTTTAAAACTGGCATTTGGAGAGTGGCCATTTGTAAGGATGGCAAATAGTTAAATATCCCCTCGTCCGCGGCCATTGTCTTGGGCCTCTTGGATGCCGAGCAAGCGGAGGACGCCGTCTTGAACTGCCGGACGCCACGGCCGATGGAGTTCTGATCCAACCGGTGTGCCTTCTCAAACGCGTAGAACAGACCTACGGTCGCACCGAAATAGATCTTGTTGATGGTCTTCCTACGTGACGAGCGACGGCGGGCAGGATGGCTGGACGAGGCAGTGGCATCTGCCGGAGCTAGGGAAGAGGAACGAATCTGACGACTGCTTGGACGGGGATGTTCGAATCAGGTAGCTTTGTGGCATGGGATGGCCGGATCTGGTAGCGCTGTGGCCAGGGATGTCGAGGGAGGATGATACGAATATGCGTATGTCCAGTACTTTTTAATTTAATACTTTAATTAATTATAAAGAATTATTAAGCTGTATTAAATATCAACAGGTGAATTTATTTTTTTAGACAATTTACTTTATTATATGAAAATAGTATACTACTTAATAGCAGATCATTACTTATTGTTAGGTGTAAAGAATGGCTAAGCGTCAAATAAAGTTTAATCATGTCGATGGATAATGGTGGAATCCAACAAGTGGCATGAGAGGATAGGAGCCACGTGGAAAACCCAGAAGACAAACTAGATTACATGGGAAATTACCTCATGCTACCCATGCAAAGGCACCTAAGTGGGAGCAAACCCATGTAACCAGTGTGATAGAAGGCAAGGCCTAAGTCTAATTCGGCTATAATAAGAAATCAAGGAAAGAGATAAAGGTTGATTTGGATTTAGAAAGCAAAAGAGTTCAATTCAGAATGACAGATCAGTTGAACTTAAAAATACCATAATTCTCATATACAAACTCAGATTAACGGTATTCTTGGACATATTTGCAAGTTGGGTAGAAGCACCACTCGTGGATTAGCCCCCTTCGTTTTAGCTTCTGCACAACTTTTGTTAAAAAAACATATTGTCTACCGAATGGGAGGATTCTTGATAACTTCTCTTATAATTAGAAGGTGCTCTCTACATAGAATCAAAATTTGGCATAAACATGATTCTCGATAATTCTTACTGATTCTCGGTGATCCAGTCCAGAATCTAAAAGTTATAGTCTATCTGACTCAATTATCTTATAATCAAAAACACCTTCTCCCATAATTTAAAATCTATAATCCAAAACTGAACGAATGGCCTTAAAAGATCCAGCTCGAGGGGATCAACCCGATTTCCCCGCACGGCCCTGGGAAAATCCACGGCAACATCGCAGCACGGGCGATTTCGGCGTCGTGGCGCGCCGACAGTCCAAGTCAATCGGGGCGGCTCGAGGTCTCCCGGTCCCGGCTCGGTCCGGTTGACGTTACTGCAACTCAGCGTCTCAGCGAGCTGCCTACTGAACTGCCGCGTGATGAAGCCAATATAGATCGCTGGCGACACACGGTTTGTGAACATTGTGAGCAATAATCGCCCATTCCATTACGCTTCGCGGCAATGCATTTATAAATTGTCCCCATTTGATCTCTCCCCGCACGGCCGTACCTACCTTCCAACTTCCACCGGCTTCAGCCAAACACAGGTTTTTCCGGTCAGGATTACAAGTTCTCCGCGCGCCATGCAGCACGGCAGAGCGGACCGACAAGATTATGGCGGGTTGAAACTGCTTCTATCTACAATTTCTGGTCTCTTATACCTAGATCTGTATATATTGTATAGTTCAACAAATTTGGCCTATAGATAGGGCAAAGCTCAACAAATTTATACCCAGATATGTATATACTTTAAGTTTGCCCTACCTATAATTTCTTCCTGGGTCCGCTACTGCAACACGGGCTCCTGCCCGAGTCGATGCCGGCGGAGGCCGTCGGCAGTGGCTTCTCCTACGGCACTCCCCGCCCCGCCGGCGCATACCGCAGCTCAATCCAGAAGGTCTCCGTCTTTCCAGATCTCATGAAGTCGTCTTCAATCTTTGGATTACGTAAGTGGAGCGGCAGTAGCTGCTCCAGTTGCTCCAGCGGCTCCAGAGGCTCTACTGAGTCCACTGGTTCCGCGGATGCAAGCTTGAAGCACCTTCGTGCCGAGCTTTCCGCCAGTGTCAACGAGATCGCGGCTCAGATGGTCCAGGACGGGTACATGCGAGGCTTGGTCAAGCAGTTTTCCGGCAGCGCCGAAGATGCCCTGAAAAGATTGTTCTCGGAGCTTGACGTGGCCTGGGTCCTCGAGACCGGCAACATCAACATGCGGCAGCTGAAGCAGGAACAGACGGCACTTGATGACCTCATACAGAGGTGGATCCGAGCTCTCACCGTGATGGTCAAGGTCCTCTACAAGACGTGGTCGGATCTCCACGACCAGAGGCCCGCCGACCGGCCCAGCGCCTCCAGTTCCGGTGTTCAAACGGTGAAGATGACGCCGCGCTCCTTGCCAGTGATTGGTCTTACTGCCCTTACATCCCCATCGTCCGACGGCGGCAGCGCATCATTATCAACGGATGGTGAAAGTGTATTAGGCTCGACCTTTAAGAGCCTCAGAGAAGCCAGGGCAGCTAAGCTGAAAAGACCGTTCTCAGAATTTGCCGAGGCAAGTGTCCTCAAGATGCTTAATTTCGCAGATGTCATGGCTGGGGTTGCGAGGACACGGGAGAACCTGCTGCGAACGCTCGATGTCTATGCCTCCATCTGGGACTCCTCCCAGATTCTCGTGCGAATGTTCATAGGGGTACGTAAGGATATCATCTATGCAAAGATCAACAGCATATTCCGGCTGTTGAGCGACAGTTTAAGGACCATGATAAATGATGTCAAAGCTTCAATCGCGGCCAACGACTCACTAGGACTCCCATCAGGAGGTGACATCCTCGAGACCACTCGGTGCACCATGAATGACATCATGTTGCTCTTCTACAACTACGGCTCCCTCAGTTTAGTTACGGAGCAGGAGGAGGATGACGAGTGCATATTTGAGTACGAGGGTCTCAGTTTCATACCACTGAGCAAGTTGATCGTGGAGCTGATCCCCTATCTGGAGGACTGTCTTGTGGAGAAATCCAACATGTACTCGGATCGCAGCCTGAGGTACATTTTCATGCTTAACAACTCACAATTTATACAGGACAAGGTGAAAGCTGCGGGTTTATCGACATCGTTCCGCGAGCAGAAAATCGAGAGATACATACAAGATTATCTTGATTCTTCTTGGGTAATGGTCTCGTCTTGCCTATCATTGCCAAGCAAAAATCGTTGGCCTTTCGGTCCTGCTATATGTTCTTCGCTTGCTAGGTTCAACTCTGAGTTCGCGAGTACATATGCTTGTCACAAGCTTTGGAAAGTCCCGAATCCTCAGCTTAGGAAAAGGCTAAGGGAGGAGATCACAGAGAAAGTTATTCAAAATTACAGTAGTCACTTACAAACTTGCCCAGTCCCAAAGAACTCCGCTACATACACGCCTGGGGAAATACAGAGGCTCTTGGCAGAACTTTTCGAAGGATGAAGGTAGTGACGGAATCACCGAATTAATGGTTTTGTGCCGTCTTCTCTGTGTAGTATCATTTTGTTTGAGTGGTTCATCTTTCATCTTTGTGTGTCAAGTAGAATGATCTGCACCACTATTCCAGGGTTTACTTTTGTAGAGGATGGGGCAGCGCATTTTCGACTTGCAGCAGAGGGGGTTGGAGGTGCCGATGCCAATACTTCACTGAAGGTTGCTGGTGTTTCTTGTTTCTGAAGATCCGGTGCCTCCTGCAATACAGTTTCAGGTTTCAGATAGTGACGTGTTTCTGGATGGTGAGTGTAGTAGCATTGTTGCTGGTGTTGCGAAAGGCGTTATGTAATTGTTTATCTTGGGAAAGGCGTTATGTAATTGTTTATCTTTCTTCATGCGTGGAGGACAGAGTGAGGCTGCCAAATTTATCTTGTTTTGATTTCTTCAAGTGGAATGCTTCGTCTGAACAAACAAGCCATGCATCTCGTGCAACTGCGTGGCTACACGCAACAATACATATCTAAAACACAACAGTAATATGTACAAATTCAAATGAGCAAATTGCATCCCCAAAAATGATAAATGCTCCTAGAACTACAATGATGTTTAGTATCATCACATGATGAATGAGAATACCGTATGAAAATGAAAATTTTCTGGCAGTTTTGGGGCAGACCAAACAAGATGTAACTGAGATGGTGAAATATGTTATGCTTATGCATAGAAGGTGATGCGGACCGTGTCTACGTCCGCCGCAACCGCATGCAGGCGCCAAACCAGGAAGGAGCACATTAGGCCCATGCAAGATTGATCTTATCCTTAGTTTCCTTTTCATTTAAATTCTGAATTTATTTCCTTGTTTTTAGGATCTGATTGTTAGCTCTCTATGGGAGGGGTTTTGGTTAATAAAAAGGGCAGGAAGCCTCAGAAAATGGTACGCTTTCAGTACCGCAAATCTAGTCTCAGGCGCTGCCATCGATAACCGGCCGGTGGCACCGTACAGCCAGTTATCTCGCCGTTGTAGATTCCGCTACGACGGCGACCACTTCCCTCTCGCGCGCAGGGCTCCGCCCGGGGACTCGCGCGTTTAAGCATTCACAAACCCAAGAACCACATCAACTGGTATCAGAGCCGAACGATCCTCCGGCCATGTCAGGACCCGAAGAGTGCCTCACCAAGTTGGAGGCGGCGGTGGAGGAGTTGGTGGGATCTAATGGCCGGTTGGAGAAGATGATGGCCGATCTCATCAAGGCCCAGGGAAAACGTCGCGAGGAGGACGACCGAGAAGATGGGGATGGAGGCTCTGCTCACGTCGACGTCGGACGGACTGGTCTGCCGGTTGGCCGTGAGGATGGAGGGCGGCTAGGGCGTCAATACCGGAACCGCCCCTCTGAGGACGGGTTTTCGGAGGATGGGCGAGATGGCCGGTGCATTTCGGCCGGCCGAATCGTGGGGAGCGGGAGGATGCGGCGGCGCCACGTCATCGCTGGAGGATGCGGCGGCGCCACGTCATCGCTGGCAACATCACGATGACTGGGGCGACGTGGGTGACCGCGACCGCCTAGTTCCCCGAGCGCCTCGCTACGAGTTGCCGCTCTATGATGGAACAGAAGATCCATTGTCATGGCTTCGGCAATGTGAGAGATTTGCGCGTGCTCACGACATCCCACATCGGAAGTATGTCGAGATGGCCGGCCTTCATGTGCGAGGAGAGGCGCAGGAGGTCCTAGACAAGCGGGAGTTGGAGGAAGGCCCCATCTCATGGGGCGACTTCTCTGAGACCTTCTTCATGGCGGTTTCTGGCGCCTTGCGACCCATGAGCCCCCTCGGTGACCTTGTTAATCTCAAGCAAGGGGAGTCGCGCGTCGATGAGTATGCGTGGGAGTTCCAACGACTCCTTGCTCGAGCACCCCGGATGAAACGCGAAGATCAGATCGAGACCTTCACAAAGAGGCTCTCGGTCACCTTAGCGGCGGACGTCGTCGCGACCGGCCTCGCGATCTTGCGGAGGCGGTAGCGTTCTCACGAGGGCCGAACGCCGCGAGGATGCATGGATTGCGGAGCGACGCGGAGTTGGGCTCCGCCGAAGTCGGCCAGCGCCTGCGTTCAGCCGGCATTCGGCGGCGGCGATAGATGTTCGGCTCACTCGGCACCGGTGGCGCCTCGAGGCCCGCCCCTACCGCCTCCACACGCCGATGGCAGGACGACGCCGGGCCGGCTGCGGCGGCTCTCAAAAAGTCCGCGGTCACGCCACCGTCGCGGCGCCATAGGGCTCTTCGTCGGCGACGTCTCCTTATCGTCGTCGTTTAGCGCCATTTAAATGGCGAGAAGCGTGCCAAGGATTATGCTTCAAGCTGCGACGAAGTATATCGAGGGCCATCATTTGCGCGCTTTGTTCTATTGGAAGCGGTCGGTGAGGATGAGGAAGAACTGGAGGCAAACCCGGACGAGCAACCAGAACTCTCGGCGTTGGCGCTTCGGGGGCCTCGGAAGGGTTGCACCATGCAGCTAGAGATTCTGATGCGGGGCAAAACGTTGCGCGGATTGGTCGACACGGGGAGTACGCACAATTTCATCAGTACGTATGCAGCCGACCGCGTGGGAGTCCACCAGGAGCCCGGCGGTGGCCAGCCGGTCCGGGTGGCGAATGGTGCCGAGCTTCCATGTTTCGGCCGTGCCACGGAGGACTTCTGCGTGGAGACTTACTCATTCCGGGCACCCTTCTTCCTCATTCCCTTGCAGGGATTTGACGTGGTGCTTGGGGTCCAGTGGCTCAAACCCTTCGGCGATGTGGTGTGGAACTTTGAGTCCCTCACAATGTCGTTCCGGTCAGAGGGGCGTACGATTACTCTTCAAGGCTTGGGCGCGCCGACAAGCCCCCAGGCGCTGCAGCTTGAGGCCCAGCCTGACATGGTGGTCGCCTTGACCGCCGCCTTTGAAGATATCTTCGCAGAACCTCAGGGGTTACCGCCTTCCCGGGAGTGCGACCACCGTATTTGCTTGCAGGAGGGCACGGATCCGGTGGCAGTTCGGCCCTATCGGTATCCCTTTCGACAGAAGGATGAAATTGAAAGTCAGTGCGCTGCAATGCTACGCCAAGGGATCATCCGTCCTAGCCGATCGCCCTTTTCTTCGCCAGTACTCTTGATGGCTAAGGAGGATGGATCGTGGCGTTTCTGCGTGGACTACCGCGCTTTGAATGCCAAAACGATCAAGGATAAGTTCCCTATCCCGTGGTGGAGGAGCTTACGGGCGAATTACATGGGCGCGGGTCTTCTCCAAGCTTGACCTTCGCTCAGGCTATCATCAGGTCCGCATGCGGGAAGAAGATGTTGAGAAGACGGCATTTCGCACCCATCACGGCCATTTTGAATTCCTCGTCATGGCGTTTGGGTTGTGTAATGCCCTGTCTACGTTCCAGGCCCTCATGAACGAAGTGCTTGCGGACTTCATGCGGAAGTTTGTCTTGGTCTTCTTCGATGATATTCTCATCTACAGTGCTTCGTTGGATGACCTCGTACACCATCTTCAGCAGGTGCTTGAGCGGTTGCACCTCCACCGTCTTTTCCTGAAGCGCTCTAAATGCACTTTCGCGCAACGCGAGGTGGCGTATTTAGGCCACATTATTTCGGCCGGGGGTGGCGACCAACCCATCCAAGCCGAGCCATCGCCGTGGCCAACCTGCGTCGGCAAGAATCGGAGTCGCGACTTCCTTGGTCTCACCGGCTACTACAGCGGTTCATCCGCCACTACGCCTCAATCACGGAGCCATTGACCGGCTTGCTTGGCGTCAATCCTTCCGGTGGGCGCGGCCACCGAGACCGCCTTCACAGCGCCGAAGCGCTCTCCGGTGGCGCCGGTCCTGCGTTACGGACTTCATGGCCACCGTGGTCGAATGTAGCGCCTCGGTAGGAACATCGTGCGGTCCTCATCAGGGCGGCCACCACATGGCCTTCTTTAGCGAGCGACTTGCGGGCGTCATGTCCGCTTATCGCCTATGGCGGGAGCTCATCGGACTATCCAAGGCTATCAGGCACTGGCGGCCGTATTTGTGGGGGCGTCCATTTTTGGTGCGCACGGATCATGCCGATTTGAAGTACCTCTTGGAACAGACCTTGGTGACCCGCCAACAACAACAGCTCGGCAAAACTCATGGGGTTTGATTTCATCGTTGAGTATAAGCCGGGTCGGGCCAACCGCGCGGCCGACTCCCTCTCCCGGGTGTATGACGAGGAGATGACGTGTGCCGCTCTTTCCGCTCCTACTAGCTCGGTGATGGAAGAATGGAAGGCCCTTCTACGCTCTAATCCGGAAGTGCAGCGCCGTTGTGCCGAGCTGTCTTCAAGCGCCGCCGGCTCCTCCTCACCGGCTGCCGGGGCAGAGTGGACCACGTCCGACGGCCTCCTGTACAAGGCGGGCCGGTTATTCATACCCGCCGCCTCTCCTGTCCGTGTTTTGGTGGTCGCGGCTTATCATGATGCGACACATGAAGGCGCCCATAAAATTCTTCATCGGGTTCGTCAACATTTTCTTTGGGACAAGCAACGCCAGTCTGTTGATGAGTATCTCCAGCAATGCCGCACTTGTCAGCAGTACAAGGCGAGCTCCTTAGCCCCGGTCGGCCTTCTCCAGCCACTCCCTGTCCCTCACCATGTGTGGGCTGACATCTCGATGGATTTTATTGTCGGGCTACCCAAGTCCCAGGGCCGCACGACCATTCTTGTCGTCGTCGATCACCTCTCCAAGTATGGGCACTTCATTGCCCTCAAACGACCAACAACGGCGCCCCATGTCGCGGACATCTTCTTTGAGGGGGTGGTTCGCCTCCACGGGGTTCCCGAGTCAATTGTCTCGGACCGCAATCCTGTCTTCACTAGCGCCTTTTGGCAAGCTCTCTTCAAGCGGTGTGGCACTCGCTTGCTCACGTCTTCTGCATACCATCCGCAAACGGATGGCCAGACGGAGGTGGTCAACCGGACGTTGGAAATGTATCTCCGATGCCTGGCCACTGATAATCCGTCCTCTTGGGTCCAGTGGCTGCCATGGGCGGAATTCTGCTACAACACTTCCTACCATTCCAACCTCCGGATGGCGCCATTCGAACTGGTCTATGGCCGGCCACCGCCTGATTTGGTGCCATACACTCAAGGGGCTACGACCATCGATGCGGTGGACTGCAAGCTCGTCGATCGGGATGCGCTTCTTGCCCAGGCGCGGCAGCACCTTCTTCGCGCCCAGAATCGCATGAAGCAGCAGTATGATGCAGGGCACCGTGAGGTTACTTTCTCCGTTGGGGACTGGGTGTGGCTGCGCCTGCAACGCCATCGGCAACACTCGTTGCGTTCCAGCGGGCCGCACAAGCTCTCTCCCCGATTCTTCGGACCGTACCAAGTACTGGCTCGTGTCGGCCAGGTGGCATACCGGTTGGATCTTCCCGCAACAGCTCAGCTGCACGACGTGTTCCATGTCTCCCTCCTCAAGGCTTTCCATGGGGCACCACCGGCTTCACCGACTCCTTTGCCACGGACATGACAAAGATGAGTCGAGGAGCGGCAGCCCAATGGCCCTTGTCTGGGCAGCGTTTTCTTCGCGGCACCGGCGATTCTTGATTCGATGGGAGGCGAGCCGGCATCTGACGCGACTTGGGTGGACGCCATTACTCTTCGTCGGTCCTATCCTGCCTTCAAGCTTGAGGACAAACTTGGTGTCCAGGGGGGAGCATTGATGCGGACCGTGTCTACGTCCGTCGCAACCGCATGCAGGCGCCAAACCAGGAAGGAGCACATTAGGCGCATGCAAGATTGATTTTATCCTTAGTTTCCTTTTCATTTAAATTCTGAATTTATTTCCTTGTTTTTAGGATCTGATTATTAGCTCTCTATGGGAGGGTTTTGGTTAATAAAAGGGCAGAAGCCTCGAAAATGGTACGCTTTGATCAATAAATCTAGTCTCGGTAGCGCCGTCGATAAACCGCCGGTGGCACCGTCTGACCAGATTATCTCGCCGTTGTAGATTCCGCTATGACGACGACCACTTCCCTCTCGTGCGCAGGGCTCCGCCCGGGGACTCGCGCGTTTAAGCGTTCACAAACCCAAGAACCACATCAGAAGGTTTCAGGTTCCATATGTAATTGCAAAGCATTTCCAATCAAAATGACGTGCTTATGAGTTATAACAGATACAACAAGACAAACAAAAGGTATAAGCATCACATTCATGGCAATGGAGCCTTCCACTCAGCTCTGGTGTCACAGTATTCCATCAGGAAAGTCATGCAGCACTCAAAGAACAGCTTATTCTAGAACAAATTATAGCCACGTCGCGTAGCAACAAAATCTCTAGTTCCCTTCTCACAATGGTAACACCTGTCACAGCTGAATCGTTTCCACTATCAGTGTAGAAATGCTGCAACCACGAATGCCTGATCTTAGCAACAAAAAGAGAAAAAGGGTCGGTACTGTCCAGGCGATTATCCTTCACTCCATCACAGCAACACCACCAGCTGCCTTTATCTTCTCTATGATTGCTTCCGCCTCCTCCTTTGTGAGTGATTGCTTCAGAATGACTGGGGTCTTCTCCACTAGCTCCTTCGCCTCCTTCAGCCCCAAATCAGTAAATGTTCTGATCTCCTTGATAATCTTGATCTTCGCAGCAGCATCAAATTTCTCCAACTTGACATCGAAGATTGTCTTCTCAGCTTTCTTCTCCTCAGCCTTCGCAGCACCAGGACCAGCACTACCTTGAGGACCAAAACTGAAACTCTGGCCAGATATTGCCTGCGGTGGTTGTTGGTTTAGTCTGAGAAGGAGAGCTGGAGCAATCTGTTTGATTTCCTCAGGAGGAAGAGCAGCAATCCGATCAGCTAGGTCCACAACTTTCTCTGATGGTGGTGGCATAGGCCCATATGGGTCATAGACTTCAGGGTATTTATATTTCTTAGCACCCGTGTCTTTAGCAGGCTCCGTGCTGTACAGATAAGTCCAAACTACTGAAAGACGATTTGCAGATGAGGTTCTTGAACAGTATAGCTGCCTTGCAATGGTAAGAAGACTCATCCTACTATCAGTTATGTGAGATGTTCGCCAAATATAGCCAGGGGAGGAAAAGAAATGAAAGATTCTCTGCCCTGCACAAGAACAAAAAGAATTACAGCAGATGGGATGCCAAGAAAATCTCCTGCATGCCCAAGTTCATCTTGAATCCGTGAACAACTTATAACACACAAGAGGCACATATTTTGAAACTTGAATAAGAGCAACTGAACGAAAGCGGACAAGTCCAGCACTGCATGGCAACTATCTCACGTGTTTAGAAGCTAATACTGTCATGATTCAGAGAAATGGGTTATAGAATTTCCACCTACATATTCAGTTAAACTCGTTGCCAGAAAAGAGGTTCTTTCCCTGAACCATTTCCCATTATCCGCAAAAGTAGGAGGCTCTAGCTTCGCCCAATTCCCAAATGCTGCGCGCCAATAGGTGGGGGAGAGAAAATACAAGTTCCTCTATTCAATGGCAACTTGGTTCTTCACTTCTTTGCCATGATCACTAGGCAAAACTAAATTTCACCGGCACTTCCAAAATTAGCCGACTTGAGTCATGAATATAAATAAAATTTATTTTTTTACCAGAACATTAATGCAAGCCTAATTTCTACAGTATCTACTTATATTGTAAGCATAAATTCGAATCATTTTCTAGAGCTGTAGGAGGAGAAAACCTACGTTTCTAGAACACGGGTAATGCTAACGCTCGTCCCCAAACTTGCAGCGAAACTGTGTTGCTTCAGATCAGTCGCGGCACGTAGATGCATACAACCAAACAGCAATCAGATCCCCAGCGCGGCAGGGGCGCATCAGCTTCGGCTCTCGAAGCGCACTAATCTTGGTGCATACAACCAAACAGCAATCAGATCCCCAGCGCGGCAGGGGCGCATCAGCTTCGGCTCTCGAAGCGCACTAATCTTGGTAACCCCATAGCTAGATCGCTCCGGTTCTCCCGTAGCAGAGTGCGAAACCCCACGCAACAGCACTAGATGGTCCGAGAGGGAGGGAGGGGGTGGGTACCTTACCGTCGGCAGCAAGTGATCACGCGGCGGCGACTCTGACGCCGCCGCCGCCGCCGCCGCCGCTAGGGGTGATGATTCGCTGCTTCTTCCGGTTGCGGCGGCGCGCGCTGGGCCGGAGCTAGGTCAGTTAGTGGGCTGCGGGGGCTCCGCTGGAGGTTCGGCGTCCGATCTAAGCCGTCCGTTTTGGGCTTTTGGAATCGACTGCAATGGGTTCTCTTCTGGGCTGAGTTTGTTTCTCCTGCCGGGACGAGTCAAGTCCAGGCCCGACTGCACCTACCCTGGCTCACTTTGATTAGCCTTTTGCCCCATTTGTCAGCATCAACATCACACCTTCATTGAAAATCGAGCTTAGCTCGGTTGCCCATGTTCAATTCCTCGGATGCGCGCTCACGTTAATGTACGCATACTGTTACGGGATAAGAAAGTCTCACCGTATAAGGTTATAACTCTATCTCTTATTTATATGGACAAATTTAAATTAATCTCTTCCTCTCCTATATATATTGGGTGTTCCTCATTGTATTTGATTAATCTAATAAAGCAAGAGAGAATTCCTCCCTATATCGTGTGTCTCTTTGTTCTTGCTCTTGTGATTGCGACAACGAATTCTGTGATTAATCGCAGGTAAACGACTACGTTTTACAACACGTTATCAGCACGACTTCTACCAAAGCCATTGATCGTGATCGTCTGCCTGCGATAATCTACACGACATCGAATTTCTTCTTGCTATATGTGATCATCCTACGTCAAGCTCTACGTAAGCGCTTATATACAATCATTGATCCTATAGATCAGTACATATCATGCATGATGATACTGTTCATAAAAAAGTTTCTGGTTCTGTTCGCTGGCACGCCGTTTCCTCGTCGGCCTGCAGCCACACCACGCACGGCCGCTTCGGCGCTGTGCCCGTGGCCGAACCCCGCCTAAGCTTCCGCACCAGCAGCCTCGGTTCAGCGCCTGCCACGCGCTCGTTGTGGCTCACTCGCTCATATGTCGACATGCTCGCGACGCGCACGCTCGCTGGCTTGGCTCCTCCCATGCTTGCAGCGTGCCCAGCCACGTGACGCCGCCTGCTCGCGGCGGCGCCCTCGGCATCATGTTGGCCAGCGTATACGTGCCCACGGCAGCCAAACGGCGATAAGACCCTCGGCTTCCACACCAGTAGCCGCGCCCGGTAGCGCCCCCCTTAGCTGCGCTCGCGCCCGATGTACGACTAGTCAGCGGCGTGGCCCCTCAGTCCTCATGCCCGACGCGTGAACGGCGCCGCCGTAACCCCTTCGTCTCTGCGCCCTTGCTCGTGGCATGGTGAGTCGCCCCGTATTCCGCTCAAACCAGCAAATGTGGCCGTTGAGCTCCCATCCTGCCGATCTTGCTCGCAGCGCACCCGGTCGTCGTTGCGCCCTGCGCTTGCCCAGCCCTGGTGGCGGCTCGCGCCCGTGCGGTCCTGGAGGCGACAGCGGCCCCTTCGGCTCACGCCTCGCGTCCCGAAATATGCGTAGCAGCGGTGGAGGCGCTACCAGGATCAAAATTTCGTTTTGAAAAAAACCGGGGTGGGTCGAAATCCGAAATTTCGGCGAAATTCAGAAATTTCAGATGAGATCCATTCAAAATTCAAATCCGGTTCATTTGGCACCGAAATTTCCGAAATTACCCCAAAATTACCCCGAAATTCGCCGAAATTTCGCCCAAATTGCATTGACTGAAAATTAGCTCAAACGATGTCGAACAATTTTGAAATTTTTTTTGTAGGTTCCTGACACATCAGAGATATTCTCATAAAATTTTAAGAAGATTATCAGTTCTTTGAATTTTTAAAAAATTGAAATATTGGTACTGTCCCGATGAAACGTTGATCGGCAAGTTTGAACCGGATGAAAAATAGTACAAACAACGTTAGAACATTTTGAAATTTTTTATGGATATTTATAACATATTTATGATATTTATGTATAAATTTCAGATGATGATAAAATGTGAGTAATTTTTGAAAATTCAAACATTGGTACTGTCTTGGTAAAGCGACTGAGCGGCAAGTTTCATCCGAATGAAAATTAGAACAAACCAGATTATAAAATTTTTAAAAAAAATTGGATAGTCCTAACACATCAATAATATTCTCATAAAATTTTCATATGATTATCAAGTGTCATGAATTTTTAAAAATTCAAACAGTGCTACTATCCTGTTAAAAGACCGATGATCAATACATAGATTTAATTTAACAATAAAAAAGGTTTAAATTTTTTAAAAATTTTACATAAGGGTGAAAAGGAAACGATTAATATCTCATAAAAATTTTGAATCATGATCATGCTCTAGTTAATTTATAAAATTCTTATAATATACAGTGCCATTTATGTTCTTTCTCTGTTTGATTTTTGAAATATAATACAACAAATTAAGTTCAGTGCTTACTGCATTGATAGATTTTATTGAGCAAATAAATAAAGCTGAAACTTTTTGAAAATTTTATATAATGGTACTGAGGAAATTATTAATCTTTCATAAAATTTTTAAATCATGATCACACTCGAGAAAATTTAGAAAAATCTAACAAGTTTACTATCCCAATTATGTACATTCTGTTTTTCATTTTTTAAAGATAACAAATGATGTTAAATTATTTTCAATTTTTTTGTATGATCCCAAACTACTAAGTATCGTACCATAAATTTTTCATATCATTATCGAGCATGTAAATTGTTTAAAAAATCTGACAATTTTTCTGCCCAAATTTTAAAAAATCTCAAAAAATTAGTTTTTCAACAAATTTTCATAGAAGACCACTTTCTAATAGGTTATTGGACCAAATCCGGCCAAATCCGGTGCTCAAACTTCAAAATCCGGATTTAAAACCAGAAATTTCGACGAAATTTCCTGAAATTTCTGCAGCAGTACTGTAGCAAATTTTTTAAATTCGGTCGGTACATACAAATTCGTCTTGGTCCGAAATGCGAAATTTCACTGAAATTCGGTGAAAATTTAAACCATGGGTGCTACCGTGTGACCCTCGGTATCCACACCCACTCAGCATCGGTGACGCCCGAGGTGAATAATTTTGGGGCAGCAACACATTTGCTTGGCGTGGAGAAAATGCGGCGGCTAGGGTTCAAAGGGGAGGATTTTTGGGCCTTGTGGGCCCAAATGGGTCTTATTGCCCAGAAGGTCGTCCGGCCCATACGATTTTTTACAAAAGAAAAAATAGTTATTAAATATAAAATAATTAATAAATCGTAGAGATTGGATTTCTAGGTATATGGACTTTCATAAAATTTTGATAAATTTATATTTAGCACACATTTACAGTTTCATGCCCTGGGTTTATTTTTTAGCTTTATGCCGTATTTTATATGTGCTAAATCTTGTCCTTTGTTATTTAAGTAATTCTGAAAATTGCTTAACTATTAACAGAAAAATGCTATAAAATTATGGAAAAATATATATGACCCATTAATCTATGCCATATTACTAGATTAATTTTCTAAGATTGTTTTCCATGTTTATATATGTTGGGCATATTATTTCCTGTTACTTAGTAATTCCAAAAATTACTTGGTAATTTATAGAAAAACATGAAAAATACTAGAAAATTCTAGATAGCATTTGAGAGCTTCATGTCTCTTAATTTATTTTTCTTATCATTATTCCATGATTAATTCACGTTGAAAGTTATTTTTGTGTTAATCGGTAATTTTGAAAATTGCTTAATAATTAGCAAAAAGTAAGATAAATGATAGGAAAATTTCATAGAGCATATTGAAAGCTTCATATCTCTGGATTGATTGTCCTAGCATAATTCCATATTGATGTATGTTGAAATTCATTTTTGTGTTACGTGGTAATTCTGAAAATTGTTAAATAATTAGCAGAAAGCTATGAAAATTGCTAAGAAGATTTTGGAAAACTTTAGACAATTATCTACTGAATAGATATAGACCAAGCTTTACTGATTGAAGAGTGAGCATGCAATATAATGATTTTACCAGCAGTAAAAATCATTTTGCATAAATAGAATACGATATATTAAACATCGCAAAGAGGGAATTTATTAAGCTTGCCCTGAATGGCAACAATTACCCTACCTGGGCAATGAATACTAAGATTAATTTGATAGCTCGATCTTTTAGAGCTAATGTTTTTCCAACCTGAAGCGGGTACCCCTACTCTCCCCGAAGCCGCCAGATGTACGGCTTCGTAGCTCCTGAGGTACCATCTCTATACGGACTTGAAGGCCAAATAGTTGGTAGAAGATGACTAGATGGTATTTTTGCATTCCCTGAAGGAAAATATATAACCAGTAAAGATCCGTTCTATTGCCAGAAGCACAGTGCGAATGGATCCTCACGTGCTTTCAAGATTATAAAGACTGTGGCAACATATAATTTTTATTGTACACAAGCTTGTCACTGATCTAACATTATGTGACCAGAAAGTTACTAATGCTAAAAGGATCGACAAGATATTATGCAACTTTCATCACAATATGAGGGTACTGCTATAATAGTATCACTATGCTCAGTATCAGAAGTACTTCGAACTTATATGTATTTTGCTAGAAACAGAAAAACATGATGAACTCCTGATGAAGAATTATCACATACTTCCTAGTGGAAGTCTTGCAGTGCCTGAAGCACATGCAAACCTTTAGCAGGCTAGCAATAGTCGTGGCCACAGAAAGGGCAAGAGGGAATAAAGGGGAAGAGCAATTCATAGTGAAAAGGCAAAAGGTAAAGGGCTAGGGACTTCTATAAGTAAGGCTGCAAACCCTGTGTAACTTTGTTTTAGGTATAATTGCATTGTCCATTAGTCATGCAACTATTGCATCCCGAAGCATGTGATAGACCTTTATACAAAATCCGTTGGAAAATCAATAAGACCCAAGGTAAACAATGTTGAATCATACTTCACCGTTCAACCTGTTGTTGGCACGAGTGCTGAGAAGTGTGATAATATGGTCATTGAAATTATAAAGTTTGAGGGGTCCTAGAAGGACATATACGACTCATATGGAGATTTGGATTAGTCTCCTAAGTATTCCTTCACTTTGATAGCCGATGTCACATATTCCTTATAAGTCTCCTTATCAATTTAGCCTATTTCCTAAATGAACATTTGGTCTATGCTCCTGTTGAGTGATTATCATTCAAAATTGAATAAATTGATTGTCTCAGATATTTGTTTAATTGTGCTATGTTTGTTCTATATTCTGTAATTTGTTCCTGATGCAACAATTATTTGATTAATAAATCATACTTTTAATATAGAACAAAGTATAATCCAATAGCGAAAGAGAAAATCTGTCTAGAAGACAATTGTACCCACTAAGTGAATATTATGACTATCGCTAGAAGCGATACTCTTACAGTTGGCACTGGAAGAATACCATATTATACCCTGAGTCCAGTTGCACTCTCTTAAATTTTAAAGACATTGGTCTGAATCATTTCCTTATGGAGGCAAAGAATGAGGATGGTACAGAATACCTACTCATGACTAAGTTTAATGGGTGTAATTAACGTGTGGTTAAAAAAGCTTCATTCATCCTCCTCCGGGTTATACTATGCACATATAAAACCTGAAGTTTGTGTTGCGATGAAAACCCAGAAATATTTAAGATCTAGCAGATCGGCTGGGTTATCTTGAGTTGAATATTATGAGAAGAATAATTATAATTCTACTGGCCATAGCATAAAAACTTTCCTAGACCTGAAGTTTTCTTATACCTTGGTTGTGCTAAAGGAAAGCTCATACTTAGATCTTCTTACCTAAAAAGTTAGGGAAGAATCACTGAATTTCCTGGAGAAAATTCAAAGTGATATCTGTAGACCTATTCAGCCCCTGTCGGGCCCCTTCTAAGAAATTTTATGGTACTGATAGATGTTTCTACTTGATAGTCCTATGTTGGTCCCTTATCTACTAGGAACCATGCTTCTACCAAAATTAGTTGCCCAAAATTATTAAGTTAAGAGCCTACTTTTCAGAAGAAAGGATCAAGTCTATTTGAATAGAAAATGCTGTCGAGTTTATCTCAAAGCATTTAATGATTATATGGCTCCGAGGATTAATGTAGAGCATCTCGTACCTAATGTCCACACTTAAAATGACATTACAGAGTCATTATATTAAAAGGAACAAAACATATTGCTTGATCGCTCTTGCAGAATAGTTGGCTTCCCACTAGTTGTTAGGGCCACGTAGTATTGCATACTACGATAATAATTCAACTCAGACCAACTGCACATTACGAAATTTTCTCGTTACAGATAGTGCTTGGAAAGGAATTAAGTATTTCCTATCTGCGAAAATCTGGCTGTGCTGTATACATGCCAATCTCTCCACCACAGCGTACAACCATAGGACCTCACCAGAAGTTGAGGATCTATGTAGTTTATGAATCTCCGTCATATATTAAAATATCTAGAGCCTATGACAGGGGATTTGTACACGACTCGGTATGCTAATTATACTAAGGACATTTTTTGCATTAGGGGTAGATAAGTACCACATTAGAGAATACCGAGTCCTTAGATCCACGCACTTAAGAGACCGAACTTGAAGTTCGAAGGATAATAAGTCTGCAATAAATAAGCTAATAATTTGCCAAATACCTTCACTGGTCATAAGGGAGTGAAAGATGTCATATACATGCAGTATATACACCTGAAAGAGTGGAAATACCCTAGAGGGATATTGAACCCATCTTGACCCTCATGATAAGAAGAGGAGGAGGCCTTTAGGTGCACAGGACTCAATTCCGCGAAGGCATTCACAAAAATAGAGAACCGAACAAATAAGAACACTACCTGTGATAGTAGAAAAAGCTCAACCTGATGTTGAGAAAATCCCTAAAGTGAGCCATCCTGCAGATGGTAATATTCCTGAAGTGATTCATCCTAAAGATTATAACCCTAGTGTATATTTGCACACACAATTCCATGTTGGGAAGTCAGAACACCCAGACTCCATCGTTAAGGGAAATCACGAGGATCTGGAAGAAATTAATATAGATATATCCCTGAAGTGATGCAAGAGAAATGAATAAAAAAGACTATAAATGTCCATATATATTTGTCTCTAAAATTGCTAAAAGCTGGATCCAGAACCTAAGTCCATGGCAGAGTGCCAAAAGCACTCAGATAGGGTCAAACAAAAAGTAGCCATTGAGGCAGCGTCGCTTAATAAGAGGAAAGTTTCTGGTTTTGTTGACTGAACATTTCCTAAAAGTGTTCCCTATAGGATCAAATGGGTTTTTCATCCGGAAGATAAATGAAAATACCCAGGATGGTGAGATATAAAAGCGAGGCTTGTAGCATAAGGGTTCACGCAGAGACCTAGCATTGATTACGATGAAACATATTCTCCTGTGATAAGTGAAATAACGTTACTGTCGGTGTTTCGGAAACCGGCAAGTAAGATTTGTAGGTTTAGAGGGGCGACGCGCTCCCGCTCCTTGAATGGTTAGACCGAAAGGGAAAGGGGGTCCAGGATGTATACTGGTTCGGGCTGAACGTCCCTACTCCAGTCTGTGGGGTGATCGGGTGTTATTACGAGATCGGGCGAATTCGCCGGGTTACAAGCGGGGGCGAGTTCTTGAAGGGTGCTACTGGTGACTATCGCTTGATCGTGCTGTGCTAGTGTGCTCGGTTCGATCGCCCCTGCTCCGGAGGGCCGAACTCCCCTTTATATAGCCCGGGAGCGGATTACACGAGAGCATGCGTGGAGAAAATAAAAGGGGTTCCCTACGCCTAGGAGTCCGCCTTCTGCCTTGGTGTCTGGTCGCCGGATGTGACTTCTGATGGGTTGGTAGAGGCGCAGAGCGGTGGAGCGGCCCGTCCCTCCGGGAAACGGCGCACCCGCTCCTGTCTTTGCTATCAGTCTTGACGTAGTGAGGCGCCGTTCATCGGAAATCGCCTGGGGAAGGCGCGTGGCTCCCCATTCCGCTTGGTCATCTGAGCCGCTCACGTCAGCGGCGTAGGTGACCGTGGCGAGGGACTTTTAGCGCGATTTGACGTCTGCGGCCGTCAGTTTATGGGGGCTCGGCCTTGATGGTGCCGAGCCGTCTTCTCGAGGTTGCCTGGCCGAATCGGCGCCTTTAGGAAGGACAGGCGGTCGGCCCCCGTTACTCTGAGTGTTGCTTTCGAAGCCGACCCGTGGCGCCGGCCGGAATGTCTTCAATGGCGGCCTGGTCGGAATTATGGGCCCCGGTCGAGGCACCTTCCGAGGCCTTGGTGCGGGTGGCCCGTCGTGGTACGGAGCGGCCCATGTAGTTTTCTGGGCATTTGGGGATACCGTGCCTTGGATATCCGTCGATTCACGATACTTAATATCAATGGTAGCTGGCTTAAATCTAAAAATACAGTTAATGGAAGTAGTGACCGCATATTTATATGGGTCATTGGATTCGGATAGTTATATGAGAATCCCTAAAGGAGTCAAAGTTCCGGATCCTAATAATCGCAACATGTAGAGCGTCAACCTGCAGAGATCACTGTACAGATTAAAACAGTCGGGGAAAATGTGGTATAACCGACTTAGCGAATTCCTCCTAAAGAAGGGATATTGTCCCTGTGTGTTCATAAAAAATCTCAGAATGGATTATGTATCATATAAGTATATGTCGATGATCTGAATATCATTGGAACCACAGAGGAGATAAAGGAAGCAAGTGCTTACCTCACGACGGAGTTTGAGATGAAAGATTTGGGTAAAACTAAATTTTGTTTAGGTTTGCAGCTAGAGCATTTCCTAGAAGGAATTCTTATTCACCAGTCTTCCTATACTCGGAAGGTATTAGAGAGGTTTAATATGGATAAATCGCATCCTTTGAAAACCTCCATGGTCGTAAGATCCTTTGAAGTGGATAAAAACTCTTTTAGATCGAGAATGGAAAATAAGGAAGTTTTAGGACCTGAAGTCCCATAATTAAGTGCCATTGGAGCACTCATGTATCTTGCGAACTGCAAAAGGCTTGACATTGCATTCGCATTGAATTTGCTAGCAAGACACAGTTTAGCTCTAACCAGAAGACATTGGGCTGGTGTCAAGACTTTACTCAGATACCTCCAAGGTACTCAAGATCTTAGATTGTTTTTCCAGAAGAACCAAGACTTGACCATGGTGGGATATACAGATGTTGGCTATCTGTTTGATCCCCACAGTGCCAAATCACAGACTGGTTTTGTGTTTCTCTACAGTGGTACAGCCGTTTCTCGGCAGTCTTGTAAGCAAACCCTGGTAGCAACTTTTACCAACCACTCAGAGATCATAACTTTGTATGAAGCCTCATGTGAATGTGTTTGGCCGCGATGTGTAATTAACCATATCCAAAAGACACGTGGTCTTAACACCGTCGATAACCCCACAATTATCTATGAAGATAATATTATTTGTGTTGCACAAATGCAATTGGATTATGTAAAGAGCAACATCACGAAGCATATTGCTCATAAGTTATTCTATCCTCACGAACTCTAGAAGAGCGGTGAGATAAAGATTTTGTAAACTAAGTCATGTGAAAATCTTGTAGATTTATTCACTAAGTCCTTGCCCAAATCCATGTTTCAAAGATGTGTTAAAGGTATTAGAATGAGAAAACTTAGAGAGATGCAAAGTTCAGGGGGAGAAAACCCTTAAACCACAACCCTTTGATCCTGAAGATCCTAATGTAAATCTTGGAGATTATAAGTTGTACTCTTTTCCCTTTGTGAGTTTTCCTGAAGTTTTCTCACATAAAAGTTTTTAATGAGGCAACTAGTGCAACATAAAGTACGGGTGCAATGTACTCTTTTCTCTATCTCCTTTATCTCACTGGGTTTTTGAGTGGAGTTTTTAACGAGACATGTGCATTACATGGTATTCACCCAAGAGGGAGTGTTATGAGATAAGAAAGTTTAACCGTATTCGGTTATAACTCTATCTCTTATTTGTGTGGGCGAATCTAAACTTGTTTCTACCTCTCCTTTATATATTGGGTGTTCCCCATTGTATTCGATTTATTTAATAAAGCGGGAGAGAATTCCTCCGTATATCGTGTGTCCCTTTGTTCTTACTCTTGTGATTGCGACGACGAATTCTGTGATTGATCGCAGATAAATGACTATATTTTACAACACATACATATTATTATAGCGCTAAAGATTGCTGGCCATTGAGCCGTGCCACGTCACCCCCCTCGTGATTAGGTCCTCCGGAAAATTGTAAATTGCGTTTAGGTCCTTTCGGCGGGTTTTTAATAAAATAGACTCAAAAATTTTGAAATTATGTTTTGGTCCTTTGAGGTTTACAGTTAGGTCCTCCTCGTGGGTTTTAGCGGAATGGACCCTGAAAAAAAAGATTATTTTAGGTCTCTCTACGGTTTACGTTTAGCTTCTATTAGTGGTTTTTAGAGAGGCGGACTCGAAAACATAGATACATCTCGATAAAAAAAAACACAGATTCGTCGAAGATTTATAGCAGCCTACGGATTCGCCGATGGGTCCTAGCGATTTAAAAAAAAACGTAAAAAAACAGTTGCGGTTTTCTAAAAAAATGCAAATTCATCGAAAGTTTATAGCAGCCCGTAGATTCGCCGACAGATCCTAACCGCGGTTTTCTAAAAAAAACACAGATTCATCAAAAGTTTATAGCAGCGTTCATATAGAGATTCTAAAACCCTGTTCGACCTAACCCAGCATTGGAATTGCGTGGTTTCCTTCCCGTAAAAAAAAGAGCCATGATTTGTTCTCAACCAAGAGTGAAATTATAGGCAAGGTTGTCAGAATCACGATCCCAAATCGGACCGGAGGTTCCTCGGCGTGATCGCGAACTGTAGAATCAATGTGGAATCTAGGATCCTACGTGATTATACCGAAGAAGTTTTTTTTTCCCCAAAATATGCCATGTATTTCAATGTTACTATATTTTTGTTCATTATTTTTTATTTATGCAAATTACAATGGACATGAAGAGATAGAAAGTAAAATTTTACAACTAAAGACATATATAATTAATCATTAATTTGTAATAAATCAATAGGTAGAATCGTATGAAAGTTTTGACTATGATTCTACAAAAAAAATTTTGTAAAATCGTAATAATAAGATTCTACCAAATTAAGAGTACTGTAACTAGGATGTCAATATAAGGTCGTAGAATTGAGATTTTGAAAACCCTGCTTCAGAGATACAGCAAATCTTTCACCATATTATTCATCAGTCAGTTTATATTTCTTATTAGAAAGTTGAGATAATATCTGAAGATAGAATGCATCAGAGAGCAATCAAACCTTCTGCAAAACGATATGCAATTGTCAACAGATATACGCTAGGGTACCCTCTCCACCGCATAAAGTGCGGTCCACGTGTGCGGCGGCCATCGGCGGCGATCACGCCCGCCGGCCAGCGTCGGTCCACGGGCGCCCGGCGAAGCGGTGTGGCGGCACGCTCGCCGCCCGGCGCCAAATTTGGCGGCCTAGCGATAGGGCGGCGATCACGCCCGCCGGCCAGCGTCGGTCCACGGGCGCCCGGCGAGCAGTGGCGAGCACGCCGCTGCCGGCGCCACCACGGGCGGCTTTAGCGACGGGCGAGCGATCACGCCACGCCGCCGCGCCGGTCCACGTGGCGCCCGGCGAAAGCGGGCGGCGAGACGCCGCTGCTGCCCGGCGCCCGACCGCGTGGCGGCGGGCCACGGCGGCGATCACGGCCGGCCAGCGCCGGTCCACGGGCGCCCGGCGAGTGGCGAGCACGCCGCCCGCCGGCCACGATCGCGGGCGGCCGAACCATCGGCGGCGATCACGGCCGCCAGCGCCGGTCCCACGGGCGCCGGCGAAAGGGCGGGCACGCCTCGCCGCGCCGGCGCCCGGCCAGCGTGGCGGGTGGCGTAGCGACATGAGGACGCCTGCTTCGCCCGCCGCAAAAGGCAAGAAGGTGGGCGACGGTGGCCGCCGCCGGCTCCTTCCGCCGCCGACTGCGTGTCGAACGGCAGCTGCCGTAGCGCACTTATCGAGTAAGGGTTTCGCAACAAGCCCATTCCTCCGACGCCTCACCTACTGCACAAGGGGTCCCATCCGCGGACGGGCAAGGGCACGCGAGGCATTTAATGAGGCCGGAGGAACGGGACAACACGAGAGAAAGCATTAAATGTATTTAGATCAAGATGATGACCTCCTTGTACCTACCCTGTTAGCTTTGGCCTATATAAGGGCCCTCGGGTGCATGGGGAAGGGGATCGGATCCTAGATCACGACCAAGCAATACTAGAGAAAGCTAGCGGATGCGCTTTGTAACTCGAGAACTCAGACTTGGTTCGAGACACCCCATAAGAAATTTAGCAGACGTAAGGTTATTACCCTTCTCACAAGGGGGCCCGAACCTGGGTAAAAAATCACTTGTTCTTCCTAGTTCGTAGGCGTCGAAACCCTCCGCGCGGGAGTCCTCTAGGTTTTCGCCCCTCGATTAGCTACCACGAAGACGCCCTCCTACCTAACAAAACCGGTCTCAGAGATCACGGGCTGTTCGTGGAATACGCCGACAGCAATAATTCACTGGACGAGCATACATGTATATATTTAGGACTTGTTTGTTTTAGCTTTGGATTCTTTAAAATCTGATTTTGTATTGTGGTTGTAAAGAAGCTGATTCTTCAAAAGTTGGAATCCAAAAGTATATATGAAGTGGATTGTGAATTCTAGTGTATCTAGGTGGACTGGATTGTAAGAATCAGATGCTTTTAGAGCCAAAATCTAGAATTAAAAACGAAAACAACCATGCCCTTAGCTAGACAGGCTTTACCCAAACAATACAACTTGTTGGATAGATGCCACGTCACACGGTTGCCAACACCGTCATTCCGTTAATTACTACGTAGCTTCACCATCTGAACTAATTAAACTCCATTGTAATCTTCCACCTGTTTCACAAATTAAAATGTATACTATAATACCATCAGGAATATTTAGTTGCTTGCGTACATTAATTTGACGGTTTCTATGCTCTTCTGATAGTCTTCATCCCTAGAGTTGAAAGAATGGTGCCAGCAGTCCCTGAGTAGAGGTGGGCATCGTACCGTACCGGGTATCGTGCTTCGTATCTAAACCGTGTCAGGCCACGACGGTCCATCGTACTCGCCGTGTTGTGCCGTACGACCCAACTTGTCTTTGACAAATCTAGATACGGCTCATTTGCACTTCGTACTTGCTTCGTGCCGTGCTAGCCTAGATCTGGCCTATTTATACTATTGTGATGAGAGGAAAAGAGCTGGAGGCATATGGAGTTGAGGCAGTGGATGCAAATATTATGGGAAAAGAACTAAATTTTATTTATTCTTGAACAGTTACAGAGAGCGAGGAGGATGTCCTGAACATGGGCAAAAAAGGGAGCAATGGACGAGAAAGAGAGTGAGGGAGACAGACAAGAGAAACGGATGAGAGAGGGAGAGATTGATAAAGACGGGTAAGAGAGAGAGCTGAGAGAGATTGAGAGACGGCGAGGGAGAGAGAGCAGCTTCTTGCACCCATCTCTCAACCTCTTTCAGCTCTCTCTCCCTCTAGCCCCCGTCTCTCTAATGTCAGCAGCGGGAGTGGTGTCCTTGGCGCTCATGCTCTATAGGTCGATGGCCTTCATATTGGACTTCTTCCTCATGCCCTGAGTTATCAAGCTTGGTATGGCCCATACTACAGTGTCGTGCCGGACCGTTACCGCCCATTGTGCCCAGTTCTCAGGCCTAGCACGGCCCGTGCTACAGTGCTAACTTTGTGCCAGGCTGGGCTTTAGACCGGACCATACCGCCATGTCTCGGCTAGCCCAAGTGCTCACCTCTATCCTTGAGTTAAAAATAATTCAAATGTACAGGTCATAAACATAATCAAGTGATATGAGAGATGAAAAAACAATGCTGGTCTCCTCGTAAAAACGGTTGGAGTATGCCTGTTTATGCATGATTCGATCTCATTAACTATTTAGTTTCCTAGCATAGTGCTCACATGATTTATGCGCATATCCTTCTTGCACTTACATTACGAGTATATTGATCATATTTTTCAGTCAAGTTACTTGATTAATATTTGGCCAGCTGTGTGGTCAAACATTTGCGGCTAGCTTCTGAAAAAAAAATATATGTGACGACGAATTGACTGATCCATCGATGATGCATGCAACGTACGTAGTCGGCCCGCTCGATTTGGTCCAACGATGATACGTGCACCTTGATCCCTAGCTTGACAAGGACTCGCGTCCAAACGTCATCAAACTACTCGTTTTTCTTCTTTTTTTTTTCTCTCTTCAGTCGCAGAAAATGGCATTATTAGAGATTGCCAGATTAATGTGTTATCTCTAGGCTTGACGCTAGTTTTTATATAGACGGTTTTACTTAGTTCCTCGCCATGAAAACTTGAAGTGATGCATGTGATCCTGCTGCTGGCTAGCTATAGTATTTAACTAGGATAGTTTTCGCGGCGCAATACACCGCGTGCGTTGTTTTTTCGTAGAAATAATTTTATTTTATTTTTGGCGGTGTTTTTTTAAAATTCGTCGAGAAAACACGTGAAACGGTTGAAATGATACAAACGCAACCATGTTTTTTTTCGCATCCATCTGGGGCCTTCTCACGAAGGATCTGCGATTGCGCTAAATCGAAAAATCTTTTTCGCGAAAAATAGCTGGAATGATCCAAACGTAAATACACTCCTTTTTTGTATTTATTTAGGGTTCTTTCATGAAAGATCTATGATTTTTCTAAATTAGAAGATCTTTTTTATAAAAATTGTAAAAAGATCTAAATTACGTATTTTTTAAGAGACCTAAACGCGAAAAAAATAAGCCGAGCGGGCTCGCAACCTGGCTCAGCTCAAAACGGCCAGAACGCGAACCCTGACAACTTTAATAAAGGTCTAATTAATCGGCGAGTTCAATTCGTGGTCGACGTAGTGGTCACATCTGAACGTGATGCGCGTGAGCTGTTGTGTTGATTAGAGCCACGAGAGCTGGACGAGTAGCATTGGACGTGATAGCTTTTCTACTAGCAAATCAAAGTTTTTCTTTTAGATTTGCTAGTGTTAATTCTTCTATCTTTCATGGGGATATTTGAATACTAGTAAAAATATATGCATATTAGTTTCCTAGCATGTATCAGAGGCACGCATGTCATGTGTGCATTACGGAGTGTAGTGTGTCTGGTTGTGCACGTCATCTCATACCTTTTTTTATATAAAAAAGCATCATACCTTGGTTTCACCACCACAATCTGCGTTACATCTAGCTTAAAACGAAGCTAAGTGACCTAAGTGATGCGGTATACGAGTTTGGAGATACTACAAACGGTAAAAAAAAATAGATGAGAAGTGTTTTTATATTTTTCTTTTTGATAGTTATATAAATATTAAAATATAAATAAAGGGTAGATAGTGATTATTTACCTCTTTATTTATTTCAAAATTTATGCAACTTATATTACGAGAAAAAGCATTGACGCATTGCTAAAAAATGAATTTGTTACTCACCCCGGCGGCTATATGTATAGCCGAGTTTGACTTGCTAAGGCCCGGGGGATCTTTCAATGACTAGGAATCGCATTGAGTCGATTCAAACTTAGTCATAGTTCAGATGCCGGCCTCCATTAACAGGTACACTGAACAGACCGGGAATAATCAGACAAGTCCTCCGAGTCGCTTTCCAATCATTTTGTTTGTCAATAATAGCAGCTTTTGCACACTGTTACTATATATTTGGCCTAATTCTCCGCAAGACATTGGTATTTCGGGGCTTTTATAAGAGACTTTTTATCATTTTTATAAGATACTAAATCATATATTGAGCTAATACTAAGAGATCGATATCAAAAATTTAGAAGGTACAGATATCAAGAGTTTAAAAGTAATTTAGTGATACCTTCTAATAGCATATACAATAGTAGAGACCACTATTGTTTATATACCACTCCATGTTATCTAAAGAAAAAACTAAAGATAACTTTTACAATAGATGATATCTTAAAATTATATATATGAGATCTTACAATCTGTGAGATCATGTGATGACAAATTGGTTGAATGGTGAAATTGGCATTGTAAAGTGACGTTAGTTATAGCATGTGTGGTGCTTGTGCATGTACTATGGTGATATGTTTATTATGCCGGTAATAGCATAATGGTTTTGCTTAATGCAATGCACTCGTGTGAGTGGTTGCATGGATTAATCTTGAGTCAAGTCGTGGACTTGTGCTCGAACGCGTTGTTTGTTACTTCATGTGCGAGTGTTGCTCGAGGCTTAACGTGGTCGATGACGGACCGAACTAGGTTCATAGAGGAACCGAGGTTCGAGACTAGGTTCGGGGAGGAATCGAGGTCTTGGTGGTCAAGGATGTCATGCGAGACGTTCGGGCTAGAGAACATGCAAATGAAAGTGGTTAGTCACGTATGTGTAGCGAGTGGGCCGATCATGCGTGCAAAGTTTTGGTTTTGGCCATGTTAATAAGTTGAGATAGATCTGAACTCTTTCCATGTTGAAAGTGGAGTTGTATTCAATCTCTCTGTTCTTGCATGCGTGCAAGAGTTGTTTTTGGTCATGTTGGGCTAAGTTGAGATAGATACTTAACTCTTTCCATGTTGGAAGTGGAGTTGCATTCAATCTCTGTGTGTTTTTCAGATAAATAGGGGAGGTGTCCCCTGTTTATTTTGAGCCAGGTATTAGGTTTGTACTCTTGTGTGGGAGTACTTTAGACAAAAGAAATAAAGATCAATCTAGCAATCCAAGTATCTCTGTGTGGATGAGTTTTCTTGCGTGAGTTTTGACAGCCGCACAGTGTGAAGAAAACAAATCAAGATTGATCGTGCATGCCTGCATCACGTCAACTAGAAGATAGATGATGATCTGGACATGATCTTGCTTCTGGTGATTAGAAGATTGATCCGTGGCAACTGAAGCCCTCTCTGGTGTTTGGTCCGTCACAGCCTTGAAGGTGAAATTTGGTTTCCTCGTCATTAGATGCATTAGTCTAATTGCGAAGGTAATATCTCTTGATCCGTACATCCGATTGGATTGATTCTTATTGGGTTTGATTCGTAATTGAATCTAGTTTCTACAGTTAAAATTTCATATCAATCCAACGGTTAGATCTTTGGTAATTAGTGGTCGCCCAGATTGCTAACCTGGTCGCCAAACAGTAGATCGCTAATTGGTTTAGTCATCTTGCGAAGAACATAACTTTAGATCCGTAGCTCCGATCGACCTGATTCTTTTTTGTTCACTTTGGAATTGAGTCTACTTTCTACAGTTAAAATTTCATATCAATCCAATGGTTAGATCTTCTGTAATTTGTGGTCGCCCAGATTGATGTCCTGCTCGCCCGACTGCTCGCGTGGTCGCCCAAGTTCGGTCATCTTGCGAAGGTTATAACTTTAGATCCGTAGATCCGATTGACTTGATTCTTTTTGTATTAGCTGCGGAATTAAGTCTAGTTTCTACAGTTAAAATTTCACGTCAATCCAACGACTGGATCTTCCGTAATTAATATTTTAGTAGACATATATCGGTCTGCTCGTCCAGACTGCGCGCGTGGTCGCCCAACAGTATGTGTGGTCGCCCAACAGTGCGCGTGCTCGCCCAAATGCCCAAACTGCTCGCCCAAGTGCCAAACTGCTTGCCCAAGTGCTCAAACTGGTCGCCCAAGTGATCTCTTCGTCGCCAGGGGCCGGTCTATTTGTTTCCTAACTGCATAAACTGATTTCCAAGCAACTTGAGTTTCAATTGGGGTGTTTGAAAAGTTTGAAAATTTATTTTTAGCTTCCGCGCAATCATTCACCCCCCCTCTGATTGCTACATTAGTATATTTCGATCCTACACAATCTTTTAATTATGACATGAAAACTATTTATTATAGAAAATAACTCATACAATAGTGTTTTATATTGTTGATATGATTATCTTTTCATAAAGAGATAATTATGTATCTCTCCCATATGTCAGCAAAAAAATTTATGTGGCATGGTAAGTTTTAGGTTTATTTGGGGAGCTGTAGCTTTTCTGAGAAGCTGATTTTTGGTTTTCTGAGTTGAAAAGCGGCTGTAGCTTTTTATAAGAGACCCTTTAATAAATAAGTAATTTTGCTCAGTAATAAACTTTCAAAGCAGGTCCAGCCCAGTTGCAGCTTTTGGTTTTTATTAGTTATATATAGCTTTTGGCTTATATCAAAAACCGCTTAAAAACTGAGCTGTTTTGAAAGGCTTGTTAACTTTTTAAAAGCTAAAGTTGGCATTAAACCTCTCAAACAGGTCCGAAAGGGAAAAAAAAGGGTTTTGATAAACATCATCCGGATGTTTTCTTTGCTAAAATTACCCAAATTTGGGAGTCTCTTGCAACATTTTTGTTCAACTCTTGCAACATTTTTTTTCGACGCGTGCAATATTTTTTTCAACGCTTGCAACATCTGTTTACTGTGCCACATTTCTATTGTTGTCGAAGAAAAATGTTGCACGTGTTGGAAAAAAATGTTGCATCCGTAGAGGAAAGATGTTGCAACGCGTCGAAAAAAAATGTTGCAAGCGTTGAACAAAAATGTTGCAAGAGGCTTCCAAATTTCAGACGCGTTGCAACATTTTTTTCCTACGTATGTAACATTTTTTTTCAATACGTGCAATATTCAAAATTTTGATTGATTTTTTTAAAGAAAACATCCGAGTAATTTCTAGACACACAAAAACAAAAAGCTGCATATTTTTCCACGCCAATGGTAAGCATGACAACTGACAAGCATCTCTTCGTGTTCGAACGGTACACTTACATTACAAGCATATCTAAGGTACTAGTCTACTAGACCGTACCGTCAGAGAGAGTAGCTACGATGTCCGGCGAGACCATCGTGTCCGGGGTCGTCGGCGACATGGTCGGCAGGGTGATATCCCTCCTCGCCGGGCAGCTCCAGGACAGGCGGACAGTCGAGGACAAGCTACGGAGGCTACGGCGCCTGCTTATCAAGGTCGAGAGCGTCGTGGAGGCGGCCGACGCCAGGCGGATCGCGAGCCGCTCGCTCCTCGCGTGGCTCTCGGAGCTCGCCGACGGAGCGTACCAGGGGCGCTACATCCTCGACGCGTTCGGCCGCGAGGAGGACGACCGTGGCGAGGTGGCGCGGTCTCTCTCCCTGCGTAATTCGTTCAACCCCGCCAAGCGCTTGCGTGTCGCGGCCAGGAGGGTCCTATTCAGTGACGACGCTGCCGGCGAGCTCGACGGCGTCCTCGCAAACCTGGAAAGCGTCTCCCGTGATCTTACTGAGTTCATCATGCTGCTGCAGAGCTGCCCGCCGGCGCTGCACCGGCCGCTGGTCACGAATATCTACGCGGACAGCCAGATGTTCGGTCGCCACGTCGAGAGGCGCCGCGTTATCGACTTCTTGCTGCAAGACGACGACGGCGATAGTGGTGGCAAGCTGACCTCGGCAGAGCTAGGCGTCCTTCCTATAATCGGCCCCGCTGGCCTCGGGAAGACTACCCTAGTGCAGCACGTCTGCGATGAGCCCGGGGTGCGCCGCCGCTTCTCGCTGATCGTGCTGCTAGACTTCCATTTCATGAGCCTCATGGCAGCCGGCGAGACGGTGCTGCTCCTGCGCTCTCTGTTCACCGTCACCGCCACGGCAAGCACCAGTCTCGCCAGCGATGGCGAGCCGCTGAGACTTCTTGAGCGGAAACTGCGCCGCGAGAGGTTCCTTATCGTGTTCGACAACGTCGACCCGCGCAAGAAGCAGGTGGTGGAGGCGATCATGCCGACCCTACGGCGCGGCAGACGAGGGAGCAAGATCATCGTCACAGGCACCGACGTCAAGCACATCGCGGATCTTGGCACCGTGGATCCCATCACCCTGCGGCCGCTGCAGCCGCAGGAGTACTGGTTCTTCTTCAAGGCGCACGCGTTCGGCGGCGCGGACGCCGAGGCGGACCCGCGGCTGGTGGCGGCGGGCCAGGCCATCGCCAAGAGGCTGCGCGGCTCGTTCTTTGGCGGGAAGATCGTTGGCGCGCTGCTGAGATCGCGCCCAGACCCCCGTCTCTGGCGCAGTGTGCTGAGCAGCAGCGCCTCTGAGACGCCGTGCCTCGGCAACGGCGGCTGCTTCGAGGCGGCGGCCAGCAGCCTCCTCCCGCCGCACGTGACCGTGCGCGGCGTCGCCGTCTCCGGCTCGCCGGTGAGAGGGCTCGTTGGCCTCCAAGATGCCTTTTTGACTCCTCCTCCCGACGCCGGCGGCCGCCGGCGGCCAGAGTTACCTGTGCTGCTGTTCAAGTCTGTCTTCCCTTCCTACTGCCTGTACTACACTGCCCATTGCACGATCGATAGGGAGAGCAAATCGTAGAACTTTTTTTACAAACAGTAATTAGTAAGGGTGCGTTTGGTTGGGTGTAAGACGGTGAACTTAAACGTTTTGTACAGCATCTGGTTTTGTTTTTGCGTTTCGTTGGCTAATTAGAACCATTTGATACGGTATGAGATGGTACAGATTATTGAAATATTCTAAAAAGATGTTGCATCATTCTGTACAGGCAATTTGGCCGAACCAAACGGTCTAGAACTGGATCGTTCACTCGCACTATCCCTTAAACCAACCTCATCCCTCTATCCAATCTTATCCCTTCAACCAAACATCATCTCTACCATCATGTATCATTCCATCCAAACAATTGTTGAGAAATTAGACAGCTTTCAGATTAAATTCGAATATAAACCATGAACAAAGATCACGAAACTAGCATGCATCTCTCTAACACTAGACAAGATCACGAGCATCATGATCATCTTGATAGATATAATTAACCACAAGACTAGAACAGATCGGACGTCTTGGGTAGAAGAAGATGCGAGCAGCGGAGCCGGTGCAGAATCTGATGTTGACGTGGACGACGTTGATGATCGCGCGTCGCGAGGCAGCTGGCGGCGACGCCGCCCAAAGCGCAGAACAGAAGACGAGCCGTGGTGAAGATCTTGAGCGATCGCGCGGGCGCTTCCAAAACCTTATTCGCCCTCTCCGGTGCAGGATCTCAAGACGAAGGGTTCCGGAGACTCGCTCTCCGATCGCAGATGCACGCTTGCTTCGGGATGGAGAAACTACGATGGCGGCGTAGCAATGAGAGGTGGCAAAACCCTAACTCGTGTTCTCTTTCCTCTACACGGGTGCACGACGCAAGATTTTATAGGGATACTCAATGCGTGACCGAACGTGACTCAAGACGTGCCACGATCGGAGTCATACGAGTCCTTATCTCATCCGCAACCGCGACGAATCCGAGTAGCAAAAGAATAAACGGCAAAAGGAAGCTGCGTCTCACGCAAGGCCCCGGACCGGATTTCGGCGGACCATTCACGCAGTGCCAGACGCCGCGCCCTCCCTCGCCCGCCCGGCAGGTGCGAGCCCGAGCCAGGCCCGGCCTAGAAGGCGAGGCGAGGCGAGCGCGTGTGGGCTTTCTCCCTTTCTCCCACATGGTTCTACCATGGTGAATCACACTCCACTATATAAACTAGTGTTCACCACTTTAGGCTAGCAATGTGGGACTATTTATAGTGCACGTGCCTCCTCATGAGTTGGCATTTGAGATTTTCTAGGAATTATTTGTCTCAATTAAGTGGGCCAAGCCCAAATAATCCAACAATCCCCACCAGATCTCAAAGTCCATTTAGAGATTTGCCAATACTCACTCTTGTTTAATATACCAAATTTCAGAGAGACCTTAAGTTGAACTTTTGCCTAGAGCTCTAAGCTTACACCCATCCACAACTTGAACAATGGACTACGCCTTGAATTGCAAGTTTTGTGTGAACAGTTTCACTCAAAGTCATAATCGATACACTGGCGCCAAGAGCCTTCTCCATGGTGGAGCATATGAGTCGTACTCCATGGTCTCTTCATGAGCTTACTAGAGATCACCCGAGTCTCATAGATCGCGACTTTAGACAGTCGGGCTCATATAGGTGTGTTCTTTCAAGAATGCTCAGAGGACAAAGATCTTCGCTAGTTAAAGCCAATAGAAACATATTAAGGCATATCGCCATCCCCCTTCTGACCTTTTTGAGAGTGTTGCATCTTCACTTAGAGAGGGTAATTACTCTCCTCGCTTCACCAATAGCTTGTTTTACCCAGACCTAATTCACGGGATCTCCGATCACAAAGGCCGGGTTACCACTATGGCAACTTATATGGGTCTCATACCCATCTCCTCGATGCACCTTCTATCACATTCCGTGATAGTCCCTTCGTAAAGGATCTCGCCAGTTTTTATCTGCTTGAATATAAGTCACACTTATTACTCCGGAGTTTCTCAATTTCTGGCAGACTTGATGCGTCTTTTAACGTGTCTTGATGACTTCGCATTATCCTTAGCACTGTTCACTTTAGCAATCACAGATTGATTATCACAATTCATAAGGATAGCCGGTATTGGTTTTTCAACCACCGGCAAGTCCATCAACAGCTCACGCAGCCAATCTGCCTCTCTGTGGTCAGATCTAAAGCAAATGAGCTCCGCCTCCATGGTTGACCTTGTCAAAATGGTCTGTTTGCAAGACCTCCATGACACTGCACCACCACCAATGGTAAACACATATCCACCGGTGGCGTGAGCTCATCTACATCGAAATCCAGCCGAGTCATCAGATCCTCAAGCACTGCAGGTGCCCTGAATAGTGAATCGCATAACTCATAGTACCTTTCAAATAGCGCATTACCCTTTCAAGTGCATGCCAATGATCGAGCCGGGTTTGACATGAACCTACTCAATTTGCTCACAAAGAAATGATATATCGAGCCTCGTTGCACCAAAGAAGATACATGAGCGAACCGACAATATGAGAATATCTCAATTGGTTTAAGCCAATTCTCTTATTCTTTCTCGGTGTCACCGGGATCATAAGGAGTGGGGAGGGCTTGTCGTCCATAAAGCCAAACCGCTCAAGACCTTCTCCACATAGTGGGATTGCGAAAGAGTAATCCCACTCTCATCCTAATAAGCTTGATGTTGAAATTACATCGCCTTCTCCCGAGATCTTTCATATCAAATTTCTTTGACAGAAAAGACTTGATCTCATTGATCACATCAATATTTGTGTCAAAGATCAGTATATCGTCCACATAAAGGCACAATATAACTCCTTCACCCCCACCATAGCGATAGTATACACATCTATCAGCCTCATTAATGACAAAGTTCGCAGAGGTCAAAGTGGTGTCGAACTTCTCATGCCATTGCTTAGGTGCTTGTTTCAGGCCATACAAAGATTTCAATAATTTACACACCTTGCTCTCTTGACCCTTTACTACATACCCATCAGGCTGCTCCATATAGATTTCCTCATCTAGCTCTCCATTAAGGAAAGCTGTCTTCACGTCCATCTGATGAACAAGAAGACCATACGAGGCAGACGGGAAAGTAGTACTCGAATGGTGGTCATTCTAGCAACAGTGAATAAGTATCAAAGAAATCTTCGCCTTCTTTTGGGTGTAACCCTTAGCCTGGCCGAGCCTTGTACTTCTCAATAGTACCATCGGGCCTAAGCTTCTTCTTGAACACCCACTTACACCCAGGTTTACTGACCATAGGGTCGTTCATCACCTCCCAAGTCCCATTGGCTAGAATCGAGTCCATCTCATTCGGATAGCTTCTTTCCAATTGTGCGCATCTCGAGATGCATATGCCTCTGCAATGGACGTGGGAGTATCATCCACGAGGTACACAATGAAATCATTACCAAAGGATCTTTCAATCCTCCGTCTCTTGCTCTTTCTAGGAGCTTCATTGTCATCCTCCTCTAGGATTTTCTCAAGTGGTTGCTCGAGAAGACTCAACAGTGTAATAGTCTCGTGAATTATCTCGTAAGAAAATCGAAGTGCTATGCATATCTTTCATCGGAAATATATTCTCAAAAAATATAGCATCACGAGACTCCATAATAGTATCAACATACATATCAGGCACATCAGATTTAACTACTAAAAATCTATAAGCGATGCTCCGCTGAGCATATCCCAGAAAGACACAGTCCACTGTCTTAGGCCCGAGCTTACGCTTTTTGTTAATCGGTACATTGACTTTCGCCAAGCATCCCCATGTGCGCAAGTAAGAAAGTGATGGTTTTCTCCCAACCCACTTCTCGTAAGGGGTCTTCTCCATGTTTCTGTTTGGAACTCTATTCAGGACATGACATGAAGTCAACACAGCCTCCCCCCACCATGCCTTAGATAAACCAGCAGTGTCTAACATGGCGTTCACCAAGTCAGTCAGCGTGCGGTTTTTCCTCTCGGCAATCCCGTTTGATTCGGGCGAGTAGGGAGGTGTCCTCTCATGAATAATACCATGTTCCGCACAGAAATCATCAAAGATTTTGGGAAAATATTCGCCACCACGATCCGACCTAAGACGTTTGATCTTTCTCTCTAGTTGATTTTCAACTTCAGCTTTATAGATTTTAAAGTAGTCTAGCGTCTCGTCCTTACTTTTCAACAAGTAAACATAGCAAAATCTAGTTGCATCATCAATCAATGTCATGAAATATCTCTTTCCACCCTTTGTCAACACACCATTCATCTCGCAGATCGAAATGTATGAGTTCTAGAGGTGCCAAGTTCCTCTCCTCGGCCGCCTTGTGAGGCTTTCGAGGTTGCTTTGATTGCACACAACTATGGCACTTAGAACCTTTGGCAATAGTGAAATTCGAATAAACTCATCTTTGGAAAGCCGATTCATAAGACCAAAATTAATGTGGCATAAACGAGAGTGCCAAGTACTCGCATCATCATTAACACTACCACATATATGGTTCACAGACTTATTATTGAAATCGAAAGGAAAAACGGAACAAGCCTCCGCGACTCATAGCCTTTACCAATAAATAGTCCATGCTTGGACACAACTACTTTATTGGACTCTAACACTACCTTAAACCCATCTCGCATAGAAGGAGCCACTAACGAGATTCTTGTTGATAGAAGGACATCTTTGCACGTTCTCACCGCACGATCTTTCCCGGTGAACTTCAGATCCACTGCGGTGCCATGAACGAAGCATGTGACCCATTCCCCATCGGACGGAGGAATCCGAATGACCGATAAGAAGAGAACATATTGATGTCGAACACACATGAACGTTAGCACCGTATCAATCCACCAACCGGAAGATGAAATCTCGAGAATACGAAGGTAAATTACCATACCTGCGTCTCGGCATTGCTAGCGATCATCGTGTTGATGACCTTGGACGTCTCGTCCCTTTGTTGGCCTTTTTTCCTCGACGGTGCACGATCGGGGCATTCCTTGGAAAAGTGTCCGACCTCACCACATGTGAAGCAGGCGGCTCGTGCCTTGTTCATCTTCTTCTTCTTGAAGTTGGTAGTCTTGTTAGGCTTATTTTTCCCTTTGTTCTTGCCGTAGTTCTTCGAACCATGTTGGCGCTGGATCGACCCTCGGCTCCTTTACCATTGAAATCCTTAGCGAGCCTTCTCTTCAACATCAAGGGGCGCTATCGGTTTTCGATCGATATCTTTGTCCTCTTATGTTTTAGAGTAGTGCCAAACTCCTCCACGAAGGAGGGAGTTTTGCAATGATGCAACCGCCACAAAAGGATCGGGTAAGACACATTCCAGAGTTCGAGTTCCTTGACAATGCATCAGATCTCATGGGCTTACTCTACAACAGAGCGATTATCGGCCATCTTATAGTCATGAAAATTCTCCATGACATACGCTTCATCGCCGCATCCGATGCACCGAACTTGGCGTTCAACAGATCCCACAAGACCTTCGTCGTCGTTATGTGCATGTACACATCACACGCACGATCGGCAAGAACGCTAAGAATGCATCCCACGAAGAGAGTATTCAGCATCCGTGAAACTCTTCTGCGCTTCGGCAGAGAGATCACCTTCAGCTTGCCTTTACTAACCTGAATACATTCATAGTCGTAAGCGAGCGTGACCTTGACTTGCCACCTCTTAAAATGCACACCGAGAATTTCTCCTACTCGGTCGTCGGCAAATCCAGCCATTGTTAATCCAGAAATTGTCTACAATAAGGTTTTTGGATTGTTGAGAAATTAGACAGTTTCAGATTAAATTCGAATATAAATCATGAACAAAGATCACGAAACTAGCATGCATCTCTCTAACACACTAGACAATCGAGCATCATGATCATCTTGATAGATATAATTAACCACAAGACTAGAACAGATCGGACGTCTTTGGGTAGAAGAAGATGCGACGACGGAGCCGGTGCAGATGCAAGATGTTGACGTGGGCGACGTTGATGATCGCGTCGCGCAGAGGCCGGCGCCGCCGTCAGGCGAGAACAGAAGACGAGCCGTGGTGAAGATCTTGAGCGATCATGCGGCGCTTCCAAAACCTTATTCGCCTCTCCCGGTGCGGGATCTCAAGACGAAGGGTTCCGGAGACTGCTCTCCCGATCGCAGATGCACGCTTCGGCCGGGATGGAGAAAACTACGATGGCGCAGCGAGCGAGAGGTGGCAAAACCCTAACTCGTGTTCTGTTTCTCCTCTACACGGGTGCACGACGCAAGATTTATAGGGATACTCGTAACGTGGATCAACGTGACTCGAAGACGTGCCACGATCGGAGTCTGTTACGGAGTCCTTATCTCATCCGCAACCGCGACGAATCCGAGTAGCAAAAGAATAAACGGCAAAAGGAAGCTGCGTCTACGCAAGGCCCTGGACCGGATTTCGCGGACCATTCACGCAGTGCCGCCGCGCCTGCTCCTCCCGCCCGGCCTGTGCCTGCGTGCGTGCCCGAGCCCGGCGAGGCGAGGCGAGGCGAGCGCAGTGGGCTTTCTCCTTTCTCCCACATGGTTCTACCATGGTGAATCACACTCCACTATATAAACTAGTGTTCACCACTTTAGGCTAGCAATGTGGGACTATTCATAGTGCACATGCCTCCTCATGAGTGGGCCTTTGAGATTTTCTAGGAATTATTTGTCTCAATTAAGTGGGCCAAGCCCAAATAATCCAACAACAATAAAAAAAAAATCTTGTATCATTCCATCCAAACAATAAAAAAAATCTTGTATCATTCCATTCAGACAACCAAACACCTTTTCGGTATCATCTTATCCAGAATCATCCCATCCATCCTGTACCATCCCATACCATTCATTCTTGTATACCCAACCAAACGCACCCTAAAGCAACTAAATTTTGTCAGCGCCTTAGCCCTAATACGTGCATTAATCTGTCCGGTGTAAAATTTTCGGATTTTTTAAATTGCAGTCAAAGAGATGCCGAATTTTCTGCCTGTGCAGCTCATTGTGGAATTTAGAGAGTCAGAAAATTAATGATGTTTTGAATAAAATTAAGCAGACGGTTGCCTCCTGTCTCTCTCGTTGATTCGAGTTGTTGATTGCGTTTTCAGTAGGAGAAAAAAATCGAGTTCAGAAATAACTGTGTGATTCCTTTCACATCGAAAAGTACAGGTGCTCCTATCTGCAATTATCCTGCGATGTCATATGAGATGATGGCAGAAATGCAGGATCACAGGACCTTGAGCAGCTGAACCTCAAACACCAGCGGCTCCTTGGCATGCGAAAGCAGGCTTCGCCGTGGTCCGAACTGCAATCGCAACCAAAGCGTGTAGAACAATGATCACAAATGCACTACACAAATCATGAGAAATATAGGCCCGGCATTTCCTATCTGTTTCTTCCATAGAATAGATGGAAAGAAAGAGGACAAGAATGATACTAGTTCACCAGATAGACCGTGCCATGGCTGTACCTCTTCTGGTATGGGCTGCAAGCTCTCATTGATGTAGCCTACTTCAGGAGGTATTAGGGCTCTCCTCTTGCCTGCATACAAATATACAATTCCATGAAGAAATGAAAATTTGTTGTGCCTAATTCCATAGTACTGTCAGAAAAGCCTGCAAACGATCGGCATTCACAATATTTCCGTGCTGTTATTCAGCAGCCTAAGTACCTCCGACCTTCATGCCGATTAGGACGTCTTTGAGGCCTCGAATCATCTGTAAAAGATTGATCAAACTAGATTAGTCTACCATAGACAGAAGAGAGAACAGTGCTAGATTGAACATATGGGGAAATCTGAAGGATGTGAATTTGTCAGGAGTTGTTGACCATATAACCTCTTTTCCGTCAAGTGGAAGCGTCACCGGCTTGCTCTCGCCGGTAAACTGGTCTACGGTGCTGCATTACAGAAGGCAAGCAAAGCATGATGAGATCAAAGCAGCACAGAGTTTTGATAGTTTGATACTACTGAAAAATGCAACATATCATGGAGTTTCTTAGTATATAGTATTATTATATCCAATGGCATTGTTTTCACCTATGCACAAAATAACCATTTGCGCGGCGGCAGACGTAGTTGAACTGCACTAGATTGCCTTCCTGCGCTTCCGGCCCCTCCCCGTCGAGAACATCTTGAAACCAAGAAACAGAGTTCTTCTACATATAAGCTCATACATAGTGGCTCAGCAACTAATCGTGCAAAAACATCTCACTACTTGCATCTCATATTCACATGTACCTTCAAGCTTTACTCCACTGTCCAGCTTTCGGTACCTGAACACTTGGAAACGGAATCAACAGATTGGATTCTATCCATGGCGTCGTTACACTAGGCAATGCGCATTACCTGACAACGTCAGGCTCCAGCATTGCTGCTTGCACCGGCAGCATGGACACGGCGAAGAGATTTATGCAAGGGGTTGCAGCACCAAGAACTGCCATTTCAGAGACTGCTCTCCTCCTGGAAACCCCACACGTCGCCTTCAGAGAGGGAGCTCTTCTACGACCTGTCGACCGAATCGCCTTCGGTGAATCCGATGGATACGGGCATCTGGTCGAAAACGCCCAAGAACAGTGCAGTCTGAGCTAACACCCCGAGAAAGAACATTCAAAGAAAGTATGCAACACGTACAAGACACACAAATCGGACTCGATACTCTCATGCATGCAAGGGCGTGTAATGTGTATGCTTTTCCTCTCTGATAGGGATTAGGCCATAAGGCATGCGTGGTGGTGTTATGTACCTTGGAGATGGAGAGGCACATGGAAATGGATTGGTGAATCTTGTGGGCGATGCAGACTCCATTGTTCTGGCTTGAAGGAAGGTTGGTGAAGGCAGTGGAGGACGGCAAGGGCTTATCCAAAAGTGGATAAATCCAACGACGTCTGAATCATTGAGATATATATCAAGCCAAAGGCCACGAAACACAAACCGTTGAGATGGCCGAGTTGGTCTAAGGCGCCAGATTAAGGTTCTGGTCCGAAAGGGCGTGGGTTCAAATCCCACTCTCAACAATCCCCTTTTTCTCGATTTTTTTTAGAGCATCCATTATGATCCTCTTTTCTCAGCACGTTATACTTTTTCCTCCAACGCGCGCCGCCAAATCTGGTCTGTTAGTTTGCTCTCACCACTTCTCTTCCTCTGTTAATGTGAAAAATTGAAGATCTTTATGCGTTAGAAGTATGATTTCTTAATGCGAAGAACTAAAGATTGAAGTGTTGGTTTGTTCACTAGCACTCCTTGTGATTTCGTTTTTTCAAGACCAAGCTCGGACCCTAAGCTATGCTCGATCCCAGGACCAAGCCCTGCTTGCTATCCCAGGTTCAGCTCACGCCCGAGTGTCCAAATCGCTGGTAGGCACTCTAAAAAAAAGGACGATGCGGTGAGCTCCGGCCGGACATCCCCGTCAACATCCTCGGGCAGGTTTTGAAAAACCGACGAAAACTTTTGATCATATCGTGCCGGTTTAGAATTCAAAATTGATCGGTAATCCAGCCTAATTTAAAAAAATTCAAAAAAAATTGAAAAAAAATTATTCAACATAAACCGGTCGAAAATCGGTGAAAACCGCTCGATGTTTTATGAAATCGAGCGAAAATCGCTTAAAATCGGTTTCGAGGAACATTTAATTGGTCGGTCGGTTTTCATTTTTTAATAAATTTTTCCATTTTCTTTTAATTTCTTAACTCTTCGGTTTCTAACAATTTTCGAGTGATTTTCGACTCGATTTTTCCGATTTTCGAATTTCGATTTTTGAGTGGGTTTTTTAAAAACAGTTTTGTGAACCCTGCTCATGGGAGATCTTTTCTTTGCTGTGAGCAATCTCATCCAAATCATTCTTTCCCTCCAATCCATGCAGTTTGTTGCGTGGTGGAGTACTGATATCAGTTTATTTTACAATAATTCAACTGAATCCCCATGCCCCACGTTAGGCCCGCCCCTGCAGCATAGTCGTCAAGAAAGGAAGATAGAAAGTACAATTATATTTTCTTTGGTTGGGCTCTGTGAAAGAAAGCATATGGATCAATCATTTGATCGGAGTTGAACTTGTCTGTTCTTTCCTTTCTTAATATGTAGTAGCATGTAATCTTGGAGGAAACCATTTGGCGTTCTGCTGCTGTAAAGGCTCTAGTTTTTTTTAAAGAAAAAACTTATAAAGGCTCTAGTTAATGGTTTTAGTTGAACTGGGAAGAGTTATGACTAGCCATAGTGACCATCGAACATCACATAAATAGAAGCTTTATCGGGCAAACACTTTTATGATCCGGGTGGCTGCAGTTGGCATGTGGCACCGCAGTTGAGCTTTCTCTTGATTACAACATTATTCAATTGGTATCACTTTGCATTTTTGGGATGCAGTTTGTAGGACAGCTTCTTTGACCTTGTGGTAAGAAGCCAATGTCTAAATAATTTCAAGAATTTTCTTTATGTGACCTGCAAGCTCAGTCATCTGGAACACAGAAACTACCCTTCTATCACACCCCTTTCCTTCCGCGTTGGAAGCATGTCCCTTCCAGTCCTTTATGAGTGCCTTCACAGATCCGCACTATCATGTTTTCTTTTCATCTCAGATGCTACCGATCAAGTGGACATTTTTCTTGTTATACCATACATCCTCTATTTTTTTGGGGTTGTTCCAGCACAATTCAAATCCAACCACTTTCCCTTTTTGTTGTTTCTATTGTGTGCTGACTGCTGACCAAAGCCTTTTATCTTGGTCACAGCTGTAATTTGGAATCTAGCCATGGAAGACAACAATGATGAGCTTCTTGATGAGCACAATTAAACAGTACAAGCCCGAGTATCTCTCCCTCAAGATGTCCAGCAGATTGTTCTTGCTTCCTTACCTGGTAGGGTTGTTCTCAAGTTTCGCAGTGTGTGCAAGTTCTGGCGAGACTGCATTGGAGAACCTACTTTTGTGGACCATCATCTCAACAGTGCTCTCTGCTCCTACCAGTCCATTGCTTGCTTCACCTCGGTTGATCGTGTTCTTGTCCACATGTGCACATTTGATCCCACTAAAATGAACTTCAACAGCATGGAGCTTGTGTTCTTATGTAGATTTCTCATGTCAAGCCCGTGCAATGGCTTGGTGCCTTGGTGTGTGCATATGATCTAAAAGGTGATGTTGAGGTGTTGAATCCAACAACAAGGGAGCATTTAAGGCTGCAAGTTTCAGAACTTATTTCTCAAGCTCCTTTTTCAGAATATTTTGTTGGCTTTGTGCATTCCAAAAAAGATACAAGGTAGTTTCCGTCCGCCACCATTTGCAGTCCTTGACATTTGAAGTATGCACTATTGGCACACTGTCATGGAGGACAGTACACGAATCTGTCTCTCTGGATTGTACAGCAGCGTCTTGGTCTATGAGTTACAGTAATTCTCTCTGGATTGTACAGCAGCTTGAAGCTTGCAACTTGCAGCTAGTACCTAAAGTCCAAATAAAAGTTCCTGGTGTGTGTTTGTGTGCAATGCCATGGTAGACAGGAAGAAAAAAGAGAAAAAGGAAAAATAAACAAGTGACATGTCTGTGCCACGGATGCAGTACGGCTGTCCGTGCGTCGCTGGCCACGGCCGCGGGACTGTCTTCTCCAGCTGCCACTGCGGCGCGCCTTCGCTGTCGTGCAGGATCGTCTAGTAGTAGAGAGGGGCGGATTCAGGGGGCGCTGGGTATGTTGTGACACCTCTAAAAAATTTAAAAAGTGCTACAAGATTATTTTTTTCAATGTGCCAAATTTGTTGATTGAATTGGTTTGGATTCTAGTGGTTTCGGATTTTTAAGACCTTAGAACTATTTGAATTGTAATTTTAGCAGATTTCAAATATATGTGTTGGATATACGATACTATGAAATTATTATATAAAACTATATAGTTATATGTGTGAAGCGTGTGTGTCATCAACGAAAATTTTCTAGCTCTACCGCCGGTAGTAAGGCTAGTGTTGCCATTGGCGTGGTAGAAGTCATCCATCAACATGCCGACCTTCCTGTCCGCATCGTCCATGGCGGCAACGTGCTCATCCCAGAAGCCGATCGACGATGAAATTCTTGCACTATTACTGTCTCGGTTGTGTTCATTCTGTTTTTGAATTTTTAAATATAACAAATGAATTTTAATTTTTTTTAAAAATTTTTATATATGATCCAAGGTTACTAAATGTAGTACCATAAATTTTTCAGAGCATGATCAAGCTTGTACAATTTTATAAAAATCTAATATTATTTTCGTTATTTTTATAAAACATTTCAAAATTTTGTTTTTAACAAATTTTCATAGAAGATGACATTCTTAAGGGTTATTGACCCAAATCCAGTCAAATCCGATCCTCAAAAGTTAAAATCCGGTCAAAAATCCCGAGATTTCAATGAAATTAGCCGAAATTTTGAAGAAATTCCAGAAATTACTGTAGCATTTTGTTTTTCCCCCCAATTTTTTTATCCAATCGGAATTTTGCGTCTCGTACCCTACAGAAATATGAGATCGCAACAAGAAATTCTGAAATTTCATCGATTTTTGTAACCTTGTCTAGAGTGAGAATGCTGATAGGGGGTGGAAAAATAGTGAAGACAAAAAAGTTATAAAACCTTTATTAAAAAAAGGAAAATATGCACCATCGGAAATATGTTTGTACGATTGTTTTACATGTGTCATGCTTGCCCACGGGCTAAGGTCACCGCCCAAGCACAGTCTGGATGGCTATCGGGCCGTGTCGTGCCACCACGGGTACAAAAAGGTTGACGGGTCGTGCTGGGCCGAGGCTAGCCTATTTGGCCCTACTAGAAAAAAAATCTAAAAATTTTAAAAATATATATATAGAAAAATTGAAAAGCCCTAAAAGTTTGAAAAAATGTAGAAAATTTGAAAAAATCTAGAATAATTAGAATAGTTGAAAGGAATGTAGAAAACTTTTTAAAAATAGATGTAAATTAGGAAAAGCAAAAAATATGAAATAAAATTCTAAAAGGAGACAAATAATTGGAATTAAATAATGAGCTTTGTTAATGTTTGGCTACCTCGTTAAAAACTTTACCAAGTAAAAACTCAATATTAGAAAACATTGGCAAAGAAGAAAGAGTACAGTCTATAGCTTAGTGATATACCAAAAAAGTGGACATTACAATTTTTTTTCTTGTTTATCTAGATAAGGATTTTCAAACATTGCCACTAGCTCAACATTTTCTGTAGTATATTAAGTTCATTGATCAGCTTGTTCCCAATCTTCCAGAGTGGGAAGTATTTCCACTATCTCACTTATCAGATTTGTTCTTCTCTCCTTGATTATTCTTTTAGATAGATTGAAAACAACCTCTGAAGAAACTGTGAAGACAGGAACTGTTAACATATCCCGTGCTAATATGAAAAGCACCAGATATATTATATTGTGCTCGTGCCATCACTGCAAAATGCTGAAGTCTTCATCTAGCTGCTCTTGGTAGTTGACAGTGTTGCTGTTGAGATAGGCAGCTAGCTCTCCATCACTTGTTGTTGTGTCCGCACTTGACGTTATTGTACTCGAACTCCTTGAGGTAGAACCATCTGCACCTCATATCTTTCCCCATGTAGTTTACTTTTTACTTGTCGTGGGTGCTGATGAAGGTCATTGCATGCGAACTCCATCAAACTTCTGATTGTACTTAGTATAAACCTGATATAAATTAGCACGATCATTTAAAAAATAATTAGAATAATCAGTACTCATCGCATCACTTACTTAGAAGTGAGAGAATATTAGCAAATCATCAAACTTTAGCTCTAGGATCTAAAATAAATATAAATGCATATAACATTGGAATTTCTTTATAATATTTCATAGTTTAGTTTTCATAGTATAAACAAATTTACGCAAAATATTATCATTTTCGTGGTTCTTTAAGTGTGTAGTAATTTATAGAATATGATGCACAATTAAAGGAGATGTTAAGTAATAAACTTTATATAAAGCAACAGTGGAATCATAAAAAAGTTTAAAAAATCCGCAAGGATTTAACAACGTACCAATATTACTATGTGAGTAACGGTTGATCATTTTGACTATGATAGTGCGTATTAATAAAAACAGGAAAATGTGCTTTTATAGGATATGCGTGACTTAAGCATCAAGTAGAGTTCCATCTAACAACATATTCAAACTAAACTTATGTGGATGTACCTCCATTACAATACAATAAGTCTTATATGCTGCTACTCATTAATTAGAATTATTTAAGAAAGATATTGCAGTGTGAAAAGGTTCAAGGTACTGTCTAACCTATTCAAATCAGATTTAACTATAAGATTAATAATATGGCAAACACAACACTGATGTGACAAGAAAGATTCGACATATGAATTAAAAAACAGAGTAAGAATGGTCATTGCAGAAGTGTTTGCTGCAACATTATATAATATTATTGCAAAATTTTTATCTGTGAGGCTAAAATCTTCCATAAATTTTACAATACAATTAGCAATATTCTCACCAGTGTATGCTATATAAATTAATTTGAATCCTATAATTTTCTTCTCTAGTTACCAGTTATTGTTTACGTAATGAGCAACACATTAAGGTAATCCTCTTTAACCCTACCACTCCATATATCTGAAGTCAAAGACACAGAAATAGTACAGGTATTAAAGAGCTGTTTTAGCTTACTAGACAATTATTATAGTATTTAATCAAATCTCTAGTTGTTGTCTGTCTAGAAACTACAGAAAACCTAGGATTTTGAGCGATCCTCATATAGTTTTCGAAACTTGGTGACTCATCAAAGTTTAAAGGTAAATTTTGAGAAGCGATTCAATGACAAAAAGATTCACGAGTTACCTTGGGATTGTAGTCTCAGTAACATACCATAACATTGGGGTTGTACTACAGCTGCATCGGTCTCAAAACCACCTTCGTTTTTTTACAGGTCTCAGCATGTCTTTTCAAGTGCCCGGTTCCACCTAAAGATTTCATAGTTAATTTATACTTACAATATTTACAAAGAGTATACCTGCTCTGAACACAGTCTGATGTTTTGAAAATCTGTTGAAAATCTTCTTGAACTCTCGATGTATTGCGTCTTGATCTTTTTGCCCCGTGCTTGCTGATGCAGTAGCACTTATAGAGCTTAAGGATGGTATAGGTATTGCAGTTTCTTTAGCTTGATAGAACGCAAGAAGCTCCTTAAGTGAAATCCTAAAATTAAAAGCTGGGAAGGACGTAAAATCCTGGTGCTCTATGAAGAAAACAGTAAGAAATAATTACGCTATTATTATTTTAATCTCATTTAAAATAATAAGAACAATGAAAAATTAAAAAACTATTCTTATCTTAATTTCTTGACAGCAGCCGAAAATCAGATTTTGGATATTTGGATTTTAGCAAAACTATTTTGAATTTTACCAAATTATCACCAAGAGCAAGATAATTTTCAGAAGAAAATGCAGAAAAAATATTGCAAGTTTGTTGGTGGGGAAATGTAGGGGCTACTACTTATTCATAGGAAAAAATTTGGGGTTTTTTTCAAAAAAAAATAGATTTTTTCAAAATTTTAAAACCTCCTACTACTAAAAATAGCTATTTTCAAATAAATAGACTGTAACACGTCAGGTCAGAGCTGTGCCGTGGTGTCCCACCGTGCTAGAGCGCCGACCTAAACATGGCGTGGCAAATTAATGGCTGTTTGGTAGAACTCCAGATTCTAGTTTCTCCTAAAATCTAAAACTTGTAGGCTAAAATAAAGTAAATTAAGTTTATATTTTTAATTAAAATGTAAATAAGATGATTAAAAAATTAAATCCCTACCAAACAAGCCCGAAACTCTATCGGTATAGCCCGTTTACGATCGGACCGTGTCATGGCTACGGTGCCGAGAACCTCGAGTCGGCCCGTTTGGCACCGCACGTCTGACCATCACCGCTGGGGCCATGGGGCCAACCCTAACACGCTAAACCATTAAACTCGAACTCATTTCCAAACCCCTCCTGCTCCTCATCCGCCGCCGCCGCCGCCGACGCCATGATGCGCGCCGCTCTCAACTTCGGCGGCGGCCACTGCCACCTCCCCTCCGTCCTCCCTCACCGACGCTTCCTCTCCGGATCGACCATCGCCGCCCTCTTCTCGCAGCCCTCACTGCCTGCGGACCCCGCCCCAGCGATCCAGTCCGCCGGCCTCGACCTCTCCCACCCCAACACCATCCCCGCCCTCCTCCTCCACCCGGACCTTGCCTCTAACTACCCCACCGCCTCCCGCTTCTTCTCCTGGGCCGCCTCCCACCCCAACGCCGCCACCCTCAACTCCAAGTGCTTTAACTCCATGCTCCAGCTCGCGGCCGCGCACGGCGACGCCGACCAGTTCTGGTCACTCGTCTCCTCCATGCGGTCCAAGGGCTACGGCATCTCTAAGCCCACCTTCCAGGCGTCCATGGAGAGCTTCCGGTCCAAGGACATGGCCAATGACGCCGTCTTGCTCCAGGAGGCCTACTCCGCGCACGCCAGGAACGCCGCGGCGGCGGATACGTGCAAGATTCTCCGATCAGCCGAAGATGAATCAGCGAAGTTGAGCAAGTTGAACGAATTAGACGTTGAGGTGACCGATGAGCTGGTGGCATTGGTGGTGGGGAAGGTCGGGCAGTTCCCGCAGCAGGCGATGGTGTTCTTTGCGTGGGTGGAGCAGTCGGCCGGGGCGGGGATCAGTTGGGGCAAGGTTTATAATGCGATGGCAAGGGTTCTTGGCCGGGAGGATTGCATAGAGGAGTTCCGGGAGGTCCTGCGGAAGATGAGGAGTAAGGGGCTTGGGATGGATAGGGAGGTATATGTGACTGTCACAGACAGGTTCCTCAAGAGGAAGATGGTTGAGGATGCGGTGGACTTGTTCCGGTTCGCAATGGGCAGGACGGAAAAGCTATCGGCTGAGGATTTTGTGTTCTTGTTGAAGAAGGTTGTGGTGAGTGATGATATGGATCTGAAGTTGGTGACAAGGGTCCTGCGGATCTATCAGAATGCAGGGAATCGGTTGGAATGCTCCTTGTACGATGCTGTTCTCAAGTGTTTGAGGGGCGTAGGGAGGCTTGGGTTGAGTGATAGGGTATTGAAGGCGATGGAGGAAGGTGGCTTTGCACCGGACAGTGCTGTGCATGGGAAAGCTGTTCTTGCAATGTGTGATGCTGGGGATCTGGAAAAAGCGCACAAGCATTTGCACCGTGTGGAAACATCGGGGCATAAGTTGGATCCACTGGTATGGTCTGGTTTAGTTCGGAAGTATTCTCTTGGTGATGATGTTGATAAGGCAGTATCATGCTTCAATGAAATGCTGGAAGGAAGAAGTGGCAATGAGGTTGGTTGTGCTCTTGCGGTGCTGGTTTCTGGACTGTGCGAGAATAAAGGAGCAAAGGAAGCATTCAAAGTTCTGAAGAACTTGGTGTTGAAAAAGGCTGTGGTTCCTTGGCAAACTACCTATAAGTATTTGATCCACAGGTTGATCCAGCAAGGGCATCTGAAGGAAGCATTTGACATACTAGGTCTAATGAAAAGTAATGGCTTTTCGCCTTTTATTGATCCATTTATCACACAAATTTCAAAGTCTGGGACCGTGGATGATGCATTGGATCTGCTGAAGGCTATGTCTTCAAAGGAGTTCCCATCAAGAACAGTTTACATGTGCTTGTTTCAAGCTTTGTTCAAGGAGGGGAGGCATGAAGTTGCCCAACAGCTGCTTTCTAAATCTCCTGGAAATGTTCGAAACCACGCTGATGTTCTTGATCTCTTCTACACGATGAAGCTGGAAGAATCTGCAGCAGCAGCTTTGTAGGCCAACATATGGTTTAATTGAGCTGTTGACACCTATATTTTGAATGACAGTTCGAATTTGCTTCACTTTGTAATTGGCCTTTGAGCCAGAATCAGAAGTTTGGATGGCAGAAACTTCTTTGCTAAAATGCTTGCATGATTCTCTAAAGGAATAAGTTACATTCTTTTTTCTTTATATTGGCATTTCTTTCCTATTGCCATTTGGCAGTAGTGCCAGGTTAAACGATTGGCAACAGTGGAAGAATCAGTAGCTGTGTTACTTTGTGTTTATATTCGAGGATGGCATTAAGTTTTGTACTACTAAATGCAGGTTTTGGTTGCGTTCTCCTTATGGCATGCTCCTCCAGTATTATCTGTGTGCTGTCAGCATGATGTTTTTACTAGCATGATTCTTATCAATTATATCTCGCTGTACCAGTCTTTTTGTTTAGTTGACTTGTATACAAAATCATCTAAACTCTATACGGTGATAATCTGGATAGAAAAGGGCAATTTCCATCTCGTATCAAATGGACGTTACATGCATGTACAGTAGTGCATGGATGTTACGACTTTGGGTGCAAAATCTCATTTCAAAACTACTGCAACAAGAAACTAGTGAATTCTTTTCATTCCATTCATGTAATCCTGTGGTAATATTTTGATTGTGTATATATAACTCTGTTTTACTTCCCATCAAGATAACATCAATGTAATCAAATGTGTGAGAAGAAAACATATCTGTGGCTATCTATTCACATGATCTGGCCATCTGCGCAAAAAATGGGCCGGCAACAGTCGTGGTAGGAGCTGAAGCAAGCAGTGATGCTGACGAACTAAATGGCAGATCATTTCGAGCCCAATCTGATTATTAGGCTTTGGAAAAACCCTCTCCGATTGCACTTCCTTCTGATACAGCACACTATCAGCTTCAATGGTTTTGACCGGAATTTCAACGTGACTGTCAATGCCCTTTAGGACTAAGACATCCAAATACTTTTCACTGTCTAAAACTGCTCTGTTACTTAAGTCATCCAGATCATCAACAGATGAAACCATGTTTCTTTTACCGATCTGCATCCCAGAACCTGATTGGACACCTGAAGATGAACCTTTCTCGAGCTGAATATTACCTCTGTCAGAAACACTCTCTTTACCTCCATTGTCAGCATCTTCCATATCTTGATCCTCATCCTTGTTTTGATTGTACTGGTCATCAAGGTCATCAGCATCTTCGAAATCATCAGGATCTCCATTATTAGCAGAAATCACCTGTTCGACTTTAAAGAAAATCTCATATAGGCAATCATCTACCACAATATTAGCATCATCCGGAATGCAATTCACATCAAGTACAGCAACCAACAATCTTACAACCCCTGTCTTTCTCATTGATCTCATATCCACTCTTTGGGTAGCTGCAAGAATAGAACCAACCGCCCAAAGAGATAAGAACGATCTGATTTCATACGGGACTCCATATACCTGGAACAAATTTCATATCTACTCTGGTGAAGGCAATTTCTACATTGATTGATTTCATATACGCGAGGCTTTAGCCGTATATTGGAAGTATAAACTTAAAAGGCAATAAAGGATAACATCATAACATAAAAGCCTGTATCAGCTATTCCAAATAAAATTCAGCAGTACTGTGCAGCACACCAACACTTGTACATGTGAAGAAATAACGCCAACTCAACACATTAAAGCAAATAGTGAAACCTAATTACCTGAAGTGGCATTTTCCGATTTAGATGGCAGATGAAATCATCAATAAGGAATTCTTCTGGAGGAATGCTAAAGAACTTACGGAACGCAGAATTTGTCTGAGCAGACAAATAGGAGAGTTTTCAGAACTTGCCACCTTTAAAATTGTGCATGACACTGACCCACATCAGACTCAGATGGACCCATATGTCATATACAGGAGCTGAAAGGCACACGAATTGGGTGTCATTTTCTGAAAATTCACGACAAATAGTGCATCTGAAGTTCTGAACATTCAGTCACATGCAACTTTAGTAATAGAATGCATTGTGCTGAAAATGGCATTAAAACAAATTTTGGCCAATTCTTACCTTCTTTCCAACTTCTTTCCCCGTATTTGCCAGATAATTTATAACAACTTCAGTCCCCCGTGAGTTGTTCAGAAAGATTCTTAAGTGTAACTTGGGCTCACATCCTTGGGCAAACCTTCCATCAACTGGAAACCACATGCCACCCAAATCTGAAACTGTTTTTCAAGTTCACTTCTGTGCGACCAATAGGAGCTTCATTAAATGGTCCATCTGAATCATGTACAACCACGCCCAATCTTGATGGAGGATCATCCACTGCATCAAATTCAAATACCTCTAGAGAAATCAAAGAATCAGCCAAATGCACTGGGAAGGTCACAAGGGTGAATGTGTTTCCAACATGGAATTTCCAGCTATTTTTAACTTATAGGATGGAAATAAATTAATGTAGAAGCAAAGCTGACTATTCCATTTTGGTTCGGAGGTCTGGAATTTAACTGAGCTAGTTTTCCTCTTTCCATTGCAGGTAAAAACTACATAAGGATCAGCCAAGCCAGGTCCCACACCTACTACACCGCTTCCCTCAATAAGAGCAATAGTCAGCAACCAATCATCACCATGAGCTTTGACCCCATGATCACTACCTAGTATTGGAAGAATAAAAATACAATTTGCATGTGTTCATTATTTATTCCCAAGGAAAGGAGTAGAGAATTTTTTAAGCAGCAGTGAATGGAATAATAAGATAGTTCTTAAGATGACTAATTTGTGTTTTTTAAATCATATAGAGGACTAAAGCAATTCTATAAAAGACTAGGCAGAGGAGGATAAAGAAAAACATAACATTCACTTCAACCTGATTTAATATTTATAGAATATGTAAGAACGCCAAACAAAGACATGTAGATGTGCACTACTTTAGAATAGAGAGAAAGGGCAAGCAAAAAACGTTGGCCTACTTTGAAGATATTCTGCTCCTGAAGAATCAAAATAGCACAAAATACGACCTCCCCAATTGAATCTGGAAGATCAATACCAAATTATTCAAGCCCATGCACCATATTGGGATTGGCTAGACAAAGATGTACAATGACATACAGTGCTATACTGAAAGAGAATATGAATCCAAAGTTCCCAAGGAAGCGGGCAACCAGCTTCCAGTTTGATTCTTCCTGTGTCTACACTGAAGATAAAAGCTTGTCTTTGCTTGAGTTAGGATCATTGAACTCAACTACTTTAATTTTCTGGGATTGTATTTCAGTAAACTGTGCATATCCCTCTCTGAGGCATTGTTTTGCCCCATTCTCGATCATTCCTTTCAACATTGTACACTGAACAAAGTTCAGACGCCAACTTATAGTAAGCTGTGTGGCTTGTTCTCCAGATGGCAATTGGGGACCTGGTATTATACAGTACATCTCCACCTTGAAATAATTACCACACAGAACATTCAGGAGTGCTAACACTAGAAAGAACAGGAAAAGAATTTCCAGCTGCCTTCAAATATGTCTGCTCTTCTGTAGCTTTCACAGATTTAACTAATTTACTTGCAGCTTTTGTGTAAGTTAATGCTCTTTTTAAACAGTTCTCATCATTCTCATGTTTTCAGGGCGTAGTTTGAAACCCACTAGTTCCTTATACTTCTGCAACTGCCGACAATAAACCTGAATTTGCAGAGAACAATAGGGAGTTCAGTTCAGCTGGTGCGATAATGTAAGATTGGTCCACCAGTATACCACCAGGCAAGTTTCCCGGCATTTCACAACCTTGATCTTTAGACTCCACAGTTTTCAGTAGTTCATCAAGACTAGCCTCAGGCAGTGTGCCATTCGTGCCATTTCCACAAGATTCAGCATTCATTTCTGTACCTTGAAACTGATCTATGGACTCGGCAAGATTATTAAAGAGATAAGGCGAGGCGAGGCGACTCACCACCTTTTTACCGCCAAGGCGCTTAAGGCATGCAGCAAGGCAACACCGTACACACATCCTTTTGGAGCTCCGAATAGCAAGTACATAATACAAGAAAGGTTAGAGCTTCTAATAATTCTCTCAGAAAAGCAATGTATGAGCCTCTTGTTGCCGCTTCTAATAATTTCAGTGAAACATAATCCTTTTTTCTTCTCAATGATAGTGTTTTGCTCGCGATATCATTTCTTTTCACCATTTTTTTTTCTATATAACTGTGCTAATTGTTTAGTCTTGCAACTTCCAACTTTCTAGTTTGTAATGTAGAGTGATACCACATATGAAATGTTAGACCCATCATGCTTTCTCGTCCCTTCGTAGCATGTGATGTGATTTATAGCATGAACTAACATTTATCAATTTATCAAAGACGTACACTTGAGTTGTAAAATTTGTATGACAACTAATTGGTAAAACTCTTTACATCAGTTCCGAGCTTCAAAAAAATATTATGTACACACATCCAAAAGGTAAATACAAGAAAGTTTAGAGCTTCGCCGACGGGGAACCGTACCTGATGGCTGTGGCGCCGAAGTAGAGGAGGCGGCGGCGTGACGCGGTGGCTCCCGCGCTGGAGCAAAGGAAGTATGGCGTCTGCCTCAGGCCACCACAACGCCATACGATACCTCAGCGACACCTTAGAGACACCACGGCCGTAAGGCAGACGCCATACCCTTCTCCGACAAGGTGACAGCATGGCGCCGCCCCTAGACCACCTTACCACTTAACCGACGTTCAAACAACGATCTAATAACCATGGGACTCGGTATCTGATGTGACAGAGTGCAGTATCAGTAGCTTTCCGAAAGAAGTACTGAGACAATACCTCCACTATTGATGATGCATTAGCAGTGATATCATCGTCATATTCTTCAGGCTCCAGAAGAATAGCTTGTTCTGTGCTGCCACAGGGTAGTCGCTCTACCCTGGTCCACGATGCTTCGGGTCAATCGATCCACACTGCTACAGGATGCCCGATCCATGTTGGCATAGGCTGATAGATCCGGGCTGCTAGCAATGGCTGATAAGGATGAGGCGCTAGTTTCAATTGACCTATTTGAACTGCACGGTGTATCATCGATACGTCGCATCATAATGTTTTGTGATTCTTCATAAAGGTTGGCCCTAAGCGATAAGTGTATCCTCAGGAAAATTTCACGACCAATGAAGCAGAATATAAACAGTGAATATGTTAGCTTTATCCATGGTGTTATACTCGATGCCCCCTTCTTATGCACAACAGTCCTTCGGATCCAATCAAAATTTTGTGAGATAAGACATGAGTGTGCACAGTTTCAAGAACGAAGAAGATGAATCTCTTAGAGAGAATCAAAATAACGACGTTGAAACAACTACAATGAGAGAGAAAGATTTGATGAAACTGGTCGAAAATTCTATAAACACAATCTCCAAATAGTACAAAGGATTGTTGCTCCTTTACAACCTCTCGAACCTTTTAATATCTTTGGATCCTTTCCCTATATAAGAATCTAGTGCTAAAGAATAACCTAACCTCTAATCCTCTCGTGCACCTTTTGTTCTGAATGAGATAGCTTATGACTTCTTGGTTGTTTAGGTTAGCACACATTTTTAAATCCTAAAAAACTAGATATGAATCACCATATTTAACAATCTCCATCTTAATTCTTATCCATTGAAGTCACCATGCTCCTCTAAAAACTTGCCCCAAGTTGGCTCCACATTTTTTTTCTTCCCACCTTTGGGAGTGCCTCCACCACAGAGGTTTATGCACATCACCATAATGTGTGTTGGTGTTCGGGCTTGGCCTCCCAAATCCTCCACCGAAGATTATTTTCTTTGTGTAGTTTGGTTAACCACATCTTTTGTTCCTATAGCTTTCCATGCCATAGGTTTGTACCACCTTCGAGCTCCACCTTCTCGATGGTATTGCGTGGTTGGTCCCACCACGTCTCCCTTCTTCCAACAGCTTGCACCTTCGTCTTTACGTCTATTAGATTTTGCAACTGTTTTTGCAATTCAGCACATAATTGCAGTTGAAATCTGATTACCTACCTTCTCTTGATCAGGATTTTTTCACACTTCCTATTAGTTGCCCTTCCATTAGGTTTACTCATCAATCGGTATTCTTCATTGCTCCAAATATTTTTCATGATCATCTGCTCTTTGCAAGTAACTCGTATGACTCCACCTTGAAGTGACACCTCACAGCCTTCGAGTTCAAGCGACCTCACAGATATTAGATTCCTCTTTATGCTGGGAACATACCGAACTCTCATAAATGTGCGATGTACTCCATCATACATCTCCAATGTAACTGTTTTCACCTCGGTAATTGCATACTCCTTATAATCAGCCAAGTGAATAGTTCCATGCGCTGAACGTAGAGATCCTTCATCAAACACATCCCTCATCGAACATATATGAAAGCAACAACTTGAATCTAATATCCATCCATAAGAAGTATCTGGTTGATTGACGACAAGTACGTCTGAATTATCTTTTGCTACCGCCATTGAGCAGCACTATTCATTTACTTCAAACTTAGATAACCTTTTATCATATGACTTTCCTCGTCACATAGATAGCATATACATATGCCCTTACTCTTGCCCATCTTCTTTCTGTGACTTGCTTTTGCCTGCAACACCTACTGCAACCAATACTTGATCATCCAAGGATGAAGATTTGGATGGCTTTTTCAAGGACTCTACCTCCAATATATATGCAACTACCTCGTTGAAGTTGAAAGTGCTTTTCCCGACGAGAATATTCATCATCAATTGCTTCTATGATGGTGGTAGAAATGATGTTAGTATGACAACTTTATCATTCTCCTCAATTGTCTCATCTGCACTAATCAACTGTGTGATAAGTTTGTTGAAGACATTGAGATGGTCAACGACTCATGTACGTTCCTCTATGTGCAATCTGTACAGTTGCCGTTTCAGCACTCACTGGTTTGTCAACAACTTTGTCATATACAATTTTTCTAAGTCCTTACATAATATCTTTGATGAATTCTTCTTGATCACCAAATACTTTACCTCATCGGAGAGACATAGATGGATTGTACTAATAGTCTTCCGCTCCATCACCTTTCAGTCTTCAGTGGACATATTTTTTGGTTTGTCCCCTTCAAGAGCAGTGATTAACTCTTGCTGGACAAGGACATTCTTCATCACACATTGTCACACGCCGAAATTTCCTTTGTCGTCAAATTTCTCTACTTTATTCCACATTGTTGACATTAATCTTGATTTTATGCCACCTAACGCTTTACCAACCTTTTCACAAATCTGATTAATCCGGCCTTGGCTCTGATACCGCTTGTTATACTCTGATACCTTTTCTTATGCGCAGTAGCCTCCAGATCGGATCAGAGTTTTGTAAGATAAAGTACAAGCGTGCACGGTCTCAAGAACAAAGAAGATGAATCTCGTAGAGAACCAAAATAACGATGTTGAAGCAATCAAAATGAGAGAGAAAGATTTAGCGAAGTCAACCGAAAATTCTTTAAGCATATCCTTAAAAGAGTACAAGGGATTGTTGCTCTCTCATAACCTCTCAAACCTTTTAAAACCCTCGAATACTTGCCCTATACAAGAGTCTAGTACTAAAGAATAACCTAGCCTCTAATCCTCTTGTGCGCCTTTTGCTTTAGATAGGTTGGCTTATAGCTTCTTGGTTGCTTAGATTCTCTGTGGCCTCCCCTTAGGTTTATATAACCTCCCTAATTTTCCTCCAAAGCAAAGAGAAATCCTTCCCCCATTAGGATTGGGAATCCTAATCCTATTAGAATTTTCATCTAGCACACATTTTCAAATCCTAAAAGACTAGATATGAGTCACCATATTTAACACACGGCTACATTTATTTTTCTTTCCAGCAAGTTTTAATTGACCTCAACAGTAAAGCATTCATCTGATGGGGTAGAAGAACAGTTAAGACTATAAAATCAGTTACTCATAACACTACTACAGAGAAGGCTATTACAGGCGGTTCAAAAATGTTATCACAAACAGTTTTCTGAACCGTCTGTAAGCATGTTTAGTGAAATATGACACATATCACAGGGGGTTTCTCTACCGACTGTAAAAACACATATCACAGACGGTTTTCCTATTTACTATAAAAACATACATCACAGATGGTTTTTAACCAGAACCATCTATGATATGTGTTAATCACAAACTGTTTTTAAATAGAACCATATGCGATATGAGTTGATTACAGATGGTTTTTAAATAGAACCATCTGTGATATATATTTTTGCCTAACTCTCTTGGCAGAACTTTCATGATTAGTATCTGTTGTTCAGAATTTTATTCTCCTTAGATATTTCTATAACGACATTTACAAGGCACAACCACTTTTAGATTTTGCAATTGAATATCAAAACATCCTAAATGCGTGGAGGCAACAGCTTTTCTGATGTGGATGGTCTTAAAATATGAACATTTGTAGCACTTTTATCCCCTTTCTTATTCTAATGTTGATGGATTTTAAGAAAAAAATCCAATTCCATCCACAGTTCGTTCTGAAAGTTGCTATGCTCTGATTTATCTTCCACTTTATCATCATCTCTGAATGAGAATACCATAGGCAGCCTTAATGCATCTAGAATGTTTTGAAATTCAACTGCAACATCTATAACTGGTATGTCTTATAAATGTTGTTGCAGAAAGATATAAAAAGAAAAAAAATTCAAACAACAGATACTAATAATGTAAGTTCTGCCAAGAGAGGTAGGAAAAAAACATATCACATACCTCCACTACACCAAGGTCATGTAATCAAAATTGAACTAGACAATTAACTAAGCAAATAAGGTCTTGAACTCTTACCTTCTGTAAGATCGAGGATGCCGACTAGAGGAGGGTGAATAGGTGGCTTTAAAATTTTCTTTTATGATTAATTAGAATCTCACCTAAGAACCCTTATATCAAAACATAAATGATAAAAGATACGGAAGCAATAAACTAAGATTTTGATAATTAAAACCTAAGTCAACTAGGCTCACTAAGTGCACTAACTAATTATGTCTCTACTCAAGAATATACAATCCTAAGGACAATCAAGCAATTTAATTCTAGAAATGTAAATTGCAATAATGTAAATAGAGATTTGCAAGCAAACAAAGAGGCACATCGATATTTACCGTGGTGTTTGGAGACTTGCCGATCTCCCGTAATCCACATTGAGGCTAGCCCAAACCTCTCTGGACTAGCTCTATGAATTGAGCACCCGCCTCGATTCCACTAGTGTTACCTCTTTTCCTCTTCGGGTAGGTGAGCTCCGACCTTCACAATTGCTAGGCCTTCTCATAATCTCCTTGAGAAGGTCACCTGTAGGACCAAGGACAACCGACTAGAGGGGGTGAATAGGAGGTTTCTAAATTTTAAACCTAATTTCACTTTGTTTATTTTCTAAAGGAAGATTGACAACTAATTCAATTTTTGCTATTATTCCTTCTAGTGATCATACAATTGTTAAGCTAGACAAGTATGAGCAAAAGATAACACTAGTTTCTAATATGAATAAATATGCTAGGAACAAGAATTTAACACATGAGCAATATATGTAAAACACAAGAAGGAGGAGACTTGAATTTTATCCTGTGGTCTCGGAGATTTGCCGATCTCTCCTAATCCATGTTGAGGTGACTTGAAACCTTTCAAGCGGCTTCAACCGCTTGAGCCTTCCTCGATCACTCGTGGTAGCTCTTTCCTACTCTGGATAGGTGAGCTCCTTGCCTTAACAACAATCGGGCCTTCACACAAGCTTCTTCGTGAAGGTCACCGACACCACTTGCCTCCAAGCCGTCTAGGAGGCAGCAACCTCTAAGAGTAATAGACTTGATGTTGGCTTGAGACCCTTAAGTGCTTCCAAAATGGCTCAACAAATGCAATGCACTCGAATTTTTCTCTCTAAACTCAAAAATCAAGAATTGAATGCACTTTTGAAAGAAGAGACTTGTTTGGGCTCTAAATGAATTCAATGGAGTCACCAACTAGCCCTCAATACAGGTGGGGGTATTTATAACCCCTCCAAACCTAAACTAGCCGTTACAGTAAATTAATTAGGAAAAGTCGCCAAGCCCAGCACTACCGCCCCTCTAGGGATCGGTAGTGCCGCTCATGGTGCTAACGGCTAGTTTAAGCATTAAATGCACTGACACGTAGCCGTTTTCTCAAAATTCCCTCCATGCCCGGCACTACCGCTACGGGGTCCGGTAGTGCCGCACCTTTAGGTCGACGAAATCAATTTCTTTGTTAAAAAGCAACCGCTATTGTTAGTGCGGTAGTGCCGACTAACCCGACACTACCGCTCTAACCTCCGAGGCTCCGATAGTGCCGGCCACGGAGTTCTCAGCAGAGCATGGCTTCTGTTAAATAACTACTTCTATTATGTGGCCGATACTGCCGCAGGACCCGGCAGTACCGCTCTATGTCTTTGGTAGTGCCGCAAACACAGTGACATCATGATTTTAAAACAGAATTTAATGCATAACTGGACTATTGCGAATTGTGAGCTATATTGGATGCACTTTTTAAGGTTCAAACTACTAATCAAGTCCCCCTTTATAGTACAGCGTCTATCCTAACAACCCGATCTTTCCTTCAACACCAAGATCGGCAAAATGGCTAAGAAAAATAACCTTAAGCTTTTATACCTTAATTGCTTGTACATTTGATGCTTACTCTTCTTTTTCACCCACTGACGACGGGGAAATGGGTGTGAACCCGTCTCCAACGTCATTAGAGACAAGTTGTTTAAATTTGATCGAATATGAGACTAAGAAATGTCAAACATCAGGTATTGCAGGTACATTACTTCTAGAATTCATACATTTACATAAAAATTCTGTTAATTACATCTCATTGAGAGAAAACCCCTGATTAAGAATTCCAACATAAAGATTACACCAAATTGCAACATACGACATTACAAAAATATAAAAAGAAAGTCTTCAATCTTGGCGTCGCCGAATGCTTGCTCGGAGATATTTTAATTGTCTTCGCATTAATCAAATTTTGTTTAGTGAATAGTATTCATTTTGCTTTATCGGAACTTTACTCATTTTTTTTTATAATGGTCTATTATTAATTAACCACCAAATTATTTAGCCATGATTGTATCGGACTCACATATATATGCGCTATGATGATTTTTTATCAATGCATGCAGCCGACTGTATTTTGACTGAGTCATGCATGCTTGAATGGGCCTCACTAATTATCCTTCATAATTAAATGAAGAAAGTAATTAGCGTATGTACACTGCAACGCTTTGATTTATTTTAATTGCAGTCTACACGTATAGGGATGGATGTGCACGACAGTTTGTGTGATTATTTTTCTTTGTGCCGAATCTTCATGGGCTAATTGTGTAATTCAATTTCTTTTTAGCAATACCACTTCCCATTGTGTTGCATGCATGCATGTATTTGGAATGCAGTAGTCGTAGTGGACATGGGTTAGTGGTAATTATCTTTTGCTAATTTGAGTAATTGAAATGGTGGTTATCCTTTTGATCGTACCAGCCACGATGCTATTTTTTTTACCCATTTACCCATGATGCCACGATACATCCTTTTAGTGCTTCAACTACAGTCGCTTATTTGAGGACTTGCAGGCACTTTCTTAACTTCCATGCGGGCTTTTCTCAATTATTATTAATTAACTAATGGATACATTAATTAGTACATGCAAGGCTTAGGATCAGGTATTTATGCATGAATGCACCACTCCAACGTAACGTGGGATGATGTTTATATTTTATTCTCTTTTCTGTTCTCTTTCTTCACTAATTCAGTATTTACCTCATGCATGCATGAGCACAACTACAATATGATGCATGGCCGTGGGCAAATGTGTCAGTATATCTTTTATCCTATTTTTTTGTTTTGGTCCATTTTACTACTCATGGCATGGTATTTGTAAATATGGAAACCATGTGCGAGTATAACCACGACGGATATTAATTTGATTGACGATTTCTATGTACTATTTTCTTTTGCAACATATACCCGCTCATGATTCATTTCCACTTTAACGGACCGAATCAAAGAATCGGGGTCTTGAATCTTCTCCTCCCTAATTCGTTTCCATGCATAGGGACCGATACTAAGCAACGAAGATTTTGTATCTTCGCTCTCGTATCCGTATCCGCCACGGGACCGAACTAGCGAGTAAGGTCTTGAATCTTCTCCTCCTAATTCGTTTCCATGCATAGGGACCGATACTAAGCAACGAAGATTTTGTATCTTCGCTCTCGTATCCGTATCCGCTACGGGACCGAACTAGCGAGTAAGGTCTTGAATCTTCTCCTCCCTAATTCGTTTCCATGCATAGGGACCGATACTAAGCAACGAAGATTTTGTATCTTCGCTCTCGTATCCGTATCCGCTACGGGACCGAACTAGCGAGTAAGGTCTTGAATCTTCTCCTTCTCCTCCCTAATTCGTTTCCATGCATAGGGACCGATACTAAGCAACGAAGATTTTGTATCTTCGCTCTCGTATCCGTATCCGCTACGGGACCGAACTAGCGAGCAAGGTCTTGAGGAAAATACAACTTGACTTGGGCGGAGGAGGATGAGAGGTGACTTGGGTGGAGGAGGATGAGAAGAAGAAGAGCACTTCGGCTTGTATCATTTGATCAAGCCCAAATGTTAAGAAAGAACATGATTCTCACCTTCTTCCTTCTCCCAATGGCAGCGTGCTATTGCTCTCTGTTTTCTTTGGTTTCCTCTCAAATGTTTTTGCCTCTCAAGTGTTTGCTCTCCTCTCAAGTTTCTCTCCAAAGATTTCCAACCCGCCTTCCTCTCTACCCTCCTCCTCTATTTATAGAGCAAGAATGACAGGAAGTCTGCTTCCTTGAGTACAGCATCTGATTTTTATGCGTGCGTGCGTGGCCCATCTTCCTCCGAACTGCGCGGTTGCGTGCGAGACGTGAGAATGCATGCTTGGCCATGATCTTATTTTACGGAAGTCATTTGTTCCTTCACGCACGAGCACGTACGTGGTTCAACTTCTCCCTCCGCACTGCGCGCTCCTTCTGCTCGTATGCGCTTGCATGCATATGCATGTGGCTGAGGTGATTAGCTAATGCATGGAGAAATTGACTAGTATATGCAAGCCTTATCCCCGCATGCATGCACTACTAAAAAGGACATGGGCCGTGGACCAAACGCATCCATTTTAGTATTTGTTTATTTTATTTATGCATGCACTACTAGTATATTGGTTTGGAAGATACCACGTGAATGTGGCTCACATGTCATTCTTAATTAATTAGTCTTTTCTCCCTATTTAGTTAATCAGTTAACTTAATGAAGTATTTAAATCATGCATGTATGTGTAGCACTACGGCAACCATTTTTTTATATGGCCAATGTATCATCACATATGTCCAACCAGTATAATATCTTGTCAGACAATTTTTTTTTTAGTCATGTAGTCCACGTATGTTACAACGATTGTTATTTTGATATAATTCACGCCCTTTAATCTTTTTTTTATGTCCTAACGGATTTTAGCCGTTAGTGTATTTTATTATTTTATATGTAATTATTTATTATTTATTTAATGTATGGACAAAATTGTTGTCAACAGATGCCCCCTCGAGGTCTGGGTCCAAGAAAATATTTGTTTTCGGATCCAGAGCTCGACATATAAATTCGCATTTTATTATTATTATTATTATTTTGGGTCAAAATATATATTACATATATTTTGTGTCTTTCGTACTCCTGTATTTTATATGAACACGTGTTTTTTTTTTTTGTGAAATGTTCATACATGGCTTGCGCCAACATAGCCTCGTTGGTTTTAGTTATATGCTGATATTCGGATATGGGTCCTTAGTCTGCTTCTAATATTTAAGAGTTTTTTTTTTACACCGTAGTTTAGGTTCGTAGGGATTTGGAACTCTTTTTTTTTTACACCGCAGTTTAGGCTCGTAAGGATTTGGAGCTTTTTTTTTTAACCTTTATGTACACCATAGTTTAGGCTCGTAAGGATTTGGAGCTCTTTTCTTTTTTTTTTTTTACTTTTACCACAGTTTAGGCTCGTAAGGAATTGGAGCAACTTTATTTATTTATTTTATATATATACCGCAGTTTAGGCTCATACGGTTTGGAGCATCTTTTTTTTCTTTATTTTATATATACCGCAGTTTAGGCTCATAAGGAATTGGAGCAGGTTCTTTTTTTTTTTACCTTCATGTGCACCACAGTTTAGGCTCGTGAGGATTTGGAGCTCCTTTTTTTTTTACACCACAGTTTAGGCTCATACGGTTTGGAGTATCTTTATTTATTTATTTATTTATTTTATATATACCGTAGTTTAGGCTCATACGGTTTGGAGCATCTTCTTTTTTTTCTTTATTTTATATATACCGCAGTTTAGGCTCATACGGTTTGGAGCATCTTCTTTTTTTTTCTTTTTTTAAATTGTATACCACAGTTTAAGCTCGTGCGGCTTGGAGCGTCTTCATTATTTTTTTTTATTGTATACCACAGTTTAGGCTCGTACGGCTTGGAGCACTCTCGTTTTTTTTTTTTTAATTGTATACCACAGTTTAGGCTCATACGGCTTGGAGCGTCTTTTTATATATATATATATATATATACACCGCAGTTTAGGCTCATACGGTTTGGAGCACTTTTTTTTTATATATATACCGCAGTTTTTACTCATACGGTTTTGGAGCACTTTTCTTTTCTTTCTTTTTTTTTTACATCACAGTTTAGGCTCGTAAGGAATTGGAGCATTTTTATTTTAGCTTTTACCACAGTTTAGGCTCGTAAGGAATTAGAGCATTTTTATTTTTTATTTATTTTATATATACCGTAGTTTAGGCTCGTACGGTTTGGAGCACTTTTCTTTTCTTTCTTTTTTTTACATCACAGTTTAGGCTCGTAAGGAATTGGAGCATTTTTATTTTAGCTTTTACCACAGTTTAGGCTCGTAAGGAATTGGAGCATTTTTATTTTAGCTTTTACCACAGTTTAGGCTCGTAAGGAATTGGAGCATTTTTATTTTTTTATTTATTTTATATATACCGTAGTTTAGGCTCGTACGGTTTGGAGCATTTTTTTTTACTTTTATATGCCATATTTTAAGCATAATAGCGCTTTAGGAATTTTCCATTTATCGGTGGTGGAGAATATTCGCCATCTGGAGAAATAACCTTATATGCGCCATTCGAATAAACTTCTTTTATGATGTAAGGGCCTTCCCATTTAGGCTCAAATTTCCCTTGCATCCTTCGTGTAACATTCATGGGACGAATAACAGCGAGAACTAAGTCTCCCTCTTTGAATGACCTTCTTTTAAGACGTTTATCAAAAGCTCGAGACATTCTAGCCTGGTATGCTTCTAAGTTTTGTAATGCTTGAAGTCGTTTCCCCTCAAGCCTTTCTAACTCTTCAAAGCGTAATTTAACGGCTTCCTCCTCTGAGAGCTTTTCATGCATAACGACTCTCAAAGAATTAATTTGTACTTCCAATGGTAAAACCGCCTCCCCTCCATATACAAGGGAGTAAGGGGTCATTCCAGTTGGTGTGCGTGTTGTGGTTCTATATGCCCACAAGGCTTCAAGTAGCTTTTCATGCCACTCCCGTTTGTTCTTCGATACCACCTTTTTTAATAATTTGCAAAGGGTTTTATTAAATGCCTCCGCTTGTCCATTGGCTGATGCATTATACGCTGAAGAAAAGTGGTGCTTTATCTTGAATTTGGCACACAATCTTTCTATCTGTCTATTTTTAAAAGGTGTCCCATTATCAGACATAATTCGAGATGGGACACCAAAACGGTATATAAGATGAGTTCTTATGAAATTTTCTACATTTTCAGCTTTAACTTCTCTCAATGGTATAACTTCTGCCCATTTAGAGAAATAATCGGTTGCTGCAAGAATGAATTTATGTCCTTTGGATGATGGTGGTTGGATTTGTCCGACTACATCCATTCCCCACATTTCAAAGGGCCAAGACATACTTGTAGGATGTAGTGGTTCATGGGGTTGATGGATGAAATCAGCATGTACTTGACATTCATGGCACCTTTTTGCAAATTTTATAGAATCTTCAAACATTGTAGGCCAATAATAACCTAGGCGTTTTAATTGATAGTGCAATTTAGGACCAGATTGATGTGCACCACAAATTCCAGCGTGTACTTCATTTAATGCTTCTGTTACTTCATTTCCCGCAAGGCAACGCATCAAAATGCCATCATATGAACGCCGATAAAGCGTATCATTTATACATGTGTAATGGATTGATCGCTTTCGGATTCTAGACCTTTCGCAAGAATCCAAAGGTAAATATCCATGGAGTAAATAATCAAGAAAGGGAGTTCTCCAATCTCCTATTTCAATTTCACAAATATCTGTTGTCATTGCTACAGAGGTTATTGCTTCTTCTTCATCACGAGAACAGTGTGATTCTTCGCTCCTCCACGCACATCAATTGTTGCACCAGAATTTAATGACATGCTAGCCGCTAAACTCGCCAAAGCATCGGCCTTCTCATTTTGGCTTCGACGATATGTGAATATTTAAACTAGCGAACATAGACATAAGCTCTTTTGCTCTAAGAAAATATGGCATTAATTCCTTTTTCTTTACCATGTAAATACCCAAAAGTTGGTTAACAACTAATTGAGAATCACCATACACGACTAGCGTGTCTAATCCCATATTTAGAGCCATCTCAAGTCCAATAATGAGGGCTTCATATTCAGAGAATTATTTGAAACCGCCGAGGTTAAAGTAAATGAATATGGAATTATTCCCCACTAGGCGCAACAAAAATAACACACGCCTCGCACTGAATGCCGACAAGCACCATCAAAATACATTTGCCATGTTGAATTTATGACTGATGTGACCAATACTTCTTCATCTGGTAAGTCATCATCGATGGGGAAATCATCAGGGACTGGATGTGCAGCCAGAAAGTCTGCCAGAGCTTGTCCTTTTGTGGCTTTTTGTGGCACGAACACAATATCGAATTGTGACAGGAACATTGCCCATTTAGCCAACCTTCCCGATAGGACCATTTTATGTAAAATATATCGAAGGGGATCTGCTCTCGAAATAAGGTGTACGGTATGTTCTAGCATATAGTGACGAAGCTTTTGTGCTGCAAAAACCAGCGATAGGCATATTTTTTCCATATCTGGATAATTGCATTTGGCTCCCACAAGGGTGCGACTGAGATAATATAAAGACATTTCTTTTCCTGCCTCATTATTTTGTGCCAAAAGAGCACCTAATGAGGTAGGCATGGCCGCTGTGTATAAAATTAACGGGCGTCCTTTAACCGGTGCACTCAAGACAGGGGGATTTATCAAATATTTCTTTATATCTAAAAATGCATTTTGGCATGCTTCATCCCATTGAAAAGGGACACCTTTTTTCATGAGACGAGAGAAAGGCTTGCATCTCCCGGATAAATTTGAGATAAATCTCCTAATATACGCTAAATGGCCCTGGAGACTTTTCAACTTATGAAGGTCTTTTGGTGGTGGCATTTTAACGATCGCCTTAATTTTAGTTGGGTCAATCTCGATACCACGCTTTGTAACTATAAAACCAAGAAATTTTCCAGAAGATACCCCAAAAGCACATTTCATTGGATTCATTTTCAAATTGTGTTGTCTAAGGCGTTCAAATACTATAGCGAGATGTTTTATGTGATCACTTTCATGTTTTGATTTCACAATAATGTCATCTATGTAACATTCAACGATGACATGCAATAGTTCATCAAGGACAATAGTCATAGCTCTTTGATACGTTGCGCCAGCATTTTTAAGTCCAAAAGGCATAACTCTATAACAAAATATGCCTTTGGGTGTTCGAAATGCTGTTAACTCTTCATCTTCTGGTGCCATTTTTATTTGATTATAACCAGAATAACCATCCATAAAAGAAAATATTTCATGTCCAAGAGTAGCATCAATGAGTATTTCAGAGATAGGTATCGGAAAATCATCTTTAGGACATGCCTTATTTAAATCTCTAAAATCTACACATACACGAGTTTGCCCATTTTTCTTTTTGACAGGAACAATATTGGAAAGCCACTTTGGATATTTGACTTCCCTAATAAATCTAGCTGCTATGAGTTTATCGACTTCGGCTTCTATTTCTGGAAGTATGTCCGGTCGAAATCTCCTTTGTGGTTGTTTGACCGGTGGAACACCTTCTTGCACAGCTAGTCGATGTACCGCTACTCTTGGATCTAAACCTGGCATTTCTTCATAAGTCCAAGCAAACACATCTCTATTTGCGAAAAGAAATTCACAATATTCTTCTTTACTTTCCTTAGATAGATGTTTGCTAATAAAGATAGGACGAGGATTTTCGAGTGTCCCAATATTGATTTCTTCTAGCTCATCAATGGTAGGTTGATTGCCATCTTCCATTTATGGAGATGCTACCGTCATGTCTATAAACTCACCGAGGTCATACGCACCTTATAGCCCAATCCATATCTCTTTTCTTCTATTATTTGATCCTCATGCAAAGCTTCGAGTTGCGCCTGAGACAACATCTTTTCGAATGGTGCAAGCTGCCCCCGGCCATCACATAAGGAAGGGCCGATAAAAATATCATAGCCCATTTTCTGCATCATATAAAGGACTTTGTTGTCATATAAAGAAATAGGCAACAACTCATTATCTTTATTTGATAAAGAAATTTGTGCAGCAACTCTATTTTTATTTGTGCTAGAATTGTGCAATTGTTTTTGTGCTTGTTTTATTTTGTGTTGTACCAAAGGAGGTAAGGGTGTCGGAAATTTAATACCTTTATTAGAGGATGATTTACTCACGACACAAAATATTGGATCTCCTTTCTTCCTTTGGTTACTTGGTATATATTGATATATCTTTTGATGTGATGAAGATTCCGTGACATCTTTCTTTACGAAATCTAACTCTGGTATGAACACTGGCTTTGGCTTATGGACTTTATCGATAGGCTCAAAGTAGAATTTTGCATCAGCATAGAAAGACTCAGCCACCGTGAATGGCTTTTTATCAGCAAATATTCGCACTGTCTCTCCTGACTGATCTTTGAACTTGATGCATTGATGGAGCGTAGATGGTACAACTTGATTTTCATGCAACCATGGACGCCCAAGTAAAGCATTATATGAGGTAACCGCATCAATCACATGAAAAATCACCTGTGTGTATAGTGTTTCTAACTTCAAAACCAAAGATATAGTACCCATAGCTTCTTGTCCAGACTGATTGAAGCCATGAATGATCACATTAGACCTGCTCAAGTCTCCTTTGGAATACCCTATTCTTTTTAAAGTACGCAAAGGTAATAAATTTATAGCAGATCCACCATCTATCATTATTCGATTGACGGGCAACTCATCAATCTCACCAAACATGAGTAACGGTCTATTGTGCTTTTTCGAACCTAATAGCAAATCCTCATCGGTGAATGTCATATTTAAAACCTCAGTTAACTCGGTTTCTGCTTGAGATACCTCCACTCTATAATCCTCGGGAATGAGAGTGCCAGTAACAAAAGCTTTGCGTAAGTCGATGAAAGACACGAGCATCATACACGAAAGCATAGCCGGTATTTTCTTCAAGTGAGAAATTACATCATACTCGACTGACATATTAGGGCTAGAGTCAGCCGTTTCATTTGGGATTACATCTTTAGTTTTGGATCTCTTTTTGGTGGAGGACGAGGTTCAGCTAGTTGACGACCTGACCTAAGTTGAACTTGGTCAACTTCTGGAGATTCCTCTTCAGGGAAATGAAGAGAATCATCATCATCCTCAAAAACACCGATGGTGAGAACGTTGAACCCTTCATGAGGACCGCTCGCATGCTTTGTTAATTTTTTGGCTACTTTTGACATGGAGCGCGGATCCTCGCCTTGTGCTATCATTTGTCGCACTGCGTGGGTCCCTGACCGCAATTGTCCTCGATCTTGGATTCTTCGAAAAGTTGATGGATTGAGCCTTGCGGCATGGATTCCTCGATGGAAAGCTTTTCTTTTAAGTTGAGTGGTGTATCTCTGCTGTCGACCATAGTATGGTGTATGGCTGAGAAAATCATAGGAACAAACTCGGACTCAAGAGTCAAGATTGTTTGATTATGAGTCAAGCGTCATATTTGAAGATGCGAACTCACCAAGTCTTCTTGAAAGGTGGCGGCGTTCTTTGTAGCCATTTTCTTTCCTTTCTTCATGCTTTTAAGGAGGTCGCATCAACTGTCCCTTCCTCAATCAATTTTTGGATTATGTTTTCCACCACAAAGCAATCTTTAAGTGTATGACCCAAGATGCGATGATAGTGGCAATAATTTGGCTCATTAAACTTGCAAACTTCTTCGGGTCTTTTTGGGTTTGGGAGCTCTATGAGGTTTAACTCCCGTAATCCCATAAACAAATCTTCTACTTCTTCATTTGGGAAAGAATACTCTCTGCTTTGGCCGCCGCTAAGAGTTGGTCTCCTGCGAGCCTGTGTTCCCTTTTGATCTTGACTTTGCATGGCAACCCCACCAGCTTGAATTTTTGGAATTGCTGTTGTTGTTTCCATTGCTTGCACTTGCTTTGGTTTGGTAGGCAACTTATCACGTTGGCCACCCTTCTCCATTGGCTTGGTGAATGTTTTTGTTCGACGCGCTACATGTTGCATATAATTTTCAATGTCTGTAGCTTTGGAGGCTAGCTCTTCAAAAGTAACGGGCCGCACACCTTGCAAGTAAACAGCCATGTCGGGGCACAGATTATTCATGCACATCCGCACCGCTTCAGGCTCCGTAATTGGCTGTGGGCAATGGAGGCTTAAATTTCTCCACCTATTAATAAAATCAGCAGCTTTTTCATTTGTTCTTTGCTCTGTTTGAGTTAACTCGGTGATGCCCACTGTTCTTTGAGTGCTATAAAAGCGCTTAAGAAATGAATCTTGCATGTGCTCCCATGTCTTGATCGATCCCGGTGCTAACTTGTCAGACCATGTGAAGGCAGGCGGACAATGTTTGCACAAATTGTCGCAGGAGAAGTGCTCCATTGTGAGCCGTGTCTGGCATGTTGCAATAAAATGAGCTATATGCTCATGAGGCGATCGATCCCATTAAACTTCTTGAATTGTGGTTGGCGGTAATTGCTTGGGAAGGGCACCATGTCGACATCCGGTGGATATGGTTTAACATATCCCGGCGATCGAGTAATGAGTTTGCATGTATTGAGCTTTAACTCCCTCGGTGATCATCTTTTGGATTGCTTCGAGGCTAATTCCGGGCAATGATTGATGACTGTGATGACTTGCAGAAGCGTGTCTCTCATTGTCTCGGCTTGCATTAGCTACTTGGTCGCGTAGAGCAGCCAATTCATCTTCTTTTTGTTGAAGTGCAGCTGTGAGTTGAGCCAACTGCTCATCGACTGAACGAGTTTCGTTTGCTGCAAGAACTTGTTCTACGTGACTCGGTTTAGAGTTACGAGAACGAAGCTCATAAGCATTTAAAGTATGTGGACGATTATTTTCAGGAGACGAAGAGGAATCACTATATAGGGGATTATGAGACCCTAAGTAATTCAAATCATGCTCTTCATTACCCGAATTTGTTTGACTACGAGTTACAGGACGATGGCCCGTTACAACATTTTTTCGGGCTTTCTTTCTTTTGAAGTGTGTTGAGGTAGACGACGCTTCACTAGTGTTATCCGCCACTTCAGTGACCCCGACTGGCATCGCATGAAGCACCTCAAATGTGTTGTTTGAGGCCCTTTTTCGAGTTGGCCAAGGAGCCATTGTCGTTGTCGCTTTCTTCGGTGTGCTTGTTGGCCTCATCACCACTTGATTCTTGCCACCATGACTTGACGAAGAGGGGTTTACCCCTTGGATCTTGCTGCAGTTGGAATTAGCTCTTATTGCCATCTCCCTCTGTTTGTATGCTGCTCGCTTTGCACGAACACGGGAAGCTCGGTTGACGTATCCTTGTCGACGGGGATTTTGCTTGATGAACTCTTTATATTCTGGCCACCTAGCGAGGACTTCCGCTTGCCGCGCCATAGCGCCCTCAACATCATTTGCAGATGAGGACACACCTGGCAGTATTTCTCTTAAAGTCTGGCAGATACTTCGTGTGATGTATGCATCGAGGGCCTCATTCCTTCTTGTACAAATCCTCGGGCGGTTTTTCCTTGTCTTGTACCACATGATGTTTCCCACATGCTGACGTTGATGGCCCGCCATGATAGGGTCAATTGCCACGGGAAAATCAACCCATGCACGACGAACATTACGTTGGCGACGACGATGCCGTGATGGAGAAAACGTGCTCTGAAATGAGGGTAATTTATTTGGGATTGATGATGACGAAGGATCTGAAGCTGTAGCCGTCGGATCCACATGGCCCCTCTTGACATCATTAGGAGTGAGGTACACTCCCCGCCATACGAGCGTACGCTCATGTCCCGGTTTAGGACACGGCCCGCTAGATTGGTAGGCTTGTGAAGGGATGAACTCCGGTGCGTCAGCCCGAAGCTGCGTTTGTGCATGTGATGCTCCTTCTTTCGATGATGATGCATCACCCACCAGTGCTACAGACTTCCCCTTGTTCACAGGTTGTTGATGGCGGGGTTGGTTTAGCACCACTACCCTCTCTTTCGAAGCCGATGACACGGCCACTCCTTCCATCTTGGAAGATGATGCCCCTAATATACTTAGGGCGGGTTTTGATGAGCTTGCCCCCAGTCGTTTATGAGCAGTCTGGGGGGAGTTCACGCCTGATGTCGATGATGCGCTTGCCTTCAATACTGGGAATGCATTTACCCCCCATGTTATGGGAGGCGTCGATGGAGAAGTCGCCCCCTTCTTCTTGGAAGTTGATGGGGAAGGGGTGGCCGACTGTTCACGTGGCGCTTTCTTCGGTGGACCTGTCCGTTTTGCACGGATAGGCCACTCACCAAGTGTTGCATGGCGGAACTTCGACGATGACTCATGGCTTGCAGGCTTGGCACGCGCTGCTTTTGAAAAGCCAGGAGGAACCAAGCCATAGGAATCAGCCTCGCGCACATTTAGGTGCTGATTTTGTGAGGCGGCTCTTGAAGCTTTTGCGGCAACCCTCATCCTCCTTTTGGCTGACTTGGATAGGACAGGGATGAACCCCTCCTGACGTGTAGAAGTCACTTCATGTTCATGGTTTGCTACGTCCGGTGATGCAGCGGTGGTTCGTAGCGAACTTGCACTAGTGGTACCTTGAAAAGGCCCCACTGGCACATCCAGCCACAGTGATCCAATGCGCAGCGTGACGAATTGTTGCACACGCTCCGCCATCCCTTCATATAAAGAAAACCATATGTTAGTTTTCTTGAATACATGTATATATTTTAGCGACATGCTTAATTTTACAACGTCACATGTTGCAACTTGGTGTTGGAATTCAAAGATGAGGGGAAAAGTATGTCCCACCGGGCGTGCCAGAATCTGATGACGGGAAAATGGGCGTGAACCCGTCTCCAACGTCATTAGAGACAAGTTGTTTAAATTTGATCGAATATGAGACTAAGAAATGTCAAACATCAGGTATTGCAGGTACATTACTTCCAGAATTCATACATTTACATAAAAATTCTGTTAATTACATCTCATTGAGAGAAAATCCCTGATTAAGAATTCCAACATAAAGATTACACCAAATTGCAACATACGACATTACAAAAATATAAAAAGAAAGTCTTCAATCTTGGCGTCGCCGAATGCTTGCTCGGAGATATTTTAATTGTCTTCGCATTAATCAAATTTTGTTTAGTGAATAGTATTCATTTTGCTTTATCGGAACTTTACTCATTTTTTTTTATAATGGTCTATTATTAATTAACCACCAAATTATTTAGCCATGATTGTATCGGACTCACATATATATGCGCTATGATGATTTTTTATCAATGCATGCAGCCGACTGTATTTTGACTGAGTCATGCATGCTTGAATGGGCCTCACTAATTATCCTTCATAATTAAATGAAGAAAGTAATTAGCGTATGTACACTGCAACGCTTTGATTTATTTTAATTGCAGTCTACACGATAGGGATGGATGTGCACGACAGTTTGTGTGATTATTTTTCTTTGTGCCGAATCTTCATGGGCTAATTGTGTAATTCAATTTCTTTTTAGCAATACCACTTCCCATTGTGTTGCATGCATGCATGTATTTGGAATGCAGTAGTCGTAGTGGACATGGGTTAGTGGTAATTATCTTTTGCTAATTTGAGTAATTGAAATGGTGGTTATCCTTTTGATCGTACCAGCCACGATGCTATTTTTTTTACCCATTTACCCATGATGCCACGATACATCCTTTTAGTGCTTCAACTACAGTCGCTTATTTGAGGACTTGCAGGCACTTTCTTAACTTCCATGCGGGCTTTTCTCAATTATTATTAATTAACTAATGGATACATTAATTAGTACATGCAAGGCTTAGGATCAGGTATTTATGCATGAATGCACCACTCCAACGTAACGTGGGATGATGTTTATATTTTATTCTCTTTTCTGTTCTCTTTCTTCACTAATTCAGTATTTACCTCATGCATGCATGAGCACAACTTCAATATGATGCATGGCCGTGGGCAAATGTGTCAGTATATCTTTATCCTATTTTTTGTTTTGGTCCATTTTACTACTCATGGCATGGTATTTGTAAATATGGAAACCATGTGCGAGTATAACCACGACGGATATTAATTTGATTGACGATTTCTATGTACTATTTTCTTTTGCAACATATACCCGCTCATGATTCATTTCCACTTTAACGGACCGAATCAAAGAATCGGGGTCTTGAATCTTCTCCTCCCTAATTCGTTTCCATGCATAGGGACCAATACTAAGCAACGAAGATTTTGTATCTTCGCTCTCGTATCCGTATCCGCTACGGGACCGAACTAGCGAGTAAGGTCTTGAATCTTCTCCTTCTCCTCCCTAATTCGTTTCCATGCATAGGGACCGATACTAAGCAACGAAGATTTTGTATCTTCGCTCTCGTATCCGTATCCGCTACGGGACCGAACTAGCGAGCAAGGTCTTGAGGAAAATACAACTTGACTTGGGCGGAGGAGGATGAGAGGTGACTTGGGTGGAGGAGGATGAGAAGAAGAAGAGCACTTCGCTTGTATCATTTGATCAAGCCCAAATGTTAAGAAAGAACATGATTCTCACCTTCTTCCTTCTCCCAATGGCAGCGTGCTATTGCTCTCTGTTTTCTTTGGTTTCCTCTCAAATGTTTTTGCCTCTCAAGTGTTTGCTCTCCTCTCAAGTTTCTCTCCAAAGATTTCCAACCAGCCTCCCTCTCTACCCTCCTCCTCTATTTATAGAGCAAGAATGACAGGAAGTCTGCTTCCTTGAGTACAGCATCTGATTTTTTATGCGTGCGTGCGTGGCCCATCTTCCCTCCGAACTGCGCGGTTGCGTGCGAGACGTGAGAATGCATGCTTGGCCATGATCTTATTTTACGGAAGTCATTTGTTCCTTCACGCACGAGCACGTACGTGGTTCAACTTCTCCTCCGCACTGCGCGCTCCTTCTGCTCGTATGCGCTTGCATGCATATGCATGTGGCTGAGGTGATTAGCTAATGCATGGAGAAATTGACTAGTATATGCAAGCCTTATCCCCGCATGCATGCACTACTAAAAGGACATGGGCCGTGGACCAAACGCATCCATTTTAGTATTTGTTTATTTTATTTATGCATGCACTACTAGTATATTGGTTTGGAAGATACCACGTGAATGTGGCTCACATGTCATTCTTAATTAATTAGTCTTTTCTCCCTATTTAGTTAATCAGTTAACTTAATGAAGTATTTAAATCATGCATGTATGTGTAGCACTACGGCAACCATTTTTTATATGGCCAATGTATCATCACATATGTCCAACCAGTATAATATCTTGTCAGACAATTTTTTTTTTAGTCATGTAGTCCACGTATGTTACAACGATTGTTATTTTGATATAATTCACGCCCTTTAATCTTTTTTTTATGTCCTAACGGATTTTAGCCGTTAGTGTATTTTATTATTTTATATGTAATTATTTATTATTTATTTAATGTATGGACAAAATTGTTGTCAACACCCACTTGACGCTTCTATGGTCTTCGAAATTTGGACCAACCTTCTTTCATTATTCTCACATAGAAATCGTTAGTCCTTTAACCTTGATTGTCATTAATTACTAAAACCTTAACGAAGTAGGGGTCTAGATGCTTTCATCACCGCGCACGACGCCTCCACACACCGTTTAGGTGTCAGCAAACACCAAGAGTAACAAGTTAAGCCCCTTTGCATGAGTTTCACCAAGTACAACACATGTACAATGGTGATCACCTAGTGCAATACATGTACAAGGCTTTCCACAGGTGCAATGTATGCAAAAGAGGCTCTCAATCCTTTCCTAATTGCAACACATGCAATTAGAGCTCACTGTTAGCTCAAAAACCAAATGAAAGAGAGAAACACATGCACACAACACCCACAAATCTTTCCTAAATCCAGCAACCTCCAAATACCAGTATCAAGGCTCCTTATATAGCCTCCTAAAGAAAAACTAGCCGTTGGAGGGAAAAATAGGCAAAAATGCCCAACAAGCCCAGTCATACCGCCCTAGGGCTGGTATGACCGCTCCTCAGAGGCTAACAGCTAAAAAACTAGCTATTACTCAGAAAATCCGGTCATACCGGAGAGGGTCTAGTCATACCGGGACTAAAATTTGCCTCTTCGGCCAAAATACATCTCTTTGGAAAAAACAAGCCGAAATGACCCTAGTCATAGCGGAGGCCAGTATGACCGGAGTGGGTCCGATCATACTGGACCTTGGGGCGGTATGACCGGACTAGGGGTGGTCATACCACTCTTTCAGCCACTAAATCACCCATAACTTTTTACTCTTAACTCCGATTTAAATGATCTTGGACTCTATGTGAAGCTTATCAAGAGGGCTAAAATCTACACCCATTTTTAAGATTTAAGCAACCATATATATTTTTAAATGAAAGACCATGTGGAGGTCTACATGTGTTTGTGATGAATTATTGACAATATTTAAAGCCGATAGTGTTTGAATTTGAAGTGGTTTTGAAGTTTAAATCGAAATTTAAAGAAATCTGAATGCTGTTAGTTAGGGGCGGTATGATCGGCCACGGCCGGTCATACCGGCCAGCGGTGCTACCGGAGTATGTTCGGTCGCACCGGGCATGAGCGGTAGCACTGGTCCTTGGTTGCGTTCTTTCCAAAGGAGGGGTTTCTCGGGTTTTTTAGCAGCCGGTCATACCGGCCAAGGGGCGGTATGATCGGAGAGTGGTGTGCGATAGCACCAGCCATTATGAGCGAGAGTGAATTTCAATTTATAATTTTTGATGAATTTGGTTGAATATCTTTTTGTACATCGCTATGTGATGAGTTTTCCTTATCTTTGATGGTTGCAGGATGACAATACTAGGTCATGGTGAGGTGGAGGATGATCGGGATTAGGCGAGGAGCGTTGGAGGTCCAGACGGTCGAAGATCACCGGAAGATGATCAGAGACAGAGTCTGTGCAAGCTAATAATACAAGGAATTGATGAGATGCTAGCTAGACGCTGTTCAGATCAATGAGGACCATTAGATCATGGTCTAGTTGATAGGATAGCGGCTCTAGTTAATGTGCTTTGAACATGCAAGAAAACTCGTTATATGTGTGGGTTTTGGGTTAGCCCTTTGCATGGCTGTGTGAGTGGGTTAATCCTAACCCTTGATAGTATGCTCTAGGGTTGAGGGACTCATCCAAGGGTGGTAGGTGGCTCAAGAATAGTATAAATAGAGGGGTAGGGGTAGCCTTCTCCCTCTTGAAGGTTTTAGAGGTTTTGTGCTCCTTTGAGCTCTTGCCCACTTTGTTGTGAGGTTTTGTAAACCTCCCTTTCAAAAATGCAAATCCTTTTCCTTCAATGCTTTATTTACTTTACGCATTTACATTATATCTTAAATTCCGCATTTAAATTCTTGTAATTTACATTCTTGAAATTTGAATTTGCCTCCCTTCCTTCTACATGTTTTTGGTTCTTGTGCCAAAGACGGTGATTGAAGGATGAATCTTCTTTAGATCATATCAGAATCATCTAGGCAACTCTAAGCAACTTCCTTGCAATAAACTGGTTTTGAGCTCTTGAATGAATCAATCTCGTTGTTCATGTTTTTAAGGTTTAGAGCTTGTGCTCTTACTTGCCGTGATGTGTAAGAAGTTATCTAAGATCAACTTGATCATCAAAAACCCACGAGCAAGTATTAGATCAAGTTCTTGAATTTTGCTCAAACTTGGTTTGTTCTTCCTTAAAAGTGAAAAAGGTCATAACTTTGTCGTCAATCCTTACGATTGAAGGTTGGAATGTGTTCTTGACATCGTTAAGATCACATCTACTAAGTTTCATGAGTTTTTGACCATCCAATCAAAAGTTAGATCATTTTTGCTTTTGGTGTACGTGCTGATTTTCCCTGTTGTTCTTGAGCCCGGTCATACCGCATCCTCTCCGGTCATACCGATCTTCGGTCATACCGCACCTTCTCTGGTCATACCGGCCTCACAAGTAAAAATCATCCTTCTGATTTTCTTCCTTTGTTGAATTTGTTTGAGAGCTTGTTTTGAATTATTTTGAGTGGGGGAAAATTTTAATTAGGATCATTCACCCCCTCTGATCGCCATCTCAATCCTTCATTAAATATAACCAAAACAAAAACTCCAATCTAGTGACTCAAGCATAAAATCTGATTTTCTCAAAATCCTTCATAAAGACTTAATAAAAAACATGACTACAAGCTAGAATGAGTCAATAAGATCAAATATCGAGCCATGTGATGATCAACTTATGATCAAAACAATTTTATAAAATACATTTACAAATTCTAATCATATGCTCCAATATCAAATGTATGAACACTAATATTTTGCAAAACACATTTGTAAATATAAATCTTGCAAACAAGATCAATTAAGATCATATCTTTGAGCCATGTGATGATCAACACACGATCAAACCAATTTGCAAACATAATTGTAAACCCTATTCATATGCTCTAAGATGAGATTTAATTAAACCATATTTTGCAAAAACTAATTTTGCAAACACAAAGTATAAACATATCTTAACCTTTGTGATGTTCAACACATGATCAAGTCACAAGCTAAGACTTCGATGCATGAGCTTTCTATTTGCAATACATGCAAATATCTAGCTCCACACAAACAACCACTTAAACTAATTTGTATAAGCTATCTCCCTTTTGCAACACATGCAAATCCATAGCTCCATATAAAAATTAAATCGATTAAGATTCAATAAGAAGCAAGCATTAGCTCCCTTATTTGCAACACATGCAAATACTTAGCTCATGTAAAATCCAAACAAGAGAGTGAGCTAGAGTGAACAGGATTGAGTTCATCAACACATAATGAAGTTCAAACTAAATGACTCAACCCCTCTTAATAGTACGACACCTAACTAGCAACCCGATCTCCCATCCAAACACCGAGACCGGTAAAAGACTAGGAACACATCCTTAGCCCTAGCTAGTTATACCTTTGCCTCTAGCAATCTCACTCGGAGTTTTTATGATTCTCATCATCTTCTCTCTAAGCTAGGTTATCTCTTCTTGTTCATCAACACATGATGAACTTCCTCTCTTCTTCATTTTGGGATAACTTCTTGAAGCTCACCAACACATGATGACTTCTTCTTCCCGATTCTTTATTTTCTTGGACTCAACCTACTTCACAACTCATGGAAGATTGTTAGTTCAACAAACACGGTTATCTCAATCATTAATGCACTCCATTAACACATAATGGATGCTCCCAAGATTCTTTGATCTTTTTCTTTGATGATTGTTCACAACCCAAAGATAATTGATTGAAAAATTAATTGTGTTTTGAGTATGCTAATGCAACTAATGCTTCATATATTCAAGAACTTTCGATTGCCCTAGGATCAACAAAGCGAACCATCAACACATGATTAATTTTTTATTGATTGAATGGCAACCGAACTCAATTTAAATTTTCTTTAAATTTACATGAGTATATATTAACTACACAAGTTTCATCTACTTATTTTGATGGTTACCAAGTAATGATCCAAATTATGTTGGAGTGGTGGAAAGAGATCAATACTCTTAATACCATCAATAATAGAATAAACTCCATTAAATATGTGCATATAAATAATTGAACTTAGAATCAATATGCACATAATCAATCTTAGATAGCATTTGATTTTATCCTATATTAACATGAGTATACTACAACTACACAAGTTATATATACTCAAAGGATTGTTTTAAAGTCTTGATCCTATATGTTATTTGGCAAGAACATATGGATCAATACTATTGAAACATCAAGTTAAATTGTGAACTCCCCTTAGATATGTGCATTCATGTAATATAGATGAAGTTGGAAATAAAATGCACATCTTGAGGTCTAAATAATGGTAAAGTTCATCCTTTAACTTGAATCTAAAATATGCATTAAGATATCATAAAATGAATACGAGTGCATACCTTGGGTTTTCTACTTTTCAATGAGATGAGACTAATAAAAAATATACTCAATAAAAGAGTTAGTCTCATATTTAGATTCATCAATATGATCATGAAAATTATATCCAATGAATGCAACAAGATATGATAATATGAACTCGAATGCATACATTTGATATTTTCACCTTTTTTATTCAAAAGAGACTAATAAGAGTTCAACTCAACAAAAGAGTTAGTCTTATAAAAAGATTTGTCATTAATTAACAATTTAGAATAATCAATGTTATGATTATCAAAATAGTTAGTCTCAATATTAGATTTGTCATTAACATCAAAACACATTAATGGAGCTTTAATTTTCACCTTCCTAAATTATGCATCCTCAAAATCAGATTATGAATATTATCTAAGTTTTCTTCTAGTGTATGGGTATCCAGCAATCATAATTATAGCAAACTAACCATTCATGTATTAAGGATAATGCCAGGTGATAATACATTAACAACCTGTGATACCATAAATATAAACAAGCATACATTAAGAATCGACATTATTTGATATATCAACATAAGAAGACCTTAGGGTTTTTATATATCTGCTATCATATATGACATAACTTCCGCAACAGAGGCTTTTCAATACTCCCTGAAGTTCCACAACTCTGGCACAATATCTATTTGTTTGACACCAATAACCGATTGACTTCCAATCATATCTCTTACTCCCTACAAAAGCGATTATGTTGTGAAAAAGGGTGTATTGATATATTATCAGTAACCATGTCAAATTAAATACTAGAAACTTTTATATTACCTCTATAACCTCAGTTTTGGCTTCTTCTAGTTCTGTATTTGCCCTGCAGTTCTTAATGATGAGTGTCGTGTTAAGAGATTGAATATCTTGCAATTTGTCATCTGTATCTTTTAGTTTTTCTTTCATCTCATAAATCTTTTTGATTAACTCAGATTTTCCCTTCAGTTGTTCTATCTCCACCTCAAATTTTTGTTTTGCATCCAAAAGGTTTTCTATATCATCTATTTTACCAAATCAGATTTTAATTAATTTAGATCAGAAATATATAGAAATAAAAAGAGCGCCCAGCTGCAACAAATATATACTATGAGAGGGGAGCAGTTCATCTATTAGGCATAGTACTATATATAGATGTTTTAACTAACTTTCATCTATCAGGCATATATCTCTCAACGTAACTGACAACAAGGGGATATGCGCCATATAAGAGGAAACTATCATATCAACAAGACATGGTATACTACCTTTCCTATATTTGGAAGAGTTCCCGTCCAGAGGGCCATGCCACGTCTGCTTCTCCTAGTGAGCGGCTCGCGCTGCGCTCGCCGGCTCGCGCACCGAGCTCGGCTCGCTCCTTCCCTTCGCGCGCCGCGTGCCCTCGCCGAGAAGCTTCCTCGTTGGCCCATAAAGCGCCACGCAATGCGGCCTCGCGGAGCCCTCCAGAAGCCTCTTCCGTCTTCCCCGTCGCCCAACGCTCCCGCGTCGTTCTGCCGCTCTTTGCCGTGCTCCCGTCGTCGCGCTGGTGCCCTTCATCGCTTTGTTCGCCGTTTCGCCACCGTTCTTCGCGCGCTGTTCGCCTCGGGGAAGCCTGCGCCTTGTTTGCTTCTTCCCGCCTGCGTTGGTACGCTCGTCCTCCCCGCCTCGGTCGCTCCGTCCGATGCACTCCAGGATCTGTGCTGGTGCCCTTCCTCGCTTCGCTCGTCGCTTCACCGCTCTGGCCGCTCGTCGCTTCGCCGCTCCACCCCTCTCCAGTATGCCCCCGCGCCTACGTTTTCTTTCTTCCCCTCTTTTCCCCTCGTTGATTCCGGTAGTTCCTTTGCTGCTTCGCTGCATTGTTGGTTTGGTCCTTGCTCCGCTGTTGCCTTTTTTTTTTGGGTTGAGGTATGGGGGAATGAGGGACATGAATGGTTGAATAATCTCTGATTTGCGATGTTTGGCCTAGGAAGTGATATTTATTGAATTGCTTGCAGGTTCTGGATGAGGTGGATACGATGTTTGATCAAGGCTTCGTACGAGACATACTGAAGTTTCTCGCTTCTTTGCGTAATCGTCTTTGCAATGCACGGTGATCAAGGGTTCCAAAATGTATTGATTCTCGCTACCATGACCAAGGTTTTATGCTAGCCACTCATCCAATGTATCCTACCTGGCTCAATAAATATGGCATGCTTTTGACTTTGTATTTAAAGGATCTTGCATCGAGTATAGAGGCAGACCTTCTCTTATTTTTGTCTAGAACAATCTTTTCACCTCTTTCAGATACGAAATCCCAAATCCTGATGCTAGGATGGATGAGGTGAACCAACGAATCTAGACCTTGCTAGTGCTCAGGACCGACCGCATTGACACAATGGTCATATGTTTATTAGTTTACTCTTTGTGTGTTTATTGTTGAATCATTGATATCAATTGTACAAACAACAGATGGAATTTTTGATTTAGCCCCTTTGTACCGAATTTCTGTGAATCATTCGAAGCATAACAAACATTGTAGGAAAGAAAGCAACGAAAGTAATAGATTTTTTAAGCATAATGGAATATCATAGGCTAAAAAATAGCTTTGTTGCAATGCCAGGTTACTAAATATGGTAAGGCTAGATGTGCCCAAGGTTGTCATCTAATGTGTGGATGAGGATCTATGTCATACGGTTTTGTGTTGGGGCCTCTGCTAATCTATTTTTCTTTTTTATGTCTGATTTTGATTCTCATCGCATCATCGATGGACAAGCCCCATGTGAGCACCCTTCCATGTTTAATATGATTCTTCTGTAGTGCTTCATCCAGTGTTTATAGACAAGGCATATATAGATATAACAAGTTTGGGGTCCGTCTCCGCCTCAGTTTTTTATGTGGTAGTATGTTTATCGTGAATTTAATTTGTCCTCTCAGACAAGCTGAGGATCTGATTTGATTTAATCTGTTGCATTGAAACAGCATGGTCATGATGGATCTATCATTTCCAAATTTGGTTCGACTGAGTTATCTGAAAGGGTATTCTATTCTTACAAACCCAAGCAGCGTTGTCTTCTAATTGCTTAATCAAATTTGCAAACCAATGTCCTTTCACATAAATGGAATTGTATTGCACAGTTACCAAGTTCATATGTTTGATGGCCCAAGCAGGTGATCCCCACAGAGGTAAGGTTTCTTTTTCTTGAGTTTTTTTCTTCATGCTGATATTTCATTGTGTTCGCTTTCTATTTCAGATGTCCTAATTCATTCGGAAAGGTTTAAAGCAGATTATTGGGGAGCTGATGCTTTTTTCTGGAAGTGCTGATAGGTGCTATTTTACCAACTAAATCTTTGTCCCTTGATAATAATAATGCTTCCGTGGCAGACCGATGCAATAGGCAATAGATAGGTTGAAGAAATCTCACTCGATGGCCTCCTGTTTTCATCGTGTGACATGAATTGAGAACAGAAAATAGTAAGGTGAGCTTCTTGGAATCAAATCAGAGAACCCATGTTCTTTGGAAGTGTATGACACTGGAAAAGCACAGGTCTGCATACAATTAAATCCAATGCAATTGTTGGCTTTAGCCAGTCATATTGCAATAGCTCTTAATAGTATTTTCTTATGAATCATATATGTTTTCAGCAGTGTGTTCTTTTGTCCTTATGCTTGAGTCAACTGGAATTAATGGATATCAATATTTTGTTATTTCAGGTGCTTGCATTTTCCCCCTTGCGATAATGCTGTAGCTAGGCCTTCATGATTTTGGAATTAATGGATATCAATATTTTGTTATTTCAAGTGCTTGCATTTTTTCCCCTCGCAATTATGCTGTGGCTAGGCCTTCATGATTGAAGTTATAACAAGCATCACTGGACCGATGTTTTCTTCTATCAGATTATTGTTGCATTCAACAGGCAACCAGGATATTGATACTCAATACCGAAGAAAGCTACAGAGTTGAATGGGAAGGTGGGAGGCATGTTCCAAATTGATAGGTAAGCATGTATACATGTATCTTCTGGCCTGCAAATATATGCATATGAAGTGTGACGAGTGCATATATATTTTTGCTATGTAGACGAAAATTTATATTTAGACAAAAAAAATGTGGGGATTGCCTGTGCGAAGGTATGCCATTTACTGTTTGCGCCAAAAAAACAAGCTGTTATTTTGTCTTCATCTACTATTTCTTATGATTTTTTTATTCAATACATGAGGCCACATTGGTATTGATTACTTCATTAACTTGTAGTTAGTAAGGGCTGTTGATTTAGCTCAGTAGTTGAATAGTCATTAAGATCTCACCGATTCTTAGTGTTTGCTTTTATTGTCCTTTGAAATCCATAGTCATTAAAATCTCATTGAATCTTAGTGTACGCTTTTATTTTCCTTTAAAATCCATGTCTGTGTGCTTACTAAAGTTTGTTGTGATCAGTTGGCCTAAAATGGAGATTTCATTTTGTCCTCCCATTGTTTTGAGGTTTTCTCAGGAAAAAGAAGCTATGTAACCTTTGCTTACGAAAAAAAATGTGATACTTCTGTTCCATTATTTTCTTTGTGCTGGATATATACCAGCTTTTAAGTGCCATTGGTACAGTCTATCCATAAGGTGTGCACGTCCTTGGTGGTAATCCAAGGGCAAATGTTTTATCTGAAATGCTGCTATCGATATCTGGTAGATGCTTCTTGTGCTTTATAATCATGAGTTCACAATTGCATGACTGAGGTTTTCTGCCTCATTGTTCTGTAGGTAACTCAGCAAACCAAGCTATAGAACTTCTTATAAGAAAAGGTGTTCCTGAGGACCGGATCATATTCCTCAATCTAATCTCGGTAAATCTGTTAGCATACTGAACGGTTCTGTTGCCCCTCGATCTTTTTGTTGCTTTAGTATTTACAACTTTCTTTTAATAGCAGGCTCTTGAAGCGACTCAATGTGTTTGCAAGCGATTTCCGAGGCTGAAGATTGTAACGTCAGAGATTGATTCTGGGTTGAGCGAAGAATTCAGAGTCATCCCAGGATTGGGGGAGTATGGAGATCGATACTTCGGCGCAGACAATTGATGGCTAATACAGTAATACCACTGTTGATACCTGTGTGAAAGCTTATTCAATCCCTGGGAAGGGATGATGCATTGAAAGTTGAACGTTTACTGAGAAAATGTGTTGTACATATTTAGCCTCCAGAGCCAGGTATGGTCTTGCGGGGATAGTAGAAGTGTGCGTGTGCGATATCGTCATGGCTTCAAGCATTTTTCGTTTCGACTGTCTCTGTTGCTGTACTCCTATTAAGATAATACTGATATGAGATTCAATTGTACAAATGCCCATATCATGCTGTTCTTCGTCGGCATCTCCAATAAATTAACCATATTTGCATTGCATTTACACATGTTGAGCGATATTCAACGATACCATGTTTACGAACATTAGAATAGTACTCGCAAGCTGCAAATCAACAGGGTCTACCTCGGCCGGCGTCTCTGCCCTGAGCCAACGGGAGGGTTGCGCGTCTCACGGTCATCAGGAAGAGCATTGGCCGATCTGGCTACTCTCATTTCATCGATACGCAAAGGCACGTATTCCCTCTGAACTGCGACTCGTTCTGTCGGTGCGTGTAGCATGCACGAACACAAACCAGAACATATTCATAATACTACCCTTACTAAACTTGGAAGGATTCCCGTGCTCTGGATCGTTTGAGCTGGCCGGCTCGGCTAAAAAAAATTCACGTTTTGATCCTTTTATAAATTACGAATAGATCCTTCGTGATTTTTTATGAGGGGAAGATATTTTTCCCTAAAATCGCGTTTGGGTCCCTCATGCGCCCTTTTACGGAAAAAAAACTCACATTAAATTCAAATCGCAAACAAGTCCTTTTCTAATTTTTAAGGATAGCGGATAGGTCCAAAAACGTAACAAACAGATCCTTGCTTCTTACGTCTAGGTCCTTTCTCCGTTTTTCCCCAAGAAAAAAATGTTTTCGACGCCAGAAATATTTGTGCAGCTCTATCTCTAGACTTTCTCCCCATCTCGATTTCTCATCTCAATCTCTGACATTTTTTAAAACATGTATTATTACTCGGTGAACGCGTCGCCGCGGTTTTCCAGTTCGGTCTCCAATATTTTCCAAATAATTTGTTGAAAGAAATATTTCTACAGCTCTATTTCCCTATTTTTCCCCCCGTTTCGCTCATTATTTCGATGATTTAAAAAATAAAACACCGCCGAAAAAAAATTCTATGAAAAACGACACGCGCGGCGTGTTACGCCGCGAAAAATTTGCTAGTTAATCTAATAGGACTCTTACTCCTTGTTAGGAAACTTTAGAATAGTGTTCACACATACATAAAATCAGAATATTCCGCAACAGATGTTTCCAATTGTACATGAGTGACGTGATTTGTTTTCAAGTCTTTTTAACATCATTAGAAGATACCAAACTATCTATTGAACTAGCACTAAGAGATACCAAAATTTAAATAGTAGTGCTTCAATGCTTTTCCTCCTGATATAAGTTGCACAGATCTTAAAGCAAACGAAGGAGTAAGTAATCATCATCTACCATTCATTCATATTTTAATATTTGTGCAAGTGTCAAAAGGAAAAGTATCTAGGTACCTCTGAAATTTAAAAGATAGAGATACCACAGGATACTAAGTAATTTAATGGTACCTCACGGTATTTCCAAAGGACGATAAAAACTCTCTTAGTTTCCATGAATAAATTTCCATCTCTATCGACCAAGCAATCGCCAACGCAGAAAATCCGCCTGAATCATTTAGGAAAAGAAATTTCGATACAACATTGTTTGTTGCTTGTCTCCGTTGAGCGTTCATGTACACAAAACCTTGAACATATATAACACATGGGTACATGGCCTGTGTGACAGTTTCTCATAAAACATATGTTACTTATGATAACTCTGCAGAAAATAAAGGGATAAGGACTAAACCTTATCATAAAAAAGGTTTCGAAAAGGGGAATGAAATTCCCTTATTTCCTCTGTTATTCGATGCATCCTCCAAATATTTGATGCGAGGCCAACACAAGAAGTGATACACACGAATATAGCTTTTCCAGATCCCTTTTTATATGATCTAACTTTGCCTGCCTTTGGGATTACTTGACACAACATGTAATTGAGTAATGATATGTAAGAAGCCAGCACAATGTTAGCTAAGCAATCACAAATTGCTTACACAACAATACATGTTAACATAGCCTTCACATGATCACATCCAACAACACATGGTTCTATGTGCAGCATGCACTTGAATTAACATGCCACAAAATTTCATGTGCAAGCATTAAAACAACTATGTCGACACAGTCTTCACATTCAACAACAAATGGTTATATGAGTTGCATGCACCATAAATAATAGGTCTCAAAATTCATGCATAGACATATACACACTAGTCTCATCAAGGTCAAATCACCACCAAGATTTTGAAACCTACATCCAAACCCAATCCTATCAATGAATACTAAGATTTCAATGATGTCTTAGCAAAACCCCCATATAAGTGTAACGTCCAGTAGTTTTAGTGTTCGGTGGTACTTGCTCACCGAGGGGGAGATCGCCACAGAGGAGGTCACCGATAGGGAGGTCACTGTGGGGGAGGATGCCAACGGGGAGATCACTGCGTGGGAGGATGCTGATGGGGTTTGAGGATGCTGCGGAGGAGGATGCCGATGGGGAGGATGCCGACGAGGAGATTGCCACAAGGGAGGACACCGAGGGGTGTAGTCGAACGGCCGAGAGGAAGGAGGTGAATGGTTTTCAATTTTGTTTGGCTGAGGAGTGCGGCGAGTTCAAAATCTAGAATGATATATACTTAGGGAGTGTTATCACAGACGGTTCTATTAAAAAACTGTTTGTGATAATCTAATAGCATATACGATTCTATTTAAAAGCCGTAAAAAATAACTCCCATTCACATCACTGACGGTTTTTACAAAAACCGTCTATGGTATTAAATGGTTTTATAAAAACTGTATGTGATTATATATAATACAGATGGTTTTTCAAAACCGTCTGTGATGAGGCGTCTAATATAAACCTTTTTGTAGTAGTGTAAGCATTGCTCTTGGAATTAGCAAGGCTTGACTATGAACAACACTAGGCAGCGCAATTTTTTTTGTTGAGCAGTTAGAATGCCTGTTATGAGGTGAAATAAATAGCATAGAAATGAATCTTCATGCCCAATTTGATAGCTTCCATCTCCTACCTACATTTCTTTAACATCTGCATAAGCTCACAATGTCCCCTCCAAGTAAGCATCTAGTTCCAAAACATCAAAGACAAATAAAGATGGTGACCATGAAAATTGTCATTTGTTGGCAAGAAAGTAGGATGCGTGCACTGCAGTATGTACCCCGATGTTTACTCCCAAACTTGCTGTTCTTGGGCTGGAGCTGGTACCACGCGGCCCGAGCAAGAGGTTCTCCGTCTCCATGATCGTGCAGAGTGGCACCTCAACCGGCCCAAGAAGTCAATGTTGAAGTACGTATGTCGAAGGTTAGATCTCGATAATATACTTATGTTTTGGGTACCTTCAATTTAGCAAAGTTAAGCACGAAAACAGTGGCACACGATGTATAAATGTTCAGGCCCCCAGATGGAGTAATACCCTACGTCTTGTGCAGATGATGTATGAACTTGGTGTATCGAGTATAGAGCAAGGTGTCTAGTCCTAGTTACAATGAAGATTGAATCAAAGTAATGGCTAAACTATGGCTAGAGGTTGACGAAGTGTGGTCCGTCGGCTCCTGACTGCTCTGCATCTTGTAAAGGCTCTAAAAATCTTCTCCTTCACTCTATCTGGCTCTCAGAAGTTCACTTTCTCTCCCTTTGAGGATACCTACCCCCGGCCTTATGTAGTCAGGGTAGCCCTACCTCAAGTTGAGTTGTAGTTGGTTTGGGATACCAGATTGTAGTTGATGAGGAGTCCATTGTCGTGTCGATCTTTGCAACATATCTAAACTTCCTTGGATACCAGGTGTACTCGAGTCGGTTTCCTTGTAAGGGGAACATGATCGAGTCATTCCTAGTATAAAAATATCCTTTTCGTGTATATATTATCCCATAGAATTGGGTCTGTGATATTCGAAGTTTCTAGATGCTTGCTTGAGCATATATGGTATAATCTTTAAGTTTGGTGCGTGTTCATATCCCATATTTAGATATTCCACTAGACATTTACATATACTAATTTGGTGATACCTCAAGTAGGCATCTAGAGAACTTAGCAGTTCATAGCTCGCCGTAGAGTACTATTTGGTTGATGCGGGGAAGAGGAAAAGGGTCTTTGGGGCAAGCCTTGTTGAGGTCAATGTAGTCGACGCACATCCTCCACTTGCCGTTGGGTTTCTTGACGAGGACAGGGTTCGCCAGCCACGTTGGGTGATGGACTTATAGAATAAAGCTAGCCTTCAGGAGTTTGCCGATTTTCTCTTGTATAGCTTGCTTCCTATCTTCCGTGAATCTACGCTGCTTCTACACCATAGGTTTGGCGCTTGGTTCCACAGCTAGTTGATGCTTGATCACTTCCTTGGGGACCCTGAACATGCCGAACAATTGCCCACGATTTGCCCAAAGAAAGGTGACGAGCTCGAGTTCCTATTTGGGGTTAAGGTTGACACCTACTTTGAATGTCTTGGAAAGTTCCGACGGGTCTAGGGGCACCGTCTTGACGCCCCCATTGGTCTTCCTATCCTTTTTGCCGTCATCAATTGGGTCCTTGGCGGTACTATTGGATACAGGAGCTTTGTCAATGCTCTTGAATTGTTGGTGTTTGGCTCCCTCGCTGTCGGCACTAGCGCCGATCCGCAGAGATGCTCAACCATCTCCAAGCTCTTCTTATCGCACCTGACCACCCCGCGCTGATCCCCCTTGATTGTAAGAACTCATTTTGGCGCCGGTATCTTGACGGTCTGATGTGCATAGTGCACCTCTACCATGAACTTGGCTAGCATTGGGCGGCCTAGGATCATATTGTAGGCAGTCTCAAAGTCCGCCTCGTCAAAGAGAATCTTTTCGGTGCGACAATTATCTGATGTACCAAATGTGACGGGCAGCTCGATCTGGTCAAGAGGCATCAATGATAAACATGGAGTTATGCCATAGAACGGCTCAGCTCCGGCCTTTATCTCTATTCGGGGAATTCCCATATTCTCCAACATTTTTACGAAGATAAGGTTCAGTGAATTGGCTCCATCGACAAAGGTTTGGGTGACCTTAACGTTGACAATAGTGGACTCGACCACCACAAGCTATCGACTCGGATGAGGGACCACAGCCAGGTGATCTGATTGGTCGAAAGTGACCGGCACTTTTGACCACTTAAGAAACCTAGGGGGAGTTGGTGTGGCCAGGTTGACCTCCCATTCAACTGTCTTGTACTATCTATTGAACTCGTGCGTGGCAGATCCCCCAAAGATGTGCACCAACTTGTTATCTGCCACGCGGTATTCGGGCTCATCGTCTTAGGGCTTCTCTTTGGCCTACTCGATCCTGCACTCAGCGAGGGCAGCTTTGAGCTTCTTCTGGACCTTCTTACCGATCACTTGACACTCATTGAAGTCGTGTTTGTCTGTGTGATGGACTGGACAGTATTTATCTCCTCCATGGCTTCGACCCTTGGTGTCGCCAGTATTGCGCCCCTTGCCCCTTTCGACCGCGGCTATAGTGGAGTCACCTTTGCATTTCTCCCTGCGGTTTTTGTTCCTCTTGGCCCCTTGCTTGGACGACTTGGGCTTGTCGTTGTCAGGCTTAGGGTCGTCTATATGGTCTCGGGCTTTGGTATGTATAGCGTATTTATCTGCCAACTAAAAGATCTTCTTGGTGGTTTTGATTTTTCAAGCAGCGAGTTTTACCTTCAGCTCCCTATCCTTGACGTCGTTCTCAAGGCAACTATGACCGCCTCGTCTGAGATGTCAGGGATCGAGTTGCGCTTGTCGCTAAAGCATTGGATGAAGTTGCGCAAAGACTCCCCTGGCTTTTGAATTATTTGGTGCAAGTCGTTGCGCATTCTAGGGCGTTCATACATGCCCTGAAAGTTGGCGATGAACTGGGCCCACAACTTCGCCTACGATGATATCGACTGAGGTAGAAGGTTGAGCAACCAAGATCTCACCACACCATCCAGGGTGGTCAGCAAGTAATTAGCTGTCATCTTCTCGTTTCCTCTAGTAGTCCTCATGACTGTAGTGTAAATCCGCAGCCACTCGATGGGATTGACCTTGCCTGAGTATTTTTCGACGGGGTCTAGCTTGAACTTGTCCGGCTATCTAACTGCACGTAGCTCGGGGGTGAATGCCTTGCACCCTTCATTGACGTCCTCAGGGTCGTCTATCGCAGACCTTATCATTCTCCTCGTCGAGGAGGGAACCTGCGCTGTGCCGACGAGCGGCCCCTCGAAAGTGGAGTCGCCCCGTCGGGGCCCGGCACAAAGGAGATTGGTCCCTCAAAAGTGGGGATTCATTTTCCCACCACTCGCGATCTTCTAGGTCGTGTTCTTCCGTTTGATTGTGAAGGACGTCACGCAAATCTCGTCGATCATGTGGAATAAGATCTCAAAGATCCTCGGGACATCTCTGATGGGAGTTAGAACGAGCTGTCTTGGAAACGCGATGGTTAGAGCTAGCCACCACCGATCTTGCTGCTCGATGACGATTGTGGAATGATCCCAACAACTGGTTTCTGGCGCCCTGCTGGCTGGGGCATCTGAACTTCAAGTTGATCACTCGAGCGGTCTGAACTTGCGCCGCATCGAGTAGTGATTTCATCTGATTGAACACTGCAGTCATCGGGTCGGAAGGGATTTTAGCAGCATATGAGTGCACTGGATATTTGCCTCAGGGGTGCTAAAGATGTCGTTGTTGCAGCTTTGCTGCGACGCTGCTCCTAGGGCACGGCCGGGCTCGTCGTTATGGTCGAGCTGTTGAGAAATTTGCTGTCCCTGAAGATCCCGCGCCCATGGGTGGGGTGTTGTTGGATCATCGAGATCAAATTGCTTTGACAGGTTGGCCATGATCCCAACTGCGGCCGTGGCTGCTAGATCTTGCCGATGATCTGTAGTATTGGGAACAACAATGTTTGCGGTTGCTGGGCTGCAGCCGTCACCACTGCAGGATATTTAGGCGTGTACAGGGGGATCTGGTGTCTCTGACCATCTATGGTGTCTGCCCTTGGATTCCTTTTTTGGGAATTGTCGGCAGTAGCACCGTTGCTAGCTTCGGCCATGAACACGCATTGATTTGTTCGGCTGCTGTTCTGGCTGTTGTGATCGTCACTTTTGCTATCGCTCTCCGTCTCGACGTACTTGAGAATGCTGGGCTCCACAGGGTCGAAGTCTATAAAACATACCTCTCGCGCGTGGATCCCAAGAGCGGAATTTGGTGAAGCCGATGTGCATTAGATCTCCGCCCAGTCCCCACCGATAGAGCATGGTTTCGAAGGCGATCTCAGATCCAATCGTGGGTACTTGGTCGATGGCGGTGATTGAGCGGAAGTTGTCATAGGAGTTGATGTCGAATACTCCGATGTGAGCGCGCACCGAAAATATGCTTGATCTACAAAAACAGTTGAAAGCCCCTACCTGGCGCGCCAGCTGTCGAAGATTAGATCTCGACAATAAACTTATGATTTTGGGTACCTTCGATTTAGCAAAGTCAAGCACGAAGATAGTTGCATACGGTGTGTACAGGTTCAAGGCCGCGGATGGAGTAATACCCTACGTCTTGTGTAGATGATTTATGAACTTGGTGTATCGAGTACAGAGCAAGGTGTCTAGCCGTAGTTACAATAAAGATTGGATCAAAACAATGGCTAAACTATAGCTGGAGGTTGACGAAGCGTGGTCCGTTGGCTCCTGGCTGCTCTGCATCTTGTAAAGGCTCTAAAAGTCCTTCTCTCTGTCTGGCTCTCAGAAGTTCTCTCTCTCCCTTTGAGGATACCTACCCCTAGCTTTATGTAGTCGGGGTAGCCTTGCCTCAAATTGAGTTATAGTCGGCTTGGGATACCAGATTATAGTTGATGAGGAGTCCATCATCGTGTTGATCTTCATGGCATATCCAAACCTCCCTGCATACCAGGCGTACTCGGTTTCCTTGTAGCAGGAACATGATCGAGTCATTCCTAGTATGAAAATATCCTTTCCACGTATATCTTATCCCATAGAATTGGGCCTATGATATCCGGAGTTTCTAGATGTTTGCTTGAGCATATATGATACAGGCCTGGCCCTGGGGTAGGGCGGGCTAGGCCGCCCCGGGCCTCCAAATTACCGGGGCCCCGTCATCTATTGGTACAGTTAACTTGTGAAGGTCATAACTCTAGATCCGTAGATCCGATTGAGCTGATTCTTATTGGGTTAGTTTCGAAATTGAATCTAGTTTCTACAGTCCAAATTGCATATCAATCAAACGATGGGATCTTCAGAAATTAATATTTAAGTAAACATACGTTAATCTGTTTTTTTTAAACCGAAGCAATCTTTAATAGTTTGATAAAAATGATTACAGTAGTGAAGCAATTCTATAAGGTGAGAAAGATTTTAAAGTTAATTACTTTTTGGTTATGGTTGATATGGCAAACAGTTCATTGAAAAACAGATTTGAAGAACTCCAAATATTCAATAGTATATTTGGGCCTCTTCTAAGTTTAACAACTTTGAAGTCATTGGATCATATTGAACTTAAAGATTATTGTACTAAGTTGGTAAAAATTTCTCTGTTGATGATTCATCTAATTTTGAGTTAAATAATCTGATTTCTGAGTTAAAAATACTGCAAATGACTTTGCCAGATAGATTAATGTCTGCTATGGAGATTTTTGAGTTTGTCAGGGAAGTGGATTGTCATGCTAATATTTCTGTTGCTTATCGGATCTTATTTACTGTGCCGGTAACTGTGGCATCAGTTGAAAGAAGTTTTTCAAAGTTAAAATTATTAAAGAACTATTTGAAGTCTACAATGTCTCAAGAAAGGTTAAATGGTTTGACAACTTTACGTATTGAGAAGAAGTTATTTGATGGCATTAATGTTGAGGCCATAATTGATGATTTTGCATTTAGAAATATTAGAAGATATTTCCTAAGATGATCTCTACAAAATGTTTGAGGTAATTAATCTCACTTTTGTACTTCCATTTATTTATCGGTAACAATTTCTATAATACACTGAATATTATCTTTTTAGTTGATACAAAGTAGTATAAAAATATTTTGATGCTTATGTTAGGAGGAGCTTCGTTTATAATTTGGCCTCGGGTCTCTAAAAACTCAGGACCGACCCTCATAGATACAATTTTTGAGTTTCTGGTACGTGTTCATATCCCATATTTAAATATTCGATAACATACCTATCCTTGTTGAGCACCGACACGATGAGCTACTCGGCGACGTTCCCGACGAGGAAGCCCAACTCCTTATCCCATATGGCTGAGGCTCCACTTGACCACCGCCGTCTTGTCCGGCCGCCTCCCTAGTTGCAGCTGCACGTAGGGGGTTGCTGGAGCCGTTGAGGTAGATGGCCGGGAGTCCCCGCACCTCGACAACGTGCACGCACAGCCGCATCGGCGCGTTCTGCCGAGCAGGGGCGAAGCCAGGAAATATTGCCGCCGGGGTCATGTCGCAACCTTGTGGTACGTGAGCTCTAGGCTGTTGACGCTTTGGGCCGTGGGAATGTTGGCCTGCTGGGTGCTTTGCCGCATGCCGCTCAGCTGTAGAGGTCAGCCTTGTTATTTACCGGTGTCAAAGCTAATATTTAGCATATGGGTATAATGGGCTAATAGAAAGTCATCGGTGTCAACTGACACCGACGCTTGATTGTAGCTCCGCTCCTGCTGCCGAGCGGGCTCCGGGCGCGCGCGTGGCGCGCCCGCCAACCTCGGCATTCACGCGTGCGTGAGATGCTCGAGAGAAGAGGAGAGGACGAGAGGTTATTACCCGCGACCGTTTAAATTTGAGAGGCGTTTATCTCATGGCGCTTTTGGTCCTCGAGATTCGTGCGTGAGGGGGCGAGGAGTTTTGGGGCCGTTGGATCTACGGAGCGGGGTATGGTTTCCGCCCAACACGTGACATCTGTTCCTTTGCCTCAGATCGATGATAGAGCCTAATTCAGATGAACAGGCAACGAGTAGCAATAAAGCTTCTCTGATTCAGTTCAAACAGAGGCTGCGGTGTGAGACGCTTATGCACAGAATTTCACGAGAAATAGTTCATTTCTTATTGCCATCTTAGAAATTTCCTGCATTCCAATCGGGGCCTAAAATGTTTGATTCGCTGGCTAGAAGGAAATGCAATGCAGACTGAAAGCTGAAACACAATACAAGGGTTCACAAAAATTAGCTTTTTTTACTCAAAAGTACATGGAACAGCCCAAACCAAAGTTCCTAGGCTAATGACACAGTAAGCTCTCCGAAGAAAAAGAGCGACAATAGAAGCAAGAACATTTGCTGTAAAATTAGTAAATTCTTGAGCTGTTTTCTCCCGGTGATCAGCTTGATGATCCCTCTTGAATTAGATTGCACACATCAGGCAATGGAGGGAGTATTCAGCATGTGGCCTAGATTCTGAAGGTAATTGACTGATTCCTTTGTTGCTTTTGCATCACGATGGCTGAGCTTCCGTGACAAGAGAAATGGGCATATGCATTGCAGCAAGATCGGCCATTGCATCAGTCTTGAACCTTACTCTTTGCCGAAATCTGCGCTGTAGTGGGCACTGGATTCCAGCTTCTTGGCATCGTTCAGCTTCCTGACGGCCTGAAATACAGTTTGTACCCTGTCTCAGTGCCTAATTACCAGTGTGTTAAGGTACAGATAGAAGAGTATAAGACAGTCACACCTTCATGAAGTCCTCATGTACCACATAGTCCCGCTCAGCACGAATTGCAGCCATACCCGCTTCAGTGCAGACATTGCGAAGATCAGCCCCATTAAAGCCCTAAAATCAGATGAGTTAGGAGATATTGGGTGATGCGACAAGTGTTAAATACTATATAAAACTCACTTCATAGAAGTGTTAAATACTATATAAAACTCACTTCAGCAAGTTTCACGACTGCTTCATAGTCAATTTCCCCATGCTTGGCTATACCAGCTGCATGAATTTTAAGAATTTCCATCCTTGATTGCTCATTTGGTAGCGGAATCTCAATCTTCCTGTCTAGACGTCCGGGACGCAGGAGCGCAGGGTCAAGAACATCAGGTCTGTTTGTTGCCATGATCATCTTGACCTGTTTAAGCAAAAATACCCTTGTCAAGCAGAATACATACAGCACCAACAAAAAACAAGTTATGCATAACATCAGAAAAAGAAATTAAAGGGAGCGTTACATGAGTCATTGTGCAAGGGCAACAAAATTCATACGAATAAAAGGAGCAACCAGTATCATCTCCAGGATTCTTAAAGGTCTTATCCTAACATCCTCTTGACTTTCAGGATGGTAGTGAGCTGACCATGCAGCAGCAGAACCACGCCAGACTTATCCATCCATACAAGTCAATATGGACTACCTAGAATCTGTACAAACTAGAAGTCTAGAACATATACAGATGGCTATTTCCAGAAAACCCATAATCAATTAGAAGAACAAAAAAACCATTGCATGCTAGTTATAATAGCTGGCACCGCTTTAAAAACTAGTTGGCAAACACGGAGTCAAACTCAGTGGTAAAAGACTCACAAGAGTACACAACTGATAGGCAAATATCATGCCACCAGTGTACTTTCAAGAATCAAGTAGTCCAATTGCTGAAGGTGGTACATGTTCCAATAACATATCCACAGTAAGTCAGCACGATATAAGTTGTGACTTTGCTCAATACCACACAACCAAACAGATAGGCTGATCTTGTACAATTGAGAACTCAAGTAAATCCCATGATAATCACCTCACTGCATCAATGGTGTATTTTAACAAGAAAGCTGGAGTGCATAACATGTACACATGCGTTGTTTTTCCCCAAGAAAAAAAGGTACACATGTGAACATGCTGCCAAGTGCTTTGATTAGACCAACTTGCATTTGCCGATTGCATTAAGATATCTAGAAAATTATATAACCAAACTTCAACATATCTGATCAATCATCAAACATGTTTACCTTCCCAAGTTCATCAAATCCATCCAGCTGATTAAGCAGCTCCATAAGAGTCCGCTGGATCTCACGATCAGCACTGGTCCCTTCACTAAATCTTCGCCCACCAATGGCGTCGATTTCATCCATGAAGATAATGCATGGCTAGATAAAAACAATTTGAAACAAAAACATAAATTTTATTATATGGAACTAAACTGAATGGTGCTACAAGTTAATGGAACATAAATTTTATTATATGGAACAAAACTGAAAGGAAACAATTTAAAAGATAAGGAAATGCATTGCTAGTGTTCCTACAGAATTCAAATGTGAAGGCATTGGTTTCCAGTGAGTTCTCATGCAAAACAGTTAATGAGATCTACAGCTTAAGATATGCTTAACTCTAGAACCAAACAATATATTCTATAGTGCACGGACAGGAATAACAGAATATGAATAGATGTCACAACATGTGGATCAAAGAAACTATTAAATCATGATTTGCATCTGAGCCCACAACCACAAGTAACACTAATGCATAGCCTGTAGAGAATATAGCTTTTTCACTATGCATGTGGTGGAGTCTTCCAGACAAAGGGAAAGCCACTTTAGGCCCAATTAGCTTTGCAGGGGGGAAAAAGAATCAGCCAACGGGAGACTTACTTGGTGATCCCGTGCATAGCCAAACATTTCTCTAATCAAACGAGCACTTTCTCCAATGTACTTGTCAATTATAGCACTTGATACAATCTGTTTTAGCCAATATATCAGTATAAAGTAATATATGTAATGCATAAGAAAATTGGCTATAGGACACCGTTATTTTGTGGCAGCTGTTGTGGGACACTGAAAATTCGTTTATTTACCGAAACACACTGCAAAAACATGGCTCTTTGATGTAGGGCACCAAGTTCATTATAATATCGTTTCTGGTTGAGTCAGGAGAGATAATGTTGGTGAAATTTCCACTATACCCTTCAGGTTAGACCGGTTTCTTTTGGCCCAAACGGACCACATGAAAATCGGCATCCCACCAGACCACCTCAACAACCCACTCTCTCTCAACCACGTAGACAACCAAGTACGGGTTACTCGGTTAAACCAGATCCAGATTTCTAGGGGCACTGCCATTTACCCAAAAAAAAATTCTCTCCAACTCAATCGGAAATGATATTATAATTGCCACCGTGTCCTATAGCAAAGAACCATGTTTTTCAGTGTGTTTCCACGAAGACATGAATTTTCAGTGCTCCACAGCAAATGCCACAAAATTACGATGTCTTGTAGCCAATTTTGCCTTTCTACTAATGGAAAAAAGCACACCTTCAAAAAGTTGGCATCAATGTTACTGGCGATAGCCCTCGCCAATAGTGTTTTCCCAGTTCCTGGTGGGCCATAGAGTAGAACACCCTGCAATGAGTAAAATAAACATATATTGACTTCCAAGGTAACAATGCTTATACATTTACCTATTTGACCATAATGCACAATTGGTGGATCTAAGCACATATACTATTTAGTTACCTTGGGAGGCTTGATTCCAACACGAATAAAGAGTTCTGGATTCATCAAGGGCAACTCAATTGACTCTCTGAGCTCCCTAATCTGATCAGACAGACCGCCTACAGCAGAGTAACTGACATTTCCGGGGTCTTCGTGAAGCATATTGTAAACCACAGGGTCCACCTGAAGGCACAAGTGTAGTTTTAATTCTAGATCATCAAAAACCATTTTTTATAGCAACAAATGAATTGTACAATAAAAGGACTAACAGAAATTGCACCAACAAAAACATATAAGCAAATGATTTATATAACTATATATACCTCTCGTGGCAGGGTGCGCATGATTGTAAGAGTTGTCATGTCAAGTACAACACGAGTCCCAGAAGTTAATTTCTCCTTGTCCACTTTACTCCGGCAACCAACCACGTATCTCGGACCACTGCTAGCCTTAACAATAACTTTAAAAAAATAGGTGTTTCAGTTGTTTAGTTTTGTAATCATGTTGATAAACAAGAACAAAAACTGCAAGTGAAGCTGAAAGAAATTATCGAGTTGGTGACTATACTCATCATTCATAACCAAGAAAAAGGAACAGAAAAAACAAATATCGGTATCTTTTGTGGCAGGGAAAGCTGGGCTAGTGTCCATCCAAAAAAATATATATGTAAAAGAATACAGTTCAAAACACAAAGGGAAGGCTCTACTTACAGCGTTCGTTATCAAGGGGACGGAGAACCTCTCCTATAATCTGTCCAACACTTTGCAGAGATTTCAAGTCATCTTCAGTCTTTGCAAAGTCCCTCTTAGCATTCTTTAGGTTTTCCCTCACTGCATGCAGATGAACCATGAATCAAACAAAATCAAAGCTAATAAAATGGATGTAAATGCTTTTTAGAAACCAAGCAAACATGAATTTTGGAAAATTGTACTTAGGGGATCCCCTAAAACAGAGGCCACTGTGGTGCACTGCAGCTGACAGTTTTTGGCTGTGGATCAAATTTGCACAGCAAAGATACTACTAATCTTGTTCAAAAGTCCATGAGGCTAAGGATTGATTTGAGATCCATAAACATCAACGTAGCCACAGATGCAGTGAAACATAAGTATAGAAACAATTTTACACTCGAAATACTAGCTTGAAGATATGCTCCTATAGCTTTATATATATGTGTAGTTCTAAACTTCTAATTATAATAACAATAACTTCTAATTATAATAACAATAACAGAAAAGAAACCAAAGCTTGTTATGCAAACAAATGAGCTGCTATAATGTTGTATCAGTTAGACCATTACTACCAAGAATAAATGGGAAACTGGAATGAGACATACAAGCTTATGAGCATTGTAATATAACCAAATCCTTCATTCATTAAGCTGCAGAGCGAAAAAAATATGAACTACACAAAGCATACTATATCCTAGCTCTCAATATACCATCTAGTCAGACAAAGCTGAAGTTAGAAGAAATTGTACAATACAACTCTCCTTCAATAAACAGTACACAGCTAGTATCTTAAACAGAGGAGCTGCTCTCAAGTTGCCAAGTGCTGCGACCTAGCTGAGACTGCAGTCTACTGGAATACCATGAAACTTCTTACCCACAACACAAAAAGAACAACCAGAATAACCTCCAAACGCACAGCCTCCAAACGCACAGCCAAAAGTATTTACCTATCAACTTCAAATGTAGCACCTCAAAGCTCATGCCAGAATTAGCTGTCTATATAATGTACCAACAATCCAACATAAACTTCTAATGTTTCCGTAACTTATTTGACTGATATTTCCAGATTCCAGAATCAAAATTTCCGTCACAAAAAATTGTCAAGGTTGACCAGAACAAAAACCCTAGGTCGCATCTTCACATCACAGTTCAGATCGACATCAAGCAATCCGCACCCAGAGTCCAAGACCACCGGATTTAGCGCTCGGAAACCAAATCTACTGAATCAACAGCGCAAACCAAGACCCAACGCCCCAGCCCCCAATCTAGCACCGGAGCACATCGCGAAACAAGTAAATCACTAAAGCCTCGAAATCACCGATAACTAAGCACCGCAACTAGCGAATCTGCACAGAAAACTACCCCATATCCACAGCACAAACGAGATCTTGCGCACGCAGCTACGCAGCGCCTAGAACAAATATGGGAATCCACTGCTCGATTCGAACCGAGTGGGGGAGTGGGGTACGGTGGTTGTGTCTTACCGGTGCCGACGCGCGACTCGAGCTCCCTGCAATTGAGCAGCTTCTTGCGGTACTTGGCCACGGCGGAGCGGCGACGAGCGGCGGCGGCGTCCTCCCCGTCGGCCATCTCCTCCTGCGATCTCTCTCTCTCTCTCTCTCTCTCTCGACTTTGCTTCTGTCGCAAGAAGAGAACAGGCACAGAAACTCTCTCCCCACTCTTTTGCTTGCGTAAAATATCCATCCACTTGAGGTCTTGGGCTAGTAGCCTAGTGCAATAGGTAGCTTTCTATGAACTGAAAACGTAAACTCACTACAGCTCGTAAAGCTGTTTAAAAAGCGTAATTACAGCCTTCCGTATTACCATAGCACTGGCGTATGAGAGGAGCAACGTCCGTGGCCCGTGGGCCACGTAGAGCAGGCGATCTATCTCGGGACATAATTTGATGCGACGGCAATGATAGTGCACTGTACCAAACTATCAACTAAAGCCGTTTAATTAGGTATTGGAACCACCATGTAGAAAGGTTCAGGGAACAGTGAAGCCGCCATTATTCTTTGTATTGCTACAACAGTGACACTTCCAGACAGGATTGACACTTCCTCGAATGGAACCCTTATCATGAATTCTGATGTAGGCAATGAAAAACACAGCTTCAACTTACATAGCATAGCATCTGAAATAATCATGTCTTCAAAAGTTTTCACCCTCTCGTACTAAAAAAAAAAGTTTAGATTCTAACGAATATATGGAGTCAGTGTGCCCGTAGGGGGTGTGATATTCATACAATTCTACACGCAAGTGATCAACTTTTTTTTTCTTCTACTGTTATCTTAGGTTGACGCCAACTTATTGGAGATCTCTTTTTTTTTTAACAAGAAATGAGATAAGCTCTCAAAATAAGGGGGGAACTTGGAAGATATAATTAAGATGGCTACCACCGCAACATACCACCATGTAGTGCCAAGGTGGTGGAGCTTAATTCACCTTATGGGTAGAATATTTAATGGTGGTTTTCCTAAAGCACTAGGATACGGAAGCACTTTATGATTGGTCATATGTTAGGGTCTGTTTGGTAGAGCTCCAGATCCCAGCTCCACCTGAGATCTGAAACTTGTAGGCTAAAATAAAGTGAATTAAGTTTATATTTTTGGCCTAAAATATAAACAAGATAATCTATCTAAACATTCTTAATATACTCACAGCTCCAGCTCCACAAATCTGTGGAGCTAGAAATACCCAGCTCCACCAGATCCACGAATCTGGTGGAGCTGAAGCCCTACCAAACACACCCTTAATATGCGCAATTAGACTTGTAAGAAACGATTATTTAAGAAAAAAAGCTGGCAAGAAACAAGGTTTTCTTTTGTCCTTTTCACCTCTATGAATTGGTATTTGGACCCTTCATTAGGAATGGGAATAATTTACATAATATACGAGGGGGTGAAAATGAAACAACTAATTCTCTTTTATGGAATAATTTGTTAGCTAAATAACAAATGTCAAAAGGGACAAAAAGTGCAGCCGGGAAATCCAAATGCTTTTTCTCGGACGTTAGAAAACATCCAAGCGAAAATACTCTCTAAGCAATTAAACTATGTTCCATGAACCCTTGAAAATAGTTTGTTGTCCCAGACTCCCAGCGTGGTCCGTGCATACTCCATAGACCCACTTCCTTGTTTATATTGGGGTACCTTTTCATCTGGATGCCTTTTTTTACTGATATTTGAGTGGAAAATGCATTTTATCTAATTTCTATCCATATTTGAACCTAAGTTCTAATACAATAGGAAACCTTATATTTTTGTCTCATCCCTTGTTATTTTATTTCTAATATAGAATGTTGTATCTAGATAGCTTCCAAGTTTTGTTTTTTACATGAGGAACAAAGTTAAATTAAACTAAGTTGCAACCTAGGTACTGCTTCTGTGTTTTCCCTCCTAATATAAGTTGCATAAATTTTGAAGCAATTGAACGGGTAAGTAATCACTATCTACCATTTACTCATGCTTCAATATTTGTGCAACTTTTAAAAAGAAAAATCGATAGATTGCCATGTGGTTTAAACCTTAAATATTATGGTTTGCTTTCCGCATCAAGGACCTTTGGGAGACTTGTTATAATTATGCAAACATAACAGTGTATAATATTTTAATTCAGATATGATCTATTAATGCCATTTAGGATCCAATTGACTGATTTATACACATGATTTGTATCCTATAGTTGCTACTCACCATTTTTCCTTTTGCAATCCCTTTTCCACAACAGCAGAACAAACAAAAACAAATGTGGAAAAACCCGGGGGTGAAATAGTATCGTAAAGTAGAATGCACAATAAATTTTGTTCAGCAGTGATTAAAAAAAACTTCGACGCAAAAGAGTATGATTCCATATGAAAGCCACCGTTATTGTTTTAACTTGACAGTTTTACAATTTCGTACCTTTGAATCACTATGTTAACGCCAAGTAAATCCATATGAATTTTACCATAGCTAACCTGAAGAGAGTGAGAGAGATGAGAAGAGCAAACAACGAAGTTAGATGGAAAAAAATCAGTTTTTCTCTTATTTTGCAGTTTTAGGACATCGGATGGCAAGAACTACGCTTAGCACAGTTGGCAAGCGCAGAGAAGGCGTAGCTGCCGGCCTAGGTTCGAGCAACGCTCGAACCGGACACTTACGAAGCCGAGTATAAACGTATATGTGGTGTGTATATTTGTTATAGCTCGGCTGTTGTTTCTTTTTTATATATAAAAAATATCAGTACTCTGGCCATTTTTTTTAAAAGAAGGATATGAATGGAATTTCGATTCATTTCTTTTTTAAAAAAATGTTGTTTAGTAGCGTGACTTACGCTTCCCCTCTGTGCACGGAGGAAGCTTCAGACCACACGCACACCGTCAGTGAGACGGCTGGTGCTGGCCGTGGCCGTGGAAGCAAAGGCGCCCACGCAGACACCACACCACCAAGAAACACACACCTCGATGACCCCGAGGTGAGTGACCTCTCGATTGCCCAGCTCCTCCCCGCTTGATGCCCCCGGTTCCGAATCAAGTTGAGCCCGCTGTCCTCGAGCCCTGGATCCCCTCCCGCGGCAATGGGGGCCGCCTCCGAGGACGCCGTCAAGCAGCTCAGCCTCCTCATGGAGCAAGGTCCGTAATTTCTTTCTGCTCAAGCTTGGAGCTGTCCGGGATTCGAGCTTGGGTATTCTTTCTGCCATTGTTGCCGTGATCTGACTTGTTCGTCTTGGTTTGGATCCTTGCAGTGGAGGCGCCGCTGAAGAGGTCGTTTCAGGTACGGATCTGGTGTGCCCTGTGGGCAGCTTGTGGCAAAACTTGGGGATCTTGGTGCTGTTTCTTGTAGATTTTTAGCTTCTGATTGGATCATAGTGTAGCTTAGCTAATTTCAGTGCCCTGCAGATTCGATCTGATTAAGCGTGGGCGAGGCTTTACTTGCTTAGGATCTGCTAAATATATGGTTCAAAATGGGCCATTTCTTTTGATCTGTGAACTTTTCCTGGTTAATGTCCCATGCTAGAGGTATGATCATGTAGTCATAAACTGTTAGGCGAGTGGTGTGTTAGGAGAGTGGTGCTTGATCCATGGGCGGTGGTAAAGTTGGCGCATTGCCAACGGATTGGTGGGGGAATGCTGGTGGTTGATTTCTCAGTACTATGGCTCTGCATGTTCTACAAAGTTCATTATAATTGCATGGCTTGTGAATCATGCTGTCCTCCGCAAGGGTTGGACTCGTGGCATTGTGCTGATCTCAAATCCACTTAGTGAGCTAAGATGTTTTGGACATATTCGGCATTCGGTGTGGCATGTGATTAGGTTTGCAGTTACCTATTATGTAGGATTTTTCGGATGCTCCCTTGTTCTCTCTCTGCTTTTAATATTTACCACACGTGTAGCCTACATCTGAAGGCACATGCTTAAGCCTACATCATTTCAAATTGTCTTGACGTTACCAGTTTATAAAATGTTCTCTAAAGGTTAAGAGGGAACATTTGACACGTGCGCTATAATATTGAAGTTAAGAGATGCCAACTTATTCTGTAGCAGAATCTATTGGTTAGTGGTGTGAGAATTCATATGGGAATACTGCATCAGAATTCGTGAGTGCAGAATTAGTTCCATTTGTTGATGTGTCCAGGGATGAGAATCTTCAGGAACGAACAAGGGCTGTGATTGGGTAAATTGAAGCTGGAATCGTGCCAACTTCAACTGAATTATATTTATATCTGATTCTCACCAATTTTAGTTTGACAATCTCATTTGTAAGAACAGAGAAAAGATTGATAACTGATAATTCAATGTCCATCTGATGGTTTTTACCAAAAACAAGCTATTTTTCACCTGGAGTGAAAACTGGGTCAGAGCCACCGGAAACAGATGCTCCTGTCCATCCATGAACCCCTCCAAGAACGGATTTTGCTACCATGATTGTACCTGTAATTACTACGCGTACAATTGGTAATCAGAAAAGCGATATAGAGACTATTCGTTGTCTATTTTTTCCTTTTACTTTGTTCATTGAAGGCTCAGCCTCAGCAATAGTTAATAAATGTAAGTGCCCAAATAAATTAACCTTGAGCTGTATTCTTTTTACCAAAAACAAGCTATTTTCCACCTGGAGTGAAAACTGGGTCAGAGCCACTGGAAACTGATGCTATTGTCCATCCATGAACCCCTCCAAGAACGGATTTTGCTACCATGATAGTACTTGTAATTACTATGCATAAAATTAGTAATCAGAAAAGCGATATAGAGACTATTCAATATTCATTGTCTATTTTTTTCCTTTTACTTTGTTCATTGAAGGCTCAGCAATAGTTAATAAATATAAGTGTCCAAATAAATTAACCTTGAGTTATATTCCTTTTCTGGTGTCCTCTCTAGCTACAGTTGCAGTAAAGAAAAGAACTACCATTAGTGAGGCAGAAATGGCCAATCCTATCTCAAGTTGGAAGGTCTATTTCCAACTTTAGAGAAGAGAATGTTTAATGTAGTTTATGCTTTTTATTGGAGATTCCCATCATAAATGATTGTATGATGTGCTGTGGAACAAAACATTATCAGACAAATCGTAGAGGATAGATCATCACTTGGTGTATCTCCAGCTATTTAAAATTGAGAAAAAGTACGCCACACTATACCATTGGCAGCCAAACCAACAGTACAACAAATTACAGTTAGATTTCTGCCCTCACCACCCCACGCACGATCTTTATCCATACTACTGACTTCATCTCTCTCAACCAAAGTAATCTTATCCACAACCGAACTGTCTTCCACCTCTCTCTCTCTGCAGGGAGCAAGCGATGCAACACTGAGTAGGAGCGGTGTTATCCTCCTTCGCCATCGCCTTGTCAGACAACTTCCAATAGGACTAGGCGTCATTGGCACTCGAGTGCTGCGATCTGCCTTGCCTTCATGATGTACTGCTGTGGGCGATCGGGGGCCCGACAAATCGTACGCTGCTTAGGTCAAGGGTGAGGAGGTCCGCGAGATCCACTGCTGCCACATCTTCCATTGTGCCTAGCGAGTGCGTCGAGCCCCACCACCTCTTCCTTCAACTCCGGCGAAAGCAGCCACAGACTCACGTGGCGGGCGGCCACAGGTTCGCTCGAGCACGATGCCCCTCCACCTCTTCCTTCAACTCTGGTGCCCCCCTCCCACTCCTCCTTCAACTTTGGCTCCAAACCTGGCGCAGGTGGTGACGTGTGGCTTCACCTTTGTCTCTAGACCTGGCGACAAGCGACAACAGCGTGGCTTGGGACACACAGATTTGGTAGTGGTGCGGCGCGGAGCTCAGGCCTGAGCCGAGGAAGAGAGAGATGGAGGCTCAGTGTGGAGTTTGAGGATGGATTCGGAGGTGTGCATTGCCGGCTGGCTCCATGGCAGCAACGATAGTCAAGGCCAGAGCTAGAGAAGAGGGTGTGTTAGTAGTGGGTGGTGTTGAGGCAGCCCTTGGTGATGTGGTAGTACCACTGTAGGCAAATCAGCTCACCAAAACTAGCTGAAACTTATTTGAAACCTATTAAAACTTGTTGAGACTTTTGGTTGAAGGCTTGAAGCTTATTGAAACTTGCTGAAACTTGTTGGGAACTCATCACTTGAAACTTAGTGAAACTTGAGTTCCAAAATCTTAAACTTGTTGAAACTTGGCTTGGAATCTTCTAGAAACTTCTAAAAATTAACGAAACTCGCTGAAACATGAAACTTTTGAAACGTTCTCTTGAAACTTGCTAAAACTGTATGAAACCTACCATTCGCTAGTTGCTCCCTTTAAAATTTGAAAGAACTTGTGGTTGTGAAGATGCTTTACATTACACTTAGGAGATTGTTTGGACTTAGGAGGTTTGAGTCTGCATGCTATTTTTGTTCTGTGCTTCTTTCAAAGGTTTCATTCATAGCTTTGGTTGATGGAATTGCAGCAACACTGCAGAGATCCGTCTGCAGCATAGTATAATCAATGTCATACCAGCAGATGCCACTCTGTATAACCTATACATAATTGTTTACCTTCTTAAAACAATGTTTTGATTGGTATTTTGAATGTCCTTCACTTGGATGGTATTTGGTGTAATGTGATCACTCCTGAATCCAAGAAAAATTCTAAACATATCTTTTTTTCCAGAATGTGCACCAGGGCTATCCTAAACAAACACTGTTGCGTTTCCTGAAGGCGAGAGAGTGGAACGTATCTAAGGCTTATAAAATGGTAATCTCTCTCATTATCTCATTCAATACTGAAAAGAGTATTCCTGAAGATTGGTTGCTTAATTGGTTACGAATATATTTGTTTCTGTAGCTTGTAGATTCTTTGAATTGGAGGATTCAAAATGAAATTGATACTGTACTTGAGGTGAGTGATTCTTCTAGATTATGGTCCTGCCAGATGTTACTAAATCTGCATTAATCAGAAAGCTGTGGCAAATCTTTTATTGATATAAAATTTCAATTTATTGTTGATCGTATCTCATTTAAAGTATTCGGTTAATTTAGTATATTATATATGATATACCACATTCAGTAATCAGTAATCTACCTGTGCTCGCAATGTTTATTTTATATGTTATTTCATAAGCGCTGATCACTGTCTATACCGGGCATATGCAGAGACCTATAGTCCCAGTAGATTTATACAGATCAATACGAGATTCACAGCTTGTTGGACTGTCGGGATACACAAAGGAGGTATAGCTATCTACTTCCAATAGTAACATGTTTCTTACCTTATTCCTGCATAAATTGATTGTGATGCAACTATTTGTCTCTGTGTAAGAAAATAGGCACACCCTTTTTATTGTTGGCACCTTATGCTTGTAGTTAATTCATTTCTAGGTGCACATCTACTGGCTAATCAAAGTATTTTGATTGATACTAGAAAAGGTAAAAATACTGAATCATCATTGAAGAGGTTAACATTATAACTTATGTCGGTCCATAATCTTCCATGGAACCATGTCCCAGTGAGAGCTGCAATGTTTTGACCGACCTTTTTAGCTAGGAAGAGTGGGCAGTGCCCGTCCTAACCTAAGGTGGCAGACCCAAGGGACTGTATAGTGTATAGCAAGATGGCCTAAGCTTAGGTACTGTAAAGTTCAAAGTAAGGTGTGGTGCCTTACAATATTGGCTTTCTTGCAATTGTAATCATTATGTCCTTTCGTGTAACTTTCCTGTAATGCACCATCAAATAGCATTTGGTTGACCTATTCATAGAAGTGGTCTGTGACATTTCCCTATAGACTGTATCATTGTTCTCCATGCACTACTTGATGCTTAATGCCAAAAATATAGCAAGGCAATTAGTCAAGTTGTTAATTAAATGTAATTTAGACAAATTATATGTAATTTTTTTCTCTCTCGTTGGCAGGGTCTCCCAGTTTTTGCCATTGGTGTTGGACAGAGCACATATGACAAAGCTTCGGTAATTTCTCAGATGCTTGCTATTTGCTGAGTAGGCTACATCGAAAACCATGAAACTGGATGTTTTCACCTTCTGTCAGATATTTTTGTGAGGTTGATGTAACTTATTGAGTGTTGACATTCTATCATTATCAATTAGTGACCTAAATATTTATCTCATTAGACCAACTTACGATAAATGTGGCATTGTTCTTTTTTTTTTCTACTTAATTCCACTTTGTCTACTAGAAGTAAAGCTATTTTCTTTTCAGGTCCACTACTATGTGCAATCTCATATTCAGATTAATGAATACCGTGATCGGGTAATTTTGGTAAGTATCGAACTAAATGCTCCAATCCTAACAGATTGTTTGTATTAACGCATAGTTTTTTTTCTTATTTTTATTTATATCACATTTAGCCCACGTTGGCGAAAAAAGTTCGGACGGCCGGTCACCACCTGTATAAAAGTTCTGGACATGACTGGTTTAAAGTTGTCAGCACTGAGCCAAATAAAGGTATATCTTATACAGCTTTTTCTCAAAATCTTTTTTGCAAGTATAAATGTATAATTGTCTATTTGTATTATGCATGTATGGATGTTTATAATGTCAAACGTGACTGAAATAGGCATGTATCTAACTAGTAATTAAATCAAGAGGTAAGTACCACACTTCTTGAACATTGTTGTCAGGTTTACCTTAGTACGAACAACTTAACTCTGGAATGTTGACCAGTGCACAGCCATCTTATCTCAGTGTACCATTCAAGAAAAGAAATAGAAGAGTTAAACGCTTAGTTCAAGGACTAATTCAAATCTCGTCCCACAATTATTTTTTAGTAAAATTCTCATTACTTGTGTTGCTTCTGGTAAGATAGTGTAACATGTTTCTTGTTAATATGGATTACAGATGTTGACTTCAATATCAACTGTTGATGATCTGAACTACCCTGAAAAGACAGAGACCTATTATGTAGTTAACGTTCCATATATATTTTCTGCATGTTGGAAGGTACTATGATTTTCCCATCAAAGTTCAGGCCTAAAATTGTACTAGTAAATTTGGTGAGTGAATACTTACAGGCATTTCATTTGAGCGTGCTGGTAGGTTGTGAAGCCCCTATTGCAGGAGAGGACCAAAAAGAAAGTTCAAGTTTTGCATGGTTGTGGGAGAGATGAACTTCTAAAGGTAAAATTATTGGCTATCATTTTCTTTCTTTTAAGTGTTTTTGTCTTTGCATAGATCCTTGATCACTGGGCACAATGTTATCACTCTTCTATGAATATGAGTAGCAAGATAGGAGTGGTGCAGAACAAACGGGTGAGTTGTCTTTAGCATTTATGTTCTTTGATATTCCAAGTATAGTGAATTGTTTCATTGCTTGAATTGTGTAGATTATGGACTATTCATCTCTTCCCCATTTCTGCCGACGGGAGGGCTCTGGCTCATCTAAACATTCGTCTACTGATGTTGATGATTGCTTCTCCCTTGACCATCATTTCCACAAAGAACTTTATGGTCACATGCACATCAATGAGCAAGCATCACACAAGGAACTCACCAGGCTGGGATCACTACATGTCAGCATTCCCGAGCCTAACCCAAATGGCACAAAAATTGTTGAGGTCATCCAGGCTGAGTTCCAAAAGATCAGCGAGCAGAATTGATCCACCAACGGCCACAAGATTTAGTGTGCATCAAGGATGGCCATCTGCAGAACACCTTAACTAGTGTTGGTGACCTCTGATGAAACTGATGTTGTTCATGATTGTAATTTGGTTGACAACCCCCCAGTTGATTGGGGGTATATAGTAGCAAGGCCTTGCATTTCCAGATTCAAACAGTGATGCAAACTTGTGAGGTAATAGTTGAAGAGATGAACTAATCAGTGTATATTAAGATGGACAAAGTCATAAACTACTTTTGCCTTTTGGTAGTATAACCTACATATTTTGAGCTCTTTATAAGGAAACCCATTGGATGTTTAGCTGTTACAAGGTTCAGCACAGTTTTGCAGCAGGATGTCGAATCACTAGTGGAGAAGTATTTATTGAGATGTGAATGATGACTACATGCCTTTGCAGTTACAACAAAAATGAGAGTCTGTTTTGTAGCTTTTTATAAGAGATTATTTAATAAATAGCTAATTTTTCTTAGCAATAAGCCGCAAATACAGGTTTAGCCTAGCTTTCAGCTTTTGGTTTTTGTTAATTATATATAGCTTTCGACTTATGTAAGTTAAAAGCCATTTAAAAGCTAAGCTGTTTAGAAGGTTTATTAGCTTTTCAGAAGCTGAAGTTGGCTTTAAAGCCCTCCAAATGGAGCCTGATTTGGGAGGATTAGTAGGGTACGGTGGGATTGAGACTGGGATCTAGCATGGAGTTGATGCAAGGGCTCATGCAAGAAGAGTCTGGCAGGTGGAGCAATGCCTGTCTGATGAGCTCACATCCTGTTGCTGAACCCCCTTGCTCTACAGGTACTTGCCGGCGACCATGTCGAAGAGCAGCCCTGCGCCGACGCCGACAGCCAAGTGCCCAAGTCGATGGTGTAGTGCCCGCTCGACGCCAGCAGCCTGATCCCCTGCAGCAGGTTGAGCGCGTCGTAGAGCCAAGCTAGCTGCTAGCCTGCGCCGCCGGACGCGCCGCATGTCCACCGACGCGATCACCGCGCGCGCAACGTGCCCGGAGAAAAATAGGAAGGAGACGTTGCCGACGGGGAAGTCCATCCTGGAGCCCAGGAAACCCTAACACACGGCTGCGGCAAACCTCATCACCCTGCCATGCATGTGTCACACCTCGTCCCGGCTGTAATCAGAAACCAGGGAAGAGCCAAGAGGAAGAAGGGGATAGATAAGAGAGAAGGAGACGTGGGGAAAAAGAAGAACAGGAGATTGGGGAAATTTCATTCCATTACTTTTTCCATAGCCTTCTCCGTATTACATCTTTCTTTTATACCCTGGTTTTAACCTCTGTTACCCTCCCCTCAACAGACAACAGTAAAAGTAAAGCATTCATTTACAATTACCAACTCATTTTCGGACAACACTGTTCACCATCATTACATCATAACAGCCGCTCGATACTTCCCGCGTCATCCATGCCGTCCCTTCGATCTTCAGACTTCTAACGCATTCCCGCCTGATTCACTTCGCTCTTGCCTCACATCTTCTGGTCCTCCTCCGAACCAACACCCTGACATTACCCCCGCTAGTAATTTCTGCTTGTCCCCAAGCAGGAGCAGAAGGAAAACTGTGCCTCACCACATGAAAATCTTCCCAGGTCGCCATGTCAACCGAATGCCTGACCATTTGATAAGAACCTGAGGTATTGCAGAGTTCCCTTTTTTAACCATACGGTGATCCAGGATGAGCTCGGGTTCAGCTGACTCATATCTAAATCAGCCACACTCGGCGGATGATGAAAGATCGGTGTATAATCAGGAACAAATGTTTTCAGCTGAGAAACATGGAAAACAGGGTGAATTTGACTGTTAGGTGGTAATTCCAGCTTATAAGCTGCTGCTCCAATCCGCTCAACCACCCAATAAGGACCAAAGTACTTGGAAGCCAATTTGGGAAATGGGCGATTGACAACTGAGGATTGAGCATATGGTTGAAGCTTCACATATACCAACTCGCCCGGTTGAAACTGACGATCTGAACGCTTGCGATCTGCTTGAAGCTTAGTCCGATTCTGTGCTGAAGCAAGATGTTGTTTAAGAAGCGCAAACTGATGAGTTCTTTCGGCTAAGAAGTCTTGTACTGCTAGATGACCCACTCCATCCGAATGTAACAATGTACCATATCTGGGCTCAACACCATACAAAGCTTTAAACGGAGAGCACTTCAGCGAAAGTATGGTAACAAGTATTATACCAGAACTCCGCCATAGCCAACCACTTTTGCCACTTCACTGGATTGGATTGAACTGCACAACGAAGGTACATCTCAAGGCATTGGTTTACCTTTTCACTCTATCCATCCGTCTGCGGATGATACGCCGTGCTAAACTTCAGTTGAATATCCATGGCACATAATAATTCTTTCCAAAACAAACTGGTGAATATCTTGTCACGGTCAGACACAATAGAGTGAGGCATCCCATGAAGTTTAACCACATGGTCCAACAACAACCGAGCAACCTGTGGAGCTGTGAATGGATGTTTTAGAGCCACAAAGTGCGCATACTTAGAGAACCGATCCACAATCACCATAATTGTATTACAACCCTCCGAACACGACAACCCTTCAACAAAATCCATTGTGACATCTTGCCAACTACCTTCAGGGACAGGAAGTGGCTGAAGCAAGCCAGGACTGGGAATGTGCTCGTGTTTTGCCTGTTGACAAATATTGCATTGTTGAACCACATTCCTGACATCCCGTTTCAGTCCCGGCCATATGAAAAGCTTTTGCACACGCTGATATGTGACTGATATGCCGGAGTGCCCTCCAATTGCACTCGAATGAATAGCCTTAATAATCTTTGTCTGCAGAGCTGAGTTCTCACCCACCCAAATCTTGTCGTGTTTCTGATAAGTCCTTGGGACAGCTCAAAACCACACTCATCTGGGCTTTGGACCGCTAATGCGGCCAGTAGAGCTTGCGCTTTGGCGTCTGTTACATAAGAATTCAAAACTTCCTAAATCCAGAGAGGGTGCGCGCCCGACACAGCTTGAAGGGCCATTAAATGACCAACCCTCGACAATGCATCAGCCACTGCATTCTGGGAACCCTTCTTATATTGAATCCGAATTGAAGACCCATTAATTTGGTCATAGCTTTGCGCTGTAATTCAGACACCAATTGTTGTTCCCCTAAGTAGCAAAGGCTACGGTGATCAGTATTAATGATGAACTCCCCCCTTTGCAGATAAGCACGCCATCGATCAATGGCCATGATAACCGCCAGGAATTCCTTCTCATATATAGACAGCTTCTGATGATGTGGGCTTAAGGCTTTGCTGAGGAACGCAATGGGATGATGATTCTGCATGAGGACAGCCCCAATGCCAATATCACAAGCATCGGTTTCCACGACAAAAGTTTGGCGAAGTCGGGCATAGCCAACACCGGTGTCCGAGTCATGGCCTGCTTAAGTTGTGTAAATGCTTGTGCTGCTGTTTCATCCCAAATAAAACCCTTCTTTTTGAGTAAATTCGTGAATGGCCGAGAAATAATACCATAATTTTGCACAAATTTCCTATAGTAGCCAGTAAGACCCAGAAACCCACGCAACTCTGTGACATTAGAAGGTGCCGGCCAGTTCACCATAGCTTGGGTCTTGGTAGGATTAGTAGACACTCCTTGGTCCAAAATAATATGCCCCAAATAAGTGATGCTCTTGCGTGCAAACTCACATTTCAATTCCTTCACAAAAAGAGTATGCTGCTGCAGCAAAGACAGCACCAGATCCAAATGCTTAGCATGTTCCTCCAAATTAGGACTATAGACTAAAATATCATCCATGAAGACAAGCACAAATTTACGCAATCCCGGAGCAAGAATAGAATTCATGAGACATTGAAAAGTAGTGCATTTGTTAATCCAAACGGCATGACTCGGAACTGAAATGACCATGATGAGTTTTAAATGCCGTTTTATCCATATCAGCTTCAACCATACGAATTTGATGGTAACCAACTTTCAAATCCAATTTGGAAAAGTATTGCGTACCAGCTAGCTCATCAAGAAGTTCATCCACCATGGGCATTGAAAATTTGTTTTTGATGGTAATGCTATTCAATTTGCGATAGTCCACACAAAATCTCCAACTACCGTCTTTCTTTTGAACTAATAACACCGGCGAAGCGAAAGGACTGACACTGGGTTGAATGAAGCCCTTTTGAAGCATGTCTGCCACCTGACGTTCAATCTCATCCTTTTGCATGGGTGAATATCGATAGGGTCTACAATTTACGGAGAAGCTCTAGGCATTAATGATATTGCATGGTCATACACCCGGTTTGCTGGTAAAGACAATGGTTCTTGAAACACATCCTGATACTTGTGAAGGACCAATTGGATTGTCTCCGGTATAGTTGCTCCTGTCGTGTCCTCCCGACACTCACTGACGGCAGCCACAGACCAAATTGCATTAGCACTACGCCATTTGTACAAAGGTTTCCCAAACATATTGCTCTGTGGATGATAAATTCCCTGCAACTTAATGGTACCCCCGTCAGCACTGAATTATAATGTTTTCCTCTTCCAATCACAAATCATGGGACTATGACTTTGGAGCCAATCCATTCCCAATATGGCATCATATGACTCCAGTGCTAACACGCGCATATTCATGGAAAACGTGTGCCCTTGAGTCCACCATTCAAACTGGGGCACATACTTATCACATTGAAGTGCTTCACCATTCGCCACATACACTGGCACCGGAGGAATACTCTGGGTTTGGTATTTCGTGCGTTCAAGGAAAGTAGAACTGAGGAAACTATGCGAACTTCCCGAATCAATCAGCATCAAGATAATTTGATTACCCACCATTGCCTGAATTCGCACAGTAGCTAAGTCTTCCGTGCCAGCCAAAGCATGCAAGGATAGGTTGTACTGCTCTTGTTCAAACTCCTTGTCCGCTGTTTCCAACTCCTGCAAAATCTCTTCACTGAGCTGCTCACAGCCACTATGAATTTCCAAAGCATGAACCTGAGCCGGGGGTACATGCTTACACTGATGATCTTTCTCGTATTTGTCCCCACACTTAAAACAAAGTCCTCGAGCCCGACGATACTCCCGTAACTGTCTGGCTCGCCCCAGATCCTCGAAGGGTACTTTAGCCTGTGCAGGCCCTGTGTCAATACGAGGAACCCCTCCTGGTTTGTGCATACCACCCACTTTCTGCGGTCGCACGCGAAACTTCTCACACTTTTCCTCCTGAATTTGGGCAAGAAGAAAAGCCTTGCGCACAGAATCAGGCAAATTGAACTTCTACATCATAGCGCAACTCATCTTTCAAACCCATAATAAACTGATTCACAAAGAATTCTTCAGTACAAAGTTTGTTATATACCAGAACTTTGTACATGGCCACCTCAAATTGATTCATATATTCCACCACACTACCGGATTGTTTCAACTGGATTAAATCACGTATGTACTGACGGGAATCATACACCCCAAACTCCGAATCAACAACTAGCATAAAATGCTCCCAATCCCTTAATGGATGTTCCTCTTGATATACCTGAAGCCACATGGTTGCATTGCCTTCCATATGCATAGCTGCCACCGTGACCCATAATGACTCATCAATGTTATACATCCGAAAGTATTGTAGACAACGGGTCCGCCAGATTCTAGGTTCATTCCCCTCGAACTTTGGAAAGGAAAGTTTGGGGAGAGGTGTTTTCTTCTCACCGGTCATCATTTGGAGAGACTGGCATGATGCTGTTTTACCCATCTTGTGGTTGTCCGAACTCATTTGCCAAGGTGGTATCGAACATTTGCCCAATAAGCCTGCAGTGAGTTCACCACCTTGCGCCTGCGGAATTTGATTCTGATTAGGTGTAGATGTTCCGATTTCTCCTTCCACATTGGGCATTGACGTCACTCCCGGATGTCCATGAACGGAATTCATTACCTTCTGGAATTGCTCCATTAATCCCGAAATGACAATGTTGTGCTCCGCAACTTGAGCTTGAATAGCAGGAATTACCTCCACGGGTTTAATCTTCTCAATGATAAAGTCAAGGTTTACCTTCAAAGACTCCCATCTCTCATCCATCAACTCCTATCTGGCTTCCGATTGATTCACCGCCTCTTCCATTGCTCCCAACACCAACCGGGTCTGCACGGAAGGCTTAACAGGCGCCGTGACTGCTCTCGACCGAGTGAACCAGATTCGGGAAACGAATTTGTGCGGAAATGCTCGGAATCAATTTCTTGATCCCAAGCTTCTCCAACCCTCTTCCGGAATTTTACCACTCAAGGTCGGATCAGTCTAGCAAGGAATGATACCTGCGGAAGGTGTTGGATTGGTTGGCTCTGATACCAGATTGTCACACCTCGTCCCGGCTGTAATCAGAAACCAGGGAAGAGCCAAGAGGAAGAAGGGGATAGATAAGAGAGAAGGAGACGTGGGGAAAAAGAAGAACAGGAGATTGGGGAAATTTCATTCCATTACTTTTTCGATACCCTTCTCCATGCCGATCGAGCAGCAGCTAATACAGCTAGCGCAGAATCGAATGGGTTTAAGAAACGTCGTCGTGTACCTCGGGCAACGGCAACTGCGTCGAGCAGCCGACGACGCCGCGGAAGGTGAACATCATCAGCGCGGCGATGGCCGCCCGCGGTCGCCCCTCGACGAGGATCGCCCACAGGATGTACGCAGCCTGCATCGCGACGAACACCTGCAGTAGACGCGACGCAGATGTTAGCTGGCAACCTAATCACGACGAGATCACACAAAGCAATCTGAGGAGCACGCTGCGCATAGACAGCGTCGCGTCGCCGTTACCGTGTTGAGCGCAGCGAGGAGCGAGTTGAGCGCGGGCTGGGCGGCGAGCACGGCGTGCAGGGGCCCGGTGGCCGCGAACCCGAGGTCGAGCGGCGACGAGGCGGGCAGGACCATGGGGATGGTGTACTCCAACCCCATGAAGGTGAGCAGCCCGCACCCGAACGCCATCGGCGCCGGTGCCGCCTCAGGATGCCGGCCATCGCCTCTGCCGACCACCATTCGAGCCGCCAGAGCCACCCCGTGCCCATGGCGCCGTCGTTCTTGGCAATGCCACTCTGGCGCTGGCGCTGCCGCAACGGCTGTGTCTTGTTGCCCTCTCGGCCCCGCGCGCTGGACTGGCCGTGGCCGTTGGCGGACCGGCGGCGTCAGACGTGGTTAGGGGTGAAAACAGATCGGATCCCGGTGGATGTTATTTTTCTGTATCATTTTTTAAAAAAAATAGAAATGGATACAGATACAGATCTAGATTATTTGGGATACAAATATAGAACAGATATGTGATGGATTCGGATCAAAAATGAATAAAGATATATGGATAATACACGTATATATAGAACAATATATGTTGAATTAAAACTATACGAATACATGACTATAGTAACAAGTTATATATCAATTAAACTCCATAGACATCGTAGAAAAAATATGCTACTTGAGGATCAATAAAATCAACCATCGTTAATATAAATAGGCTGCCATCAAAAAAATATGATGAAAAATGGTTGAGCCTTGCTGATATCCGAATAGAAAAAATCCAAATATTCGATCCGAATATTTGAATAGAAAAAATCTAAATATTCAAATGGGAAAATCCGAATATTTAGATCCCGTTCCATATTTACCAGATATTAGAAGCTCCAAATTCGATTCTGAATCCGGATTCAATTATCCGAATCCGGTCCCAAATATGATCGAATAGTCAAATTCGGTCCCGATCGGATCCGATCTCAGATCAAGCGGGAGATATCCAACCTTCACCCTTGGGTGTGGTGTAGCTGGTGTTGAGTGGCATGAGCTAGCCGAGGCTAAGAGCGCGTCGTCGGCTAGCTTCACGGCTACGTTGGCGCGCACGGGGGGTGCGTGGATTGGCTAGGATCTTTTGCTGCGCGAGCGCGAGGTTTTACGTGCCCCGATCGATGCTTGGGTTGGTGGTTTATACAGCCATTCTCGGTACAAGTTTCATAGGAGTTTCATTCTTATTAAATGAGATGCCACATAGCCAAAAGTGGTGACATAGCAACAAATTTATGAGGAGAGGGGAGAGTTGAGTTTTATAGGGATGAAACCTAGTGTACACGGTTACCAAGTGTTTTGAAACTGAGATGAAACCTCACTGAGAGCGATTTGTTTCATCTCCACACCTTTTCTGGATCCCGTGTGGCCATATTGTAGTGTGCTAGATATAATTGCAAGTGGCTACACAATTTATATGTCACATTTGATCACAACACCATGCAACAATTAAATATTATGTCATGCCTATGAAACTGCAAAATGAAACTATGCATTGAGAGGGTTGTTTCATTCATCAACCTAAACATCTAAATATGACGTGGCACTATCGGAAATTGTGTAATGAAACTCTCCACTGAGAATAGCCTACGAGTTGGTAGAGGGTGCGGAGATCACACTGAAACGCAGACACACACCTGCTTACTGAGGACACATATCAAGTGTAAATCATGTAAACTCTATGAAAATTATATGTAAAAGTTTTAAAAAACTCAAAAATTACCACATGTAGAAGATGTTAGCTTCTACAATCTTGTAAAATTTTAAAATTATATTCAATTGCATTTGAAAGATATAAAATTGACAAGTAGCGAGCTATATAGTGACGAACACTAAAAGTCATTCTTTAGGCTGAATTTGTCTTTTTCGTATCTTTTAAATGTAATTGAGTTTGGTCTTAAAATTAGATTGTAGAAGCTAACTTCACCTATGTATGGTAAGTTTTTGAGAATTTTTGAATACTTTACATATGACTTTCACGGAGTTTATATGATAATAATGGTTTACACCTGATATGTTGCCTAATCATTTGAGGTGTTGTTGATGTCTCTGTGGCTTGGGCTCTACAATCTACTACATGCCTTGCCATGTGAATTATAAACCATGATGGGATTATTAGGTATCATCGAATTCATTGGGGTGTCGTTTCAATCTATACATGTTTCCTCCATTTCACAAAAATGCATCGTGTCACTACTATGGAAAACGTCATTGTAGACGGTTTAAAAAAGTCATCACATATAATTTTTTTGAACCGTCTATAAACATATATCAGTGATAATATGGCCTATCACATACGGCTTTTGAATCATTTATGATAGACCGTATCACTCTTGGTAGAGCTTCCATGATTAACATCTATTGTTCGAAATTTCCTTCTATTTAAATATTTTTAGAATAACATTTACAGGGCACAACTAGTTATAGATTTGATAATTAAATATCTAAGCATCTTAGATACTTCGAGGCACAGCTTGGCTGTCTGGAATCATATTAAAGCATTAATATTTGTAGCACTTTCATCTACTTTTTTATTATAATGTTGACAGATTTTAAGGCAAAATCCAATTCCATCCACATTTTGTCCAGAAATTTGTTATGCTCTGATTTATCTTCCACTTTATCGTCATACTCGAAATAAACTAACATAGACAATCTATTTTCATTCTAGTCTTGGCGATAAATAGGACCAGAGTAATCCTATTCCTACACAAGACCAGAGTCAAAATAGGATGAGGATGATGTGAAAGTGATAAATTAGAGCATAATAACTTTTAGGATGAACTATGGATGAAATTGGATTTTGCCTTGGAGTCCGTCAACATTACAATAACAAGGTAGATGAAAGTGCTATAAATTTTCATACTTTAAGATAATCCCAATCAGACAAGTTGTGCCTTAATGCATCTAGGATGTTTAAATATTCAATTACAAAATGTATAACTGGTTGTGCCTTGTAAATGTTGTTGTAGAAATATCTAAAGAGAAGAAAATTTTAAACAACAGATACTATTCATAAAAGTTATATCAAGAGAGGAAGGAAAACTTATGGTTCCAACAAGCAAGCTATTTTTCAGTCATTGGATTCGAGATAAGCAAATATTAAGGATAATCTTAGATGACAATATAAGATATGATACGACAAATATCAACAAGCATATATACATTAAGAAATAATATTAATTATTTTTTAGATTAAGACAAGTAGACCTTAGAGATTTTTCATATCTGCCATCATATGTGTCGTAGCTTTCGCAATAGACAGTACTACAGATATGGTCATCTGGTTGGTTCTTTTCCGTCATCTAAGTCAGTTTTGGTGACAAGATCCCTAGACAGCGATGATAAGCGGCTATCACGGTCGGTTTTCGCCCGATAGAGATATAACATTATCTGTGTCGGTTCCAAGACCAGAACCAACCCAAAAAACCTATTATCTCTATCGATTTTGAGCTAAAAATTGATAGAGATAATTAAAATTTTGTATCAATTTCACAACCAAAACTGATAGAAAAGCACTTATGATTGCTATCGATTGATTCTTAGCGTGGAATAGATAGATATTAAGGAATTATCTATATTAGTTCCATGCTCGAAACCGCTATAGATTACACATCGCTATCGGTTCTAACCGTGGAACCAATAGAGATAAATCCTAGGTATCACATTCACAGTATATTCACACTTATAGATTGATAAATTCATAGTATATTCACAGATTGATAGTATATGCACAATTAACAAATTTATAGTATATTCACATTCATAGTATAGTCAATAAAAAATTCACAGTATATTCATATTCACTGAATTGTTGACAGTATACATACTCAATGCAGAAATCAATAGCACAATCCTCTAATGTAGCTCTTCTCAGGTAGCTCCGATGTCCCAATAGAAGACTCTTTGCCCTAAGCAATTGCATCTAGGGTACCACAGAGATTGTTCATTGAACATACTCAATGCAGAAATCAGTGTCACAATCCTCTGGCGGCCTTTCTTTTGCATAACTTCTTAGCACAAGAGCAATCTTTCGTATCGTTTTTATAGCCAACTTTTGTCTAAAGTATTTCCTGCTATGTTATAAGGATATAATAAACTAGTTAAAATATTAACAAGCATATGTTGAGAAACAATATTGTTTGATAGATCAAGACAAAGAAACCATAGGGCTTTTTTATGTCTGCCATTATATGTGCCACAGCTTTCACAATAGAGGCTTTTCGGTTCTTCTTGTAGTCCATAGCTCCGGTGCAGTGCCTATTTGTTTGACACCAATAACTGATATCTTAATCCCTACAAAAGTGATCATTTTATTGTGAAAATAGGCTACCTTAGTATATTATCAGTTACCACGTCGAACTAAATACTAAAAACCTTTATAAGGTTAGCTTTGGCTTCTTCCAACTCTGCGTTCTCCATGTGCTCCTTAACAATGAGTACATTGTTAGAGATTTAATATCTTGCAATTTGTAATATATGTATTTCAGTTTTTGTTTCATCTCATTTTTTTTTGTTAACTCAAACTTTCTTTTTAATTGTTCTATATCCAACTCAAGTTTTCGTTTAGCATCTAACAGTTTTTTTCATGTCATTTGTTTTGTTTGTAAGCTCTATTTTATATATATGATACTTGACAATATCAAAGTAAATATACTCATAACGGTAATTAAGCATACGCATGACAATAAACATTAATAGAGGCATACAACTAGCAATCAAGCTCAAGTTGATTTTAAGGTGTTCTCAGATATCGGGCTGCTTTAGAAAGGCCTCCTCGTCACTAGTGACAAGATATTATACTGATTTGTGACAACCTTACCTTTAAAAATAGATTTAATAGTTGAAAGTTTATAAAACCTAATCAATTAGATCAAGATATATTTAAGAGAATCAATACTCAAGAATGCTTACTAAAATTACAATAGTACAGACTGCAAAAGCATGTAAACAGAGACTGCCAACAATAGTTTGGATGCTAAAAACAGCCAATAATAGTATGAACAAAATAATAACAACTTAGCACAAGTAGAATAATAAGCATAATGAGCATGAACATATATCTAGTAACACTTAACAGATGATACCAATTGAACTAATCAAATATTGTAAGATATAAAGAATTAATCAATGTTGCCACAAACAGTCTGTGGGGGATATATACCCCGGGGGCCCACAAGGCAGACTTGCGAGGCCTAACTGGGCGTAACTAGGCCAGGCCGACGGCAGAGGACTGAAGGCATACTGGGCCGAGCGAGCTATGAATAATCAGAGCAAACTCCAGTTAAGGAAACCGGTCGTATTAGGCAAAGGATGATTGTAATCCAAAGCGATATAGAGTCGGATAGATATAAGGGTGCGATTCCATCTCGTGTCCGAGTGGGATTCCCTATTGTAACCGCCCTTCTCTGCTATATAAAGGAGAGGCGGGAACCATCAACACACAACATCATCGAGAAATAAGTTAGCCACTCATAATTCGAGCACAGACTAGGGTATTATCTCCACCATGAGAGCCCGAACTCAGATAATTTCTCGTGTCTTGTGCTACCATCGAGTTTCCGATCCAGCGCTTAGCCCCCTTTTAATTATTGTCGGTAACAAACCTCGACACAATCTAACCAACCCAACTCCTCATCGAATAATGCCTCCCCACATGCAAGGTCCTCAAGACAAGTAAATTGTCTAGCTCCTTCACAATAATAGTAAAGAAATTAATCACAGGAGATGATTATACTCACAAAGCACCAACTGGAAAGTCAATGCAACTAGCACTGCTCAGGGAGGAGATGGCAATGACACGCTCAGGGGAGGAGATGATGACGATATGCTCGAGGAGGAGGTAACGACGTGCTTGGTGGAGGAGACAACGGTGACGTGCTCGGGGGGACGACGATGACGACATGCTCAGGGGAGGAGGAGGTGACGATGTTCTTAGGGAGGAGGAGTCCACTACAAGCTTGGGGGAGGAGACGACAGCGACGTGTTTGAGGAGGTAGTGATGACGTGCTCGAAGGAGGAGATGATGGTGACATGCTTGGGGAGGCAAATAGGAGACACAGGGGAGGGGAGGCAGATGGGTGACGTGGGCAGAGAGGAGTAAATTCCTTTTTATAGAATGGAGAGGAAGCCGAGAGGTCAAGCATGAGGTGAACGCCTCCGCTTTTGATATTTGAATGAATAGGGGTGTTTACTATCATGATCTGTTTTAACCTTGGAATCGATCATGATGACGAAATCATCACTATTGGTTCTAATATCAAAACTGATAGAAAATATCACTATCGATTCTAACCTCAGACTCATCACTATCGGTTCTGAGGTCAAAACCGATGGTGATGTTTTGCACCATGTTTCTCACTTACGTCGAATTATATATCACTATCAGTTTTTTCTGAAAAGTTGAAAACCGACCCAGATGAAGAGATGGTGTTGTATCATTCTATAGTAGTGAGAGGCCTTTTGGTTTTCTCTGAAGTTCCACAACTTCGACATAGTGCCTATTTGTTTGACATCAATAACTAATTAACTTCCTGTCATATCTCTTAATCCCTACAAAAGTGATCATGTTGTTGTGAAAAGAGTGTCTTGGTATATTATCAGTAATCACACGAATTAAATACTAGAAATCTTTATATTACCTCCATAAACTCAACTTTAGCTTCTTCCAACTCTGCATTTGCGTTGTGCTCCTTAATGATGAGTGTAGAATCAATATCTTACGATTTTTCATCTATATCTTTCAGTTTTTATTTCATCTCATAAATCTTTTCAGTTAACTCAAACTTACTCAGTTGTTCTATCTCCACCTCAAGTTTTTATTTAGCATTCAACAACTTTTCCATGTCGTCTATCTTACTTGTAGGCTCTATTTTATATATGTATGCAATTTGCAGTCACTGGGATATATAATGTATATATGATGAATCACGATAAAAGTTAAACATCTAGATGTTTTTAAAATATAATATGCACAATTCGAAACTTGCAAAAATGACATAATCAAAGGGATAAAGTAATTCATAATTATTATATCGACTTAACATTGAATCATGTTTACTTAACATATTAATGAGTAATTGCATAATAGAGTGCTCTCAGGTGTCGGGTTACTAAAGGTTAGATCTTCATCTTCCTCACCACAAGGTGTAGAGACTAATCTCTTAGCTCCACTACACCAGGATCATATAATCAAAATTGAACTAGACAATTAACTAAGCAAATAAGATCTTGAACTATAACCTTCCTAAACTATGCACCATAAAGTATTTAAAGTCAATTTCATTATTTATAACATGGTCATAGAAAGATCAAGATAATAGTCAAATAGATCATATAAAAAAATATATGACATGATCATGAAATATTAGAAGTTCTAAGAACAGGGCATTGTGTTCAGGCTTGTTACATGCATGTTACTAAACAAACATGAACCATATACATATAAGAAGTAAAAAGAGCTATTAAACCATATATATACACATGCGTACTCTCATATTGATGTCTCCAACATAGGATGTATATGTATATATGATTAGAAAACTAAGAGCTAGCCAGCTAGTAGCAAATTAATATTTAACACATGCCATCTGAATATGGCTATGGTGTATACCATCTAAAGATCAACATGCATCAAGATAGTGTATGCCATCCGAATATGGCTATTGTGTATGCCATCCAAAGATCAATATCAAGATAGTGTATGTCATTCAAAGATCAACATCAAGATAGTGACCTTAAGTAATGGATTGAATATTTGCACTCTTCATATAACTTAGGGCTTGAGAATGAGGCAGCGGCGATGGGCTCAAGGATGAGGCAACGGGCTCGGGGATGAGGCGGCTGAGACAGGATCGTCGGGGATGAGGTAGCCGATGACAAGCTCGGGATGAGGCGGTCGGTGACAGGTTGGGAGAGGAGACCGATCATCGTCTATAAGATTTTGTTTGGGTGAACAATGCGGTGCGATAAACCCTAGTACGGTATATATAATACGTAAGTGTTATCACAGATGGTTCTTACCATGTACTGTAATTTTGATGGTCGTGCTACGAAAACCTTCTGTAATTAGTTTTAATATAGACGGTTTTTAAAAATCGTCTGTGATAAGAAGTCTTATATAGATCTTTTTGTAGTAGTGTGTTGTAGTAGTAGATTAGCACTACTATTTAGTGGTTTAAATCATTGGCTTACGCATGAGAAAACTAGAGAGTATGCTTAGTGTTGCTGAGCTTTATTGCATTCATGGCGAGCAACCAGTGCAGCGTCTTAAGACTACAGGTAAAAGGCTACGAGGCTAAAGATGTAACTTGGGTACAAACGTGGGAGCTAGTGCTCTAGCCCTCCATGTCTCCTTACCTACATCAGCGGTGTAAATGTAATCTCGTTCTTGAATAGTTTATCGGAGAGAGGATAAGAGCTATCTGCAGATGAGACGTTGGTATTAATGTAGATCGCGTCGGGTTCATTATTGAAATTAGTCTCTCTTTTTTCCCCTTTCAGCAAGGGCGTCGCTAAACGTGACTATACGAGGTGATTACAGTTTTCTAGATGATAGCTAGCAGATAATCTTCTCCAAACCCTAGAGCCTCAGCATGTCAGGGAGGAGGTTGAGGAGGAGGCCGTTGAGTGGGGACATCAGGGAGGAGGTCACCGAGGAGGAGGCCACCGAGTGGGAGGTCGTCGGGTAGGAGGACGTCGGGGAGGAGGCCGCCGAGTGGGAGGACACTAGGGAGGAGAAGCCGTGGAGGAGGCTGTTGAGTAGGAGGACGTCGGGGAGGAGGTCGCCGAGAGGTCACTAAAGAGGAGGACGACGGGGGGGCTAGGGTTTGGAGGAGACGAAACACATGAAATGATAAGGTCTGCGTGAGGAACGTCGGTATTTTTATATAGGTCTTATTCGTATCACAGACGGTTTGTAACTAGAACCGTTCGTGATAATCAGATATCACAAACGGTTTTAGTTTAAAACCGTCTATGATATCTACAGGAATCATCACAGACAATTTTATACTAAAACCGTCTGTGATATTGCTATATATCACCGACGGTTTATTTACAGTACCGTCTGTGATATTGTTATTGACGGTTGCACTATAGAATTGTCAGTGATGTTTCTCATCACAGTCGGTTTACCAAAACCGTCTGTGATAAGACGTCTAATATAAGCCTTTGTGTAGTAGTGTGTGGTGCCAATATTGTTAGAAACCCGACTACCATTGACTACTTGCAGTGCCTAATTGCTCTCGGAAGAATTAATGGTGCGTGATTTGTAATTCTTAAATGGTCTGCAGATGAAGATGAGCAGAGATAGCTACAAATGCCATCTGCACTAAATATTTTGTTCCCCGCTAAAAAAATTTTGTTATCTTCTTCTTTTTTTCCTAGATTATTTTTTGTTTGTTTTTCCCCCATTTTAAAAAGGATTTCGGTAGCTCTTCTAGGGAATGAGTGTTCATTTATATAGAGTGCAGTGGTTAATGGGCTGTTTGGTTGGCTGCATCTGGAGAGAATTGGCTCTGTAGATGCAAAGCTCCACTGTTTGGTTGGCTTCTCAGGTATCTGAGCCAAGCTCGATGGATGCAACACTGCCCCCGGAGCCAGGCCCCGCAGATGCAATCTCTCGCGAAGCCATCTCCCCCACGCCTCCCTCTCGCGAAGGCAATCGTCTCTCCCACGCCGCCTCCTCTCGCACGGCTCTCCCCCACACCTCCACACCCATCTCCCCCACGCACTCCTCTCGCACGGCTTCTCCGCTCGTCTCCGACCACCGATTCTTCTCCGCTCCGACCGCCGGCTCTTCTCCGCCCGTCTCCAACCCCCACGCCTCCCTCTCGCGAAGGCAATCTCTCGTCCACGCCTCCAGATCTCGGAACCCATCTCCCACGCCGCCTCCTCTCGCACGCACGACCCCTCCACAACCGTCTCCGCGCTCAAGGAGTTCATCCTCTCTCGGTGGCCGCAAGGTAAGAAGCAGATTCCTATCGATTTGGTAACGTACATGTATGTGGTGTCCTGATCTGCTTGTTTGATTCGGTGACAAAAGATGTCCACGCCACCTATTTGCTTGTGCATTCTGTAAAGGGAGCTCTGCTAGCACTCTGAAAGCAGTTGCCTCTTCGTATTTATGTGAGATGAGCTCCTTTACATAAAGATGATAGCAGGGCCATATTCCAGTGGTATGCATTATGCCTAAGAATCTGTCCTATCATGTGATTCATTTATATTGTTAAATGAACACTCTAGGGCAAACAATCCAGTTTGAACTCTGAACATCGTAGTGCTCATGTATCAAATGCTTCGGTGAAACCATAAGGACAGATGTGATGTTCATGAATTCAACCATGGGTGCATTTCTGTTAATAACTTAACAGGCATAATTGATCTGAATGTTAGCATGCATTTAAGCATATCTATCAGCGAGGACCAAATTTGTCATGTGGGATGTGAAAGTTACTGATAGTATAAAGGATAGGCAACGGAAATCATTTGCAGAGCTATTATAGCAACCTTGTGTCTGGTTGATCATTTACCAAAATGGTTGTTCTTTTACAAATGGACATCTGTTTACATTGATTGTGACTCAAAGATTTGGTGACTAGAATGGCAAATCTAATAGCTTTTCTATTGTGACAGATTTGAAGATCTGGTAAGGAGATTTGAGAAGGCAGATAGACGAATTCCTTGGGACTCCCCACTTTTTGAATTGATTCCATCTAGAGGTAATCTAATATCTCTTGTTCTTCTATTTAACACATGTTGTTTGGTTCATGATTAGTAGTACTTGATGTATATTTTGTACTGTTGTTCGTGCTTTCTGATCAACCTCTAGTCCTCATGCTGGATATTGTGCATGGTTGATGTGTATGATGGCATATGGTTGTGTCTACACTTCTGAGCTATATATAAGGTTAATGTGTATGATGGCATATGGTTGTGTCTACACTTCTGAACTATATATAAGTAACTATAGGTTTGTATCTTCCATTGTGTATATTATATTTCTAGAGCTGAATAATTAGTTGTGTACTAGTTATTTGAATGTGGTGTACAGGAATATAATTTTTCATTAACATATAGTCATCTATTATTTGTTAGATGGTTTGTATCTTCCATTGTGTATATTATATTTCTAGAGTTGAATAATTAGTTGTGTACTAGTTATTTGAATGTGGTGTACAGGAATATAATTTTTCATTAACATATAGTCATCTATTATTTGTTAGATGGATATGCGAAGCCAACGAAGAAAGCTTATTATTGAAGCAGTTGCACTTCTTACGGTCATGCATGCATTTTTTGTTAATAGACTTAGATTGGCTAGATTAACTAGACCTGCAATCACCTATGGTCCTATGTGCAATAGAGACATTGAACACCAAGCCAATCTAAATCTAATTTTTAACTCTAGTGATATCGAGTGTGCCAATATGTTGCATGAGAAGAGCCCTTTTTCGCCTATGCAACCTATTTAGGGATAGGAATTTCTGCGTGATAGCATACACACATGTATAGAGGAGCAAGTTGCAATGTTCCCCATGTAGTTGGGCATAACCAAAGATTGAGTTATTCATCACACATTTAGGCGATCCATAGAAACAGTGAGTCGGTACTTCAAGGAAGTGTTATATGCTATTGGAGAGCTACGAGATGAGATGATTAGGCCCCCTCCAATGAGACACCGTAAAGATCGGCTTGAGTTCGGTGGTATCCCTATTTTAAGGTAATATATGCGGCATTTTGTTAGGTTTAGTTTGTGTTGTTTGCTTATATGGTTTGTAATAATCGCTTTGATTGATATAGGGTTGTGTGGGTGCTATTGGCGGTACTCGTAATGTGCAAGAGTTCCAAAGGCAAATGTTCTTTGCTTTTAGGGGTAGAAAGCCATATCCACCCAAAATGTGCTAGCCATTGTCGATTTTGATCTAAGGTTTACCTATGTACTAGCTGGTTGGGAGGGATCGGCTGCGATGCGACAATGCTTGCCGATGCATTAGAGCGAAATGATGGGTTACTGGGTTGCACGGTAATGTTTAACATAACTAGTAGGTGCGTTTGTTATTAAGACCTATTGAATGCAAATCAAACTAATTTATTTTGTTGAATTGATAGGAAATGGTACTTGGTAGATCTTTGGATATGCATGTCGACACAGGTTTTTGCCACCTTATCGGGCTACTAGGTACCATTTAAATGAGTCTGACGGAAGGCACTATCCTACTAATCCAAAAGAGTTGTTTAACTTAAGAAATTCAGGCCTTCGTGTCACGGTTGAGAGAGCTTTTGGGGCATTGAAGAATCGTTTTTGCATTGTAGACAACGAGGCCTTTTCACCCATACAATACCCAAGTGAAGTTAGTTTTGTCTTGTTGCATTTTACACAATTGGATTCTTCTACGGGCAAGATGAGATGGTTCGACAGAGGAAGATTGGGTGCCCAACAATGATATCGGTGTTGTCCAACATGACAATATTGAGGCTTCCTCTTACGAAGATAACTCTGCTTAGGCGGCCAAGAGGATGAGTGGGCTAACGCCATGTGGGCTAATAGAGGCAATTCTCATGTGTGATGAATTCTTGTAATAATTCTAGTTATGGGACTGCATTTTGGACAACTATTGTAATAATTATTGTAATATTTATTAGACTGCATTTTGGACAACTATTGTACTTATTATTGTAATATTTATTAGACTGCATTTTGGACAACTATTGTAATTTTGTGCTCCTCTAATATGGTTAAGTGTAGTGTAATCATGTTTTTGCTCTCTAATATGGTTAAGTGACGTTTTTTGTCCAATCATGTTGGTGCTTTTAATATGGTTAAGTATTGTCCAATCATGTTTTTGCTCTTTCTATTTATTTGGACTATGGTGAGGAGATTATTGATATTGGAGGTAGTCTTGGATGACAATGGGAAGTCTGGAAGGGTTCAAATGAGGTGGACCAATGTGAGCGTCTTCATTTGTCCTCTGTCGCTTGAGTGAGCTTATAAAAAGTGGAGTAAGAAGTGATAAAGGATTCAAGGAGGTTCACTACAAGAAAGTGGCGAAGGATCTCAAAGAGTTCACTAGAAATGATGTGAGTGGCACACAAGTGTACAATCACCTTCGTAAGTGGTGTCAAAAGTGGGTGAAGGTTACTAAGCTTAGAGATTTGAGTGGAGCACACTGGGATGAGGTTAATCACATGATAGTGTTGGAGGAGGAGCACTATATGGGTCACATTAAGGTATGTCATTGAGCCTTCTTACTGTTTCAATTTTCTAATTAATATTTATGCCTTGATATATAAAGCCTTCTTACTATTTCTTGTATTTGTAGGCACATCCTAAGGATGTTGAGTATCTGAATAAACCGATCGACAACTATGTAGCAATGATGGCTATATTGGGAGTGGTATGGCTACTGGGAAGTATGCTATGGGATCTAATGAGACACTTGGGGACCCAAGCGACTTCATCGACAATCCAAAGGACGAGCCTAGCAATGAAAGCCACGAGGTTTCTGTAGGATCGGATAGCGACAATCAGAGGGGGGGGGGGTTGAATGATTGAGCGGAAGATAAAATCAAAATTTTCTTGATTCACAAAACCCCCTAAATTAATTATGAAATATTGCTCTCGGATTCAACAAAAAAACAGATTAACAGATGTTCACTAAAACTGTAATTCCCGAAGATCCTACCGTCGGATTGATGTAAAATTTTAACTGAATAAACTAGATTCAAATCCAAAACTAACACAAAAAGAATCAATCCGATCGGAGCTACGGATATAAAGTTATTTTCTTCGCCATTTTGCTGAAACAGACACCAGATCAAAATTGACACACGTTCACTAAAATAATACTTTCCAAAGATCTAACCGTTGGATCGATGTGCAATTTTAACTGAAGATACTAGACTTAATTCCGAAAATAACACAAGAAAAATAAACTCGATCGGATGTATGGATCTTGAGATATTACCTTCGTAAGATGACGCTTTTGTAGTAGATTGAACTCCGGACGAAAATTGATCTTCAATGTTGAACCGATGGAAAAAGGTTGATCAAGGACGCCGGACCTTCTAGTCGTAATACACTCTATTCTTTCCAGCCACCAGAATCACCGACGCAAGAATTGCATGTATGCAACGATCAAGCTAGCACCACGGGAACTTATCTATTTGCGGTTCCTTATCACCAGGACAAGCACGCATGCATTTGAGCAAACAAGCCGCGTCCAAGGCCAAGCCGCCAACACTGAGCGCTAGAAGCAAAAAGCAACTCCAGCCGCTGAACTTTTCTTCACGCCATGCATCCGATTAATTGCGCAAGGACACGGATGCATACGCACCAACTTCACGCCGCGGGAGAAAGCAATCGGCAATGGAGAGCGGTATACACGGTGTCGTCTTGCGCCGCCGGAAATAGCGAGCGCCGAGAAGATAGCGCTAGAAGAAGTCGCTCCTTGGATGTCTTGCGCATGCAAAAATCAAGCGCCGGAAAGTCTCGTCGAGAGCAATCAAGCAACAAACAAAAACGACATTGCGAGAAAAACGATCGCCGACACGGAATGGCTGACCAAAATCGCATACAAGCATACATGCACGAAGTAACTTCTAGTCGCATACGGCCGCAAAGAACAATAGTCGCATAGGAAAAGCTAAGCCAGTATACAAAAACCTCAATTTCATTAATTAGGTTTCGGGGTTTTATACAACTCAAAACCCTAAGACATGTATGCATATCCACTTGGCCCAATAACACATGGCCCAATATATGCATACAACCCAAAATTCACACATGCAGCAGCGTCGGCCCGCTGCCGCACTCACGTGACTAACCGGCCTAACCGTGTGCACCGTTCTCTGGGCGAGCGTCCGCATGACATCCTCGACCACGGGACCTCGATTCCTCCACGAACCTAGTCCGAACCTCGGTTCCTCCATGAACCTAGTTCGGTCCGTCATCGACCACGTTAAGCCCTCGAGCAACACACTGCACGAATAAACAAACAACGCATCTGAGCACAAGTCCACGACTTGACTCAAAGTCAATCCATGCAACCACTCACATGAGTGCATTGCATCAAACAAAATCATTAATCAATCATAATTATGCTCAATGGTTAGGTGCTCACGCCCTAGGCGGTAGCACTAGGAAAAGCAACCAACACTCAAATTGCTTCAATTTGAAGATCCAATTCAAATCAAACTCAATTTCAAATCAATTCAATCTCAAATCTTGTCAATTACTCATCACACACAAGGATAGACCTCCACATGGTCTTTCAATCTCCCCTTGATGAGTATATTGACAAACACATAAAAAAAGGCATAAGTATTGAATAAAGAGAAGAAAGCAATTTGAATGCAAAGCCACACTTGATCAAAGAAATAGAAATGAAGAACATGACCAAATTGGCAACTTATGATCTATGAACGATAGCAAAGATTAACAAAGATCATAAGAAAGAAGAATCAAGTGCAAAATGATGTCCGTTCTACAATTTCTCCCCCTTTTGGCAATATAGGCATCAAGGTGACATTTTCTTTTCTCCCCCTTTTTTTTGTTGTTTTTATGCAAGTAATGCAGCCTAAGGGAGCTTTGAAGATTATCCATGTGATCAACAAGACAAGTTATGACACCAAGCTAAGTTATGGCAAAAAATAGACTAAGCTAAGGCATGTCCAAGTGCAAATAATCATTTTGCTAGCAAGATTTAATTAAAACCATGTCATTTTTAGCATGATTGAACATGAGCAACACTTGTCATTAGTTTCAAAACTAGAAGCAAAGCCATTCAAAGGATCAAACGGAAAACCTAGAGTTCAACCTACTCAACACTTTGGAGAATCTAGAAGTGCACACAAGGTCCTTCGAGCCTTTTTTTTCCATTGTATGCAAATTTTTCTTTGAATCTTTGAAAGACAAAGCGGGGTGCAAATGTTTGACATTATTTGCATTCTTTACCCACATATGTTTTTTGTTTTTTTTTCATTTTTAAAGCAATTGACTCAAGCCATAATCGATCATCTCAAGAGGGACTCTTAAGAGAATGATCTTGGTCATACACAACACATTCCAAGTTCATCTCAAGTGCAATAAGAAGTCGTCTTGTGCATGTGAGGTGTTGAGTCTAATGCGCATAAAAAAAAGTCAATTTTGCTTCACTTTCATTTTAGCATTTTCATGTTAAGCTAGTGAAGGACTCAAGTATGGATCAAACAAGATTCACCCAAGTTGCTATAGGGACTCTAAAGAATTCCAGAATTTCACAAATCATGGCAAATACACCTAGAGAAGAAACTTAGCAAGTAAACGCAACATGTTTTATCAAGTTTTTTCTTTTAGCAGCATTTTCAATTTTTGTAAGCTTAGCAAGATAAATGAACTTGGACATATCTAAGCAAGTAATTCTCTTCATAATATAGCATGGTGTATAAAATGAAACATGGATCATGTGCATAATAGACAAAGCTCATAAAATGAAAAATCAAGTCTATATGCAATGCATGAGCAGGTTTTAAACTCCCCTCAACATGTGATTTCATTTTAAGCACAAATCTGGTTCAAATTGAGTTATTAGCAAGATTAAGCTCAAGAAAGATCGAAAAGAACTCAATTAAAGCCGAAAACACGAGAATGGAGGAAGAAATCAAGAAAGCTACTGACTGGGTAGCTATAGAGCATAGAAAAGATGGTAGAGAACACTCTGACTCAAACTCGCTCTCATCTTCCCCAATAGACGACAAAGAAAGCTAGCTCTCAAACTCCGGCCAGAGGAGCAAACCACAGACCTGTCTACCCAGGGGCCCAACACTGCTAGACCTACAAGGCTGTGAGTGAGCTCAACAGAGAAGAAGAAGAGAATAGCATCCTAAAGCATAAGATGAGAGGTCCATGCCGAGGCATGCAGAAGTCTAGGTGAAGTGAACTCATAACTCTAAGGAATAAAACCCATAAGCACCCAGAGTAATACAAAAAAAAAAGCTGAAATAAAATATAATACATAATATCTGAGATCGGCTCCCCTCACGAGAAGTAGTAAGGCACACAACTCCAAGCTCACTCCTCAAGGCAACAAACCTAGAGCTATCCAAAGGCTTGGTAAAGATATCGGCCAAGCGGTGGTCACTCTCCTGGCCCGAAGCACTATGTCTCATTTCTCCACATGGTCTCTAAGGAAGTGATATCTAATATCAATGTGACCAAGTCTCCTATGCGGAAGGAGATCACGGGACTCGAAGCAATCAAACACCGAAGAGAGTCTCCGGAAGAAAGCGAAAAAAAACGTACGAAGACCCTCCCAAATCTAGAAATCCATAAACTAACTCTCGATGAATTGAGGATTCTACAAGCATTGCTCTTAAAGCTTACCTCGAAGAGTCATCGATAAGGCGAAAGCGGAAAGCAAATTATATTGCGGCTTACTCACTAAGGCAACGTCCTTAAGAATAAAATTTTCATTAATGCGACGGTACCTTTAGCAATGACTCTACGAAGAAGCATCCCCAAAAGTGATCAACTCATCACAGGGGCTCGGACTAGGAAGAGAACCAACGAGAGTCTCGATCATATGGCGAGAACAACCGGAGTCAACAATCCAAACATCTCCTTCCCCATCCGAAGCGAACTGATCAAATCAAAGAGAGAGAAGACGATCTTGGGATAAAGTGAGGACACAGGAACCCAATCTTGAATCACACGGCGTCTCAAAGTACCGACCACAGAGGAAGAAAGATGGACTCTAGTGTCTCTCGACGCTCGACTCTCACAAGATCGGAAGAATCAACTCTAGTAGAAGATGTAGGAGTACATCCTTTGGTTTGGCCCGCCGTGGTGCAAAGGCGGACCATCCCAGAGCTGCCCAAATCTCCTACGAAAACACCTCACGCCGCGATATCTACCTCGATGGGAAAAAGCGAGGAATATCATGAGGACGGCGGAAAAATGACCACGAGCAACTCCGGGACTAAAACTCGTGAGCAACATGAAAACCGAGTCTGGGCGCTTCCCAAAAACAGTGACTCTCGACTGTCTAGTAGCGGTGTCGCCTTATGGCGCTTCAGTGCAGGGATGACCTGAATACCCTAAGAGCATCAACATGCTCACGCCGAGTGATCTTGGCGCGCTAAGCGTAAATCTACTAGGTGACCATCCTTCTTCGGAAGGTGCATGTGTACTTTGCCTTGTTAGAGCGAAGCAACAAGAAGCATCATACGTCGGAAGTCCGTGGACCACACCGGAGACCTAAACACGGTGGTGCTCAACACAGGAGCAACCACTATCTCTCCACTCTTGGAACTACGCACAATGGTAGGAGGATGAGTCCTAGCGTGCTCCAAGTAATCAAATCCTAGACCTTGATTGAATCTGCTAATCTTGGACTGGTCTAGAATGAGATTGAGCTTCTTCTTGCCTCCAACAAATTTCTCAAGAGTGCTCATAAGATACTGACACTCTCGGAAAAGTGAAGCGCAAGAAGAACAAGGGTGAGAGGAAGAAGAAGAACCAGAAAGAGAAGAAGAGATACCAGCACGTCTATTTTTCTCCCTTAGCATGGCTGCCTCAAGCTTGAGGGACTCACAAGAAAGCATACGATGCTTCTCTAATGCTATGGACTTGTTCTTCTAATTTCTTCCTAAACTCTGCGTGGACCTTATCCACGTCATCATTAACCCCAACACACAGCAAGCAACCAGTTTGTGATTTAACTAGTAAATCCTTAGCAAGTTGATCACACTTGACATTCAAAGCATCATTGTCAAGTTTTAGTTGCTTCTGACCCTCACATGAGTTGATTGGGTCCTTAGAAGCATGCAATTCAAGTTCATCATTTCTAGCGAAATCTTCCTAAGGTGACAACCCATGGCATCAATTTCAGCAAGTAGCTTAGGGCAATTATTACAGAATCATTTGTGTGAGCATCGAAAAACTAGCATCGGCGGGAATATCAATAACAACAGGACTATCATTCTTTGACTTGATTCTCAAGATCAACAAGCACACTATCATGCAAAGTCCTTAGGTTCTCCGCTCCACAAGCAAAGCATCACGAGTGTACAATTGTCGAGTCTCGGGAGGAACATGATTTAAGTGAAGCTAACTCCGAGACAAACGGTCTACCTCCTTCTCTAACTTTCGAGAACACCTCGACCTAGCCTTAGCATGAAACTTGCCTAATTCTGAAGGCATCATTTAACTCGTCGTAGGTGGGTACCTCATCCGTGTCATTTGTCTGACTCGGAGTCGCTCACTTCAATGGCGCTTTGCCATGAAGCACATCTTGGGAAAGAAATCGCCGCCTTTCTTCTCTTGCGGATCATCCTCGCCTTCCGTCGCTCCATGTCTCCGTGTCGGAGAGGTTGATGTCGTCGAGGCGGCGAGGAGCGGTGGAAGAGCTTCTTGTTCTTGGAGAAGTTGCGGTACTTCTTCTCGTCTTGCCGTTCACTGGCTGGAGGCTTCTTGTTGCGGTTCTTGTCGATGTAGTCGTTCTTGCCCAAACCACGACATCGTTCTTGCCCTTCTCGGCTTAGGCGATTCGCTCGAATGTGGTTGGGGCCACCACACTCAAGCGGTGATCATGCCACCTCTCTTCCTCTCTCTCACTCTCTTGTAAATATTTGAAAATTTTGACGACAAGAGCAAGCTCATTTTCGGAAATTGTTCGAAATTTCATAAACTACGTCGCAAAGAGCGGAGAGAAAAACCGAAAACAAAGTCAAGAGAAAATCCGAAGAGGACCCAATGGGATCGGTGACCAAAGCCATCGATTGAGATTTCGTCTTCAGAGGCGACATCAATCTCATGAGTCTTGAGGCGGAATAAAGCCGTCAAGAGTCGAGTCGACAAATCGATGGTGTCCTTGATGGTGGTCACCTTCATCTCCCAAACCCGAAGGTCGAGTCGCGTCAAGAAATGCCGAGCATTGTCCGAGTCGAGTATATACAACCCATTTTCGGAGGTTGCTCAAAATCTTGGTAAATCGACCAAAGCACTCATCGAGACTCTCACCGGTAGCGTTGTTCAAATTTGTTGTACTCGCGGCTGAATCTATCTGCCTCACGGTCTTGATTTGAGTAGTGCCCTCATGGTAAGCATCGAGGGTTACCCAAATCTCGTGGGCGGAGCGAATGTGAAAATCGATCATACTCACTGCTTGGTGAGTCCTGTATGAGAATGTTCCTCGCCTTAGCATTTGCCTCAACGTCGGCCATATTCTTGCCGTGGCGTTCTCATCCGAGAACCTCATATGGGAGCTTCACCTTCGCCATATCAGGAAGCCTCGCGGTGATGTATGACTCCATCGGGATTTCAAAAGGAAAATCAACACCACAAAAAATTGGAGGCTTGGTGGAATACTTGTGCATCGCCATGGCTCTCGAGACCGTCAAGATCTATAGAAGAGCAAAACCGGCTCGATACCAATTGTAGGATCGGATAGCGACAATCGAGAGGGGGTGAATGATTGAGCGGAAGATAAAATCAAAATTTTCTTGATTCACAAAACCCCTAAATTAATTATGAAATATTGCTCTCGGATTCAACAAAAAACAGATTAACAGATGTTCACTAAAACTGTAATTCCTGAAGATTCTACCGTTGGATTGATGTAAAATTTTAACTGAATAAACTAGATTCAAATCCAAAACTAACACAAAAAGAATCAATCCGATCGGAGCTACGGATCTAAAGTTATTTTCTTCGCCATTTTGCTGAAACAGACACCAGATCAAAATTGACACACGTTCACTAAAATAATACTTTCCAAAGATCTAACCGTTGGATCGATGTGCAATTTTAACTGAAGATACTAGACTTAATTCCGAAAATAACACAAGAAAAATAAACTCGATCGGATGTATGGATCTTGAGATATTACCTTCGTAAGATGACGCTTTTGTAGTAGATTGAACTCCGGACGAAAATTGATCTTCAATGTTGAACCGATGGAAAAAGGTTGATCAAGGACGCCGGACCTTCTAGTCGTAATACACTCTATTCTTTCCAGCCACCAGAATCACCGGCGCAAAGAATTGCATGTATGCAACGATCAAGCTAGCACACGAGGAACTTATCTATTTGCGGTTCCTTATCACCAAGGACAAGCACGCATGCATTTGAGCAAACAAAGACGTCCGGTAAGCCGCCGGCCAACACAGACGCTAGAAGCAAAAAGCAACTCAGCCGCTGAACTTTTCTTCACGCCATGCATCCGATTAATTACGCAAGGACACGGATGCATACCTGCACCAACTTCACGCCGCACGGAGAAAGCAATCGGCAATGGAAGCGGCATACAATTGTCGTCTTGCGCCGCCGCCGAAATAGCGAGCGCCGGAAGAAGCGGTAGCTAGAAGAAGTCGCTCCTTGGATGTCTTGCGCATGCAAAATCAAGCGCCGGAAAGTCTCGTCGAGAGCAATCAAGCAACAAACAAAAGCGACATTGCGGAAGAACGATCATGACGCCACGGGATAGCGACCAAAATCGCCACAAGCATACATGCACGAGAAGTAACTTCTAGTCGCACAGCCGCCGCAAAGAACAATAGTCGCATAGGAAAAACGGCTAAGCCAGCCGCCACAAAAGCCTCAATTTCATTAATTAGGTTTCCAGGGTTTTTATACAACTCAAAACCCTAAGACATGTATGCATATCCACTTGGCCCAATAACACATGGCCCAATATATGCATACAACCCAAAATCACACATGCAGCGTCGGCCCGCTGCCGCTGCTCACGTGACTAACCACCCTTCGTGTGCACCGTTCTCTAGCCGAGCGTCCGCATGACATCCTCGACCACGGGACCTCGATTCCTCCACGAACCTAGTCCCTAACCTCGGTTCCTCCATGAACCTAGTTCGGTCCGTCATCGACCACGTTAAGCCCTCGAGCAACACACGCACGCGAATAAACAAACAACGCATCTGAGCACAAGTCCACGACTTGACTCAAAGTCAATCCATGCAACCACTCACATGAGTGCATTGCATCAAACAAAATCATTAATCAATCATAATTATGCTCAATGGTTAGGTGCTCGCTTTAGGCCGGTAGCACTAGGAAAAGCAACCAACACTCAAATTGCTTCAATTTGAAGATCCAATTCAAATCAAACTCAATTTCAAATCAATTCAATCTCAAATCTTGTCAATTACTCATCACACACAAGGATAGACCTCCACATGGTCTTTCAGTTTCAAACAAGACCAATCCACAAACTAAAGATTTAGGTAGTGCGTCCAAAAGTGTTAAGAAAAGAAAGAGATTTATGTCGATGAGAAACCCTTACATTGTCCAGGCATGACCGAGGCGATGAATAATGTCATGTTGCCATTAGAGACCGCCGTGCATGAGGTGCATCTGACTTGTATGGGGCATCATGAACATAGTGGTTTAAATGGAGGATGTCTTGTTTCTTTGCTTTCTCTTATTTGGTGGATAACGAGTATGAGTCTTTGCATTTGTGACTATGAATGAGAACCATCGTGCTATGTAGCTACGGTCATTTTGTGCGAAGAATAACCTCTGAAAAGGCTGTGATGTGGCTATGGAAATTTACATTTGCCTTCTAGATGGTCTGAACCAAGTCTGAATCACTGTGATGTTCATTTGAACTTTTATATCATTTTGGATGTTGCTATGAACTTTTATTCGTTTGGATGGACTTGGAATGTAGTACATGACTAAACATGTGTTGTGGATGGCTATGAACTATTATATTATTTTGGATGAACTTTTATATCATTTCGGATGGCTCAAATATACTGATGATTACTGTTATTTATCTATGCTTGATGAGTTCAATGCACTGATGTGCGAAGCTTGACTAAACATGTGTTGTGGATGCTTGCTGTTATTTACTGATGGCTTAAATTTACTGTGATGTGCGAATTTATAAACTGTCGAGAGATGTTGAATTTATAAACAAGACAAGCCTCATGTTTGTCAAATGTTCAAAAAACAAACTGGTTGCAGAGGAATAGTGCTGCAACCAGTTAACGGGCTCCTAGCTAGTGCTGCAAGCAAACAAAGGAAACAAAGGAAAAACATGAGGAAAAACAAAGGAAAAACCACATTGTGAGTCCAAGATAGATCAGATCACCTGTCAATTTGCCTAACTAACGGCCATATGAAACTGCAGAAAATCTATCAATATGATGTGGTCCAAGAACAACGAAACTAGAGCCCATCTGGTCTTACATGCACTTGTTTTTTTTAATCCATCCCCTAATTCCCTTCTTAGCCTGCACCACATCATGCAATCAACCAAACAGCATCTCTTCTCAGCCTGCACCACATCATGCAATCAACCAAATAGCATCTCTTCTCAGCCTGCACCAGCTCATGCAATCAACCAAACACCATCTCCTTGCATCCACTCAGCTTGGATCCCACCAGCCTGGCTCCACTCATACAGCCTGGCTGAGTTGAGAAGGCAACCAAACAACACATAAGTGAATTGGTCTAACTAGCTTCCTTTTCTCTCCCAGGTTGTTATTTTTGTGTGAGTCAGCCTTAAGTAGGCGTAATTTAAACAGCTACTTTGTTGGCCCTCAGAACTTCTAATTTATGTATAGATTGTCCTAAGCTGAGCAAACAAAGTAGCGCATCTGGTGTAGTGGTATCATAGTACCCTCCCACGGTACTGACCGGGGTTCGATTCCCCGGATGCGCACGATACTTTTTTTTCCCTCAATTTTTTTTCTATAGTACAATTCACTGCCGATATTTTTCCATTCTTCATTTTTTTTTCCCAAAGTTAAGGAAGCATAGGATTTCCCTTGATAGCTTACAATCTCAGTTTTTTCAAAACTTATAATCCCACGTTTATACATTTATAGGAGTATTGATTTCAATTCAAAGTTTCTTCCTTCTAACAGTCATCGTAGCATTTCGCCCAGCCATGAATTCATGAGCCTTTTCCGCACGTAGTGTCTCACCATTTTGGTGTTTGGGCCGTATTGAGAACAAAAAATGGTCTCCATAACCGTTGCAAAAAGTCTGCAAGAAGAAAGGCTGACGAACTTGGTTCCTCGTCTGATCGAACGTTCAGTGATTAAATATGGTTCAGAGATTCGTCGGATGGTATGGCAAATAATGCGCACAGCTCCAAGCATGAGAAAATAAAGGCTGTTATTAAAAAATGAGAGAGAAGATAATAAAAAAGCTAGGATACTTTTCAGACTTTTTTTTTGAGATACCCAGCTTTGTACAAGGATCAGAAAGTGAAAGAAAAAAAGAACTCAAATCACTCGTTCATTTGCTCTTGCGAAGCTCATGAGGGTAAAAAAAAATTGTGGTCAAATTATTGTCTCTGCAGCTCACATGGTAGATTCAGCCTATGTAGTGCACCCCTTTTGGATTTGCTTTTTCAGTTGTCTTTGCAGAAAAGAATGGATGGTGAGTCGCCGGAATATGCTTTGCACAGCTCTTGCCATTGGGTTGGAACTTTTCAATGCATCGTTATCATTGTAACAATAAGCAAAGCATCACAGAATGACAGAACTCTTCTATTTGCAATAGCAGCAGCATGTCAGCATCAACTAGGATTCTGCTGCAAGTAGAATGTTAATTCGTCACTTTTCTAACCTCATGTATAGCCTTTCCTGTAAATTTGGCCCATTTCCTAACACAATTGCAAAAATAGGGTGGTAGCGCCTTTCGCATTAGGGGAGTATGAATGTGATATGTGTCACCTTCCGGCGCTTATGCGATCAAGGATGAGGCTTTTTATAATTGCATTCAGAAGGGGGCTAAATTTGAAAACACACACACAGAGGGCTAGAAAAGTGATGAGCTGATGTGCAAGCAATCCTTAACTTCAGCACATCAGCTTGGTGTTCCAGAGCTTCCAGATGCAGGCTTGTAGCAATCAGATGCCTTGAGTACCATGTTCCAATATGGAAAAGGTGATCCTACACTACCTACTGGGGAAGAAAGGACTATAAATTATGTTCAGACCAATACTGCAAGAAATGCAATAAGCATGGCACCAAATTTCAGTGGAAGTTCAAACTTTATTGGTGTTGTAAAACAGGAACAACGAAATTCTAGATTGAAAACGCATACATAAGTTGAAGTAGTGAAAGGAGGCCAGGCTGAATTCTGAAGCCTGAGACAGTCATTCAGAAATGAGAAAAGCATCTAGTAATTATTTACAGTCAGAAAACTGATGTGCAGGAGGGAATCATTCTTTTCAATTTTTGGTGCCACAAATTTTATTGGAGTTTGCATCCAAAGAATTCGTCTGTAAGTCCATCCTAGAGCGCCTCTCATTAGCCCCATGAACATTCAGTTCAGGAAGCACGCATGGCGGTTTCTTTGCGCTCGAGTCCTAGTACAGACATGCTAATCTGCCTGTAATCAGGTTGCTAAAGCTAAAAAAATGAGTGTACATGAGAGAAGCGTAGCCGAGTACTGTACAATCCGCCCCCTTGCTCGAGCTCTCTGCAAAAACAGAATCACAAACGAGATCAAATCAGCTCGATTAACCATGGCGATCGCGAAAACATCGTCGCCAAGACGTACATCGAAACAACAGAAATGTTTCACGACAAAGACGCATGAGAGGAAGCAAAACTTGAATGGCATTACGAGCGATGGCGACGCAGACGACGGCACGAGGCCTTTGAAGCCAAGATCAATGGAGACGCTGCCGTCGGGCTTGAACAAGCCGTAATGGCGCTCGGTGGTCGGGCCGGGCTTGAGGTCCTCGTTGAAGAGCGCGAAGATGTAGGCCTTGACCACCCTCTTGGGCCTGTAGGGCGTCCCCTTCCTGAGGAAGAGCCTCTTCCTGAGGTTGACATTGTACGTCCTGGCGTTCTGCATGTTGGCGCCGGCCTCGGTGGGGTCTCCAGCGGACGCCCAGCCGGTCTCAGCCACGCGCACCTCCATGTTGCTGTAGCCGGCGGCGTCGAGGGCAAAGTAGGCGGCGTCGACCTGGGCCTCGAACATGCTTTCGTAGTGGAGGTTGGTCTTCGAGTCCAAGATGCCGGAGTTTTGCTTGAAGAGCGCGTAGTTGATGTCGATGTGCTCCGGGTCGCTCATGTACGCGAGGAACGGGTAGGCGTTGACGTAGAAGGGCGCGCCGGTCTTGGAGAAGAAGTCGAGGAGCGGCTTGAGGTAGACGATGAGGTCCTCGCGGAAGACGCAGGCGGAGGGCGGGTAGGAGTTGGCGAAGACGGCCTCGGAGTGGGGGGTGGTGAGCTCGATCTTGTCGGCGAGGCGGAGCGCGGTGAGCCCGTCGTGGACGTTGACGACGGCGCCGAGGAGGGCCTCGGAGAGGCCGACATCCTGGCCACCGAGCACCTCGTTGCCGACGGTGATGCCGACGATTCGGACGGACGGGTAGTAGGGCTGAATGTTCTCGTTGAGCCAGTCCATGGCCTTGCTCGGGTTGGCCGCCATGTCCTTGAGGTTCCCGTTGGGGATGGCGACCACGAGATTCAGCCCCGACCCGCGGAACGCGTCCAGGACGGAGTGGTCGGCGTCGTAGATCTTGACGTTCCTGATCCGCGCCATCTTCAGCAGCTTCACCACCTCCTCCGGCGCCGGCAGGTTGTCCGCGATCCTCCCGTAGTTCACCCCGTACGTCCCCACGAACGAGTGCATAGCTGCAGAAAGTTGCGATCATATCAAGCTCATCAAGGGTGCTTCGATCAAAGAATCAAGAAACCTAGATTGCTTCATGGAGCGAGTTGAAAAGAGAGAGAAGATTAGTTTGTGCGTACCGTGGCAGGGGAAGGTGAGGAGGCAGCAACAGAGGAGCAGGAGGAGCCGGCCATGGCCGGACCGCCACCGCGGCGGCCGCATCACGGCCATCTTCCGGCGCTCCGAGGTATCAAGAATTCGCAGGAGAGGGAAGAGGAGGAGGGTGCGGCTGCGGTCAGGGCGAGCATTAGAGGAGAGCCGCGGCGCCACTTTGCTTGAGGTGCTGGGCATGGCGGCACGGCGAGAAGTGCCATAGAGAGAGCGAGGCGGCTCCGAGGGCTGGGTATCCGCGGTTACTTATCCCTCGCGCGCACGCGCACGCATGGCGGTGGTCTGATGCGGCGGCGACCTCCTCGATCGGTCGCGTTGCTTGCATCGAAGGAGCAAGCCAAGGATCAATGTTGCCGAGAACGGAATGGTAATGGCAGAGCAAGGATGGAATCCGGTCTCTTGCGTTGCTTTCGCGCGCGACGTACGTACTCGATCTTGTGCTTGTCTGCACGCGCGCTCTGCCTCCGTTCGACACCGCAACAACATTATTCTTTGGTCTTGTTGCTCTGAAGGCTTCAGACGGGACACCTCGCTCTCTCTGCCGTGGTTCCGAAAACAGCACGTACGATCATTGACGGTGCTTTAAATTGTTAGCTATAGCTTTTCTTGGATCTTAAACATGAAGGTATGGGTTAATATTTTGCTATATTAATTACAAGCGTTATAGCTAATAATGTCTCCGCTATTTGATATAGCTTTAGCTAGTGATAGCTTTGTTATCTTATATAGGTACTCACAAGTCAAAATATTAGATCTATTTTAAAATCCAACGTTACTAAAAGGTACAAATGCATCTCTTATAAGCCTAAAGTATGAAAAACCTAGTTGAAGGTCCATATCACTCTTTTTCAATAGTCTAATATTCATATTACTCAATGATTAAGTATTTATTGTTAAGAACATTATGATGGTACTCTATCCGGTCACAAATAATTATCGTTTTGGACATAAGCACGGTCTCCAAAATACAGTTTTGACCACTAATTTCTATTGTAATATATTTATAAAATCTGATAAAATTATAATATTATGAAAAGATTTTTCAAGGCAAATCTACATATATGATTTTCATGTATCCAATTTCAATACTTCAAAAGATATTTTTAGACAAAGTTTCAAAAATTTGATTGTACTTATGTCTAAAATGACAACTATTTGTAACATGAGGGAGTATCATTTATGGTCTTTTGGGCATATATTAGTATGTTGTTAATTCCGAATTTGACTCATATTTTTATTATAAAAATACTAGTACCTTCTAAAGTACTATGTTTGTTTGATTTGTTTGGAGATGATATATATATATATATATATATATATATATATATATATAATAATATATATATATATATATATATATATATATATATAAAATTAATGCTAAAAACACGATAAATGATAGCTTCTGCGATAGCTACTATAGTTTTTTTTTGACCTTACTGCGAAGCGCAAAAATCATGATTTAAAACCTTAATCATTGGTGCATGTAGTAGAACAAGAAGTGAACAGTGGTTAGCTCTTCTAGTTCTAGATTAATTATATGCCTTGTATAACAAGATTGTTAGAGATAGAATATAGAATTAGTAAGGATTTCCACCCGATATAGTTTTTTTATATCTATAATAGATTGACTTGATTTCTAAATCATTATATGCTCCATATATATGCCACTGAGGCTCAAGTAATACATCGAATTATTTCAGTTGTTCTATACTCCTATATGATATTTTTTGAGAGAGAATCAGCCGGGGAGACCCCAGATGAGAACCTTTATTAAGCAAACCAAAAGACAGACAAGGCTGGTGAGCGACCAGCCAAACAAAGAGAAAGAAAAAAAAAGAAAGAGGAGAAGAGGAAGAAGAACAGTGGGGGGAGCGGGGATTAAGAGAGTCTAAAACCCCAAGCTAATAGAGAATCTCTAAGGTCAGCAGCGACCCTAAAAGATTGCAAACGAATTTCAGCAAGAAACCAACACTTCCAACAGGAAAAACTATCAGGCAAGGACCTAAAAATTCTGTCGTTGCGAATCTGCCTCCAGATGCCCCAGCAAGCAATCATGAAGACCTCCATGAAGAAAGGTGATTGTTCAGCAAGGCGAGCACCATCAATTCTTTGGAAGATGGAGCCGTTAGGAATCCAGTGAATTTGCAGAGCATTCCAGCAATTAGTGGCAAAGGTGCATTGGAAGAAGAGATGATCTCTGGATTCTTCAACCGGATGATTGCAGAGCGCACAATTATAGTTGAACTGAGGCAACGGGCAATTCTTCCTTCTGAGAAGACTTCTAGTATTGAGGCGATCCCAGCAAAGAAGCCAGCTAAAAATTTTGATTTTGGTGGAGCATTTGGCCTTCCAAATGGAGACAATCGGCCTAGGAACAGAGAGATGGGTGAAGACCATTTTGTAGAACTTGGCCGGGAAAAAAATACTTCGAGTTCCAGATATAATCCCACACATCAGGGGTGTCAGCCTGAATAGTGACGTCGTGGATCAAGGAATGAAGCTCGTGAAGGTCTTGAAAAGTTTGATCCGACAGCGGCAAGTGAAAATTAATTGAAACAGCCGGGTTGTGCATGAAGGTAGCCACATTGGAATGGCGATTTATGGCATAGGAGGAAAGATGAGGGAAGCTGGAGCTGATATGTAAATTATTCTACACATCATCCCAAAAAAGCGCAGTGTCACCACGACCTACACGGCATTGAGCGATCCCTCTAAATTGATCTAGGAGATTGAGCATATCTTTCCACCAGAAGGATCCTCAGCTAATAGACGCAGCCTGAGGAAGAACCGACTGGTAGTGAGCAGACCACACAAGGTGAACCCAAGGAATATCTTTCTTATTAAAGAAGCTGTGCAAAAATTTAAGGAGAAGGGCACTGTTATGCGTTCTCAGGTTAATAACACCCAGACCACCCTTATTTTTGGGCCTGCAGACCCTGTTCCATTTAACCAAAGATTTGCTCGAACCATTGATATCATTTTTCCTCTACAAACAGATCCTCCTGACCTGGTCAATCCTATTGATAACCGCCACCGGGAGTCTGATGGAGGACATAGAATAGATAGCCATGGATGAAACAACTGAGTTGATCAGCTGCAGCCTGCCACTATAGGAAAGGAGGGAAGAGAAGGAGCTAATTCTTCGAGAAATCCTATTGACCAGGTGTTCAAAATCTTTAATGCGCGGCCTGGAAGAACCCATGGGGAGGCCAAGATAAGAGAAAGGGAATGACTGAACCTTACAGCCAAAGAGAGCAGCCTGAGCTGGTTTACATCTGAGCCTGTTTCTATCTGCCAACCAAATTCCGCTGCGTGCCGCCCTTGAAAGAGACGATATAATCTCCTAGGGGCTATGTATTGTATAAAGATAGCCTCCCTTCTTTCTCTCCCATCAAATGGATATCAGTTTCTTTTTCACCTATCGATAGACGTACCGATTCTTTCCTCCGATCAATAGATTGAATGTCCTTTTTTAGCTTTTTCTCCACTGCCGACTAATGTTTGCCACCGTGAATGACCGCTGCTTGTTGTCTCTCCGTGTACTTTGCCGACGCCCGCCACACCAGGTCCATCTTCTGCCTTCGTCCTTGCTGAGTTACGGTCGTCTCCGGGTGACCTGGTCTTGTCTCGCCGACCATGCACAAGCACGCAAATCTAGCTATCGTTGCTATGCATTCATGTTTCCTACTGTTTGTTAATCATCTTCTGCTACGTCTAACAGATTTGATTTTCTTCGTTTTTCTTCGTTTTACGTCTAAAAGATAAACAGTAAAATGAATAGTGCTAAACAGTGAAAAATTACTATTTATGTTAAATTTGTCTTTTTCATATCTTTCAAATGTGATTGAGTTTCATCTTCAAATTTTGCATAATTGTAGAGGCTCACCTCCTCTACATGTGGTAGTTTTTGAGAATTTTTCAAAACTTTTATAGGTGGTTTTCACGAAGTTTTCATCGTAAAGGTGGTTTGCACCAAATATACCCCCTATATATATATATATATATATATATATATATATATATATATATATATATATATATATATATATATATATGCTCAAGCAATATATCCATGTATTCCGTCTATCCTATCCTCCTACATTTAGGTAGGGAGTATACCTAGTGAGAAAGGAGAGAGTGAAATAGAAATAGAATGCTGTTGAGGATGAAAGCAGAAACAAGTTGATCAGGAGAATGTCTGAAACCGCCATGGCGACTGAACTGAACAACAGGGTAGAACCAACCAATCCACGAACAGATGCACTATAGCTACTAACTAATTGTGCAATGCGCACCTAAATAGGATAGCTTGTTTGGAGCTAACACGTGTTTTTCTTCTTTCCGATTCTTAATTTCTATTATAGGCAATTGGAGCATAGGCTTTGCACTCTTCAATGTAACTAGTGCTAGATAGTTACATCTCATCTTTCTTTCTTCTCCCTCCAGTCATAAATAGTCATCGTTTTAAACATTGATATGGTCACTAAAACTCAACTTTAACATCTAATTTTTATTGTAATATATTTAATAAATCTAATAAAATTATAATATTATGAAAGTATGTTTTGAGACGAATCTAAACGTATGATTTTCATACATCCAATCTAAATATTTGAAAGATACCGATAGCTAATGTTTCAAAATTTTGTCTTTATGCATCCCAAATTGATAAGTTTTTGTGAACCAGTGGGAGTATTTTGTTTAGTGTTTAAATAGCTTTAGCCTTTACGGTTCGAAGGTTTCTCTAAGGAGTGTTCTAAGAATTGCCTCTCTTTTCTTTTGGCACAGAACTGATCAGGTATTGCGCCATGTCTTTCGAGGAGACCAATTATAGTTGTAGTTTGCTATGCTACAAAGGTTTTATATGATCAGACGAATACAACTTTGTGCGTAGGCACAAACAATGTGTGGTCTAAGTTTTGTTCATGAAAAAGCGATGAGACAGGTATCTAGATTACTTTAAAGAAAAGATTCCATATTTCAAGGAAAACGTTTTGATAACGGGACGGTCCAAAAGGCCTCGAGTGAGCTATGGTGTGAGAGATGGATCACAATGCCATTGCTTGATAACTTTGTTATAACTAAATTTATGTAAAATAAAATGTGGTATATCATAAAGAGTATGATCAATAAATTACCACCTGCAAGTTCAGTACAGTTAGACAAGAATTTGAATGTATAACATGGTCTATAGGACTAAAAAATCATAACAGAATATAATTGTGGCTACAAACCAAACAGCTACCTAATAAACCGTGACACCACTAAAATTAGGCGTGACAACCTTAGGCTTCAAATCGAATATCAGCATACTGAAAGGCGAAGAAATCGGCCGCTCGCCAGCCGTGCCACGTCTTGCTTCTCTGCGTGTAGCCCCTCTCGGTTCTCGTTGTTTTCCTTCGGGTTCACCATGTGCATGCGCGCTGCCTGCCCCGTTCCATCTGCTTGCCTTCTTCTTTTCCTTGATGCCGTCGACGGCGTGCCGTCCGTCCGTACCGCCTCGGCTGCGCCACCTGCCTGCCTCCTTCTCTTCCTTCACGCCGTCGCTAGCGCGCCGTCCACGTGTCGGTGCCGGCTATGACCCATGCGATGGCCCTTAACGGGTCATGGTTTTCGCGCCTTCTCCGTCGTCGCGTGCAGCTCCGTCTATTCTTGTTGTGTTCTTCTTTACGAATTATGCGTGTTTACATACAACAAGCAAGTAAATTTAATAAGTATAGGGGCGCGTTTCCTCTCCTTGAATGATTAGGCTGCGGGAGTCCAAGATGTATCTTGGTTGGGCGAATATCCCTCGTCCAGTTCATGGTGGTGGTTTTATTGCTCGAGTGCGATGGACTACAAGGGATTACAAGCGAGGGCTAGGGGCGGGCCCTTAGCACTTTCGGCGAGTGAGTGAGCTTCGGGGTGTTAAATGCGTATGTTTGTTGATCGAGTCCATTGAATCATTGCGAATCGAATGTGAGTCGAATGCCCAATTCTAGTCGAGTGCCAATTGCCCTTCCCTGGGGCCCTGCCCCCCTTTATATAGGCGAAGGGGGTAGGTTACACGGGAATTTGGAGAAAAAAGGTAGGGGTATGCTACGCCCGGGAGTCCCGGTCTTCGGTCTTGATGGCTGACAGGTCCTGTTTATCCCACGTCGGGTTGGTAGACACAACGGGTGGCATTCCGTCGGAAAGGTGCGCACCCCCTCTCTGCGCTTGTCGAGCCGGCGTTATCTATCTGCGCTTTGGCGCCGCCTCGGGAGGGAGCGCGTCTCTCCTCTGTGCATGACGGGGTGAAGAGACAGGCGCTTGACTAAGGCAGCCTCCTACCTTGGGAAGGGTGCTTTGCCCCATCGTGGCCTCGGCGTCTCTGGGACGGTGACCGGCTTGAGTGACGGCGACGTGGCGGAGGTTGTTGAGTTGGAGGTCGTTTAGGATCGACACGAGGCCAAGTCGAACTGCGAGGCGTCAGGCACGTGGTCGGTCGAACTGCGGGAGCATCAGACCTGAGGTCGGTCGGACCGCCCTGGTGGGCTGAGCGAGTGAGGTCCTTTGTGGGCCCACGAGGCCTAGAGCTGGGCCTAAGACGGATCATCTGGTGTTCCAGCCAATATTCAGTGATAATCCCATCTGTGAGGGATGGAGACTTTGGTAATACCCTCTCCAGCACTCTCTATTGCTGCCAATCTTGCCGCCATGTTCGCACGACTGAGAGAGAGAGAGACGATCTTGAAATAGATGTATACCTTGCTGTGGGGTACCCCTGGTATAAGTATTCGTCAGTAGCCCCCGGGGCCATCCCGAAACGCGTGCGTTTTCGGATGGGCCATCGTCTTCGGTGGCGCGATCTCTCCGCATGCATGGCGATGCTTCGGCTTCTTGCACCCCCATTTATTGGGAGCTGTTCGGCTTATTTGCTTTAAGCATATATAAGAGTGGTACGGTTGTTGGAGTTGGAGAAGTCATTCACCTTTCGGATTTTGGCCGCTCTGCGGCAGCAGCTTCTCTCATGGCTTCTTTCAAGAATGGAACCTTGGTGTTACGCCGGAGATGACGATCTTGGGCGCCCACAGACGAGAGGCCTATCTTGCGAGCTTTAGGAAGATCTCGAGCTCGCCGGGCAGTGGGTCGGCGGCGCCCGCCGCTCGCGACGCCTTGCGATCGTTAACCTTGTGATCGGCGCCGTCCGGCTTCGTCAAGGCTAGGGATGCCCTTATTGAGGCAGTTCGGCGTGCGCGCGGCGCTTAGACTGTTGCTCCATCTCGATGTCTTCAGGCTAGTTTGTTGTGATGCGAGTAGCAACTGTATGTAACTCGCGCATCGTATAAATGCCACTAGCTTTTGCCTGATGAGTGCTTCTGTCCATGTGATCTCTTGGACCTTAGTCATGGTATTGCGTAACGAAACAGAGGTCCTTGAGGTGGCCGCCTTGGTGGTGAGCTTAGGCCAAGTCTTCCTGGCCTTGCCCGGTGGGTGTAGCCCAAGAAGGTCGGAGAGCTAGTCGGGGTACTTTGGTCGGCAAAAATCCGGCCGGGTGGTCAGTGGACTCGGTTGGTCTGAGCCCCGAGTAGATCGGAAGGCGCTTTAGTGGCGAGCCGGCCAAACTTAGTCGGCCGGTTTCGGCAAAGTGCCATGCCTACCGGTGGTGTAGCCCTGAGCCCCTAGCGGTCGGAGAGCTGGTCGGGGTTACCCTGCTAGTGAGCCTCTGCCAGACTTGGTCGAGGCCCGATTCGACACCGTTATGTCGGGCGAACGCCGGATGCCTTTAGACAAGGTTCTGATGTCCGTGCGCTAATTTCACGTCATAGCGAGCGGCGGCCTTAGTCGGCAGAACAACCGAATGCCCGAGGAGGTTACGGGTCGAGTGCTCGTTTTACGTCGTTTCGTCCTTAGTCGGCGAGGATGCGTGGCCTTTACGGTTTCAGTGCTTTCGGCGTAGGATGCCGGCCTTATTCGGCGAGGATGCCCGAATGCCTCGATGAGGTTACGGTTTCGAGTGCTCGTTTTATGTCGTGGCTGAGCGCGGCCTTAGTCGGCGAGGATGCCCGGATGCCTCGGCGAGTTCTAGTTTCGAGTGCTCGTTTTCGTCGTGGTGGGCGTATTAGTAGGGCTGGTTTCTGCCGGAGCTAGGTGAGTTAGTAAAAAATTTGGTTTAACGGAGCTAGGTGAGGCCTTAGTCGGCGAGGATGCCTAGATGCCTCGGCCGAGGTTCACAGTTTCAAGTGCTCATTTTACATCGTAGCTAAACGCGTTTGCGGTGGGTTTCTGTTGGAGCTAGGCGGAGGGCGTCCGTCCCGAGTCCTCGTCTGGCGAGGCTATCTGCGGGAGGAGTAGCCCTTTGTCATCACGTTCGCCACGTCCGTGAGGTGTGGGACCTAGAGGGATGAGCGGGCGATGTGTTTACCAGCGTGAGGTTTGAACACCATGCTCATGAGCTACAAGCGGGTTATCCGAGTGGGCCTGAGATCCACGGACAAGCGGGACCTTTCAAGCGGGCGATCCCTCGTCGGTGTCCGGAGGCCACTGAGGCGACCCATAAAAACCTTTCTTTACTCGATCCCATATCGGACCTCGAGCCGTCCGTAGGCAGTGCGGTGGTGCGCCACCCATCGATGGGTTCCGCGGGAGAGTGTGAAGTATGGTCTCGGATGCGAGTTAAGGCGATTGAGTCATCCACCAACCCAACTAGAGGCCCGCTGGGGGCTCGCCTTGTCCTCGCCCCTCGCTCATTTGTGTCTTGGCGACCACAGAATCCACTTGGTGGATTAGGGCTTTGGAACCAGCGGCGCGGATCGGGTCCTAGCGAGCTATTGAGCTCTCTTGCCACCTCGAGGCAGTGCAGCCGGTGGACTTTTCATACTGTTGGGCCAGTTAGCCCGGCCAATGGCGGAGATCGAGAGGTTGCGGGGCGTCTCGCCCGGGGTGGTGCCCTGGCGTCTCCTGCCAGCATTTAATGCGCGTGCAGGAATTAAATGCGAAAGGAAATGATTGAGAAATGATACGTCTCACCAGCAGTGCGGCGTGGCGCTCTGACGGGACACGCGACGCTTCAACCGAAGCAATGTCCGCTTGACTGGCGTTCGCTCAGCCGGTGCGCGTTCGGCTGGTGCCTGTTCGGCGCCTATAAATTCGGCTCTTAGAGCGCCAGTGCACGCTCCTGCCCTTGCCTTCGCCGCCTCCCTTGCTTTTGCTTTCCCCGCCCCCTCGCCTTTGCCTGAGATGAAAGAGCAAAAAGAAAGCCAGAGAGTTCTTCACCTTACCCCTTCCGCTATGGTGGTGCGGTCAGCCCGGCCCCGGAGTTGGAACCAGGGGCTGCGCGTGCCCCTCGGCCGAAGTGGCGTCCTTTCGTCTACAACCGTCGCGTCGCCATTTAATGCGCAGCGGGCGGAGAGGAAAGAATTTAATCTTGGCCGTCGCGTCCGTCTGCCGAGGTGGTTTTTATTGCGGCGTCGGCGCTCTCGCGACGACAGCGGCGCCCTTCGATCGCTCGCCCGCCTCTATAAATATGGTCGGGGGGCGCCAGAGCGACCACGTCTAGCCATTTGCGCTTGCTTCTCCGCCCCCCGCGCTCGTTTCCAACCCTTCGAAGAGCAAAATGACGAGCGAAGGGCGTGATGCTGCGGGTGACCGGAGGGCCAGCAAAAGGCCCCACACCGACGCCGGATCGTCTGCGACCACGGCGAGGGGTAGGCTCATCCTGCCCTCATCGACCTTCCGCATCCGGAGCCATCTTTCGGAGTGAGTCTACTTTGCTTGGCCTCAGGATGGCCTTGACCTCTTCTTGACGATGCTGACTTGGTTTTGTTTTTTTCCTGTCAGCGCCACCAGCTCGAACTCTGGTCGAGCCATGTGGCGCTTGCACCGATCGCCTTGGTGGGGCGGTTGCCACGAGCCGCTTCGCCTCCCCGGCCGTCGGGCAATCCGTCTGGCGGCGGGCAAGCAGCGGCGATTGGTAGCGACTCTGAGCCTCCTTCAACGTCTGAGCCGCAGGCCCGGTATCCGGCCGGAGGCTGTGGCGTGGGCTCAGTCTGAGCCATCGAGGAGGAGCTTGCCAAAGCGCCATGAGAAAGCCAGCCTGGAGCTCGTGCCAAGGTCGCCGAGGAGAACTTCGCCAAGAGCGCGAGGCGTCGTCGTTCGCGGGCTCGAGACTCGGGCCGCCGAGGAGAGCTTCTTGAGATCTGGGAGGCGCCGAGTCTGGCGCGAGAATCTCCTATCCATGCTCACTTGTAGCCGAGGACATGGCGAGGCTTGGAGCCATTGGGGTGAGGCTGGCGAGCAGCTGGAGCATACTCTCCGTCGAGAATCGCCGGCCTTACCCGAGCGCTGATGCCTGGCCGACACGCCTCGCCTTGAGCGGCGTTACTGCTGCGAGGGTGGGAAGGTTGTCGTTCAGGCGATGCGATGCGTCTTTGTTGTGGCGGGATCGGCGACCAGCCGGCCGAGCAAAACAGGCGGTGGCGGAGGCGGTGGCGGGCGGCAGCGTTGGCTTGGCGCGGACGGCGAGGCTACAACTCCGGCAACGGCGCTGGGGGCTAAGAACCTTGGCCGGCACGCCGATTTTTGTTTTTGTATGATGTAATGCATGTACATTATATGTTATGGATTTTGGGGACTTTACTTGATATTTTGCATTTCCTTTCTATGATGAGCACTCGTCGAACGACCGTAGCCCTCTGGAACCACTGGGGTTGTATGAGGGTAGGTTGGACCGTCGGAGCGCTGATATCTCGAGGGAAACGCAAAGATAGCTACAAAATTGATAGCCCAAATGCGTGTCCCAGATCGACCAAGGACTACTCCGCACGGGTACTTCCTTTTGCCACAAAGTGCTACTTTGCAACCGTAGCCGCTGGGGCGTAGGTCATAGCATTTAGGTCGAAAGGGTTACCGCTAGGAGGGGGGTCGCGATGGCCGGCCGGGGCGCCGACTCAGACGAGCATGCGGGTGAATGGCTCCCGAGTGGCGCGTGTGGGCTAGGATGTGGTCAACACGCGGCATTTTGGACTCGGAGGATTTAGTGGAGATGCAAGAATAGAGGAAAAGTTTTAGGGATAGAATCGTCTTAACTTCTCAATATTCCACGCGTTTGATACAATGTTACCATCGGCATCTTTGAGTCGGAAGGTGCTGGGTCGGAGAACTTCCACGATGGTGAAGGGACCTTCCCAGGGGGGACAGTTTGTGCTTGACAACGTTGGGTGAACACATTGCGGGACCAGTCGCATATCTTGAAGGACCTTCCGCGGATCATCGGTGTGGTAGTGTCGCGGCGTTCGCGATACTTAGCGATCGCGGGGCGGCCCGTCGTCGCCTCGTCGAACTGGTCGACGGTGTCTTGTTGTGACTCGAGCCCCCGTGTCTCGTCGAAGGCTTGCAGTATTGGGGCGCCATATTCTAGGTCGGTTGGGAGGACAGCTTCGGCACCGAACACCATGAATAATGGTTCAAACCGGTCGGCCAAGATGCCGTGTGGTCTGCGGGCTCTAGAAAGCGGAGGGCAGCTCGGCCGCCCATCATCCGCGAATTTCTTGATCGGTGAAGATTTGCGGATTGAGCCTGGAGGATCATGCCATTCGCCTCGACACGGCCGTTGGTCATGGGATGGGCCACAGCGTGTCGGCGGATGTTGAAGTCGTCGTAGAACTCAAGGAATTCCTTCCCGTGAATCTGCGTTCAAGTTATCGGTGATGATGGAGTTCGGGACTCCAAACCGATAAAGCGATATCGCGGATGAAGTTGGCGCTGTCTGCAAGTGATGGTGGCGGCGGTTTAGCTTCTATCCACTTGGTGAACTTGTCGACCGCGACAAGCGGTGGAGTCAAGCCGGGTGCCTTTTTGAAGGGCAGACGGGATCGAGTCCCTCAAGCGGCGAATGGCCAAGTGATGGTAGGGGTAAAATGGATCGGATCTGGACGGATAATGGATGTACCATATTTGTTTTCATATTTTTTGGATTCGGATCTGAGATCACGGATAGTCCTGGATCTGGATATGGATCTGAATAATATCGAATCGGATCTGGATCGAATCTGAATCGAATCGGATCGGTCAACGATATTTATCGAACACGATAACCCTTAAATTGTACACAAAAATCAACAATCAAAGCACAACCTTTCATTACCTATTTGTTTTCCTCGAAAACCTCCACGGGAACCAAGGACCTTTCAACAAAAAAAGAACCGTGACAAACTTAATCGACTTGTGTTTAGTAGCAAGCAACCGATATAAACCACATATGCTTCATATCAATCAAACATCAATCAACAAAAGGTGTTCATAAATGAAGTTCAAGCGAAGTGCAGATACTATAAGTCCAGTAACAACTTGAGGCATTGCGTGTCAAGATCATATTACAACATGGAATACTACATTTGATAAGATTTTATATGCGGACAAGCGATACTTCCAATGGTGGAGCCATGGCGTGGAGGCATCCTACTCTGCGAGCATGCATGTTCCAAGGTCTTTGCAATCGCTTTGGTCTTAGGTGAGCATTCCTCTGCGGTATAGTCGGACAATGGTAGGGTCGATCTGCGGCAGGTCGGGGCTGAAGTGGCTTGACACGACGCCTTGTAGTCGAGTTGAAAAGAAGAAAATGAGGCAATGAATAAAAGCCCGATTGCCGGCGGGTGGCGGCCAGAGTGGCCAGTGCTCTTCCGGATATCAAGACTCTGTTCATCGGATAATCCGTATCCGTATCCGTCGGATAGTGTGATCACCGAATCCGTATCCGATAAAAATATCGAATCCGTGATCCGATCTGAAACTATCAAGAAAAATATCCGATCCGAAACTATCCGTATCCGAAAATTATCCGGATCGGTCGGAAACTATCCGAACCGTTTTCAAGCCTAAGTGATGGGGATTGTCTGTGAAAGGACAGGGGATGTCGCCTAGAGGGGGGTGAATAGGCGAATAATAAATTTAAAACTAAATTACAGCGGAATAAAACAATCTCGAGAATTGACTGAATTGTCAGAGCTTTTGATCTGGATACTCCGGTATTTTCGGACTATCCGGGGTAAGTGGTGCGGATACTCCGGTATGGGCACGTCGAGATGAAATTTGTAATCTCTTCAACTTTTAATCAAACTACTTGAACACAAAGATTCTAAACACTACGAAACACGGAACAAGTATATATCTAGAGCCAAACCACGGTAGAAAAGTAGATCGGGCAATTTCAAGATTCAAAATCAAATGCTCTAGCAAGAATAAAAGTAAGCAAGTAGAGAATGATTTTTCACCTGAAGTTCGGATCCTTGAGGGGATCCTACGTCTCCGTTGAGGTGGCTCGGTCTCACTTAAGCCGGGTCTCTTTCAACCCTCTTCCTCCGGTGTTGCACAAATGCACTTTCATTGGTTGAGGCTTGGTCACACTTGAGCCGGGGTCTCTTTCAACCCTCTCCCTCCCGGTGTTGCACAAATGCACTCGTCGGTCTTCACTTCTTTGATTCCTTCCCTTGCGGAGGCGGAATCGGCCTTCACAAACTTCCCACGGCCAACCACACAAAGCTCCGGTGGCTTGTAGGTGACCTCCTAGCCGTCTAGGAGTCCTCAACCTCCAAGAGTAACAAATGCTCACGAAGAACAAGCTTGGAGATGAAATCAAGTGCTCAACAACTCAAATCACACTCAATCTAACACCTCACTCCTCAAATTCTTCCCTACCCTTCTCACAAAGGGGATCACTTAGATCTAAGGGTAAAGAGGTGTTTTGGGGGCTCAAGAACAAGAGGATAGCCCCTCAAAGCTGCAGGATAACGGCCACTTTGAAGATAGGAAGGAGGGGGCTTTAAATAGAGGTCCCCAAAAAACTAGCCGTTTGAACTGTGCAAAGTCCGGATACTCCGGACTTAAACCCCGGATACTCCGGACAACCCAGATACTCCGGATTGACCTAACCGAGAGGACAAACCCGGATACTCCGGATTGGACTGAGCAGCCCGACGAAAACAAGCATAACTTTTGACTCTGAACTCCGATTTCAGTGATTTTGGACTCTACCGAAAGCTAAGAATGAGGACTACACAACTAACAAGGTCTCACTACCCAAATCTCAAAGTATAAATACAGATTTCACAAAGAATCCAAGGGAGACCTACAACTCTCATTTTTCGACACCACCAACACCACTCTCTCTTTAAGTTTCACAAGGATGGATCACTTGAGCACTTGACACATCTAAAAGTCATTCGACGTCACATCCCTCTTAATAGTATGGCAATGCTTAGACTCAAATTAAATCAAAAATAATACAAGTCTAGAAACTTGCCGTCTTCTTTCTTAATGCCGGTGCATGAAAACCTTCACCATATAATTGATGACATCTTTGCCTTGTCCAACTTGACTCGATTCACCTCATGAGACTCTCGTCCTATCAACCTTAACTTGATCATTCTCTCCGACGATCTCCACGCCAAGTCGATCTTGACTTAGTCCTCAACTCTTGGTGACACCACCGTCTTGTTGATCTTGGCTTAACGGTCATCCTCCAAGATACCTTGGTTATCATGCACACACGGGACCTAATTCTTTCCAAACCACTCATGAAAAGCATTAGTCCCAAAAGCTCAATAGATATAAATAAATTAATATTTGTGAGCAGTTGATTACCACAAGTGTTTCATATAAAGAAGCACAATATAAATGGAAACACTTGACATAAGAAATATTCTCTACTAAGTGCATCATGATGTATGTAATTGATCTATATGCACTAGAGAGATAATTGCCGATATGATGAATCAATTAAATCATGGCAAGGATCACAGTCTTTACTTAAATGAAGCACATGATAGAATATACACGAATTGTACATGTGCAACTAATATTTGGAATGAGAGTAAATATGTGATCCAACACTAAATTAAACTTCACTAATAGAATTGCATGAGAAGATATACAACTAAAACATGCATGCACCAAGTCAATCTATAGCAATATGAAGTTTAACTCTAGTTAATACATGCATACTAAAAACAAAGCACATAATGAACTCAAATGAATATATATGCACAAATAAATACCGTCATAGTGGGAGATAGCGCAGACGAGCGCCGAAGAAGCTCGTCCCTTCGCTCACCGAGCACTCGGCGTGCTTTGGCACGTGGGCTAGCTCGGTGGCAAGTGAGCTCGGACCCGCACGGCGGTCCCGAGCACCCAGTTGCAGACCTCTCGACCGACCCTCCAAAGGGCCGCAAGCTCGGTGGTTTGCTCGGATAGCTCCTTCTCCGCCAGCTCCTTCGCCGACAGGGCCACTTCCCGCGACGTGATCACCGTGTCGCGCGCCTCCGTGGCGTCGCTGAGTTTCTTCTGCAGCTCTACAGATCGAGACAATCTTAAAAAAAGGGCAAATTACGATGGCCAAAGTCAACCAAGAGGCTGGGTCACTTACCGGCCACAGTCTCCTCGCCGAGCTTCTTTGCCGCAGCTACCTCTTCCTGAGCGGTGTCCCTGGCGTTGTTGGCCTACGCTAGGAGGGATTCAAGCTCGGACACCCTCGCTCTCAAGGGCTAGTTCGTCTGGTGCTCCTCGAGCAAGACCTTGGCGAGCTGATTCAACTCCTGGCGGGCCTCCTTCGCCTCTGCCCGCTCATGCGCCAAGGCTTCCTGAGCGTTGTGCAACTCGGGGCGCAGCCGGTCGCACTCCTTCTCGGCAGCCATCCTCCAACCGTACAGACTCCGGAGGAACTCCGACTTCTCCACCGATCGGTCCAGCAAATGCTGCGAAACACGGGCACTCCATTTGCTCGCCGACTGCTAAAATTCATCAAAAGCTGAGGATGGACTTTGGTTTGGCTTACCGCGCCGATCGGGCGAGTTCCCGGAGATGGCGTTCAGCGCCTTGACGACGGATTCAAGGGCGAGAGCCAAACCCTTCCGGATCTGGCTCACCTCAGCCTCGACTTGCTGCGCACCCTCCTGGAGGGCCTCCCACGCTGCACCCTCTGCCTCATCGTCCGGCCTGAGCAGCTTCTTGATCGGGTCATTGCTGGCCAGTCGGCCTGGTAGGGGTGTCGGCGAACTCCCGGGGCGCCCGTGGGCTGCGCTGCGGAGGTCGCGGTGCCTCCACCCAAGGCCCAGCAACGACCACCTCCAATGTCTAGACCACCCCCTCCGGCGGGCCCCTAGGCGACGGAGTCGAGGTCACGACAGGCGCCAGGATCGCGCCAGCTGGTGGGGGTCTGGGCGGTGGCGGCAGGATCTCTCTCTCACCTCCTTCGGCCTCCGATCGAGGCCCCGACCCGCTAAGGGGTGCCAGGACCTCCTCGCGCCCCAACTCCTCCGGGACCCTCTCCTCCTGCGGCGCCTCGTCGCCCGACGGCTTCACCGGCGGCAACAGCTCGTCACTCGATGCCTCGATCATTGCTGGCTGCAGGAACGGTGCCGGCCCTCGCGGGGCCGCCATCGCTCTAGAGCGGACCAACGCCGAGCGAGTGCGCGGCAACCGCGCCTTCTTCGCCGGCCCCCCTTGCGGAGGAGGGTAGCTCCTCCGTTTCCCCAAGGAAGCCTCTGTCGGGAGCGCCCCCACCTGGGGCACAACAATGGCGGTGCTAGCACTGGTGCCCTCGACTGGGCCACCGTCGATCAGCGGTCCGAAGTCGAACCCGTGGTATGGGTCGCCGTCACTGCCGTTACTCGAGGTAGACTCCCGACTGGCTGTATCGATGGCGATCGTATCAGAGACCTCCTCGCTGCGCGCAGCCCTTGCCGCGCGCTCTTGCTTCTTCTTCTTCCTCTTCTCCTCCTTCCGCCTCTTGTGGGCGGACTCGTGCAACGCGGACACCTTGCGGGCCTCAGCCCTCGCTTCCTTCTCTCCCGGCAGCAATGCCTGGGAGATCGTCTTGGCCAGCCCCTGGACAACACAAAGATGCTGGTCAGACCAAAAACTAAGGGCTAAAGAAGAAAGAAGAGAAAATGAAGAGGATCGCTCGGCTTACCAAGTTCGGGGGATTCTGCACCGAGAATGGCTCGGGGCGGCCACCCGCCGCCTCAGTGGCACTCCCGCCCGTGACGACAGCCACCCGAGCCTCGACCTCCGAAGCGGGGAGCTCCGGCTCCGCCATCCTCATAGGGTCGGATGCCCCCTCGTACTGGAACATGGGGCGCACCCTATCCATGAGGGGTTGGACGCACATCTTCATGAATGCGCGTACAACAACGTCGTCGGTCAGGCCCCTCTCCTTTTGGGCCTTGATCCGCTCGATGATCGCCTACACCTTGTTTTTCTCCTTTCGGTCAGCGCCCCAATTCCACTCGGGCCTTGCCTCGGGGTGCCGGCCGGTGGCCGAAACCCTGCCTCCCGGGTTCTGGGCATAGAACCATTTGGAGTGCCACCCCCGATTCGATGACGGTACCTTCAAGTCGATGTAGTCCGCCGCGCGGCCGCCAGCGTGGCCAGCCATGCAGTGGAGGATCGCCACCCATAGCGCGGAGTATCCACCGGTGGTCCTTCTCGGTCGAACTGAAAAAGTGCCTCGAGCTCCCGGTGGGGATCGATCCCCAAAACGCCTCGCATAAGCGTGATGAAGACGCAATGTGGAGCACTCCGTTAGGGTTGAGTGGTGCACCTCGGCCTTATAGTGATCTGGCGGCCAGCGGACGAAGGATGAAGCGGCGGCCGAACCGCGTTAAATAGAATGAATGCGAAACAACAATCTCGTCGTCAATTTGGGCGAGGACCGCGACCCAGCGGCACCCTCCGCGAGGCGTCTCGCGGGAGGAACCTTCTTCTCGAGGCCAAGCTAGGCTGGCTGGGCGAGCACTCGAGCCACGACATCTCCGAAGGTGAAGCAATGAAAAAAGTGGGAGAAGGGAAAAGGTGAGGAACTCTCTGGCTCTTTTGCCGTCTTTTCTCAAGCAAGAAGGCGAGGAGGCAGGGAAAGCAAACACGAGAACTCGGCCAAGCACCCCCCATGCCAGATTTATAGGCGCGGAACAGGCACCGACCGAGCGGACGCCAGTCAAACGGACACCATCTCGGTCGAAGCATCGCACGTCCCATCCGAACGCCATGATGGACCGCTGGTGAGACGCATCGGTTCCCAATCCTCTCATTTCGCATTTAATTGCCTCCACTACACATTAAATGCTGACAGGAGATGCCAGGGCACCGTTTCAGGCGACATGACCCGTGGCCTCTCGTTTTTTGCCTTTGGGCTGGGTCGTTAGCCCCATGAACAGGCATAAAAAGCCCACCGGGCCGCTGCGGCCTCGAGGTGGCAAAAGCGCTGCGGGTTCCAAAGGCCTAAATCCACCAAGTGGAATCCAAGCCGCCCCAGCATAAAATTGAGCAAGGGGCGAGGACAAGGCGAGCCCCCAGTGGGCCTCTAGTTGGGTCAGCGGACGACCCAATCGCCTTAACTCGTGTCCGAGACCATACTTCACACTCTCATGGAACCCATCTATGGGTGGTAGCAGTGCGCTCCGGGTCGTGAGACGGCCCGGTCCGTCTGGGATCGAGTAAAAAAAGGTTTCTTATGGGTCGCCTCAGTGGTCGGACACCGGCGAGGATTGTCCGCTCGGAAAGGTCCCCCTTGGGAGGGATCTCCAGGGTCCACTCGGATAACCCGTTAGTAGCTCCATGAGCACGATGTTCAAACCAACGATGGTAAACACGCGTTCGCTCACCCCCTCCAGGTCCCACACCTGCGGACGGGGCGTATACGTGGGACAGACAGCGGCCACTCCTCCTAGAGATAGCCTCACCAGATGAGGACCTGGGACGGACGCCCTCCGCCTAGCTCCGGTGTTAAACCATCCTTACAGACACGTCCAGCTACGACGTAAAACGAGCACTCGGACACCAGAACCTTGTCTAAGGCCTCTAGGCATTCGCGCCGACCTAGGCAACGTCCAGCTACGACGTAAAACGAGCACTCGGACACCAGAACCTTGTCTAAAGCATCTGGACGTCCACGCCGACCTAGACAACATCCAGCTACGACGTAAAACAAGTACTCGGATACCAGAACCTTGGGTAAGGCATCTGGGCGTCCGCGCTGACCTAGGCAACATCCAGCAACGACGTAAAACTAGCACTTGGACACCAGAGCCTCGCTGAGGCCTCAAGGTGTCCGCGCCGACCTAGGCGACGTCTAGCTACGACGTAAAATGAGTACTCGGACACCAGAGCCTCGCTGAGGCCTCTGGGCGTCCGCGCCGACCTAGGTAACGTCCGGCTACGTCGTAAAATGAGAACTCGGACACCAGAACCTTGTCTAAGGCATCTAGGCGTCCGCGCCGACCTAGGCAACGTCCAGCTGCGACGTAAAACTAGCACTTGGACACCAGAGCATCGCTGAGGCCTCTGGGCGTCCGCACTGACCTAGGCAATGTCCAGCTACGACGTAAAACGAGCACTCGGACACCAGAACCTTGTCTAAGGCATCTAGACGTCTGCGCCGACCTAGACAACGTCCAGCTACGATGTAAAACTAGCGCTCGGACACCTGAACCTTGTCTAAGGCATCTAGACGTTCGCGCCGACCAAGGCAACGTCCAGCTACAACGTAAAACGAGCGCTCGGATACCAAAACCTTGTCTAAGGCCTCTGGGCGTTCACGCCAACCTAGGCAACGTCCAGCTACGACGTAAAACGAGCACTCGGATACCAGAATCTTGTCTAAGGCATCTGGACGTCCGCGCCGACCTAGGCAACGTCCAGCTATGACGTAAAACAAGAACTCGGATACCAGAACCTTGTCTAAGGCATCTGGGCATCCGCGCTGAACTAGGCAACGTCCAGCTACGATGTAAAACTAGCACTTTCGGACACGAGCCTCGGCGAGGCCTGCAGGCGTCGCCCGACCTAGGTGGCGTCCGGCTCTGACGTAAAATGAGCACTTTCGGACACCAAAGCCTCGGCTGAGGCCTCTCGGGCATCGCGGCAGAGCCTGAAACAGCGTCCAGCTACGACGTAAAATGAGCACTCGAACACCAGAACCTTGTCTAAGGCATCTGGGCGTTTGCGTCGACCTAGGCAACGTCCAGTTACGACATAAAACAAGAACTCGGATACCAGAACCTTGTCTAAGGCATCTGGGCGTCTGCGCCGACCTAGGCAACGTCCAGCTACGACGTAAAACTAGCACTCGAACACCAGAGCCTCGCTGAGGCCTCTGGGCGTCCGCCCCGACCTAGGTGACGTCCAGCTACGACGTAAAATGAGCACTCGGACACCAAAGCCTCGCTGAGGCCTCTGGGAGTCCGCGCCAACCTAGGCAACATCCAGCTACGACGTAAAATGAGCACTCGAATACCAGAACCTTGTCTAAGGCATCTGGGCGTCCGCATCGACCTAGGCAACGTCCAGCTACGACGTAAAACTAGCACTCGGACACTATAGCCTGGCTGAGGCCTCTGGGCATCCGCGCCGACCTAGGCAACGTCCAGCTACAACGTAAAACAAGCACTCGGATACCAGAACCTTGTCTAAGGCCTCTGGGCGTCCGCGCCGACCTAGCCAACGTCCAGCTACGACTTAAAATGAGCACTCGGACACCAGAATCTTGTCTAAGGCATCTGGGCTCCCGCGCCGACCTAGGCAACGTCCAGCTACGATGTAAAACGAGCACTCAGATATCAGAACCTTGTCTACAGCATCTGGGCATCCGCGCCCACCTAGGCAACGTCCAGCTACGACGTAAAACTAGCACTCGGACACCAGAGCCTCGCTGAGGCCTCTAGGCGTCCGCGCCGACCTAGGCAACGTCCAGCTATGACGTAAAACGAACACTCAGACACCAGAGCCTCGCTGAGTCCTCACGGGCATCGCGTCGACCTGAAACAGCGTCCAGCTCTGGCGTAAAGCGAGCACTCGGACACGAGAACCTTGTCTAAGGCATGCAGGCGTCTGCGGCAAACCTAAACAGCGTCCACCTCTGACGTAAAATGAGCACCGGATACCAGAACCTTGTCTAAGGTATCTGGGCGTCCGCGCCGACCTAGGCAACATCCAGCTACGATGTAAAACTAGCACTCAGACACCAGAACCTTGTCTAAGGCCTCTGGGCGTTCGCGCCGACCAAGACAACGTCGGGTCGGATCCCGCCGACCAAGTCGTTCGACCTTCGCAAACCAAAGTAACCCCCTAACCAGCTCTCCAACCTGCTCGAGGGCTCGGGGGCTACACCCACCGGGTGCGCTTCGTCGCACCGGTCAGCTCGCTAAACTAAGTCGGTCGGGCTCTCTGCGACCAAGGCAACCTTCGATCCACTCGGGGCTCGGGGCGATTGAGTCGCCGCGCTCGATCGGGTTTGCAGACCAAGTTGGTCGGATTTCGCCGCCCAAGTTGAATGGGCGCACCGAACGATCCGACCAACCGAGTCCACTCGCTTCACTCAGTCGGGTTTTGCCGACCAAAGTAACCCCCAACCAGTTCTCTGACCTGCTCGGGGCTACATCCACCGGGTGCTTCGCCGCCCAATCGAAACCGGTCGACCCGGTCGATCGGACTCGGCCAAACCAAGCGACCACTCGTCCCGCTTCGGGCGCGGGTGCTTGCGTCTTCTAGGGTCGGATAATCGAAGTCGTATGGTGGTCAGCTCAAAAGCAGCTTATACACCCGAGTTAACTCCGCCGAGTCTCGATGGTCATCTCTCCTGAAATAAGCCCTATACCGCCCGAAGAACCCGTTGCTTCATTCTGCGACGCGTGGCTAAGATCCGAGAGATCGCAGGGACAAAGGTTCCGAGAGGGCGATTTATATTACGCACAATTTATAAATTGTTTGCATCTTATCAGTTAAGAAACAGCAAAAGCATCAATCTAACTTGAAGACATCAAGATGGCGTATGAATCTAAGCGCGCGCGCGCCTAACCACTTCGATAAGGGCATCCCTCGCCATGACGAGCTTCGGGGCGACGTCGATCAGCGCGTCAACAGCAGCGGCGTCGCAGGCGGCGGCATCTAGCTCAGCCCATTCGGCCATGGCGAACTCGGAGTCAGCCCAAAGCTCCGCTAAGAATACCTTCTCGTTCGTAGGCGTCGGCGGTCCTTCATCTCCGAAGCTAAATACCAGCCCCTCCATGAGGAGGGGCGACAGCGGAGTCTCGTCGATAGAAGAAGGAGGGTGGGAAGAAGCCATTTGAAGATTCAAGGGAAGCTAAGTGTTGCAGAGCAGTGAAAAATTTGTGAGGCAGGTGATTGCCCCAGATGCCTGCGACCGTACCGCTCTTATATGCTTAAGGCGCAGAAGCCGAATAGGTTCAAATAAATGAGGCGTGAAAGCGGGCGTTATCACATTCTTGAAGAGACCATGCATGGGAGATGGTGGGCCCATCGAGCACGCACTAATCGAGCGGTGGCGTCGTCCCAGGATGGCCCCGAGACTCTTGGCGAATACTCATACCGAGGATACCCCGAAAAGCCGGAACACCAAATGGGCCGTCTTGGGCCCAGCTCTGGCCGAAGGCCTCGTCGGGTCACGGAGGACCCTCAACCCCGATCAAGCCCACCAGGAGGCGCTCTGACCTGGCCTCGGGTCGGGCGCCCCTAGCTCCGACACGGCCTCGGTCGGGGCTAAGCTCGACCAGCGACCTCCACCACGGGTCAAAGATCGTCGCCGGTTAGCCTCAAGTGGTCACACCTTGCATGAACCACGGCAGCCATCTTTGGGCGGTGGCCCCTTCCCAAGGTAGCCAGGAGGCCGCCAAAGTCAAGCGCTAGTCCCTTCACCCCGTCATGCACAGTGGAGAGCCTGCGCTGCCTCGAGGCGACACGAGCCAGAGCAATGCGGTGTCGACCTCTAATAGGCACACAGAGGGCATGTGCGCCCCTTCCCGACGAAAGGCCGCTCGCTGTGTCTACCAACCCAGGTATGGGATGAATAGGAACCTATCAGTCACCAGGACCGAAGATCGGGACTCCCGGGCGTAGCACACCCCTACTTTTCTTTTCCAAACTCCCGTGTAACCTGCCCCCTCCGCCTATATAAAGGGAGGCAGGACCCTCAGGGAAGGGGACCGAGCAGACCCCGAGCATAGACAAGCATACACAAGCACACACGAGCTCGTACGAGCAGACCAAGACTTCGAACAGCTCTAGCTCACCCCGACCTCACTCACTCATACGAGGTGCTCTAGGCCTGCCCTTAGCCCTCGCTTGTAAACTCCGTGCAGATCTCTGCACCCAAAGCAATACATAACCACCACACGAATTGGAAGTAGGGACGTTCAGCCCGAACCAGTATACATCTTGGGCTCCCTGAGTCTAACCATTCAAGGAGAGGGAACACACAGCCCCTTAACTTACAAATTTACTTGCTGGTATACGAAACACCAACAGTTGTCTACTTATTTGGTCCGATTTGTCATGTGGGGTTTTTCTTTTGCATTTTGTCATTATTCTGATGTTTCTCTCACACTTTCCATTGTGGTGTTTCTCTTTGCTATCTCCGATTTCTGTGCTAGGCTCTGTCCCACGTATGCCTTCTGATCCTATTATATGTTCTTTGCCTAAAGAATATGTTGAATCACTCAAAGGTATGGGCCGCATCATAGGTCAGCATTCCATGTGTTTTGATCGTTTCGTTGCTTCTGATTGCTTTGGTGGTTTCCTTATGTTTGCTCTATAGTTACCTACAAAGATCGGTCATATTATGGTGGGCCTGATTACACATGCTCTCACTGTTCAACCATATTTTGGTATCAGGAGAGAATACCTGGCCAAAGTTCATATGCACAAGGGCGTATTGTGTATAGCACTTGCTGCTGTGGAGGAAAGGTTTCTCTTCCTCCACATAGACCGTTCCCTCTTCCATTGCAAGAGCTTATTCGATTTGATGGAGGTCCCCATTCAAATGGTTTCATGCGATTGATAAGACAATATAATTTTCTATTTGCGTTCGTTTCTCTCGGAGTCAATGTTGATACCAGTATTAATACTGGTAGTGGCCCTTACATTTTCCGTATTAATGGTGTTGTTCATCACCGTATTGGTTCTCTCTTGCCTAGCATTGGTAAACGGCCTGAATTTGCTCAGCTTTATATCTATGATACACCAAATGAGGTCCAGAATCGCCTTAGTGTATTTGATCGACAATCGCAAAGACCGAAAGCGACTGATCTAGCTATAGTTCTTTGCTATTATGTCTATGTTAGACCGTTATAATCCTATTGTCCAACAATTTAGCCTTGCTCGCGATAGGTTGCTATCGCCATCTTTATCCGAAATTGTTTGTCGGGCTTATTGGTGTGCAAAGAATGGATGGCCATCGCTATAGCTTTGCCGTTGCTTGAGTTAAATTGCATTAATTATTGATGATGTTTTTGTGGATACTTCCAGGTTTGATATTATTGTCCAAACGCATCCCGGACAATTCAAGCATATTTCACTGGTCCATCCAGCTTTGATGTCTTTACAATATCCCTTGCTTTTCCCTTACAGTGATAAGGGTTACCATATTGGCATTAAATTACGAGAAATTGATGGTTCGTCCTCTGGATCTCGTTCCACTGTTTCCATGCTTGAGTATCATTGCTATTACTCACATTACCGCAAAGGCGGCCCAAACCCATATACTTATTGTGGGTGTCTCTCTGATCAGCTTAGTGTAAATGCTTACTCATGCATCGAGGCAACTCGGTTATCATTTTATTTCTTCAACCAAGACAAGCTTAGGTCAGAAACCTACCAAGGCATATTAGATGCTGTTTATAAAGGGAGCAGTTCAGGCAAAGATCTTGGTATGAAATTGATGTTGCCAGCGAGCTTCACTGGCGGGAGAAGATATATGATTCAGAACTATCATGATTCAATGGCGCTTTGCTGAGCTTACGGTCCGCCACAGCTACTTATTACCTTTATATGCAATCCTAAGTGGCCAGAAATATCTGAGGCTATCCGTTTTGAGCCTAGGCAAAGGCCACATGATAGGCCCGACATGGTTACCCATGTATACCATATGAAGTTGCACGAATTCATGTCTGATATCAAAGATGGGACAGCTTTTGGCCCTACTCATGCATATCTGTTAGTTATATTGCTTATTGCACCTTCTCATCTATTCCTTTATTTTAGCTTCTTTTGAGGATATTCTCTTGTCTGCGTGCTTTACAGTTGTATATACTATTGAATTCCAAAAGAGAGGTCTGCCTCATGCCCATATCCTTACATGGTTATCTATCCAGGATCGGAACCCTACGCCTTCTTTTATTAACAATATGATCTCGTCTGAATTACCTGATGTGATTGTTGATCCATTAGAATATGCTCTCGTTGAGGAATTTATGGTTCATGGTCCGTGTGGTGATCTTAATCCTAGATGCCCTTGTATGAAAGATGGGCATTGTTCAAAGAAATATCCAAAGTCTTTTAATTCTGAAACCAAAGTTGATCAAGATGTTTTTCCTATTTACAAGCGTCGTGATGATGGTCGGTTTGTCATCAAGCATGGTGTGAGGCTTGACAATAGATGGGTGGTTCCTCACAATCTGCCTTTGCTTAAAAAGTATCAGGCTCATATCAACGTTGAGTGGTGTAACAAATCATATCTTATGAAATACTTTTCAAGTACATCACCAAAGGCCATGATTGTGCCACCATGGCTTTACACGCAATTAATGATACCACCGGTGCTCCTCAGCTTAAACAAAGAGCTTGTCGTAGCGTGCTTGAAGAGGGCTTGTCTGCAGCAAATGATGGATCGATGGAGCACAAAGAAGGTACTGATGAGATTGCTGAATACAAAAAATCTAGATATTTATCTTCATGTGAATCAAACTGGAGAATATTTCGATTCGAGATTCATGCTAGAACACCGGTTGTCGAACGATTATTCGTTCATATGCCAAGCATGCATATTGTTACGTATCATGAGGATGCAGATCTCGGTGATGTTGTTGAGGACCCTGATTCAAGCAAGAGCATGCTCACTGAATGGTTTGTTGTTAATCAGAATTTCGTAGGTGCTAGGGACCTCACATATTGTGAATTCCCCACAAGATGGACATGGGATCCTAATAAAAAAGTTTGGTCAAAAAGAAAAAGAGGGTACAAGATTGGTAGGCTCCGTCATATACATCCTGGTACTGGCGAGGCTTTCTACCTAAGAATGCTTCTTATGGTTGTTCGAGGCACTAAGAGCTACGAAGATGTCCGTAGCTACAATGGTGTGTTGTATGCTACGTACCATGAAGCTTGCAAGGCATGCAGTTTAGTTGGTGATGACACTGAGTGGATGAGCCTTTTTGATGAGGGTATTGTTTGGGCAACATCATATCAATTAAGGAACCTATTTATGACAGTATTGGTTCATTGTAACCTTATTGATGTTCGTTCTTTGTTTAACAAATATTGGAAATACATGTCAGACGATATCCTATATAAAACGTTGCATTAGAGACAGATCTTATGTTATGCCTGATGATATGTTGCAGACTAGGCTACTAAGAGAATTAGATGCTATGTTCCTAAGTATTGGATTATCTCTATCGTCATATAACCATCCTAGGCCTGATGATCCATCTGCCGATGAGATTGGTAATAGATTAATTCTTGAAGAACTATCTTATGATAGAGAGGAGCTCTCTGTTCAAGCAGAGGCTATGTATTCTTCCCTCAATGATGATCAACGTGTTGTATATGACAGAATTATCATGAAGATTACATGCGGTGAGCAGTGTCTTTGTTTTGTTTCTGGACATGGTGGGACAGGGAAAACTTTTTTGTGGAATGCTATTATTACAAGGTTAAGATTTGAAGGCCAAATTGTTTTGGCTGTAGCATCGTCTGGCGTAGCTACCCTTCTCTTGCCTGGTGGGCGCACGGCTCATTCTAGGTTTCACATACCATTGGATATTCATGAGAGAGCCATGTGTAGCATACGTAGGGGCACTGTTGTCGTAGAGCTTATAAAGAAAGCCACATTGGTGTTATGGGATGAGGCTCCAATGATCAATAGATTTTGTTTTGAGGCTCTTGATCGTACCCTTCGTGATATACTATCTCTTGACAGACCAATCAATGCAGATAAACCATTTGGTGGGAAACCTGTCTTGCTAGGTGGTGATTTCAGACAGGTTCTACCTGTTGTCGAAGGTGGTGACCGAGCTCACATAGTAGCTGCTTCTCTTATTAGATCCCCGTTGTGGAAATTTGTGGAGGTGATGCATTTAACGATTAACATGCGCCTCCTTAATCCTGCCCTATCTGCGTATCAAAAAGCCGAGCTAGAGACATTTGCTCAATGGATACTTAATGTTGGTGAAGGCCGTATTCCAACGATAAGCCAACCAGGAAGTGCAGATCAATCATGGATTGAATTGCCTGATGACTTACTCTTGAAGCCAGAAGGGGACAAAATCACTGCAATAATTGATGTTGTGTATGATGGCTTTGAGTCTGCTTACACCGATACTCTTTATTTGGCACAACGCGTGATCATTTGTCCTCTGAATTATGTAGTTGATGAGATCAATATTGTCATGCTTGCCAAGGTACCAACAGAAACCAAAGAGTATTTAAGTTATGATGCAATAGCCAATGCAAAGGAGCAGCCTGCAGATATCGATCTGTTGTATCCACCGGAATTTCTTAATTCAATTGTCATAAACAATTTTACTCAACATAGGCTTTCTCTAAAGATAGGAGCTGCGGTTGTCTTGCTTAGGAATATCAATCAACCTCTTAGTTTATGCAATGGTACACGGTTGTTGTTGACTAGGCTTGGTGATCGAATTCTTGAGGGGAGAATCATGACCGGAACACATATTGGTGAGCTTGTCTGCATACCACGTATTGTGCTTAATGGGACAAGCCCAAAATGGTTGTTTACTTTACAACGACGCTAATTTCCGATCAGGCTTTGTTATGCCACGACAATTAACAAATGCCAGGGACAAACCCTGGCTAAAGTGGGGGTCTATTTAAGAAGCCCTGTCTTTACACATGGGCAACTCTATGTTGTAGTTTCGAGATACGTCGAAGCATGGGTTATCGGTGTTGATAGAGAATGAAGATGGCACGCCTGGTTCATTGACAAGTAACATAGTTTACCACGAAATACTTTCTTCTCTTTAGATATTTTAGTGCTTTTCTTACCGATGTAGTGTACCTAACTTAGTGTTGTGTGTTTGTTTTTTTTAGCTTTTGCTAATACCCGTGGGTACCACCCATTTGTATCTGTACAGAACATGTGTTCCCACTTGCTCTCTATGAATAATCACATTGTGTGTAACCTATGCTGCCATTTGCTTTATTTACTTTATTGTTCTTCTGTTCTCTATCTTATATATGCTGATCATATCCATGTAATTACTGTTGAATGTATGTCTCTTCTCCGTTCTCCTTTCCTAGGCTGAATCACACTGACTCTTTCATGTGGTCTATATAATGTATTGATCACGGCAATATGCATCTGCTACTATGGATAGCATGTTTATGATTTACTTATTGGTTACTTTTGTTTTCCTTCACTTCCTTTTCCGTCTCCATAGGTAGAGTTTCCTTTAGCACAGGATATAAAAACAGGTACCATGTGAGCCGCACGTTTGTATTAGGGTTGATTTATTGTGGGGTCCCTATCTTTGTCTACACATTTTATTTTTCCTAGCTATGTTTTTGGTTGTGTCCATGGATACTGCATATTTCTATCTATACAGCCTTGTTGTTTCCATATGTTTCATATAGTTAATTCCGTTATGTGTATATCACCTTTTGTCCCTATTGCTTTGTTTTAGCTTTTCTATGTTTAGCGCTTCATGTGTGTTGCTTTGTGTGATTCTGGTTGTTACTGCATGCCTCTCTCTTTTGGGTTATCCTTTGTTAGCTTGATTGGGTGTGTTATTCTGTTATATTTTCTGCACCCTGTGAGACCCCCAAGATATTTAATTATTGTTGTTGCTTATTTGCGTACAATCTTATTCTTGTTGCTTATTTGTGTACAATCTACCTATTGATTATTTCCATGTTCCTGGTCTCACGTTTCCTTCCTAACAGATGGAGTATACTTTGCTCAAAGATGTGACACAGGGGTCACATCGGTGGCGAGTACGTGTTAGGGTCACAAGGTTCTTAGAATATATCGATCCAGACCACCTTAACAAGATTTTGTGTTTGGACCTTGTCTTACTTGATGAACAGGTGCAACTATTACTCTATTTTCTTCAGCCCTTTGATTATCTCTATTCTACTAAACAAGCTTAAACTTCTTGCTCCATGATACCAGGGTACTATGATGGAGGCTCAAATTCCGAAACAACACGTTCCGGTGTTTCAGCCATTACTAAAGGAAGATGCGGTGTACTACATTGAATATTTTGAGGCTGCCAATGCTTGTGTTAGTTATCGACCAGTCAATAATGATATTATGGCTAGATTCACTGCCCATACCAAGGTCAAAGAAATAACTCTGTCCCAAATAGCTTTCCTTTATATGCTGCTGACCTTGTTTCTTTCAAGTTCTCGAGAATCAATTTGGGTGAAAAGACTTTGTTATCTGGTACTTATTCTTTAATATCCTATTTTCTCTCCTATCTATCTAATTATTGATGCATAGATACTGTGCATGATCTTGATATCTGATTTTATAGCTTGTATTGATTGGGTTCAGATACTTTGGGGCTCATCACATCTATCTCACATATAAAAACAGTTATTGTCAAGGGTGCTCCCAAACATGTCCGGAATATTGAGATAACAGATGGGAGGTGTGTTACCACAGCCGTTCCCCAACTTTCTTCCTCATACTTATTCATTGTGCATATTCAATCTTGGCCCTACCTTACATTTTCAGATATGGTATAGATTTACCTACTGCATAATCTCTTTTCATTAGATTCCCTATTGCGATCTCACAAATTGTATCTGTTGTGTAGAGAATATGTTGATGTTGCATTGTGGGGGCCACATGCTGTCCAATTTGATGATGAATCTATCCAAACTGAGTCCCAACAGCGGCCGATAGTTATAATGCTTCTTGGAGTCACAGTTAGCCTTCGACGTGGTTAGTATTATCCGCTTATTCTCTTCTTTCATGTGTCTGCACAGCCATATTGTGTTTACTGCTTTACCCATACCATACTTATTCGTTTCCACGTTCTGTCATCTTTGTTTCTCAATATGCATTACGTGTTTACCATTTCTAGGCCGTTTATCTCTCCAAGGAAGCACTATCTGCAGGTGGTATACAAATGCTACATTATCGGAGGTTGTCGATCTACAAAATAGGTTGTATACTTACCTACCCCTGTTCTTTATACCTGTCATCATTACGTATCTCTGCCTTTAGACGTGGTTATTATTGCCTGCTGATGCATAATTTCCTAACATTTCTCTAGATCATTGTTGTTTCTGCAATTTACAAATCGTGCTTCATGCAAGAACAATTCATCCTATACCTTGTGCACTGCTCTAACCAGCTATTTTTGTTATGCTATGAAATGATTTCCCTATTTGGTATCTCCTCTATAATACTCCGAGGACAGCTTGGCTTCTACATTGCATGAGATTAAATGGACCGGACAGCCACTGGTTCAACAACATGCCACGGTTGTCACAATCCCACAAATCTATACCCGCATGATGTCCTGGTAAGCCACATTACCTCATATTACTAATCTATACTCGCTTATTCTCATTGTTGTTTAACCGGCCTTCATCTGTATACTTTTATGCTTAGGGCAATAGCTACATTGTTGATGTTGCTATTAAAGGTCTTGCTCCCGATCAGACATGGTGGTATTTAGGATGTGGCATCTGCAAAAGAACGGTCAGTTGTGATGGACACACATACAAATGCCTCAAATGTGGAGTCACAACAGCTGAAACACGGTTCGTTCTTCCCTCATCATACTTCAATAGCTTGGTATATATGGTTAAACGATGGTTTCACTGTCGCAACTATCGAGTTACCATCCATGGATTGCACCCAGCTAACATCAACAAAGAAGATGCAGAGGTTGCTGAATTCATTTTTTTTCTGAGCTAGGTCAAGAGCTTATTGGCTGTCCAATACTCCCTCTTGTTGCGGCTGGTAAAGGAGACAATGAGTTCGTTCCCCCAGAGATAACAAAGCTCTATGGAAAACAGTATACTCTCAAGGTGTCTGTCTCACGCCGAGCACTGCAAAGGGTAAAAATATCATTCCAAGTTGATTCTTTCTCAGTTCTATTGCCTGTCTCCATTTCGCCCTCTACCAGTCAACAAATTCAGCAATAGACCAGTGGTCTCGGAGCTGAGCCTTCCATGGTTTCTATGCCTCACAAGGTTTGTTTTTCGTCTTTATTTTCACTAATGTGCCCACTAATAATATGCCTTTGCTACATGATGCAGCTTCATGTCCATCTAATATCTAATTTTATACTTCTCTGATAGTGCTTTGAATGATTAGTGCTAAAACGTTCCTCACAAAATCGGTTTGCATACAGGACAATCCCTCTACCTTTGTTCTAATTAGTGATCACCCATTTGTGATACCCGAGGTTTGTCTTTCAATACTATATACTACGCTCTTATGTTAGATTCTTATATATAATAACTCTTTTCCATTATCGTATCGTATCTTCTCATGGAACTAAATGTGTTTTTCGTAGCACAAAACTAACGTACAGCTTGCTACAATAGCTCTGTTCAACCCATATATACTTTTCGGTTGCCGCATATTACAATCCTTATTATCTCATCATTCTATCCTATCTATCGTATACTTCTGCCATTGCTATTTAAATATGGTTTGAAACGGACAATCTTGCCTTTGTATATGATATAGCCTCATACCCATATAATATCTAATTTGGCCATTCATTCAAAGTGCTTCGAATAGTTCGTGCCTGACCATGCCTCACAAATTCGGTTCGCATGCAGGATCATGCCTCTACCTCTGTTCTTATAGGTGATCAAGGATTTGCCACACCCGAGGTTTGTCTCTTCCTATTGTATATTACACTCTTATGTTGCATTCTCACATAATCATCTTTTTCCATTACGGGACCATATCTCCTCACAGAGCTAAATGTGTTTTCTGTAACAGAAAACCGATATGAAATCTGTTGCAGCAACTCCATCCACGGTCCAAACTCCTCAAGTTAACCATCTAGATTGCTAAACATACGTCCTTTTCAATTACAGCCTATTACAATCCATATCCTCTCATTATGCTATACTATCTATCGAATACAGCTAATGCCACTATTGGGATCTAGCTCGGAACAGGCATTTCAATCGGACACCCACCCACTGTGTGATCTTCCAGATGTCGAAAGGTGCTCTTTGTCTAGATGCTTACACATTTGTTATGACCATGGTCTGTTGCATTATAATTTACGCATATTGTTGTCTATTGTATGTAGTTCCCACGTTCCTCACCAAAAGCCTTCAGCTAAGAGAAAATTGTTTGAGAGCAACACGCAAGAACATGCATGAAAAGGTGCCCTAGATAAATATCTACTTTTTCCAACACAATTCGCCTTGCTTTAGAGCCACATACGATTCCTAATCTATCTATTTTCCCATGCAGTTTGTTGCTATGCCACTTCAGAATACTCCGTCCTATAATATGATCTATGCAAGAATACACAACCTGTGTTTTGCAATGGACCCACGTATTATATGCATTGAACGCTAGCCGATGTAGTACTGGCTCCACATCGACTTTTGTCACCACTGACGCCTGTACAGGAGTGCTATACCTTTTGCCAATATCTGTATTATAGCCCAGGAGAATTGCTCATGACTCCTCGTTTGTCATCACCTTATCATCCTAGATAAATAGCATCTGTTATTTAGGTATTCCCTTTTGTATCAGCCCTCTAATGTACGTAGGACCTAATATCGTTGTCTGTTTTATATAGGTTTATAGGATGCTTATCGTTGTACTTCTGGCTAATATCACTCATCTATAACATATGTCCTCAGCTCTCCTATGCTATCTCTTGCCTTACAATATAGCATTCCTAATGGACTCTACAGTTGATGCCATTCTTCTTTTCAAAAATTGCATGAGAACCAACCTGTGTAACTTTAATAAATGACTAAAACTCTATTGGAATTAACTGCTAAGCAATGACTAAAGTACCTAAGATCATCGACATAATACCTGTGTAAGTTTAATAAATGGCTAAAACTCTGTTGGAAAAACACATCAATATCTCTGTGAATTGGTTATTGCTGATTATAGATTCGTTATGGCTAACAAAGTTCACATCGTTATGGTTTCTAGAAGTCCCAAAAATTTATGACGAGATCATGCACCGACAAAATTTGTCCGGCGGCATATATAGCGCGCCAACCCATCCTAGTAGACTTTTACCCCCAAATCGTCACTAAGATACGTATTGGGAACCATCTCGATGCTGACCTCGGACTGAAACAGATGAAATCGAGAGTTTAAATTACTAGACAATAAACAAATAAAAGGTGATTTTTAGTCCAAATCGACAATCTGATGCAATCTTGTAGCGAATTTTTTTGCTGCACACTTGCACTTATTTTCAAATCTAGTCTTCGTGTAAATGCAATTACAAAAATAGCCCACTCTTTTGTACTACAGCAAGTGCTAGCGAGCTAGGGCAGTGCAATAGAAACCTATCGCGCTCGGGCGCTGTGGTAGGTCCTGCCACCCTATCAAGCTGCCCTGTCGTGACAGCATGCCCTGCCTAGTCACCCTACCGTAGTAGGTGTAGTCCATAGTTCTAGACCATTACAACGGTACATGAGTGTGGTAAGTGACATGTATCACCTACTACCACTTCCGTGGTCGAGGGCAAACTTGCGCACACATAGTAAACCACTTACACTTTCGTTTTCACTTCGTATAAAATTGTTACCCGGAGGTGCTATGTTTAGACCCAATGGGTATTATATACTACTACAACTCGCTTAGATAAGCAATGTGTGACTAATCCCACCATCGCCCCAGTGGGTCACATGGGCATTTACATTAATGGGCCAGGATAAGAAAAGCCCCCATGGATCATATCAGAGTTTTGTGAGATACGGTATGAGCATTTACAATTTCAAGAATGAAGAAAATGAATCTCTTAGAGAGAACCAAAATAACGATGTTGACGCAACCACAACGAGGGAGAAAGATTTAGTAAGCTGACCAAAAATTCTTTAAGCACAACCTCAAAAGGTACAAAGGATTACTGCTCTCTCACAACCTCTTAAACCTTTTAGAACCCTTGGATCCATGATCTATGTAAGAATCTAATGCTAAAGAATAACCTAGTCTCCAATCCTCCCGTGAACCTCTTACTTTGGATGAGTTGGTTTATAGCTTCTTGGTTGCTTGGGTTCTCCATGACCACTCTATGTGTTTATATAGCCCTTTTAGTCCTTCAAAGAAAGTAAAGAATCCTAATCCGATCAGGACTCATCTAGTATATATTTTCAAATCCTAAAAGACTAGATATAAGTCACTATATTTAACAATCTCTACCTTAACTCTTATCCATTGTAGTCATCGTGTTCCTCTAAGAACTCGCTCCAAGTCGGCTCGGTATTTTTTTATTTTTCTCTCACTTTTGGGTATGCCCTCACCATAGGAGTTTATACACACACCGTAATAAATGTGTTGGTGTTCGGGTTTGGCCTACCACCTCCAAGTTCCACCTATACTCATTGGCACTGCGTGATTGGTCTTACCATGTCTTTCTTCTTTCAACAGCTCACACATTCATCTTTGCACCTGCTAGATTTTGTAACCATCTTTGCAATTCCGCACATAACGACAATTGAGATCTGATTACGTATCTTTTATGACACTGTTTTCTTCATCTGACTAGGATTTTTTTAAGGACCAAAATGGCGATCAAAAGGAGGGTGAATGATCACAATTAATTTTTTTCCACAAAGGACCAACCAAAATGTCACTAGATCAAATAAGAGCAGAAGGATAAATTTTAGAGAAAATTAGCTCTGGGTGACACTACTTCTGTGTAGAGGGCAGCAGTACTGGATGAATAGTAAAAATAGGTGAACAATAAAAAATAGCATGTGTTTAAATCCAAGAATTGGTGTAACTTTTGATTGGTTGATCTAAACTCGTGAAACATTGTATGCAACTTCCTATGGACGTTAGGAACCTAGTCCAACCTTTAATCACACGGATTGGCATCAAAGTTTTGACCTTTTTTAAATTTAGTGAAAGTTGCACCAAAACTGGGTCAAATCTACAAACTTCATCCTGAGCTTGCCTGTGGGGATTTGATGATTGAGATTATCTCAGATTACCTCCTACATATCATAGCAAGTAAGAACACCAAAAAAACAACCATTAGAAACTCTAGAACACGATCTACCACAAATCCTTCTTTCTCAAGGCAAAAATTGGTTTCTTGAGAAACTCTTGATGATCACATTAGATCTTGCCTAGATGATTGGAATGTGATCTACATAGGATTCATCTATCAATCATTCATCCTTAGCAACACAAGATTAAGTGAAAAAGAAACCAACAAAAGAGATAAACAATCAAGAAAAAAGGAAATTAGAATAAGAACAAGTTCTTGAGTGTGAATTTGATTTTCATTTCAGACCCAAAAAGATGATTACAAAGGCTCTCGATAGTTTTTTCAAAGACTCCGCCTCAAATAGACATATAACTGCCTTGTTGAAATTGAGTTTTTTTATGAGAATATCCATCACCAGTTGCTTCTAAGATTGTGGTAGAGATGATGCTAGTATGATGACCTTGTCATTCTCCTACATTTTCTCATTTACAATAGTCAACTACGTGATAAGCTTGTTGAAGGCATTAAGAACGCCAACGAACCGTGTACCTTTTTCCATGCGTAACCTGTACAATTGTCACTTCAGCACCCACTAATTTATCAAAGACTTTGCCATATTGAAGCATCTAGACCCTCAAATTCATTTTGAGTTTTGGTTATTAATGACAATCATGTTTTAAGAGATTAACAATTCTCTTGAGAACATGAAAGCAGGTTGGTCCTACATATTGCACATAAGGAGATGGAATCATGAAATTCAAAAGAAATCAAAGTGTCAAGCTCATAGCCAGGTATAAAAAGTTAAGGACCTTTTCATAATTTTTGCCGGTCTTGGTGGTTGAAGAAAAGATCAAATTGCTAGAATAAGTGTCGTATTATTAAGAGGGGCCTTTGGTTAGTAACTTGTTGATAATCAAGAAAAATGGCACAAATTCATTCTCATAACTTAGTCATGTGCATTCCTTGAAAAATCCTTTAAAATGCTTTGAAAAACTCTATAGCCAAGACTATAGCCCTACTAGTGTGGTACTACATGAGGCGGTAATACCGAACCCTAGTGGTCGATGAGTTATATTCCAAAGTAGGTGTTTTTTGGTCTTTGCTAGACTATCACTATCGCCCTACTAGGTGCAGTACTACCATAGGAGCGGTAGTATCGACCCTAGAGGCTGGTAGTTATGTTCTAGAGCATGTGTTTTTTGGGTGTTTGCCAGGTCGGCACTACTGCTCTACTAGGTTACATCTTCTGCTGCAGTGCGGTAGTACCTACATTTTACAAAGCTTAAGGTAGTTATTTTCTGGAACATAACATTTTTGGGACTTCCCCCAGCTGGCACTACCGCCTATCTGGCAATGATATTGTCACAGGTGCGGTAGTACCGGCCTAAATGTACGGTAGTTATTTTCTAGTGGTCTCAAAATGCACATTTTTGGTCTCTGAGGCTGGTACTACCGGTCCTACATAGGTGATCGGGCGAGGACATTGTAGCAATAGCTGCTAACTACTGCATTAAATGCTATAACCAACTGTTGGACCTGAGGTCGGCATAGTCCTACACAGGCGGTAGTGTCAGGTTTGCTGAAAATTTTAGAACCTTGGTACCAACAGCTAGATTTGTGGTTAGGGGTTATAAATACACCCGTACCTACATCTAGGGCATTCTCTTGATTATTCATTGCATATTTGTGATCCCTAACAACTCTCTCTTCATCCCTAGAGCATTTAATTCTTGTTTTGTGAGTTGTTAAGAGAAATTCAAGTGCGAGTATTCAAGTTGAGCCATTTGACACTTGATCAACCTAAAGCAAGCGCCGAAGTTCTATTTTCTTAGAGGTTGTCACCTCTTAGATGGCTTAGAGGTGTGGAACCGGTGATCTCTTCAAAGGAGATTATGAAGAGACCCGGTATCGGTGTAAAGGTTGTAGCTCACCTACTCAGAGTAGGGAAGAGCTATCACTAGTGATCGAGAGAGGGACAATTTTTCAAGGAACCGGTTTGATTCATTGAAGCTTCCTCAACGTGGATTAGGGGAGCCTAGCAAATCTTCGAGACCATGGAAAACATTATTGTGTTCCTCTTGTTGTTTGCTATTTTGTGTTTCAAATTATGAAATTTACATTCCTAGTGATTTTAATTATTGATTATCTCTATAGGATTGTTACTCTTGTCTAGACTTAAATAGTTGGTGCGCTTAGCAAAACCTAGCTCACTTAGGTTTTGATTGTTATAGAATTGATAACTATGTTGTATTTACTCTATTATTAAATTAGTGCCAAAGAGTTTTAAAATCTCCTATTCACCCCTCTTTAGTTGGTTATCCTTGATCCTATAAGTGGTATCGGGGCTTGGTCTCTTATTTATAGATTTTACCGTCTTGAGGAAAAGGATGGATAGTGAGGTATATCCATAAGTGACACTTTTCTTTGATAACACAAATTATGTGTATTGAGAAATACGCATGACTGCAGTAAGCCCAAGCATATGGAGAATTTTTTATGAGGGGTTCACTATGGGATTAAATCCCACACTATTGAACAAGAAAAGCGGAACTCTCATCTCAATGCTCAAGCGATGAATGCTCTATTCGGAGCCTTGAATGCAAATAAATTCAATCGAGTGATGAACCTTGGGACCGCTCACAAGATTTGGAATACCCTCTTGGAGATACATGAGGGAATATCCTCGGTTAAGGAGGCCAAATTGCATATGCTTAGGATCAAATATCAGAGTTTCATTAGTTACCTCATGAGAACATCAATGATGAGAACATCAATGAGATGTAATCAAGATTAAATTACATAATGAATGAGCTTAAAGGCCTTGGGGTGTCACTAACTGATCTTGATATTGTTTGCAAGATGTTTTGGGCTGTACCGAACAAGTACGAGACATTGGTGACCTTATTCCTCTACTCTTCCGAGTTTGCAAGGATGACGCCAACCAAACTCTTGGACAACCTCATCACAAATGAGTTGTACAAAAAAAGATAAGGAGGAGCTCTTGGAGCAAAATTCTTCAAAGAAAAGAACATTACTTTCAAGGCCAAGACGAAGTCAAGTTATAAAGCGCTCAATGTTGAACATGATGACTCAGGAGAAGATGGCCCTCCTTGTAAGAAGAATAAGGAGGTTCATGAAGAATCTCTTAAGCTCAAGCGCCCTCACAAATTCAAGAAGGGCCAACACTCAAGCAACAAGCGCTACGCCAACATACATTGCTATGAGTGTGATGAGAAGGGTCACATCGCCTCTCATTACCCCAACAAGGAGGACAAGTCCAAACCATCAAAAAGAAAAATTCAATGGCAAGAAGAAATTTTTCAAAAGTTTCTTCTTGCCATTGTGAGGCTCATATCGAGGAATGGAACTCGATGAGGAGTATTCAAATTCGACTCCTCGATGTGAGACACCTTCCAAGAAGAAGAGCATGGTGGAGTAGCTATCAAGGAGGCTCCATCCTTTGTTCACTACTCCGTCATGCCTCATGGCCAAAGGAAACCTCAGGGTAAAATCTAATGATGATGATGAAGCCTCCTATGATGAGCTAATGGATATGCTTGAGGACTTCAATGAGTACCTTGGGAAGGAGAAGTCGAAAGATAAGACTTTGAGAAAAAAATTTCTCTCAAAGATTCTTATAAGGAGCTAAAAGAGCTAAAAGAAAATTCATCTAGCAAAGTATTTAATATTAGCACATCTACTTTATGTGATAATATGCCATGTTGCTCTAGAGTGGATTCAATTTCCAATTTAGATGATAATCGAAATGCTCATCTTGTAATTGAAAACATTGAACTAAAGGAGCAAGTAAGTAAATTAAGTAAAAATTTGGATAGATACTTTAAGGGTAAAGCAACCCTTGACAAGATTCTAAATGATCAAAGGTGCTCTTATAACAAGAAAGATCTTGGATTCATTCCCAAGAAGGACAAGAAAATAGAACATAGAGAACCTAAGTTCATTAGATCAAATGGAAATTTTTGCCATAAGTGTCATGACATGGGACATATGGCAAATGATTGTCCCATAGAAAAAGCTCCTAAGAAAAACATTTATGATTCATGCTATGTTCTTAGGAAATCAAGTCATGGTAAAATAGTAGATAAATTTGTTGGCACTTCCATACTTGGTCGCAACAAGAATGCTATTTTGGTATCCAAAACCTTAGTTACTAACCTCTAAGGACCCAAATAAATTTGGGTACCTAAAAACTTGATCTTCTTGTAGTAGGTGAACTACAAAACTAGCGGTAGGCATTGGGTGTTGGATAAAAGCTTTTCAAGTATGACTTAGTTGTAGGCTTGAAAGATGTAAAGTTTAAAAAAATAAATTGTGTAGTGCTTGCCAAGCCAGTAAGCACATTCCTAGCTCTCATCCCTCTAAGAGTATCATATCCACATCTAACCTATTAGAGTTCTTACATATGGATTTATTTAGCCTGACAACCTATAAGAGCATCAGGGGCAATTCTTTTTACTTAGTCATTGTAGGTGATTATTCGAGTACTTGGGTCTTCTTTCTACATTATAAATCCGAAGCCACCAGTATTTTCAAGAGTTTTGCAAAAAGGGCAAAAGTAAAAAATACCACTTGCCATGCCACAAACCGTCTTTATTTGCATCGTCTCTTAAAAAAAAGCCTCTTATGAGCTTCTTATTGGAAGAAAACAGAACATCTCTTATTTTTATGTTTTTTGTTGCAAATGTTTTAAGAAAGAGTGTTCATCTTTTAAAATTTCAAAGTTATTGTGATGTTGGATTTTTGCTTGGTTATTCTTCTAATAGCAAGGCATATCGTGTCTTCAACCAAACCCTGGGTCTAGTTGAAGAAATGTGTGATATTGGTATTGATGAGACTAACGACTCTCAAGAAGAGCAAGAAAATGTAGATGATATATGTGATGAAGATTTGAGACAAGTAATTAAGAATGTGACATTTGGAGATATCAAGCCTAAGGAGGACCAAGAAGAACCACCTTCTTCCACTCAAGTTGAACCATTTACCTCCGCTACACCAAGTCAAGTTTAAGCCATTGAGGTGGAAGAAAAAGAGTATGATCAACAACCCCAAGCTTTACCTCCAAGAATTCACAATGCAATCTCAAATGATCACCCAATAGTTCAAATATTGGGTGATGTTAGTAAAGGTGTTCAAACTTGATCTCATCTTTGTCTCATTTTTGTGAATATTACTCTTTTATTTCTTCTTTTGAACCATCTAATATAGATGAAGATTTCGATGATCGAATTAAGTGAATTCAATGTATGAAAAATTAAACAACTTTGTTTGAAATGATGTTTGGGCGCTTGTTGAGAGATCCAAGGACCACAATGTCATTGGGAAACAAGAAATATAAAAATGGTATTGTAGTAAGAAATAAAGTAAAATTTGGTGGAATAATGTTTCACTCAAATCAAAGGTTTGGACTTTAGTGAAACCTTTGTACTATGGAATCATGAAATTCAAAAGAAATCAAAGTGTCAAGCTCATAGCCAGGTATAAAAAGTTAAGGACCTTTTCATAATTTTTGCCGGTCTTGGTGGTTGAAGAAAAGATCAAATTGCTAGAATAAGTGTCGTATTATTAAGAGGGGCCTTTGGTTAGTAACTTGTTGATAATCAAGAAAAATGGCACAAATTCATTCTCATAACTTAGTCATGTGCATTCCTTGAAAAATCCTTTAAAATGCTTTGAAAAACTCTATAGCCCGCACTACCGCCCTACTAGTGTGGTACTACCGCAGGAGCGGTAGTACCGACCCTAGTGGTCAGTAGTTATATTCCAAAGTAGGTGTTTTTTTGGTCTTTGCTAGACTATCACTATCGCCCTACTAGGTGCAGTACTACCATAGGAGCGGTAGTATCGACCCTAGAGGCTGGTAGTTATGTTCTAGAGCATGTGTTTTTTGGGTGTTTGCCAGGTCGGCACTACTGCTCTACTAGGTTCTGTACTGCTGCAGGTACGGTAGTACCGGCTGCAAAGCCTGGTAGTTATTTTCTGGAACATAACATTTTTGGGACTTCCCCCAGCTGGCACTACCGCCTATCTGGCAATGATATTGTCACAAAGTCTTGGTAATCTGACCTAAATGTCTGGTAGTTATTTTCTAGTGGTCTCAAAATGCACATTTTGGTCTCGAGGTCTGGTACTACCGGTCCTACATAGGTGATCGGGCGAGGACATTGTAGCAATAGCTAACTCTGCATTAAATGCTATAACCAACTGTTGGACTGAGGTCGGCATAGTCCTACAGTGGTAGTGTCGGGTTTGTTTGAAAATTTTAGAACCTTGGTACCAACACTAGATTTGTGGTTAGGGTTATAAATACACCGCACCTACATCTAGGGCATTCTCTTGATTATTCATTGCATATTTGTGATCCCTAACAACTCTCTCTTCATCTCTAGAGCATTTAATTCTTGTTTTGTGAGTTGTTGAGAGAAATTCAAGTGCGAGTATTCAAGTTGAGCCATTTGACACTTGATCAACCTAAAGCAAGCGCCGAAGTTCTATTTTCTTAGAGGTTGTCACCTCTTAGATGGCTTAGAGGTGTGGAACCGGTGATCTCTTCAAAGGAGATTATGAAGAGACCCGGTATCGGTGTAAAGGTTGTAGCTCACCTACTCAGAGTGGGGAAGAGCTATCACTAGTGATCGAGAGAGGGACAATTTTTCAAGGAACCGGTTTGATTCATTGAAGCTTCCTCAATGTGGATTAGGGGAGCCTAGCAAATCTTCGAGACCATGGAAAACATTATTGTGTTCATCTTGTTGTTTGCTATTTTGTGTGTTCAAATTGTGAAATTTACATTCCAAGTGATTATTGATTATCTCTCTAGAATTGTTACTCTTGTCTAGACATAAGTAGTTGGTGCACTTAGCAAAACCTAGCTTATTTAGGTTTTAATTGTTATAGAATTTATAATTGTGTTGTATTTGCTCAATTATTAAATTAGTGCCAAAGAGTTTTAAAAATCTCCTATTCACCCCTCTTTAGTTGGTTATCCTTGATCCTATAAGTGGTATCAGGGCTTGGTCTCTTATTTATAGATTTTACCGTCTTGAGGGAAAAGGATGGATAGTGAGGGTATATCCATAGGCGAAGCACTTTTCTTTGATAACACAAATTATGTGTATTGAGAAATACGCATGACTGCAGTAAGCCCAAGCATATGGAGAATTTTTTATGAGGGGTTCACTATGGGATTAAATCCCACACTATTGAACAAGAAAAGCGGAACTCTCATCTCAATGCTCAAGCGATGAATGCTCTATTCGGAGCCTTGAATGCAAATAAATTCAATCGAGTGAGGAACCTTGGGACCGCTCACAAGATTTGGAATACCCTCTTGGAGATACATGAGGGAATATCCTCGGTTAAGGAGGCCAAATTGCATATGCTTAGGATCAAATATCAGAGTTTCATTAGTTACCTCATGAGAACATCAATGATGAGAACATCAATGAGATGTAATCAAGATTAAATTACATAATGAATGAGCTTAAAGGCCTTGGGGTGTCACTAACTGATCTTGATATTGTTTGCAAGATGTTTTAACAGACCAGAACAAGTACGAGACATTGGTGACCTTATTCCTCTACTCTTCCGAGTTTGCAAGGATGACGCCAACCAAACTCTTGGACAACCTCATCACAAATGAGTTGTACAAAAAAAGATAAGGAGGAGCTCTTGGAGCAAAATTCTTCAAAGAAAAAGAACATTACTTTCAAGGCCAAGACGAAGTCAAGTTATAAAGCGCTCAATGTTGAACATGATGACTCCGAGGAGAAGATGGCCCTCCTTGTAAGAAGAATAAGGAGGTTCATGAAGAATCTCTTAAGCTCAAGCGCCCCTCACAAATTCAAGAAGGGCCAACACTCAAGCAACAAGCGCTACGCCAACATACATTGCTATGAGTGTGATGAGAAGGGTCACATCGCCTCTCATTACCCCAACAAGGAGGACAAGTCCAAACCATCAAAAAAGAAAAATTCAATGGCAAGAAGAAATTTTTCAAAAAGTTTCTTCTTGCCATTGACGAGGCTCATATCGAGGAATGGAACTCTGATGAGGAGTATTCAAATTCTGACTCCTCTGATGACGAGACACCTTCCAAGAAGAAGAGCATGGCTGGAGTAGCTATCAAGGAGGCTCCATCACTGTTCACTACTCCGTCATGCCTCATGGCCAAAGGAAACCTCAGGGTAAAATCTAATGATGATGATGAAGCCTCCTATGATGAGCTAATGGATATGCTTGAGGACTTCAATGAGTACCTTGGGAAGGAGAAGTCGAAAGATAAGACTTTGAGAAAAAAATTTCTCTCAAAGATTCTTATAAGGAGCTAAAAGAGCTAAAAGAAAATTCATCTAGCAAAGTATTTAATATTAGCACATCTACTTTATGTGATAATATGCCATGTTGCTCTAGAGTGGATTCAATTTCCAATTTAGATGATGATCGAAATGCTCATCTTGTAATTGAAAACATTGAACTAAAGGAGCAAGTAAGTAAATTAAGTAAAAATTTGGATAGATACTTTAAGGGTAAAGCAACCCTTGACAAGATTCTAAATGATCAAAGGTGCTCTTATAACAAGAAAGATCTTGGATTCATTCCCAAGAAGGACAAGAAAATAGAACATAGAGAACCTAAGTTCATTAGATCAAATGGAAATTTTTGCCATAAGTGTCATGACATGGGACATATGGCAAATGATTGTCCCATAGAAAAAGCTCCTAAGAAAAACATTTATGATTCATGCTATGTTCTTAGGAAATCAAGTCATGGTAAAATAGTAGATAAATTTGTTGGCATTTCCATACTTGGTCGCAACAAGAATGCTATTTTGGTATCCAAAACCTTAGTTACTAACCTCTAAGGACCCAAATAAATTTGGGTACCTAAAAAGGCTTGATCTTCTTGTAGTAGGTGAACTACAAAACTAGCGGTAGGCATTGGGTGTTGGATAAAAGCTTTTCAAGTATGACTTAGTTGTAGGCTTGAAAGATGTAAAGTTTAAAAAAATAAATTGTGTAGTGCTTGCCAAGCCAGTAAGCACGTTCCTAGCTCTCATCCCTCTAAGAGTATCATATCCACATCTAACCTATTAGAGTTCTTACATATGGATTTGTTTAGCCTGACAACCTATAAGAGCATCAGGGGCAATTCTTTTTACTTAGTCATTGTAGGTGATTATTCGAGTACTTGGGTCTTCTTTCTACATTATAAATCCGAAGCCACCAGTATTTTCAAGAGTTTTGCAAAAAGGGCAAAAGTAAAAAATACCGCTTGCACAAACCGTCTTTATTTGCATCGTCTCTTAAAAAAAAGCCTCTTATGAGCTTCTTATTGGAAGAAAACAGAACATCTCTTATTTTTATGTTTTTTGTTGCAAATGTTTTAAGAAAGAGTGTTCATCTTTTAAAATTTCAAAGTTATTGTGATGTTGGATTTTTGCTTGGTTATTCTTCTAATAGCAAGGCATATCGTGTCTTCAACCAAACCACTGGTCTAGTTGAAGAAATGTGTGATATTGGTATTGATGAGACTAACAACTCTCAAGAAGAGCAAGAAAATGTAGATGATATAGGTGATGAAGATTTGAGACAAGTAATTAAGAATGTGACATTTGGAGATATCAAGCCTAAGGAGGACCAAGAAGAACCACCTTCTTCCACTCAAGTTGAACCATTTACCTCCGCTACACCAAGTCAAGTTTAAGCCATTGAGGTGGAAGAAAAAGAGTATGATCAACAACCCCAAGCTTTACCTCCAAGAATTCACAATGCAATCTCAAATGATCACCCAATAGTTCAAATATTGGGTGATGTTAGTAAAGGTGTTCAAACTTGATCTCATGCTGTCTCATTTTTGTGAATATTACTCTTTTATTTCTTCTTTTGAACCATCTAATATAGATGAAGATTTCGATGATCCGAATTAAGTGAATTCAATGTATGAAAAATTAAACAACTTTGTTTGAAATGATGTTTGGACGCTTGTTGAGAGATCCAAGGACCACAATGTCATTGGGAAACAAGAAATATAAAAATGGTATTGTAGTAAGAAATAAAGTAAGGCTGGTGGAATAATGTTTCACTCAAATCAAAGGTTTGGACTTTAGTGAAACCTTTGTACTCGTGGCTAGATTAGAAGCCATTTGTATCTTACTTGCCTTTACATCTTGCATTGATATCTAATTATTTCAAATGGACGTGAAGAGTGCATTCTTAAATTGTAAAATTACCGAACTAGTATTTGTTGAATAATCCCCCGGTTTCGAGAATCCTAAAAATCCTAATAATGTCTACAAGCTCTCAAGGCGCTATATAGACTTAAACAAGCTCCTAGAGTATGGTATGAGTGACTTAGAGACTTTTTACTTTCAAAAAGATTCAAAATTGGAAAAGTTGAAACGACACTCTTCACTAAAATAATTGATTGTAACTTCTTTGTATATCAAATTTATGTTGATGATTTCATATTTGACTCTAATAACCAAGACTTTTGCAACAAATTTTTGATGATATGATGTCTAGAGAATTTGAAATGTCCATGATTGGAGAACTAAGTTTTTTTCTTGGACTTTAAATCAAGCAACTCAAGGATAGGACCTTCATAAGCCAAACAAAGTACGTAAATGATATACTCAAAAGGTTTGGCATGGAGGATGCAAAGCCCATCAAGATTCTTATGGCGTCCAACGTACATCGTGATCTAAATGAAGATGTAAACCGGAAGATTTAAAGATTTATCGTTTCATGATTGGTAGTTTGTTTTATCTTACCGCATCTAGGCCCAACATCATGTTTAGTGTTTGCATGTGTGCACATTTTCAAGCATCTCCAAAAGAATATCATTTAGTAGCCGTTAAGAGAGTTCTAAGATATTTAAAGCATTCTTCTAGTATAGGCTTATGGTACCCCAAATGTGCTAAATTTGATTTAATTGGGTATTTAGATTTCGATTATGTGGGTTGCAAAGTGGATAGAAAAGGCACATTTAGGAGTTGTCAATTTCTAGGTAAATCCTTAGTATCACGGTTCTCTAAGAAAAAACTCCATAGCTTTATTCACCGCCGATGCTGAATACATATTAGCTGGTAGTTATTGTGCTCAATTGCTTTGGATATTGCAAACTTTGATAGATTATGGAATTAACTTTAAAATTTTGCCTTTGTTGTGTGATAATGAAAGTGTGTTGAAAATGGCCAACAACCCAACCCAACACTCAAGAACCAAGCACATAGATATTTGTCATCATTTCTTAAGAGATTATATGAGTAAAGGTGACATAATCATTAGTCATATAAGAACTGAAGACCAACTAGTAGATATCCTCACCAAGCCTCTGGATGAAAACTGTTTTTGTAAATTGAAGAATGAGTTAAATATCGTTGATATCTCTAATGTTGCTTGAACACTTGTACTATGATTAGTTTTTCATTCGGTGTTATTTTCTTGTTGTTGATTCTTGAATATCTTGTTGGGCAACACATTAAGGGGAGTATTATACAAACTTCATGTATGCTAAATCCCTAAAATGCGAAAAATATCAAATACGTGCTACTATTGTTCAGAAGAATGCTTATAGACCTAACTAAATCAAAATTATTTGAAAATATGATATCTTGTAGCTTCTATAAAACTCTTGTTAAAATCCCTTCATTTTCAAAAAAATACAAATATAAATCTCATCTATTAGATATTCATTATCATAACATACTCTATATCTTGTTACAAAAGCAAAAAACATGTTTCGAAATTTCGCCTTTTTGAATTTTCAACCTAAACCCAGAATCTTATCGATATAGACCTAAATAATGCACTTATTGAGTTGTGGCTTGTAAACTAGAGCTACATATGTTTCTAGTGTACTACAAGTATTTAAAACTCAAACAAGTCAATTGGATTCATCTTCTCTTCAAAATGGGTGTTCCATTTTCAAAAAAGACAAAAATGATCTTTTCCAAAACTATCCTTGTACAAATTATGTTAATTATATGGTTTTGAGTTTTGTGATGTGTTGGAAATGCTTTTATATGTATTTCACTAAGTCATGAGCTATTTCACAACTTCTCTTAGAGCTTCAGAATGCTCCAATTAGGGCAGACACTACTGGTGTGTTAAACCCAATAGTACCGCCCAGGCTGGCACTACCGTCCCCAGGCAGGGTAATGCCTCCTATGTCGGGTAGGGCCAGTTTGAGGAGTTTCCTACATAGCCTACATTTTCTCTCTAATTCTTTTTTTCCCTGGCCAGTTGCATTACCTTCCTTGCTCTCTTTTGTGCTTCTCCCTCTCAAGCTAGGGTTTGCTCTCATTCTTCCTCTACCAAAATCCCCAAATCCTTTAATCCTTTAATCCTTCCATTCCTTCATTCTCAAGGGTTTCTTCTCATCAACTTGATCTCATCCCTTCAAAGTAATCTTTCTCTTCACTCCTTTGCACTCCTCTCCTATTGTTTGTCATGCCCTAGGTCTCCATTCTTGTTTTTAGGGTTTGATGCAAAATGTAGCAAATGTGTGTTGTTTATGCATAAAATCCCTAGTTTAAATAAGTAGATCCATGACCTATGAAGTCATTTTTTGCAATTCCTTTGTTTGATATAGTCAAAATAGTGATTTCACTCTTTGGCAGATATGGTTCCATGATGAACCCAGCGGTAGTACCGATCTAGCATGGCATTACCAACTCTACGGAGTGGTAGTATTGTCCAGGAGCGGCACTACTGGTCTAGCATAGACGGTAGTGCCGACTTTTCTACTAAAAACATGTCTTGTTGCATTTTCATCAAATTCAAAATTAGAGTACCTAGTCCCTATTGCTTATCCTTCCCATTATCCTTGTGATCCAGAGACCATGCTGAGAGTAAAGAATCCATCCAAGCACAAAGCACCTAGAGGTGGTGGCACTGTGAGGAAATCCACAAGAAGTGTAGGTGTTCCCATTCAAGAAGGTGGGAGTGGTAGTGATGGTGATGATTCCTACACCATTGCGACTAGGGCTCAACAAATCAAGCAATTGGTGTAGCAAGAGCTAGGTGGCAGCAGCTCTCAAGCTAGGAAGGGCAAGCAAATTGCTCAGGAATCAAGTAAGGAGGAAGAGAATGAAGAAGACTATGAAATGGATGTGGATGTTGGGGAAGAATGGGAGGAGGAAGAAGAATCTCTGCCGGGCTTTGATCCTTGAGAGGATCTGACGCAGATAAAGAGTGACAAGTATTTTTCTTTGAGATGAGCAAACCAATATCACCTACCCAGAACAGCGTTAGAAAAATTCTTTTATACTCTCTTCCAAGAGAAAGTGTTCAATGAGATATATTCAGATAAGGCTTTTGCTGACCAAAAGTAGGTGGATTGGGAACACATTCGCAAGTTGCCTTTGTTTGTTGGTGTACCTGAGCTATTCCAAGGCACAGAGATGTGACTTTGAGGAGGACATGGTGTCAGGCAGCGCTCGTGGGAAGAAGATAAACAGGGAACTCAGCAGCCAGGCGTACCGGTTCACAGACATCGTTTAAGTGGCGATCGACGGTGGAAGCTTGTTAATGGAGTTTACTGTGTGATCCAATGGTAGACAATAGAAGTAGCAAACAGACAAACGCTGTAGTCGGTCATTTTGAACGCAGCTTGTTTACTTTGCTGTCTCAGTTACTTTCAGTGTTTTACTTTAACCAATGTTTACTTTAACTCAGCTGTAACAAACTCTGATATATGAGTTGGTGAATGCGATGGGGAAAGGCATGAATACTACCAAAATAGTTTCTCTAGTGTAGAACTTTAGTATACTCTTCCTGTTCTTCCGTGACTTGCGCTCTGAATTCCATTTTCTGATACTTCTTGTTCCGATCGTGTGAGACTCGGTCCGATTCCAACTCGGCTTGAGTTTGGGTCCTGACATTTTGGTATCAGAGCAGTCGGTTCTTGGTGGGGAAGTGGATCAAGATTTCTGGAAAGAGGTTGGTATTTCCGTAAAATCCCTCTATTTGTGAAATAATCTGCCGATTTGTGTGTGGAGAGAAGAACTGGGGAGTTGGAGTTATGGATGTTCAGGAGGAGATTGGGAAGCTTCAGGGGGATATGGAGACTCTTAAAGCAGAGATGACTGAGATCAAGAATATTCTTCTGCGGAACTCAAGGAACGCCATGAACCCTACCGATCAACAAAGCCCATCCATGACGACTGAAGGTAATTTATCTGTGATCAACCTGATATTAATCGGACTGGATTTTATTTGCCAAATCTGGGCAGTCCTCTGATTTCTTCGGGTACAATAGAAAGCCAAGTTGCTGGTAACATCATGCCTACTATCTTCACGCCTGCTATTCGAACTTCAGCATATCCATCTTTCAGAGGTATTGGGGTAATATTCCTGTAGCAAGTGGATCGTTTTGGCTGCTCAGTTGTCACAACAAATGAATCCGGGCAATCAAGTAGGAGTCGGAGGCCATCAGATTCCTGGGTATTTTCATCCGGCCTTACCGCAATACTTCCAGCCTACTAATGCATATGGGGAAGTTCTCTGACACCGAACATGCATTTTCCTGGAGTCCAAGTCCTTGGTGCTAATAGGACTCTCCTGGAGGAAGTAGATAATACTCATCACTATGCAGAGGCCGTGATCAAGGGACCCAAGTTGGAGCTCTTCATTCTCGGGTGATGATCCGACCAGCTGGATCGATCAATGTGAAAATTTCTTTGAAATGGCGGGGACTCCGCCGAACAATGGGTAAATCTAGCCGTTGGTCATCTGATTGGTAGAGCTAACACATGGTTCAAAGGTACGGGCATTCCTTGGCAAACCCTTAATTGGACTCAGTTTTGTGCCATACTATGTGATAGGTTTTCTGAAGCTACTGCCCATGAAGCAGTAGAACGATTGTTGGGTATGAAACAGGCTGGTACAGTGCCTAAGTATATAGATTACTTTGAGAAAACTGTAGAACTCATTAAGAAAGACCACTCATATCTTCAAGAACACTTTTGTTGAGCTGTTTTATTGGGGGGCTTAAGGATGAGCTTAAGTACTGTGTGAGTACACATCAACCAAGAGGATTATTGGAAGCATACTGGTTTGCAAAACTGGAAGAAAAAGCAGCTATGGCTCGAAAGGGTAGCCAATCTGGTGGTGTTTTAAGGCAAAAAGGAGGCATCCCAATTAAAACGGTTGATCCACCACAGATGGAAAAAGAGGGTCCTAAAAACAACCTAGCTGGTAACATGGGTAGAACTTGCTGGCACTGTAGCGAACCATGGACTCCTGGGCATAATCAAACTTGTCGAGTTAGAAATGCTTTGCACGTTTTGTTGGAGAAAGGAGAAGAAGGAAATGCCACAAATGAAGAAGAAGGCATAACGGGAGAAGTGCCTGGCTTGGTCACAGCGCCTGGAAGCCCAGATAATGAGGGTGATAAAGATGCTCAGGAGCAGCTCATGCTGATATCTGCGTATGCAGCACAAGGAATAGGTGGCCCAACTACTTTCTCTTTAATTGTATGCATTGGCTCCAAGAGAGGCATTGCTTTAGTGGACAGTGGGAGTTCTCACTCTTTTATGAATTATGAATTTGCTATTAACAATGGTTATACCTTGAGTTCTATACCGACAAGGAAAGTCACAGTGGCTGGGGTGGTGAGCTAAAATCTGATGCAAAAGTGGAGGCATTGTGTTACACAATTCAGAATGTGAGCTTCAGCACCACTTTCAAATTACTTGAGTTGGGAAATTATGATCTTATACTTGGCACCGATTGGATATATAATTATAGCCCCATTAAATTGGATCTCAAAGCAAGACTGTTGAAAATTACAAAGGATGGACAGAAGCATCAATTTGAAGACTGTACACATCCTACTGTCAATTACTGGCTTAATGCTGAAATTGAAGGGCTACTTCCCAAGAGAGACTGTGACCATATAATACATCTTAAAGCTGGTGCCGAACCCCCCAACTTGAGGCCATACCTCAAATTAATACTCAAATTAATTATCTCCTAGAATTTAGTTGAAGGCATTCAGCACAAATTAATGCTCAAGTTGCTAGAATTTGATTTTTCCATTGAGCACAAGAAGGGTCAAGAAAACCTGGCAGCTGACGCATTGTCAAGAAAGGATCACACTACTGATGCGCCAGCAGCCTGTCATGCCATCGCTTACGTTGTTCCTGAATGGGTGAAAGTTGTTCAAGCCAGTTATGAGCAGGATGAACTAGTGTCGAAAATTAAAGATGGCATGATGAACCAGCGAGACTCACAAAGCAAGTATAGCAGTGAAGCTGGGTTAATCAAGCACAAGAGCCGAATCTTGGTGGGCAGCACTACTGATCTGAGGAATACATTGCTCCGATCCTTCCACACTTCTGTATTCGGAGGACATTCAGGAAGTCCTTTGGACAGGAGAATTGTTCCTAGGAAAGGGGAAGCTGTGACTCAATGGCTCATACAGTGGCTGAACTTACCAGAGCAGGATGCTACATGGGAAGATGCTGGGTTTTATCCAGAGCACCTTTCCTCAGTTCCAAGCTTGAGGACAAGCTTTGGCTTCAAGGGAGGGGAAATGTCAGGCAGCGCTCGTGGGAAGAAGATAAACAGGGAACTCAGCAGCCAGGCGTACCGGTTCACAGACATCGTTTAAGTGGCGATCGACGGTGGAAGCTTGTTAATGGAGTTTACTGTGTGATCCAATGGTAGACAATAGAAGTAGCAAACAGACAAACGCTGTAGTCGGTCATTTTGAACGCAGCTTGTTTACTTTGCTGTCTCAGTTACTTTCAGTGTTTTACTTTAACCAATGTTTACTTTAACTCGGCTGTAACAAACTCTGATATATGAGTTGGTGAATGCGATGGGGAAAGGCATGAATACTGCCAAAATAGTTTCTCTAGTGTAGAACTTTAGTATACTCTTCCTGTTCTTCCGTGACTTGCGCTCTGAATTCCATTTTCTGATACTTCTTGTTCCGATCGTGTGAGACTCGGTCCGATTCCAACTCGGCTTGAGTTTGGGTCCTGACACATGGTTCGCCAGTTCTATGCCACTATTTATATTTCTGATACCTATGACTTCATTACTTGGATGACTAGCTCCAGAGTCTAGTGTCGGCAGAGAGATCATGACAAGGCTTTTATAATGTACAATCCCGCTATTAATCTCGCCCACTAAGGTTTCACTGCTAAAAGGTTACATCCACCCAGTGAAGCCCCTCTTGCGCCATGTAGGGAAAATTGTCTCTATCCGACACCCACATTCCACCGAATAGCGAAGCCAATAATGAGATACACAAATTAATTAGCAAGGTCATACCCATATAGACTTGTGGTTGTACGGTAATGCTCGGTCCATAGTAACACATGCTTCGGTTCTTAATTGACTAGGGCGGAACATTCACTTTATAAAGTCTCGTGCATCCAGCACCCACAAAACATCCATCCACCCCGGTCTAAACTATTTTCACTTTATTTTATTTAAATAACAACAGTAATACCAATTGCCGCATCTTCATAAATAAGTTTAAGCAATGTTTGAAAAAGTTCTCATAATGGCATAATACCAAACGTTTAAGCTAGACTAAGCAATTCTACTGTCCCATACTACACTATTGGTTACCACCAAATAAATTGGCTAATATCATCTAGGGTGACAAAGGTTCGACATGATCAATAGCAATGAGGGTATAACAAATCTGGAATTTAACTAAACCTTAAAACCATGTTTGAAGTATATTGCATAAAAGTAGCATGCATAATTTAAAACAACATAAGCATTTTATAAAATTTGGGATCAATATATTCAAAGAAGACTTGCCTTCATTGCCTCCCGGTGATTTTATCTCCGATTGTTGATTTGACTGAGCTTCGACTACGTCGTCTACACGCAAAACGAGAATAAATAAATAAAATAAATTCAAACAAAATTGGAAAATAGAAAAAGAATGGTACTGGAAGGTAGATCATGAATTTAGAAATTTGAATCACTAGAATTGGAGCTCGAACGAAGGAGAACGAGCTCCTAGAATTTCCACGGATAAAAAATTAAAGAAAAATGAAAAGGGCTGACACGTCACAAGACGTGATTTCCTAGAATTTTTGGGATTTCTGGAAAATCAGAAAAAGAAAAAGAAATGCTAACTGACACGTGGGACCTACATGTCAGTGGCTCGACTCACGGTGGAATGCGTCCACAGAGATGGGAGATGCCGAGGTGGTGGATTGGCCGACATGGACGCCATGCGGCGGGCTAGGGCTAACGTGGTAGTCGACATGGCTGCCACCCGGCGACAGACGCAGGAGCCGAGGCGGCGCTGACGCGGCGGGATGTGAAACGACGCGGCGCTAAGGTGGCGCAACACGGGCAGCACATGGTGACGTGTGGCGCTGATGTGGCGCAGTGCGGCATGGGCAGCGTGGGGCGAAGCAGCTCAATGGCGACGCAGGCACGCCGGAGCGAAAGAAGAAGATGCGGTTGTGGGGCAAAACGTGACGGATCAGGGGCAAAAGAACGCGGGCGACACGGGTAGTTCAACGGTGCAAGCGACGGCAGCGGAGGCTCACTGTTGAGGGATAAAGACGGCGGAGAAGCTTCTTGGGACGGCGGCACAAGAGATGAGCTCGGGGCAGCGGTTCCGGGCGGTGAAACTCGGGAAACAGGAGAGGGGCGAGGCGGTGGCCTTAAATAGGCGCGGATCCCCCGAGTTCGGCGTGAAAGGGACAGAAACGGCTGCGGAAATCATGGTGGTGGGCGCGGAGGTTCGCAACAAGCGGAGGCAACGCGAGACAACGCCTCGAGGTCGACAGGTGGGCCTTGGCGTCGGCCGAACGCAAGCAAGGCGTGAGGCAAGCCAAGCTGGGCCGAGAAGCGGAGACGAGCTAGCGCAGCGTGAGGATGGATCAGGCCGGAAGGAATAGGAGCTAGGCCGAGGGAGGAAATTAGCTCGAGCGGACAAAGAGAAAAGAAAAGGATTTTCCTTTTTGAGAAATTCTAGAAAAATGAAAAAGACTGAAATAAATACCAAATAAATTAGGAAAAATTCCAAAAAAATCTAAAAATATTTTTAAGCATTTGGAACCCAAATAAATTATTTGGAACTCATTTCAACTTAAAATTTTGATTCAAATGATTTGCTTGCACTTGAGAGCTCAAATTTAATTCACAAAAAGTTTTAAAGCTAAAGGAAAATTTTGAAATGCTAAAATTTGGAATGTTACAATATGCCATCCTAATAAAATATCTTCACCATTTTCGATTTCACCTTGATATCCGTCTCAAGTCCAATACACACAAAACTCTAAGTCCTAATTTTGTCCTCAACATTATACAACCTCTATTTTCTTTTGAACTTTTCCAGGAGTTTAAATTTTAGATTGTTGTCCACTCGTATCTTTTGGACAAGAGTTTTTCATTGTATTTTTGCCTCTTTTATTTATTTACATTTCATATTGTTGCATTTTTTTCATATGGCTCGCTGTGTGCCAAAAGTACTGAATTTTTTACTCTTCTAACCGAATTTGAAAAATTATTTACGAATTTAGCCGCGTGGCCCGTGAAATTACAAATTTAGCCTCTGTACAGTATAATTCCGCGGACCCAGTCGGCGGAATAATTTTTTAATATTTTTTCCCGGAAATTCATGGATCCATCATGAATAATTTTTATTATTTTTTCCACCAAATTCATGGATCGATCGGCGGAATATTTTTTATTTTTTTAATTTTCATGACGCACAAATGAATACTTTTTTAATAATTTTTTTTAATTTTCTTAATTTCTCCGCGCTTCAAAACCGCGGAATAATTTTTTTTATATTTTTTTTCGACGGTTTTTTTTCGGCCGTGGTTTTTTCGCCGGTTTTTTTTCCGAGTCGGGCCCGATCGAATTCCGCCATCGGAAACGCGGGATTCCCACGTCCACGCGTCGCCGTCGCGGAGAAGCCGGAGGGGAATTTTTTACTCTTCTAGCCGAATTTCAAAAAATATTTACGGATTTAGCCGCTGGATATATGGAATTACAAAAATGACTCCTAAACAGTAAAATTCCGCTGATCGGATCCGCGGAATAATTTTTTAAAATTTTTTAAACCGATTTCCGTGGATTGGAACCGCGGAATTATTATTTATTATTTTTCTCCATGGATTGGAACCGCGGAATATTTTATTTTTTTTCAAAATCTCCGCGGATTGGAACCGCGGAATAATTTTTTTAATTTCCCGCAGATTGAAACCGCAGAATAATAAATTTTTATTTTTTTTATTTTTCCGCGGTTTAGCTCAGCGGAAGTTCGATTAGCTACAGTAATACTACAGTACTCACGTGCTGCTACAGTGCTGTGCAGCATTTTTTTTGTTTTTCCGAATGAGCTCGTGCGCTACAATGCTCGGCGATTTTTTTTTTCTAAATGCGGATTTCCGTGGGAAAAAAAAGGTTAGTTTTATTTTAAAACTCGATGCAAAGTTTAAAACAGCATGCGATAAATTTAGAAAAATTCATATTTATCGGCGATATTTCATATAATTGTTCGTCATTCTTTTTTAGTGAGTGATAAATTTGACTCGCTAAAATTACGGATGTCTATTGTCACTAAAAAATTTCAGCTTATTGATTCCGCTATTTATCATGAAAGAAAAAAAACGACTGCGATTTTTGTAGTGTAGTAGCCTTATTTGTGTATAATTTTTTTTAAAAAATAGGTATGGTCGCGATGAAATCCGAGAATTCAAAGTGGATCGAGTGTACAATATTATTTCAAGCGGTTGGGGCAGCGAAATTCTTATTTTCTTGTGTCGCGACGCAATGGATTTTTTACAATTGGTTGGGGAGAGCGGAGAAATATACCTTGGGCTAAAAGAATTGCAAAATGTAGGAAAAAAATCATTCGTATTTTTCAGTCGATAAAATTTAGAGTTGAAACAAGCATTCAATAAACTCAAAAAATACATATTTGGCAATGATATTTTATATAGTATTTCAGAAAGTTATTTGGCAGTTGAATTTTTTCACAAAAAAAATCAAATTTCGTTGTTCAGCATTCTCTTTCAGTGTGCGGTAAATTTAATGACAAATCATAGTTAAATATTGAATAAAACATAGTTAAATATTGAATAAAACCCGGTTGATCATTCGGAAAAAACAAAAAAAAATAAAACACCAGCGGAACTATGATTTTATCCAACGAATTTTTTTCCGTGTGAGTACTGTAGCATTACTGTAGCTATGCAAAATTCCGCTGAGCTGAACCGCGGAAAAATAAAAAAAATAAGAAATTATTATTCCGCGGTTTCAATCCGTAGGAAATTTTAAAAAATTAAAAAAAATTATTTCGTGGTTCCAATCCGCGGAGATTTAGAAAAAAATAAAAAAATATTCCGCGGTTCTAATCCGCGAAGAAAATTTTTTCTCTGTAAGTGAAAAACTAGTTTGATTTCTTCTTGTACACACTATTTCTTCTATTTGAGATGTGTAGTTGTTCTGAGAGATTTCCTTTCTTCGCATGGTCTAAAAGCTTGTTCACCTCATCACGTAGGTTGCAGGGTGCCAATATTTCCAGTGGGCGGACACCATAGACACCTCGACAGAGCGTCCTATAACCATTGTACCACAGAGGATGCAGTCTTCTATAGAGGAGAGGATGGACCCTATACTTGAGCAGAGGCTGAACATGTTGATGTTTAAGATGGAGCGCATTTTAGATCATCTCAAATGGTTAGAAAAGATTTGTCCTTCTTGTATTGTACATTATTCTTGCGAAGTAGTTCATTTCCTATAGAGGGGGCAGAGTTGGCCAGGGATCTAAGTGATTTTGTTGTTCGTGCTGCTCCTCCCGTTTGAAGTCGTAATAAAAAGATTGACCTACCTTATTATCCGCAAAAAATTCTGAGCTCAAATTCCCCATTTCTGCAAACTCCCTCTCGCACCCCATCAACATTATCACGTACGGTGTTCGCGTTAACGATTTTTTTAAGTTAAACAAGATTTAATATGGTTATTTTCGTATATTTATGTCGTACATATATAGAATAATGATTCTGGGCTCTTTCCTCCGCTTTTTTTCATTTCCCCTCTATATATTCCAGTCTATCGAAAAGGCTTAATTTACCACGCAGTTTGTACTATTTCGATTACCGTTTCTGCAAACTTAAACAAAAGCGACTGCTTACGAAAACATCGGGTTCAATTTCGCTATCTTCTCAATCGAGATGGCGAAATTGGTCCAATTTCTTGAAAATACCCGATTTGATTTTTCAATTAGCGAAATACGTCAATTTCGATATTTCACAATTCGAAACCATGCATTTCGCCATCTCAATTTTCGAATCTGAATTTCTTAAACAAAAAAATTACTCATAAAAAATTTTCTATATCACTCAAAAATTATATTTCTTTTGAATTTATTCAACCCTAGTTTCAGAGGTAAAATTCTAATAATTAAAAAAATAACGGACAAAAAAGAAACGGATAAAAAAAAGAAACAGACCGAAAAAAGAAACGGAGAAAAACCGCGCACACATAAAAACCGAGAAAAAAACCGACGAAAAAAAATAACGGAAATTATTCCGCTGTGAACGTCCGCGGAAAATTAAAAAATTAATAAAAAAAATTATTCTGCTGTGCACATCCGCGGAAAATTTAAAAAAAAAAATATTCCGCTGACTGGATCCGCAGGATTTGATGGAAAAAAGTAATAAAAAATTATTCTGCCGACTGGGTTCGCGGAATTTCGAAAAAAATATTAAAAAATTATTCCGCCGACTGGGTCCGCGGAATTATACTGTACAAAGGCTAAATTTGTAATTTCACGTGGCATGCGACTAAATCCATAAATAATTTTTCAAATTCGACTAAAAGAGTAAAAAATTCAAAAGTACTCACCGCTGCAGCGCTGCTTACTTATTCAGATACGTAATTTACGAGGAAGCCTATGCAGCTTCTTTTGGATCTTTTGTATTGTATCGAATATGGTCATATAATCCTCTTATGTAAAACCTGGTTGTCATGCCATATTTTCGCTAATAAATAAAATATTTTCCAAACGAAGCTTGTGCGATGTACTATTCTATGCATAATAAGGGTGTGTTTGGCAGAGCTTCCAGTTTCAACTTCTCTATGAGAAGCTCTACCAAAAAAAAAAAATCAACCAAATTTTACATAGGAATTCAAGAAAGTGATTCTTGTTTTTGACTTGCACTGAGAGCTAAAAACCTACTCCCCACCGATTCATTAACCTTCCAGCTTATGAACCTCTACAGTTCATAACTATTTCTCAGACAGGAATCATTTTCACCAGAGAATCAATTCCATAGAGAATTAGAAACTAGAGCTGGAGAATTAGGATCTAGAGCTCTGTCAAACAGACCCTAAAATCCTACACAATGGTGGAAATACAGTGACACCTAGGAAATCAAAGTTAGCCCCCACACAGGGCTAGGATTCAAATTCACCCCATTTAGGATTTAAGGTTCAATGAAATCCCTAGTACTATAGATGAAGATGGCCGGCGACAGCGCCACTGGTCGTGGGCAATAGGAGGACAGTAGACAATGTCTAGGGAAGTAGGGTGATCATGAATGGGGGGTTAGGTCTTAGGGGAGGTAGAGAAGGAGGAGAGGGTGGCATCTTTTAGCGGTGGCCAAGTATGGCAGTGCGTGGGGTGGAGACAAGGCTGATTAGGGTTTTCGTGACTATATAAGAACCAGCGGAAGAGGTCGGAATGGTTGAACGTTAATCCAAAATCCGGCTCAATTATTTGAACGACTCAACTACTGGTCATCCTCTGATTCAAGGAAGGATCTTTTTTTTTAACGGAGAAAGTGCTCTCCTTGCCAGATTCACCCCTCACCGGCTCACCCCGCGTGCCCAGATCGCTGGGAGGCGGCGCCGCGCCCCCTCGCGAAAGATACGGCACCGAGACGTTCTCCGCCTCTTCTCTTCGTTTCCACCGTTCGCCAGATCTGGTCCTCTTCTCCGGCGGCCGGCGGCGCGGTGAGCTCTTCTCTTCCCCTTCCTTCGTTTCCACCGTCCGCCGCCAGATCTGGCCCCGCTCCCCCTTCTCCGGCGGCCAGCGCGGTGAGCTCCAGCCGGAGATCCCCGTCAACATCCTCTTGGGGGAATCTTTTTCTTGCTGTGAGCAATCTCGTCCGAATCTTTCTGGGATGGGTTTCTGATAAATCGAGGAAGAGGTGAGACTTTCTCGTGATGGATGTTGCTGCCGATGCTACTGGTGTGGTGGCTATAGAGAACGGGGTCAATGGCAAGCCAGCATTGCCTGGTGGTGTAGATGAGCATGGGGAAGATCATGAGGCGCAGGCCAACGGGGACCATTCGGGGGAGAGCGAGGTGATCAACCCACCCGACGAGGCGGGCGGGGAAGCCACCTCGCATCCAGAAGGGAGGAAGCCTCGCCCCGCCAAGGTGAGTTTGTGATAGTGTTGTTTTGTAGCCGTTTGTTGACAATGCTGTGTTGATTGGCGTGTTCTATGTGACGTGCTTCTAGGGAACCCAAAGTCATGGTCCTAAGGTTGTAAAGTCTAGGAGCCCGAAGAGTGGAGTCGAGGGTCAAGCTAGGAGGAGCATTCCTAGTTCCTCTGTTCTCAAGGCACCCATTGCACGGGTTCCCCATGCAGATTCAGGTACTGGCTCCCAGACCAACGGTCATTCCGGTGTTAATAAGAATGTAAGTTCTTCTCCACTGTGCTAGAATTTGTTTATACCTACGTTATGTGGAATCAGTTTCAATGTTTCGTAGCCAAGCTAGTTGGATCACAAATAGTTTGTTTTGTAATGGTTTAATGGTTTTATCAGAAAATTGAAAAGAATGAGCCTCGACCAGCTGCCAAGGAGACATCATTGCTTGAGGACTCGAAGTATGCAGCTTCTTTCCTGTCTCTGCATTATTTATTGTGTATCTGTAATTCTGTATCATAAGATAGAAGGGAGTTAATGACCTTGTGTTTCCAATTTTGTATTTCTTGTAGTAATTAAGTTCTAATCAAATTTGAGTGGTAGAACGGAGAGGTAACCTTGGGTCGCTAAATGTTTGGTTAATTAAAAAAAATGGAAATACATCATTTTTGCATTTCTTGGAGGACCTTACTGCAAATTATTTTTATGGCATTAAAACAATTTTATGCTCACCCTCAGTTCAATGGGACTAATGCGTACTTGAGCTGCCTCTCTTCTATCTTGCCAAACCAACTTTTTCTTTCATCTGTCTTGTCATTTTCGATGTGCCACAACAAATGTTTAGTTTTACTTGTTAATTCAGGTATTTCCAATTTTTGGATGCCATGTACCTTCTGAAACCATGCTCAACCTCAAACCATTGAATTATGATGCTTCAATCTTCAAAGACTCAGTGTTAACTATTAAAATTAGAGCTGAAATGATATGTATATTATTTTGCATCTAGAATGATCCTAGAGACTCCAGTATTCTTTTTTTCCTTGTAAAATTATCTAATGCAGTTGGATAATAAAAAAACTCACTTATGCTGTTATATTCCCCTCACAAATCTAGGGAGAAAAGGAAAACTCAAAAGCCATCAGGCCAGCATTCTTCCATCAAACAAGATGAAGAAGAGTCAAATTGTGAAAGCACAAAACCTCGAAAGGTTAGCAGCACTCCTGCCTATGGCTTCACCTTCAAGTGCGATGACAGAGCTGAAAAAAGAAGAGAGGTAATTATTGTTCTATTATAGTGCTACCTGAGTGTTTTTTAAGAAAAAATATGTAGATTTAGTTCCTTTGTTGACCCAATTCTGCTGTCCAATAGTTCTATTCAAAGCTTGAGGAGAAGATTCATGCGAGAGAGTTGGAAATAAGCAATTTGCAAGCAAAATCAAAGGTAACCATCATTGTTTTTCTTTTCTGTGGAATGTTAACCAATCTTCCATCTCATACTGATATTTGTTTCCTTATAATGCACAGGAGACTGAAGAAGCTGAACTCAAAATGCTGAGAAAGAGTTTGAATTTCAAGGCAACTCCGATGCCCAGCTTCTACCAGGAACCACCACCCAAGATTGACCTACCTTATTATCCATAAAAATTCGAGCTCAAATTCCCATTTCTGCAAACTCCCTCTCGCACCCCATCAACATTATCACGTACGGTGTTCGCGTTAACGATTTTTTTAAGTTAAACAAGATTTAATATGGTTATTTTCGTATATTTATGTCGTACATATATAGAATAATGATTCTGGCTCTTTCCTCCGCTTTTTTCATTTCCCCTCTATATATTCCAGCCTATCGAAAAGGCTTAATTTACCACGCAGTTTGTACTATTTCGATTCTGTTTACGCAAACTTAAACAAAAGCGACGTTTCGAAAACATCGGGTTCAATTTCGCTATCTTCTCCAATCGAGATGGCGAAATTGGTCCAATTCTTGAAAATACCCGATTTGATTTTTCAATTAGCGAAATCGTCAATTTCGATATTTCACAATTGAAACCATGCATTTCGCCATCTCAATTTTGAATCTGAATTTCTTAAACAAAAAATTACTCATAAAAATTTTCTATATCACTCAAAAATTATATTTCTTTTGAATTTATTCAACCCTAGTTTCAGAGGTAAAATTCTAATAATTAAAAAATAACGGACAAAAAAGCGGATAAAAAAAGAACAGACAAAAAAAAGCGGAGAAAAACCGCACACATAAAAACGAAAAAAACCGAAAAAAATAACGGAAATTATTCCACTGTGACGCCGTCATGGAAAATTAAAAATTAATAAAAAATTATTCTGTGTGCACATCCGGAAAATTTAAAAAAAAATATTCCACGATCGGATCCCAGGATTTGATGGAAAAAGTAATAAAAATTATTTCGCCGATCGGGTTCGCGAATTTCGAAAAAAATATTAAAATTATTCCGCCGAGGGTCCGGAATTATCTATCAAAGGCTAAATTTGTAATTTCACGTGGCATGCGACTAAATCCATAAATAATTTTTCAAATTCGACTAAAAGAGTAAAAAATTCAAAAGTACTCACCGCTGCAGCGCTGCTTACTTATTCAGATACGTAATTTACGAGGAAGCCTATGCAGCTTCTTTTGGATCTTTTGTATTGTATCGAATATGGTCATATAATCCTCTTATGTAAAACCTGGTTGTCATGCCATATTTTCGCTAATAAATAAAATATTTTCCAAACGAAGCTTGTGCGATGTACTATTCTATGCATAATAAGGGTGTGTTTGGCAGAGCTTCCAGTTTCAACTTCTCTATGAGAAGCTCTACCAAAAAAGAAAAAATCAACCAGCTTTACATAGGAATTCAAGAAAGTGATTCTTGTTTTTTGACTTGCAGCCTGAGAGCTAAAAAACCTACTCCCCACCTGATTCACAACCTTCCAGTTATGAACCTCTACAGTTCATAACTATTTCTCAGACAGGAATCATTTTCACCAGAGAATCAATTCCATGAGAATTGAAACTAGATTGGAGAATTAGGATCTGAACTCCAAACAGACCCTAAAATCCTACACAATGGTGGAAATACAGTGACACCTAGGAAATCAAAGTTAGCCCCACACAGGGCTAGGATTCAAATTCACCCCATTTAGGATTTAAGGTTCAATGAAATCCCTAGTACTATAGATGAAGATGGCCGGCGACAGCGCCACTGGTCGTGGGCAATAGGAGGACAGTAGACAATGTCTAGGGAAGTAGGGTGATCATGAATGGGGAGTTAGGTCTTAGGGGAGGTAGAGAAGGAGGAGAGGGTGGCATCTTTTAGCGGTGGCCAAGTATGGCAGTGCGTGGGGTGGAGACAAGGCTGATTAGGGTTTTCGTGACTATATAAGAACCAGCGGAAGAGGTCGGAATGGTTGAACGTTAATCCAAAATCCGGCTCAATTATTTGAACGACTCAACTACTGGTCATCCTCTGATTCAAGGAAGGATCTTTTTTTTTAACGGAGAAAGTGCTCTCCTTGCCAGATTCACCCTCACCGGCTCACCCGCGTGCCCAGATCGCTGGGAGGCGGCGCCGCGCCCTCGCGAAAGATACGGCACCGAGACGTTCTCCTCTTCTTCTCTTCGTTTCCACCGTTCGCTAGATCTGGTCACTCTTCTCCGGCGGCCGGCGGCGCGGTGAGCTCTTCTCTTCCCTTCCTTCGTTTCCACCGTCCGCCGCCAGATCTGGCCCCTCCCCTTCTCCGGCGGCCAGCGCGGTGAGCTCCAGCCGGAGATCCCCGTCAACATCCTCTTGGGGAATCTTTTTCTTGCTGTGAGCAATCTCGTCCGAATCTTTCTGGGATGGGTTTCTGATAAATCGAGGAAGAGGTGAGACTTTCTCGTGATGGATGTTGCTGCCGATGCTACTGGTGTGGTGGCTATAGAGAACGGGGTCAATGGCAAGCCAGCATTGCCTGGTGGTGTAGATGAGCATGGGGAAGATCATGAGGCGCAGGCCAACGGGGACCATTCGGGGGAGAGCGAGGTGATCAACCCACCCGACGAGGCGGGCGGGGAAGCCACCTCGCATCCAGAAGGGAGGAAGCCTCGCCCTGCCAAGGTGAGTTTCTGATAGTGTTGTTTTGTAGCCGTTCGTTGACAATGCTGTGTTGATTGGCGTGTTCTATGTGACGTGCTTCTAGGGAACCCAAAGTCATGGTCCTAAGATAGTAAAGTCTAGGAGCCCGAAGAGTGGAGTCGAGGGTCAAGCTAGGAGGAGCATTCCTAGTTCCTCTGTTCTCAAGGCACCCATTGCACGGGTTCCCCATGCAGATTCAGGTACTGGCTCCCAGACCAACGGTCATTCCGGTGTTAATAAGAATGTAAGTTCTTCTCCACTGTGCTAGAATTTGTTTATACCTAAGTTATGTGGAATCAGTTTCAATGTTTCGTCGCCAAGCCAGTTGGATCACAAATAGTTTGTTTTGTAATGGTTTAATGGTTTTATCAGAAAATTGAAAAGAATGAGCCTCGACCAGCTGCCAAGGAGACATCATTGCTTGAGGACTCGATGTATGCAGCTTCTTTCCTGTCTCTGCATTATTTATTGTGTATCTGTAATTCTGTATCATAAGATAGAAGGGAGTTAATGAACTTGTGTTTCCAATTTTGTATTTCTTGTAGTAATTAAGTTCTAATCAAATTTGAGTGGTAGAACGGAGAGGTAACCTTGGGTCGCTAAATGTTTGGTTAATTAAAAAAATGGAAATACATCATTTTTGCATTTCTTGGAGGACCTTACTGCAAATTATTTTTATGGCATTAAAACAATTTTATGCTCACCCTCAGTTCAATGGGACTAATGCGTACTTGAGCTGCCTCTCTGCCTCTCTTCTATCTTGCCAAACCAACTTTTTCTTTCATCTGTCTTGTCATTTTCGATGTGCCACAACAAATGTTTAGTTTTACTTGTTAATTCAGGTATTTCCAATTTTTGGATGCCATGTACCTTCTGAAACCATGCTCAACCTCAAACCATTGAATTATGATGCTTCAATCTTCAAAGACTCAGTGTTAACTATTAAAATTAGAGCTGAAATGATATGTATATTATTTTGCATCTAGAATGATCCTAGAGACTCCAGTATTCTTTTTTTCCTTGTAAAATTATCTAATGCAGTTGGATAATAAAAAACTCACTTATGCTGTTATATTCCCTCACAAATCTAGGGAGAAAAGGAAAACTCAAAAGCCATCAGGCCAGCATTCTTCCATCAAACAAGATGAAGAAGAGTCAAATTGTGAAAGCACAAAACCTCGAAGGTTAGCAGCACTCCTGCCTATGGCTTCACCTTCAAGTCGATGACAGAGCTGAAAAAAGAAGAGAGGTAATTATTGTTCTATTATAGTGCTACCTGAGTGTTTTTAAGAAAAAATATGTAGATTTAGTTCCTTTGTTGACCCAATTCTGCTGTCCAATAGTTCTATTCAAAGCTTGAGGAGAAGATTCATGCGAGAGAGTTGAAATAAGCAATTTGCAAGCAAAATCAAAGGTAACCATCATTGTTTTTCTTTTCTGTGGAATGTTAACCAATCTTCCATCTCATACTGATATTTGTTTCCTTATAATGCACAGGAGACTGAAGAAGCTGAACTCAAAATGCTGAGAAAGAGTTTGAATTTCAAGGCAACTCCGATGCCCAGCTTCTACCAGGAACCACCACCCCCAAAGGTTGAGTTGAAAAAGGTAATCCAGTGACCATAACTTGTGGCTGGCTTTATTCTGTTTTACTTCAGAATTCATGACATATAGCAAGTGAATTCATTAGTATATAATATGACTTATCTAAGAACATGGGCATGTATGCAACTCTCTCATGTGGTGTGGATTCTATCTGACATTATCACCCTAACCACTTTACCTTCTTTTATTGTGTACCTGAAACCGAGACTTGAAAGAAAATATGGTAATTGCTAAGTTAAAATTTCCATTTAGCCTGTAGTTGTTGCTCTCATTAGTCATTTCGCTAGGATTTCATGTGGTCCTGGAGATTTTAACTACAATTGGATGTGTTCTTTTTTTTCTTTTGTCCTTGATGATTTACCTGAGCCTGGACCTTCATTAACATATAGAAATTTTCTGCCTATGATTTACTTGAGCCAAAGAACTTATGAGGGATTGCAAGGCCTTGAGAATCGAACACTCTAAGCAGAGCTAAATTATCTGAGTACATTATATCCACAGAAACTAGTGCCTATTACCTATAAGAACACTCTAGTATACTCAAATGAAATATTTTATATTGAACTATTACCTATGGACTACCAGTTATTTCGTAATTATTGTAGTGACCCTTGTTAGCTATTTAGGCAGTTCATCTTGTCTGTTATGTCATTGTATCATGGTTATCACGGCGTCCCGGCGAGGCGAATTGCCTCGGGCACCTGGACGCCTAGGTGCCCGCCTAGGCGAAATTTAGGCGACCAACTAGTTCAGATTTCAAGCTCAAATATAGTTCAAGTTTCTTATGTATAAAATCATAATTCAAGCTCAAATATAGCATGAGGAGTGAAGTGTAGTACCTTGTATATAGCATCCATAGCACTTTCCATATGATCCAAATCCTTGCTATCCAAACATTGATGTAGTGCGTGAAATTACTGAATACATCCAAGCAACTTGCCTTGATTTTCCCTGGTACAAGCAAGAGATTTACTTGATGTCAGCAAGATGAAACACTAGGTTATTGGATACATGGAGTTCACATAAACTACAAAAATATCTTGAAAACAGAATTGAGAATGTTGCAAGGACAAAGACATTAAAAGTATCAAACATAGATATAATGTTCCAAGGACAAAGACATTCAAACATAGATAATTAGACATAATGTTTCAAGGACAAGGACATTCAAACATCGATATCAAAGTCTAAATTATCTTGACTATTCTCATCACTTGGTCCACTCTCATGAGGAGTAGGTAGCGCTTGGCCATAATCATCGTCGATGTCTAGATCATCGGCTACCAAAGGTTCATAGACTTCATCCTCATCTGAGTCTTGCTCTTCTCCTTCATTGTTGTGTTCACCCCACATGCTCGAGGTAGCTAGTTTGTGTTCACCCCACAAAGAGAGCTCGGGAACATGCAAGGATCGGTCAGAGCCGGGGAAATCCTCGAGCATGATCGGAAGATCGTGTTCACCCCACAACGTTTAAGTGGCGATAATTACGCCACGATCTAGGGCCGTTATGCCCACAACAGGAACGTGGCGAGAATTAAGGCTACGATTACGCCACGTTAATGCGATGAATCGGCATTATTAATTGCGATTATTTCAAGTATCTTGTGAGCTATAAGAACTCCCCGGTAAATCGGTAAAGGGGGGAACGGAGAAAAAGAAAGAGCAAGACAAATGCACAGATACACGAGCCTTCCTGTAAGAGTTCCACAGCAATAGTGAAATCACTGGACTAGGGTTATTATCTCCGTTGTGGGAGGCCCGAACCAGTATAAACTTTTGTCTATTTTTCGAGTATCTTATCCTAAGAGCATTCTCCAGACGCAAATCCTTCACCAAAAAGGGGCTCTGTTGATTTCTCATTCAACAAGTAAGCTCGACGGGAACCTATTTCCCAGACGGGGACAAAAAGAAACTTACCAGCAGCCTTAAAGTTGGCACTATTATTGGTGACCACTTGAACGATGTTGTCAGGACCTATCTCCACAATCTTCTTCTCAAGCAAACCAGCTAACATCCTTGCATTAGCCAACTGAGAGGATGTATCTATAGACTCCAAGAAGAAAGTCCCTTAAGGACAATTGACAAGAAAAAATTATCAAGTGTCTTCCTCTCCTACCAGTCCATCCATCTAACATTAGTGTACAACCATATTGCCTCCAACCCGACTCTTGCTTCTCTCTTAATGCTTGGATTTCATTCTTTGCCTTAGCAAGCAACGGCACCCTTAACTCATGAAAACTAGGAGGCTTGTATCCATGCCCACTCCAAAATTTCAAAACTCCTAGAATTTGCAGCATTGAATGCTATGCCACACTGATAAAAGAAATTAGTAATATGCATATCCACCCTCTCTTTTTCTTCCTTGGTCCTCATACATTGCTCCATGAAGGTTTGGGACAACTGTTTGGAATGCCTTTCGTCAACCACCTCTTCGGATGTCTTTTTTATCATGGAAGCAATTGATTTTGTTACTTTGACCATTGATTTGAACATAATAGCAACTTGATTCCTCTTGGCAGCTATCCCGAATTTGGATGACAAGACAACGCCTTGAGGATACTTGTTGACTAACCTCAATCTCCTAAACATCATCACCTCCACCTTCCTCTTCATCGTCATCTAAATTAACCATCTTATTCTTTGCGATCTTTTCATGTAATCTTGCATCTCTCTCATTATTGCCGTGGTGGTTTTGGAGCATTTTTAAAGTCTCCAAAACCCGCGACAGGTGCTACTTCAACCTCTTGATACCGAATGCATTTGTTTTCCGAAAGTACAAATTGCACCATATCCTTGTTCGTCAAGTCTGGCCAAAATCTATACTTCCACCCGGATCCTTGATTTGCCCTTCCGCTTTGGATCCTTGGATGGATCATATACTTGCTCTTGGCTAGCATCACTAGACTCACCAATGGCGGCGCTTGTTGCTTGATCAACCATGTACATATAAGTCATGTACAAAACAATTGCAGCACCAGCATCATTATCAATCAGTGCAGCACTCTGTTATCAATCAATGCAGTTCAACACTACTCAGTTGAACACTACTTGATCAACCCACCGAGCTGCATGTGCATCCCAACAGCACACCGAGCTGCAGTTCAACCCACCGAGTTGCATCCCAAGTCCCAACAGCACCGAGCAAGAGGCCAAGCGACAACCCAACACTGACATCCCACTGACACCGAGCTACATCTCTTAAAGGCCAAGCGGCATCCTGAGGCGGACGGGAAGGAGGCGGAGGCGAGAGGAAGTCGGGATCGAGAGACGAGGCGGAGGTGGAAGGGCTTACTAGCGGCGGCGGCGGCGCGCCTGCTTGCTAAGGTTTCTCCACCCGGTCACATGAGTCTTCTTTCCCCACTAATCTATCTCGTGCTCCAGTAGTCCAGTGCTCAAATACCTCGCTCAGCCCAGTCCCAGTCGGTCGCTAGGCCGACGCCTAGTTGTCCATGCCGCAACGCCAAGATGTCCAGCCGGCCGCATGGCCGTCTTCAAGCGAGCGCCAGGCCATGGCACCTTCGCCGCCGCCTGGACGCCTAGGCGACGCGTAATAACAGTGCATTGTATTTTGAAGGCTAAATGCATGTCTTTATCATGCCATGATTACAAATTGGGAACTTGATTACCTGTATTTTCATTTATACGAATTACCATAATTGTCAGCATGCTTTGCTGGTGTGAATTGGTATTTGTTGTGATTATGCCGTTCATTAGCAGTCAAGCTTTGCACGAGACAGCCTTGTCAAAAGGGACGATGACCCAGTTAACTGTTGTGGTCAAAGTTATGCAGTCGGCAGTTACAAGACTAGATAAGAGATTTCGAATGGATCTTACCGATTAGTTTATGGAGATGTGGTGTTAAAAATCGTTTTTCCCTTTTTGCTGCGAGAACAGTATTTGTGTATTTGTTTACTGTTTCATGATATATTAAATTGGTAGCTACAGCACATACATCTATTGCAAGGTGCGAGGTGCTGATTGACTTTATAAGAACCAAGTGCATGTCCTATTACAAATATTCCTGGCAGCTATTAGGTCAAAACAAATTCAGCTCTACATTAAGGTAGCTGGGACATGATTTTTCAGAGCTGTATACTGTTGTTGGATGATGAAGATCGTTCTCTATTGGACACAGACATAGCTTATATTTCAAATGAACTTTAACATGCCCCAGCTTTTATATGATTTTGCATTTGTGCTCACTAACGCCTGTTATTTGTTGTAGATCCGCCCACCAGAGCTAGATCCCCAAAGCTTGGCCGTTCCAAGAACAAATCCACGGTGGAGACTGAAGAAAATACCAGTCCTCCAAGCCGACCTGTCCGTTTGAGCATTGATGAGAAGGTTTCTCAAAATGGTGTAAAGAAAGCAACCCCATCAAATGCAGTGAAAAAGCCCCAGAGGAGGTCACTTCCCAAATTGCCATCAGAGGAAAGCGGACCACTTGACGTGAGGCAGCTAAAGAACACCGGGTTGAACACGCATCACTTCCAGGAGCCAGGGTCACCAACAAAGCAGCTTCAAGAAAATGAGTTGGTCACTGATATCGCTCAGGAGCCAATCCAAGCTAGATTTAGTCCCAACGAACAGAGAGCCGTCTAGGAAAGATCATGGTGACCAAAGATCCTTTGATTTGCGATGGAAGGTGTGCCTTTGGCTTTGTCCCATGTTGCACTCAACTATTTCAATAGTAGCTAGTAGCTTGTATTTTGTAGTAAACTCTTATATCTATCTTCTTCCTGGAGTCTAGCTTCTGGATTGCTTGTCTCGATAGTTTTGTTCATAATCGTGAGGAAGGCACCAATTGTCCTTTGCAGTTGGTGGCAGCTGCAAATGGTTCTCTTCTATTTTCAATTTCTGCTATGGTTGAGATGAACTTTGTCGCCCTGCTTTACTGTTATGTATAACCAATCGATGAGAATTTTGCTGCAATATCCTGAGTTTATTTTGCTCATGATGAACTTTTGTGTCTATAAATGAGATTGATTCAAATGTTGAAAATTTAATTTGCGTCTCCTGTGCTAGTCGAGGGAAGCCATTCTCACGTGGTTTTGTTCATGAATCATGACATGAACAATCAAGAAATTCAAATACTGAACTTAAAAAGGCTGAAAGAGATGATTTTGCAGGCGGTAGTTCAAATACTTCAAAAGTTTGAAGTTAAGAGAGCAGAAGAATATCGTGAAAAATATATAATTTGCCCCTCTTTTAAACTAATAGGAGACTGATGCGCAACATGGAATCAAAAGAGTAAATGCTGGCGAAAGTTCATTTGTACAGTCGTCAAGACGCAGCAATATACTGACAGATTTTAAGGCAGCAATAGGCATCCACGGTAGATTGAAGACGTTGCAAGGGCGGAATAGATAACAATGGTTTGTAGCTCTCCTTCAAACAACCCTAAACAGCTTGAAACTTGAGCACATTTCAAATATTGGTAACGTAAGGAGTATCCCACAACAGAACGTGGCGAGAATTAAGGCTACAAAGATTACGGCCACGCAATCGCAAAGAATCGCGCATTATTCTTGCAGCGTTATTTCAAGTATCTTGTGAGCTATAAGAACTCCCCAGAATCGGAAAGGAACGGAGAAAAGAAAGAGCAAGACAAATGCACAGATACACGAGCCTTCCGTAAGAGTTCCACAAAGAATAGTGAAATCACCGGACTAGGGTTATTATCTCCGCTGTGGGAGGCCCAACCAAGATAAACTTTTGTCTATTTTTCGAGTATCTTATCCTAAGAGCATTCTCCGACGCAAATCCTTCACCAAAAGGGCTCATGATTTCTCATTCAACAAGTAAGCTCGACGGAACCTATTTCCCAGACGGGACAAAAAGAAACTTACCAGCAGCCTTAAAGTTGGCACTATTATTGGTGACCACTTGAACGATGTTGTCAGGACCTATCTCCACAATCTTCTTCTCAAGCAAACCAGCTAACATCCTTGCATTAGCCAACTGAGAGGATGTATCTATAGACTCCAAGAAGAAAGTCCCTTAAGGACAATTGACAAGAAAAAATTATCAAGTGTCTTCCTCTCCTACCACTCCATCCATCTAACATTAGTGTACAACCATATTGCCTCCAACCCGACTCTTGCTTCTCTCTTAATGCTTGGATTTCATTCTTTGCCTTAGCAAGCAACGGCACCCTTAACTCATGAAAACTAGGAGGCTTGTATCCATGCCCACTCCAAAATTTCAAAACTCCTAGAATTTGCAGCATTGAATGGTATGCTACACTGATAAAAGAAATTAGTAATATGCATATCCACCCTCTTTTTTTCTTCCTTGGTCCTCATACATTGCTCCATAGAGGTTTGGGACAACTGTTTGGAATGCCTTTCGTCAACCACCTCTTCGGATGTCTTTTTTTATCATGGAAGCAATTGATTTTGTTACTTTGACCATTGATTTGAACATAATAGCAGCTTGATTCCTCTTGGCAGCTATCCCAGAATTTGGATGACAAGACAACGCCTTCGAGGATACTTGTTGACTAACCTCAATCTCCTAAACATCATCACCTCCACCTTCCTCTTCATCGTCATCTAAATTAACCATCTTATTCTTTGCAATCTTTTTCATGTAATCTTGCATCTCTCTCATTATTGCCGTGGTGGTTTTGGAGCATTTTTTAAAGTCTCCAAAACCCGCGGCAAGGTGCTACTTCAACCTCTTGATACCCGAATGCATTTGTTTTCCGCAAAGTACAAATTGCACCATATCCTTGTTCGTCAAGTCTGGCCAAAATCTATACTTCCACCCAGGATCCTTCGATTTGCCCTTCCGCTTTGGATCCTTGGATGGATCATATACTTGCTCTTGGCTAGCATCACTAGACTCACCAATGGCGGCGCTTGTTGCTTGATCAACCATGTACATATAAGTCATGTACAAAACAATTGCAGCACCAGCATCATTATCAATCAGTGCAGCACTCTGTTATCAATCAATGCAGTTCAACACTACTCAGTTGAACACTACTTGATCAACCCACCGAGCTGCATGTGCATCCCAACAGCACACCGAGCTGCAGTTCAACCCACCGAGTTGCATCCCAAGTCCCAACAGCACCGAGCAAGAGGCCAAGTGACAACCCAACACTGACATCCCACTGACACCGAGCTACATCTCTTAAAGGCCAAGCGGCATCCTGAGGCGGACGGGGAAGGGGAGGCGGAGGCGGAGAGGGAAGTCGGGATCGAGAGACGGAGGCGGGAGGTGGAAGGGGCTTACTAGCGGCGGCGGCGGCGGCGCCGCTGCTTGCTAAGGTTTCTCCACCCGGTCACATGAGTCTTCTTTCCCCACTAATCTATCTCGTGCTCCAGTAGTCCAGTGCTCAAATACCTCGCTCAGCCCAGTCCCAGTCGGTCGCTAGGCCGACGCCTAGTTGTCCATGCCGCAACGCCAAGATGTCCAGGCGGCCGCATGGCCGTCTTCAAGCGAGGCGCCAGGCCATGGCACCTTCGGCCGGCCGCCTGGACGCCTAGGCGACGCGTAATAACAGTGCATTGTATTTTGAAGGCTAAATGCATGTCTTTATCATGCCATGATTACAAATTGGGAACTTGATTACCTGTATTTTCATTTATACGAATTACCATAATTGTCAGCATGCTTTGCTGGTGTGAATTGGTATTTGTTGTGATTATGCCGTTCATTAGCAGTCAAGCTTTGCACGAGACAGCCTTGTCAAAAAGGGACGATGACCCAGTTAACTGTTGTGGTCAAAGTTATGCAGTCGGCAGTTACAAGACTAGATAAGAGATTTCGAATGGATCTTACCGATTAGTTTATGGAGATGTGGTGTTAAAAATCGTTTTTCCTTTTTGCTGCGAGAACAGTATTTGTGTATCTGTTTACTGTTTCATGATATATTAAATTGGTAGCTACAGCACATACATCTATTGCAAGGTGCGAGGTGCTGATTGACTTTATAAGAACCAAGTGCATGTCCTATTACAAATATTCCTGGCAGCTATTAGGTCAAAACAAATTCAGCTCTACATTAAGGTAGCTGGGACATGATTTTTCAGAGCTGTATACTGTTGTTGGATGATGAAGATCGTTCTCTATTGGACACAGACATAGCTTATATTTCAAATGAACTTTAACATGCCCCAGCTTTTATATGATTTTGCATTTGTGCTCACTAACGCCTGTTATTTGTTGTAGATCCCGCCCACCAGAGCTAGATCCCCAAAGCTTGGCCGTTCCAAGAACAAATCCACGGTGGAGACTGAAGAAAATACCAGTCCTCCAAGCCGACCTGTCCGTTTGAGCATTGATGAGAAGGTTTCTCAAAATGGTGTAAAGAAAGCAACCCCATCAAATGCAGTGAAAAAGCCCCAGAGGAGGTCACTTCCCAAATTGCCATCAGAGGAAAGCGGACCACTTGACGTGAGGCAGCTAAAGAACACCGGGTTGAACACGCATCACTTCCAGGAGCCAGGGTCACCAACAAAGCAGCTTCAAGAAAATGAGTTGGTCACTGATATCGCTCAGGAGCCAATCCAAGCTAGATTTAGTCCCAACGAACAGAGAGCCGTCTAGGAAAGATCATGGTGACCAAAGATCCTTTGATTTGCGATGGAAGGTGTGCCTTTGGCTTTGTCCCATGTTGCACTCAACTATTTCAATAGTAGCTAGTAGCTTGTATTTTGTAGTAAACTCTTATATCTATCTTCTTCCTGGAGTCTAGCTTCTGGATTGCTTGTCTCGATAGTTTTTGTTCATAATCGTGAGGAAGGCACCAATTGTCCTTTGCAGTTGGTGGCAGCTGCAAATGGTTCTCTTCTATTTTCAATTTCTGCTATGGTTGAGATGAACTTTGTCGCCCTGCTTTACTGTTATGTATAACCAATCGATGAGAATTTTGCTGCAATATCCTGAGTTTATTTTGCTCATGATGAACTTTTGTGTCTATAAATGAGATTGATTCAAATGTTGAAAATTTAATTTGCGTCTCCTGTGCTAGTCGAGGGAAGCCATTCTCACACGTGGTTTTGTTCATGAACAATCAAGAAATTCAAATACTGAACTTAGAAAGGCTGAAAGAGATGATTTTGCAGGCGGTAGTTCAAATACTTCAAAAGTTTCAAGTTACGAGAGCAGAAAAATATCGTGAAAAATATATAATTTGCCCCTTTTAAACTAATAGGAGACTGATGCGCAACATGGAATCAAAAGAGTAAATGCTGGCGAAAGTTCATTTGTACAGTCGTCAAGACGCAGCAATATACTGACAGATTTTAAGGCAGCAATAGGCATCCACGGTAGATTGAAGACGTTGCAAGGGCGGAATAGATAACAATGGTTTGTAGCTCTCCCCTTCAAACAACCCTAAACAGCTTGAAACTTGAGCACATTTCAAATATTGGTAACGTAAGGAGTATCCTTAAGAGCAAGCAGTTCATGCTTCATAATCCATGTGATTGCTTTGCATACACATTGAAGGCACCAAGGCACATAATTTGGACATAAACCCCACAGCACTTGAACATAAACACATACTTCATTTATTTTGATAAGGTTGCAAAGATTACAGTCCTCAACAATCTGCCTGTAAAATCAGGGATCCGGTGAAAAAAAACAACCATACAAGGTTGTCATGGCAAGGCTCTAGTATGCGCCTCAGCAATGGCCAGAACCCCGTGAAGACCAGGCATTCCCAAGAGACACTGCAAGAAAAAAGCAACCCTACAAGACCCATACACGCTACATAGGACAACATACGGCACCGCAAGACTCCCAACTGACTCAAAACTCAATAACCATAAATACACACACGACAAGTCCGCAGACACTCCGGAATCGACAGCCTGGAGACCGGCGTCGACTACCGGCGATGCCAGCAGTTGAGCTGTGGTACTCCAGAACAGCCATTCGCGCCGGCGCCTGCTCCTGCAACTCCATAACCAGGAAACAGTGAAAAAGGACATACTACGGCAACCTAAAAAACCAACATGGTGTTACGACTATAATGGCAAGAACCAATGCCTGGATAAGAGGGGCAGGGTGCCAGTGATGGCAGCCGAAGGCTCAAAAAACAGATTACCCGCTGAGAGGTGATCTGTGAAAAACGAGCTCTTGGCTATAAACGCCCCCCTAAAACAACCAGTTCTTGAACAAGTATGGAAGCCCACGACGACTCATGCACAAGCCAAAAACCTGACTAATACGGAGATTGACTGGTTGCGCTACTGCTAAGGACGTATATCTGCATCTGGAGGTGGCTGACACAGTAGACATGAGCCCCTCCAGCAACGAACCATCTTGTCTGCCTAAGCGAGAATGTCGCACCACCAGAGCTTCTTCTCCAGCGATGCAATGTTTTGATTGCCGATCATGTTGCAGAACTGAAGATTGAGGCCCTCCAAAGACTGCCCCATGTTGCCCAAGAATGGCACACTGTTCGGAGTGACCTTTGAGCAGCCGGACAGTGAGAGGACACGAAGCTTGAGGTGCCTTGCGGATGCCAGGATCGCAACACCATAATCGCTAACCAAGCAGTTTGAAAGATCAAGCTCCACAAGCTCAGTGCAGCTCTCGGAAATGGCAACGAGACTTGCATCGGTTATCTTGCTGCAACCCTCAAGACTAATTTGCTTAAGAGATTTTCCATGTGCCATCACCAGGGAAGAAACAGCTACATCTGTGATGTTCTTGCAACCACTCAAGTCAACCTTGACCAGACCACTCTTGGAAGATTTGACCAATGGACGAAGCCCATTGTCAGTTACCTCACCAAGACCACTCAAGTCGACATGCACCAACTGAGGGCAAATCATCCCCACCACAGCCAAGCAGGCATCAGTGAAACCCGGGCAATCCTTGATGGTCAGGAACTGAAGTGATCTGCAGAGAGGAAGCTGTGTGGGCGCAGAGCAGATATCCTTGATTCCCATGCATTTCACCAAAGAGAGAGCCCTGAACTTCTGGCTGCAGTTAAGGAGGAAAGCAAGAATACCAACAAGAGTAACCCCATTGCATTCATCAAGCTGCAAGTTCTCCAACGCCTTTGCTGATTCTGCGAAAGCCTTAAGACCAACATCTGACACATGTCCACACCTCCTGAGGTAAAGCTGCTTCAAGCTCGGGCAGAACTTGGAAATAGAAGCGAGTGCAAGATCGGTGACCCCAGGGCAAGAGGTGACACTCATGCACCTGAGTTTCTGCAGGCCAGCAGCATTGGCCATCACCCAAAACCCCCTCTCGCCGACCGCAGCAAGGCGAGTAAGTGTAAGATCTGAGACAGCCTTCCCATAGTACCCAATCACGGCAAGCGAAGCATCAGTGATGTTCAATCCCTGGAGCCGGATCTTGCACAGCGAGGCAGTAGCTGAGCACACGAGGCTAGAGATGCCCTGGTCACCAACATGCGTGCAGTTCTTGATGTTCACAGCCTGCAGCTTCGAGCAGCACAGGCCAACCGCCCTAAGGCCCTTGTTTCCAACACCAGAGCACGCCTCGATGGTGAGAGACACCAAGTTGGGGCACCCCTGCGCAACAGCAGCAAGGCCCTTGTCTGTGATAAGCGGGCAGCTAGTGATATCCAGACGCTGCAGCGAGGGGCACCCGGCAGCAATCTCGGCAAGCCCAGCATCGGTCACGAGCGGCACATCCCATAGGGCGAGCGAGCAGAGGTTCGGGCTGCCGCGGGCAACAGCCAAGAGGCCCTGGTCCGTGACGCCGCGCGTCGGATGGCTCCCACGGACGGCGAGCTTCTCCAACCCGCCACGGGATCCAGCAACAACAGCCATGGCGGCCAGGCGCACGTCGGTGGCCTCCTTGCCCTCGAGGACCCTCTCAATGTAGGGATCTACAGGGGATTCGTCTTTATCCTCATCCATGACGAACTCCTCGTTGAGGTCGGGCAGGGACGGGGCCGCAGCCTGACCGAGCTCGGAGGCCCGGATGCTGCCGAGGAGCGAGAGCCAGCGGCGGGAGACGCAGGCGGAGGCGCCGCGCTCGCGGCCGCCGGGCAGGCGGCGCAGGACCTCGAAGAGGCACTCGTCCGGGAGCGCGTCGAGCGACGGCTGCGGGCGCTGCCTCTTCTTCTTGGTGGCCCTCACGCACTCCGCCGCCGCCGCGGCGACCGCCGACGCGGCCACCAGGGACCGCTTCCGCTGCTGCACAGCACCGCCGGCGCGGGAGAAGAGCCCAGTCAGCTCCGCTGCGGCAGAGACGAGGCACCCGCCATCTGATCCAATCCAAGAAACCACCATCAGGCACACGCAAGAAGATGCCTTTCCTCGCAAGAAACCTCAACCAAGAAGAGATCTTTCTCTCCCATCGCTTACCTCCGTAGGCGTGGAAGGCAGGCATGCCGAATCACCCGAGAAGGAAGAGTTCCCTTCCGACGAGACGAACAGCACCGCAAAGAGGAGCGCGTAGAACACAGCCGCCGCCGGGGAAGGCCGGAAGCATTTACAGGCGGTCGCCGGAGGAAACAGGAGAGCCGAACCCTATCGCCGCCGCGACAGGGAAAAAAAAGGGAGCGAAGAAATAGAGAAGAGACCTCTGAGAGGAGACGAGGGGAAAGTGCGACACGGGAGAAGAAAAGGGTAGAGGAGACGAGAGGAGAGGAGAGGAGAGAGAGAGAGAAGAGGGGAGGAATCTAATAGTTGGAGAGAGACGGCAACGAAGGGGAGATCGCTGCTTGGCTTTGGTGTGGCGAGGCGGAGTGGATGGGAAGTGAGGGGCGCGCGCGGCCCGCCCTTGACGCTCCCAGCTCCCAAGGGCCGCCAGCATCAGTCCATGCACACAGCGCACTCGCCCCGCTGGATACGTTGAACTTCCCATCATCCATGGATGGTCGATGCAGTACAATGTACATACATGCAGCGATGGAACTAGATAAACTTTAATGAAAATATGCACTTCATATATAATTTTATAGTCTTATATAATAATTTAGTATCATCATAAATCCAATATATATATTTAAAATTTACTAAAAATATAATACAAATAGTTTTAAAGTCTTACAAATCTCAATTCACAAAATCAAAACCAATTCAACTAACAAATTTAGCCTATTGAAGAAGGGAAATTTTGAAGTTTTTCGAATTCTTGGGGTGCGGGCACCCGGCACCTCCTTGGTTTCGCCCATACATACATGTGGGCGTAAGTGTTTTGAATTTTGCCGAAATTGTTTTGATGCGTCCCGAAATGCACACAAGGATGGGTTCAATTGAGGTGTGTGACTGAGTGGGAAATAAATGTGTGACCATGTGATGAGCTACAGAGTTTAAAACAGTGTTCACATGGTGAAGTTGTGAGACAACTTAGAGATATACCTATGAAATAAAGCTATAGGACGCTTCAAAGAGGTGCCTACAAAACTTTTGATGGGACAACCAAGAGATATAACTACGAAATAAAGTCATAGGACACCTCACAGAGATGCCTACAAAACTTTTGATGAGGTACTCTATGGAGGCATCTTGAAAAGGTGCTCATGAGATTAAATCACAGAACACCTTAAGGTGTGCCTACGAAGCTAAGTCGCAAGTCACCTTAGATGGATGCCTACGAGACGAAGTTATGAGACATTTAGGATGTTTGCTTACAAGCCTAAGTTACAGAATACCTTGAAAGGACTCAAGAGGTACCATTTTTCTTTTTCTTTTTGTGTTAGAAACTCTCAAAAAGTAAACTCCTTGCACACTCTAAGGGACGATGGGAGGGTTCTTTCTTAGTCATCTCATGGATGAGTGGCCATGCGACTTGGTTGAGGGCACACTTCGTGTTGCAAAGCAACTTCCATTTACATAGGCAAAAGTTTTTCACAACATGAATATAATAAGTACCAATGCCTAAGCTCTTCATGAGGGACATGTCACGGCCTTCAAGAGAAGATCATAAGTGTGTGAGATTGATTAACCAATGCCAAGCGGTAGAGCGAGGCAAGTAATGACCTCGAGATCATTCAGTGCGAGGCTTGGAGTCTAAAAGAGACCAGTTCTTAGCACATCCGTCAACTTGAGCTCAAGACCCAAGCTGTCGTTTGTGTCCTTAGTCCAGGAGTACACAAAACTTTCCAAGTGGAGGTGACTGACGCCCAGGCCACCAAAGACTTTAATAGGAGAGGCTACGAAGGCCTATGTCCTAAATATCGCTAGGGTAAATGCTCTTACAAGACTAATATTTTTTCACTTGTGTGCTCATAAAGGCTGGGGCTGTTTTAGAGGTTGAGTTCGAGAGCTTGCCAAAATAATACATAAGAGGCATCCAATAAGTGCTCTATTTGCCAACTTGACATTTGAAATGTCGAGGGCCTTTGAGGAGCCATGAGTCTCTACATGTAACATGAGTTCCAGGATGTTAGTTTATGTAAGAGCATCTAGGGTCAATCCTTGTAGGTAACCTGAGGGGAACTTTTGAGTATCCTCATAAAGGTTCATAGAGAACCATTAGGCAACGACAGCAAGAGTCTCCTTGGTGGCAGAGGCACCGAGAGGTCGATCCTCGTGGGGCCCTCGAGGAGTCTCCTAGATAACCCTCGTGAAGTTTCCAAGAGGTTCCCTACGCAATGGAGGAGAATGGCCCCCTATGGCGGATGCACCAAGGGGGCCGGGCCCCCAAGAGATCCTTTAGGTCACCTCGGTGCCTTCTAGTTGACGTTGTTATCATTGCCTGTGGATGCCCCTTAGGCGAGTGGTAGGCGTCTCTTCTTGGTGACGGAGGGCATCCAAATATTCTTGAGAGAGACATGGCTTGTTGACTACAGCTAGTATCCCAACAAACAGCACTAAATATCGTATGTTAGAAAACATGACATAAGAGAGAGATAGATGGGCCAGTGTCCATGAGAGTAACAGAGATATAGTCATTCATACAGGTTCGAACACTATTAAAGGCATCCTACTACTATCGGTGTGCCCCTGAACTAAGGGTAGTGAGGGTACTTCCTTGCTCTAGAGTGATCTCGAGGATACACCAGTTTGTGTATGTTTTATATTCCACTAGAGTTCTAGTTAAAAGTAAGGGTTACAATGAGATTGTGTAGGTACTCGGTCTAATACACAAATATCACCCTACCTCTAGTAGGGTGACTTAAGCGTGGGCATTTTCGTCATTCTTGAGAGTTGTAGTGGATCCCACGCTATCACTCCCTAACTATAAGCCTCTGACTCTAGATTCCCACGAGGGGTCTCGTGGCTTGGGCCCTCCTTCATGGGCTAACCTCATGAGGACTATGAGATTTGACAATCCATTCCTCTGTTGATCTCAAGCAAGACGAGAATGCCTGTACATCTCTATGGACGCCTAGAGGGTGCCCTAGTAGACGGGGCGTTGAGCCATATGCCTCGTAGACAAAAACAAGTTTGAGTGCTTGGAGGGCTGGGCGCCACACCATGCACCCTCTTTGGATGGACGTCAGAGTATGGGACCTCCTATCCGAGAGGTTATGGTGTCTCACCAACACTCACCATGTATCCTTTTTTAGAGGAATGATAGAGTATGGGACCTTCCATCTGGGAGATGATGGGGTCTTCCCAACACTCACCACGTACCTTTCTTGGAGGGATGACGGAGCATGGGATCTCCCATCTAAGAGATGTTGGGATCTCCCCAATATAATGCTAGATGTAATAGGGTCTCTCCAACACTCACTATGTACCCTCTTTGGAGGGATGATAGAGTATAGGATCTCTTTATCTAGGAGATGATAGGGTCTCTCCAACACTATAGAGGACCGGCACTTGGACAAGTGACCGATGGGATAGAGCACCTCGCCTTGTACTCTATCATTGGGTAGAGGGCGGAGTGTCCTAAGGGAATGAGCATCTCCTTTTATATTGTGGGATGAAGAATAGGTCACAAGCTTTCATCCAACTTGCACATCAGAAAATCAAAATGTATTATTTATTTTGTTTTTTACCATAGGTATTATTCTACTGAAACCAAATTGCGGAAAAACAAAATCTTGTTTCTCCCATTTTGCCGTTCCTACACCAAGTACCATGCTATGTCATTGTGAGAATAATTAACCAAGGATATGCACTAGCAACATAAAGAGCATAGAGCTAGCCAGAAACAGTTTTATTGGTGAATACATACTACATTTCTATAATTTTACTTTTATCATATTGAAATATTTTTTTTTTGAAATAAGGGCAAGAGCCCTGCCAATGTATTAAGAAGAAGGAGAAGGTACAGACAATGTTTGAGTGGAAGAACACAAGAAGCAGAGACGAAAATGGGAAAGACTGACACACGCTTGGCGGGGTAAAAGAACACGCAACCCCCCCAAGGGCACGACCGACGAAATCAACACATGGCTAAAGCGCTATGACGGAAGCAGGTGTCCTGGACGATGACATGAGCGACGCTGTCGACCGTACGATATATGTTCGTAAAAATCCTGGCATTTCTTTCTTTCCAGAGATTTCACATGGAGAGAAGAACGATGCCATCTACGTCCCTCCTACGCTGTTTCGGCAAAGAGACGCGGACCTTGGTCCACCAAAGAGTGAGTCTGAGAGATACGGAGGTAGCGTTCGGAGGAGCATGAGATATGACCTTAAGTCTGAATACCTACGCCGACACCTACCTTGCGAAGGGGCAAAGCAAAAGCAAGTGACCTACTGATTCGACGTCCGATCCACATAGGAAATCTTGACATCAGTGATCAGAAACCATGCTGCTAATACTATGAAATTTTATCATTTTATTTGTAGTTTGACATTAATCTGAATGTCATGATGCTAAAAAAACAATGACAGCACTTCTTTGCTCACATATGCACTGCTCAATTAACTAATTGTATTACAGGAAATCAAACCTTACTTATTCTGAAATCTAAATGAGAACCAATATACAAATAGTACAAGATATCATATGCATCCAGTGTTAGATTGTCCCTCATTTATGAATCAGTGAAAATTATTCTTAATTTTTAATTAAGTTCGGTAGTCTTTCTCAATTCGTTAATCACTGAAACATACTCTGGAATTTATGACTTATGTAGCAGCATTCTTTTCTTTATGTTAGATGCAGAATGATCTGTAATTGAACTGGAGCAGGGTTGGGTGAGATTTTCTTAAAACATATATTTTATTAAAATAATTTTATAAAAACCCTAAAAAATTACAAAAATATACAACTGTTACCAATTGAATTAGTGACAAAAACTCTATGGGTGACAGAAGATTTGTCGTCAAATAAATTAGCGATAGGCCTTCTACCGCCAATTGCCTCAGACTATTGACCAAATTAATCCATGACAAAACAATCCGTCGACTAATTCAATCAGCGATAAAATAAACATCTCTACTGCCAAATAATATTACAATAGATATTCTGTCGTCAAATGAACCGGTGAAAGTAGTGTATTTTGTAATTTTTGAATATTATTTTTATAAAATTATTTAAAAGACGTGTTATTTAAAAAAAATCGAAAATGTTTAATTGTAATCACTGTACGCAAGTGCTACTTAAGAAAGTAGCAGCTTGATGACGACTCGGAACCCTGCCATGCCAACTTCAAACTGAATTATTTGTCAAATTTATGTATGGCCAATTGGCCATCATGTTGTTCAAAATGAGATGGAGGGCTCAGTTCAGTCAACATATTGCATCTGCTATGGCATTCACGAATATTCGGGATGTTATCTAATCCATCCAATTATAAATAGTTGTCTTTTTAGATATAGGTATAGTTAAATTTTCGAAACTTCGGCTCTCAATGTCTTTTTAAATATTTAAATTAGATATATAAAAATCATAAATATAGATTTGTTTTGAAAAGTACTTCACACTAAAATTAATATTATAATTTTATTGGGTATGACAAATATATTATAATAGAAATCAGTGTCAAAGTTGTGTTTCTAATTTCGTATCTATATGTATCTAAAACGATAGCTGTTTATGGCCGAACGTGGTAGTTGCCACCGAGTATTACCTCAAACATCTCAAATAAGAAAAGATATTATTCCAAACACGTTAAAAAAAATGAATAAAATCTCCCCACTCCACGCCCGAAACGTGGGGAAGCGCACCGAGAACGTACAGCTGAGAAAACGAAGGAGCTTTCTGCGTGAAGCCTTTCTCTTATTTTCTTCACGAGCAAAAAAAAAAAGATAATATCAGCACGGTTCGCCTCGTCCCTCCCGCCGCGTGCAGCGCAGGGAGCCTGGACGCGACGCGCCCCCGTCCCACCCCCTCGCCGGCCCCACCCTGCCCACGCGCAGGACCTTACCTAACATTTCGAAGCCTCTAGAGCGAAATGGAAATGGAACCTAGGTAGTACTAGTATATGACATTTTAGATACCTAACTCCATTTAAGATATTTTCTGTCATTTCCATAGCTAAAGTCTAATGCACATTGACAACATATGCAAACTTCTTTCATATAATTGACATCTTATAATATTACTATATGAATAAGGCTATATGTGCTAAACCTTTCTTGCAAATTGCAAGCGACATATAATTTAAAACCTCGCATGTAACTCAAGAAATTTATATATAGCTCTATGAAATTTATGCATTCTAAATATGCTCTAAAGAGTATGAAACTACATAAAAAAACAATTTTATGGGATTTTTTTTGTTAACCAAAACATACGACTAAGCAATCATCAGCCGATATTGAAAACCCAAAGCACCAACCTTTAACTAAAAAATTCTTCATACCCTTCAACTGACAAGAAACTTTCTGTCAGCCACCAAACACAACCAACCAATCACCATAGGCACTGAAAATCCAAATTACCAATCTTGAATCAAATGTTTTCTTCGTATACTTAACCAAAGAATTCGAATATATAAAGAACCATCCATTGTCAAATTCGCTCTCAGCATAATTAACAGATAGCAAGATGCAAGCGAGTTGTGTCGTACTAACCATCGATTTTATGATCGAGAATTCATTCATTTAGTCTATTGTGACATGCAAATACAAGTGTTTTCAAATAGCAAGTTGTCGAGTTGGGCACTCGGACTAGCTTGGACAAATTCACAACACTGTTGATGATAGTCTAATTCTGTATTCTTGCTAGTGGCTACTTAAGAGTTGACAATACAGATCCACATCCTCATGTATTTCAGTTTTACACCTAATTATAGGTCTACACTCTACACAAATTATATATAAAGTATATATGCATGTGCTAGAGCCCTAGTCTCTCGTAGGCCCTAGATGATCGTCCTTGCTACCCATGGCCCTGGACCGGCCCTTGCCGCGCGCGCGCGCCATGGATACATCCTCCTTGTGATTCTCCCGTGTCTTCTTTCCTGCGTGAGGCTAGCTAGCATGTGACTTCAACCGCGGGCCGTTGAACCAACATATGTAAACGCGAGGAGGTTGCCCGTCTCTCGTCTTAACGGGGACAGCATGCTTCCTGGATCAAATTCAATAGACGTAGAAGAGATGTATTTCAGTAATTTCTCCCGTCATCTATAAAGTAAATATAGATATTTATTAGGGGTATACAGATAGCTTCACACTAATTTTATATTAAAATATAGAATACATTCTATATTTGTGAATAATATCATTTGAAAATACAACTTATAAAGTTAAACGGTGAAAGAACATCTACTCGCTAGTATATTAGAATACAGGGTACCGCTGCGCTTGCGCCGTGCTATTTGTTTAGGCCGTGTTGCGACTTTTCCAATGACCAAGTTGATCAATATGATTTGTACCTTATCCAATTAACTAATCGCTCGCGATAAGCCATGAGAAGTTTCTGGCTAACGCGCGTACTAAAAAAGAATCATCGTCGTAAGTGTCGTAATCGAATGAAGTGCATCTGGTCATTGAGATCGATTCCGTCAGTCGTCCAAAGATTTTCCCACGTTCAGATCCGTCCAGAGGAGCTGTCGTCTGTGATATTCGGCCTGGAGGGGTGTAGCTAGGCTGGCTATCAGCAGTTATTATACTAGATATAGTAGCGTCTATCAGACGTCGTCGGGAGGAGGGAAGAGCGGCAAGGGTGGCCCCTAATCAAAATAAGGTTTAGTAGATATTAATTAGTAGTAGTTAGTATTAGTAAACAGCAAATAAAGATCTAGTCCATTCTTAATAGGTAAAGTTTTCATTTTTCTCAACTTGATGCATACGATGCTTAATTTCTCTTGCTAACTTAACAAATAGACTATATAAAATAGGTAAAACTTCCCATTATTCAATGGTTGATAGGCTGTTACGATTAGTTATAACTCTTCCAGTGTCAACAACCACAAAGCGAGTATTTTCAGCTATGAAACTTATCAAGACCCGCTTTCGATATAAAATAGGAGATGACTTTCTTCGACATTGCATGATAGTTTATATTGAAAAAGAACTAGCAACGAAAATTAATTCAGATAAACTTATTGACTTGTATGATCTTTTAGATAGTCGTAGAACTAAATTAAGTTAATAGAGATGTAAGTTTCTTATTCTAAAAAATATGTCATATTTTTCTTATGTGGACATGTGGTTATGCTATTTTTAAATTTAAATGCACCGATATTGCTATGATATTTTTTTATGGATACTATGATAATTTTTAATTGGTCCACGTGGCCCCCCTAACCCGAAATCCTGGCTCCGCCCCTGTACGTCGTGCTGTATGAGCGTGAATATAGGGACGGGATGTAGGTAAGGTAGTAAAGATGTATATAAGTGTTAAGGCAAGTATACGCACAGGTGAAGCATTGACTGTGTGGAGAAGGTGATTACGGTGTCCATAGGGTGACAGGTGTGGTTAGCTCAGTGATAACGTGCGGTTGGTTATGTTGCGTAGTCAGCGTATTGGCGTGAGTTTTGTGCGTGTATCCACCGTGTTAACAGAAGAGGTGTGTGTGGATGTGCGTTATAACAACTAAGCTGAGTTGCGCGGGATGCCGCGCCGGCGAGAAAATTTGACCCAAATTTTTCTGCAAAAAATACGCAATTCTAGTCTATTGAGTCGAAAGAACCGGCACCCGTGGCGAATTTGCGGAATTACGGGGTATTTTTTGCAAAATAACTGTCGAAAGGACTTTTTCGTGATCTGTAGAAATATCTCTTTCAATGAATTACTTGAAAAATATTAGAGACCGAGGTGAGAAAATAGTCCAGAGGAAAACGGCGAAAAATTATCAGAGATGACAACCTTCTTTTGTCGAGCCTAACACTCTACGCGTTCACTGAGTAATAATACATGTTTAAAAAAATATCAGAGATCGAGATGGAAAAGTGAGCCAGGGAAAGAGTCTAGAGATAGAGCTGCACACATATTTCTAGTGAAGAAAACATTTTTCCCGGGTAAAACGGAGAAAGGACCTAGACGTAAGAATAATAATACATGTTTAAAAAAATATCAGAGATCGAGATGGAAAATCGAGTCGGGAAAAGAGTCTAGAGATAGAGCTGCACACATATCTCTGGTGGCGAAAACATTTTTCCTAGGAAAAACGGAAAAAAGATCTAGACGTAAGGAGTAAGGGTCTGTTTGTTACGTTTTTGGACCTATCCGCTATCCTGAAAATTAGAAAATGGCTTGCTTGCGATTTAGATATAACGGGAGCTCTTTTCCGTAAAACAGCGTGCGAGGGACCCAAACGCGATGAAGGAAAAATATCTTCCCCTCACAAAAAATCGCGAAGGATCTATTCGTAATCTCTAGGGACCTATCCGTAATTTGAAGAAACGGAGGGGCTTTTTTGCAAATGCGCGTAGGGTGATACCTGGCTGCGCTCTCCTTCCAACATTCCCAGGCAATATTATATGTGTTATATTTCTTTCAAAATTAGTATAATTTAATATAAAATTACTATTTATATGGTTATTTTAAATTCAACCTAACAAGTTATATCGAGCCAAGTCTTATTTACTTTTTTTTAACTTAAAATAGATTCATTTCAATTTTGAACCAATTAATTACTATAATCGAAGTAATTTTGATTCGATCTTTTTTTTTTGCCAGACTAGATATAGTGCCTGTCTCTTCGTGTTGTTAATAATATTAGGGAAAAAAAAAACTTATTGGTGGAGCTCATTGGCTCGGTTCAAAATTACTCTAATTATACCCGTTCATTAGTTAAACATTGAAATTAGTCAATTTCAAATGAAATTGTATTTTGCACTAGCTCGGCTTGTTAGCTCGATTTTAAAAATACTTCTAAACTATAATTAAAATTATATTAAATTAAATTATATCAATTTCAAAAAAATAAAAAAATAAGGATTTGACTCAATGCCACCTATGCCCCCTCCTCTTCTTGGCATATCCTTGTGCTCTTTCTTCTACCACTGGTCAAATGCCCATGCATTACGGTAGCAAGATAGTTTGAAACAAATACATGTCATGTATTTACAGTAATAAAATTGTATTTCTGAGTTTCAACGGGGAAAAAGAAGTGGGAAATAGCTCTGGCTAGTGGTATGCACAGTGCATAGGATTCTCAAGGGGTGATTTTATCCTCCGCCTAGACATAAGGACATCTCCAATGGTGCTAGATATAAGAAATATCCATGTCATCTATAGATAGTATATAGACAACATCTTCAATGGATTAGCTATAGCATTGTCTATAAAATTAAATATTGGCCCACATGTAATAGGTAATAAGTGCTTTGGAATCAGTTATAGCTTGGCTATACATTAGTAGCCGGTCTATATCTCTCTCCTTACTTTTTCCCTTCCACTTAAGCAAAATGCTGAGATGGCACCCTTATAGCTAGCTGAAGTGGCACCATTGGAGATGCCCTAAGTCACTCGACACGCTATCCAATGCTTTCATCATCTAATACATGGTAGTCCTCACTGGACCAACAATAAATAAAATCTGCATTACGAGGACTCAGGCGTAGCTCAGTGATGTGGGAGGTAGATGGATACCCAGCCGATCCGAGTTTGAGTCTCAAACTCAACGATTCTCATAGAGACGAGTGCAGGCATGGGTGTACGTGTGTGCGTATATGTGGAGGGGTGTGTGTGCGTCTGTAACTTGTCTGTGTTTCTTTTTTCTATAATGCATGTCAGTACTTTGGCTAATTTTTTTTTAAAAAAAATCTGCATTGCAACCACAACAGTTCCTATCTCATCACTTTAATTATACTTTTATTCAAAAGTTTACTAAGAACCCTACAAGCAAAACATATACTAAAAAATAACCGGGGTCAACCTGTCAGCCTTCATCTTTCCCACTCTTTGTCTCTCTGACTTTCTCCCAATCTGTTTTGCAATCATCCCTCGTCTAGCCTTTGTACCACAATTTTTTGTAAAACTAGCCTTCTCGATCCATGTATTTACAAATTTAGCCACTTTTCCCACTGTAAAAGGTACAACACACGATATCTATCATCTGCTGTGCCCAAAGAATGTGGAAGGCCATCAGTGCCCTAGGAGCTTGGTTAACCGTGGGAGCAACGCATGACTCACCGCGATAAGATCCCTGCCATACTACCTAGGCGCGGTAGCACCTCCTCCCACACCGAACCATGCGCATGCCGTAACTCCTCCCACACTTCCTAGGTGTGGCACCACCTCCTTTTGTGCTCCATAAACGCTCCTGCGGTCTCACACCCTGTCATAGTATTAGTGATTTTCTATGGTTTCTGGCAGGGGCGGACCCAAGAAGAAATTATAGGTAGGGCAGATTTAAAGTAGTATTAAAACGCAAAAAAGAATGCAATGTACGTAACAACAATAGTACTATTAAAGAAACATACATAAAGAAACAATTCAGTTCTAAGTTAGATTCAGTTCTAAGCAAAAAGCACAGAACTTCTAACTTCAAATGCTAATCCACATCCAACAAATGTTTTCATCAGGAGTTAAGGACGATAGGATTTACCGACTTACCGAAGCTGCTCAACTAGTCGAATACAGCATGTCGCAGCTCGCGGCCTCGCGCAGATGGGCTCGTCTCATCGGCCTCGACGTCGGCCGTCGGGGCGATGGCACCACCGTCCACTCCACCGGGAAGGCGGGAAGCGCAAGAGATCGGAATCGTGTTGTGGGTCAGACTAAAGGAGTATCGGTCATGGCGTACCGGTGAGACAAGAAGTCAAGTGCCCAACGCTTGCTTAGTGCAACGCTCCAACTTCTAAATATGTTGGGTCTATACATACGCAGATATACAACATACTTTGACCAGAATTGTAGGTGGGGCGCAGTTCAAGCCGCCCCATCATAGGTCCTACGTTTCGGGCGTGGTAAGGGACATATGGTGTTTGTCGCGTCTTTCATAATCAGAGAGAAGTCAAATTTACAAATGCATACACGAATGCTAAATTTATAAAAAAATATAGAGAAAGATAAGCAATGATTTTCTCTATAGTTCTGTCACTATTCACCAGCATTGCCCGCCACCGACCCCATCAGCACTCGTCGTGAAATACGTGTTCACATAGGAATGCTCCGTATCGATGATTCTTTTCTTTTTCTTTTTATTAGTTAGGTTCAATGAACTGGAGCAACATTATTGATTCGTTTCTTTTGTATTACTCTCTCCGTTCAAATTTGTACTTAGACAGGCTTTTTTTATGTATGTTAGTTCAATGTTCAATGCGTTCTTCTGAAAAAATAAAATTAGAATGTAAACATAAATGTCAAGCAATAAAAGAAAATTATGCTACAAGATCAAACATCTATTTCTCCCGATTACAAAAGTTTTTATGGTTTCTCCTCCGGTATGAATTAAAACTAAATATATTGTACGTAGCAATATATATTACCAATCTTTTTCTGTTTTAAGGTAGCAGCTGTACTTTTACAGATCGATTCAATCCGTTTCCATTTCTTTCTCTCTCTGCCTATGGTCCATTCCCTAAACCCACCGGAAAACGAAACCCATGTCCCCTCAAGACGCCGCCAGAGAACCGCCTCGCCGACACGCTCCGCCTTTTCCTTTCGCTTCGCTTGCCGCCACCGATGGATCCTGCCCGATCCGCTCGCCGCCTCGCCCATTCTCCACCATCCCGTCGCGACCTCCGGCCCGAGCCTGCGTCACCAAGCCATGGCGCCCAGTGGCCGCCTCCAATCGGACCACCACGTTGTTTTCATCGACGACGCCCAGTAAGAGTTCCCGAAGCCGCTTCGGGCGTGGTCGACTCGGTCATGATCGAAACACGCGCGCGGTCGGCGGATCGACTCCGCGCCTTCGCCTTCTGCGGAAGTGGCATCTAGCCGCGGCGTCAAGGAGGATTCGTCATCGGTGAGCTCATGGAGTTCCTCTAGTGTCGCTAAGATTGTATTTGGCAGCGGCGTGTCGAGGACATCAGAGGTGAAAAGGAGCTTCTCGTTTGGATCTGGTGACGCCTCATTGTCTAGTATCTCAGCAACAATTGAGGAGCTCGTCTTAAGTGATTCTTCTGGTAAACAAAGCGATGCCAATGCTGATGTTTCCAGAGGAAATGATTCGGTGCTAAAGATGAATGCCGGTGATAGTTTTGGTGCCTGCGAAAGCAGTTTGAACTTGCATGAGGTTTTCTGTCCAAGCATTTTTTCATGGAGAGACCGAGCAGCTTAATGAAGGGCATGGCGTACAGTCTCAAACAATAGGATGCGAGATTATAAAGACAAGCTCGTCATTAGCTGGTCTGTGAAAACTATATAGCATATATAGAATACAAAACGAATGATTGATCGGCTATTAATTACCAGCACTAATCAGGGATTTTGCTATAATAATCAGCCATATTTGAGAGATATGGCTGGCTGTAAACCAGGAAAGAATAATTAGGTATAATGACCGGCTATTATTGGAGATTGGGGGGTATGGAAGAACGGACCGCTGCCACAAAGGGGTAATTAGAATAGTAGATATATATATATATATATATATATATATATATATATATATATATATATATATATATATATATATATATATATATATATATAGGAAAATATACTCACAGGTGCACGTTCACTCTAAGTATACTTACGCTTAAATGATGTTGTTATACATATTTATCATTTTGAACATACTCGATCTTGATTATAAGATACTCCAAAGTGAGTTTTATGAAAAATTTCATCATGCTCCATTTTTTATAGCATAATTTGTGTATACACTTTTTTACATATGGAATAGTGTATATAGCAAAAAATAAAGAGTTTTGATGAAATTTTTCCAACTATATCGCATTGGAATATCTTATAATTATTATTGAAGTATATCTATAATAAAGAAGTATAACATATTACGTTTAAATGGTATATTAGAGGTGAGAGTATGTACACAGATATAAAAAGGCTTCCTATATATATATATATATATATATATATATATTTTTACTCCCAGTATAGTTACTCTCACCTTTGAAATACCACTTAAACAAACTTAAAATACTTCTTTATCATTTTGGCTATATTCATATACTAAATATAAGATATTCCAAGATGAACCACATGAAAAACTATAAAGGAGTACATAGTTTTTAGCGATTTTTGCAAATACCTTTATATGTGAGCATGAAAAGGAATATATATAAAAAATATGCATACCAACTCTGAAAAAATATAAATACTATATAGCTAGTCTTACATACTTATATACTACACATACATATTTTTTATTATGTGAGATACTTTCTACATTATAAGATATAATATAGAGCGTAATTATGAGAGTAGAAAAGAAACTTCCTAAAAGCTCGTCTCTGAGCCAAGTTGAACTTGCAGCTCTGGCAATCACGGCAATTCAAAGCATCAACCAACCGACAACTCCGAGGTGAGGTACCATCGCAAGGACCAGCATGCTTGCGACTTGACAGAGCACCCATGGCCCATGCTGCCTCGGCGCCTACGTGGCGCGTTCTGGATCACGCGCCCGCGGCGCGTCGCGATCGGACGCCTCGCTCTCCCGGATCCGTTTACAGCTAAGCTAGCTCATGCTGTGTCGGCCCCAGGAAAGGCCAGCGATCTCGTCCGCTTCGCTTCCGAGCCAAACTGTAAGCCCGTTCGTTCCAAGTTTTTACGCAGCTTCCGTTTAGGTTGTTTAAAATAATTATTTTTATATACAGTGGAGATGGATAATTTTACTTTAACTTCAGTGGCATTAGTCCAATGCTAACCCTCAATAAATAAAAAATACATCTCCGATAGTTTTTGACTTTTAGTTATATGATCTTTGTTTAGACTTGGTCTTTTGGTTTATAGTTTAAAGCCAACTTTTACACTTAGATCTTGTTTGTTTGGGTTTTTATGCCAGCTTAGAAACTAAAAAATTAAAACCTAAATAAATAGGTGCCTTTTTACATGAGGCTTTTTTAAAAGCCATAAATCTCCATATAACTAAAAATCAAAAGCCATTGAAGAGATTTTTTTGTTTATTGAAGATTGCTCTTAGATTAATGCTACTAAAGTTAAAAGTAAAACTAACCAAAAGGCCAATTGTTTTTAAATTATTTAAACCTAAAATTCGGCTTTAAGCTATAACCTAAAAGGCCTGAGGCCCAGTTTGTTTAGGCTTTTCACCAGTTTAAAAATAAAAAGCTAAAATCTAAACAAATAAGTAGTTTTTTATCTGGACTTTTCAAAAACTATAAGCCCATATAACTAAAAGTTAAAATCCACCGGAGAGAGACTTTTTGGGCTTACTGATAGTTGGTTTTAGACTAATAATACTAAAATTAGATAAAATTACCCACCTCTATTACATACAAAAGCCATTAGCTCTTAGGGTTCGCTTTGTTTCAAATTTTGGATTATCTAAAAGTGATTCTGATTAAGTTGTAGAGGTTCGATTCTTCCAAAAGCTAGAATCCAAAAGCACATATGAAGTGGATTGTGGATTCTAGTGTATATGAGTATGACCGATTCGAGAATCGGATTCTAGAATCAGTCATTTGTTTTTGATTCTCGCTGGGGATATCCAGTCATTAGCTCTTAAAACTGCTTAAGATAAAAAAGTGGCTTTTAAGCTATAAGCCAAAAAATCTAAACCTAAACAAACATGGCTTAAGTCTAAATAAACAGGGTCTAAGTCTAAACAAATAGCTTAAAAGCAATCAGTTTTTATGTACGGTAGATGTAGGTAATTTCACCATAATTTTAGTAATATTATTCTAAAAACAACTCTCGATAAACAAAAAAGAACTTCTTTAGTGGTTCTTGTCTTTTAGTTATATAAAGTTTTATGACTTTTGAAAAAATCTAGATAAAAAGTCACTCATGCTAATGAAAAAGTCTAAACAAAAAGAGCCTACCGAGGACTATGGCTTTTAAAAAAACCCAGGTAAAATTCATCTATTTATTTAGATTTTAGTTTTTAAACTAGTGAAAAAAACTAAACAAAGAGGTCTAAAAAGACCTGACTTAAGCTCAGGCCTGAGCTCGGCCGGGCCTAACAAGAACACACAGTCCAAAAAATATGTTGAAAATATAAGTAGTTCATTTATTTTATGAATAAAAATATTGGGTTCAACTAGGCGAAACATGATGCCGAAGCCTGGATTATACCGTAATTTGTACAGCACCCCCAACAGTAAGAAAGGATCGTCCGATGATGGCGGCAGCAACCATAGGGGTGGGCATTTTTAAACCAAAACTGAAAAACCGAACCGAATTAACTGATTATTTTGGTTTTCGGTTCGGTTTTTATTTTAGGTCTATTCAATTTTCGGGCTTCGGTTCGGTTTCTAATTCTCAAAAACCGAAGAACCGATTCAACCGGACAACCAACCAACGCCCAAAAGCTTCGAACCGTTCGACGTTCGCCATTCTTCTTCCATTTGGCCATTTCCCCCATTCCCCATTTATTGAATCGCAAATTTGATCTCTCCACACTGCCTCTTGCGGCTTGTGCGCTCCTCCTCACTGCTGATCAGCAACAAGCCGGCCATTGCTCTCTCCACCACTGCGTCTCTGTAGCTGCGCCATTCCGCAGGGCCCGCCAAGACAACTGAGCACATCCCGCCAACCTCCGCCAAGAACTCACGGCCGCCTCGCGGACTTCGCCCACTTTGGATCCAATGTCATCGCCTTGGCCTGGCCGGTGGCGCTGGGGCACCGATGTACCTGAGGCGCTTGGCTTGGTGAATGGCGATCAGATTCGGCTGTCTTCGGGCGGAGTCACTCGACGTGACCGGATCTAGTAGTGCAGGCGGTGCGGAGGCTCTCGGACCCCGTCCTCCCAGTCCTCCGTTGTGTTCAGATCCGGCCGGATCTGATACACAGAGGCGGCGTGGAGGAGCTCGACTACTAGATCCAGCCGAGACGGGGTAGAAACGTGTAGGTGGCAGATCCGACATGGAGGCACCACGCGGTCCCGAGCCATCGTCGCCAGAAGTCGGCGTCTACAAACCCCTGAGCGACCGCCGGCCGAGCCATTGCTGTCCTCTTCCGGTCTTCCCTAAGGCCTGAGCTATAAGTAGGTTATCCCCGATGACCAAATCTCATTATGCCTTTTCACTTCATTACTTGTTGTGATTTGTGAATTGTGATGTGTGCTTGTTGTTGCTTAGTGAATTTTATACCGGTATAACTTTTGAATTCCAGTTCATTTGTGTGCGAGATTGATTGTTTATTTGTGTGCGAGATTGATTGCTGCTAGTGTTTTGATAGGCTGATAGCTACTGGTTAGTGGAAGAAAACCTAGCATCCATGAAAAATTTAGCTATTGGACGCTTGCTGCTGCTAGTGTGGTTTCGCTGGCATTACTGCATTAGCTAGCTTCAGGTTCAGAGAATTTTGGTTAACCGAAAAACCGAATTAATCAAACCGATTTGGTTCGATTTTGAACTCAGTTCGGTTTCTAGATTTCAAAAACCAAAATTTTTAAAAACTGAAAAAACTGAACCAAAAACTGAATTACCGAATACCCACCCCTAAGCAACGAGCTGCTATCAAACTTCTATAAAAGCAAAGCCTTCTTCAGGCAAGTTTGAACATATCTAGTTCCCTCGTGATCTTTTGTATATAAATCTAATTCTCGTTCGAATGTAATTATAAAAATAACCTTATCCTCAAACACGTAAGTACACAAAGTGACATGTGTCATCTTCCGTGCTCCTCTATCACAGAAGGTCACTTAGACTCCTTCCACACTATTAAGTCGTAATCGGTGCATGCTTTTTAAGCTTGCCACCCACACCTCGCTTTCTAGGTGTGGCAGGGAATACTAGATGTCAATTGCTGTGTGTTTTTTTTTTGTGGATAAAGAGATCAAATATATAAATATATTCGTGGGCTAAATTTTTTTAAGATGGAGAGCCAGAGAAGGCTGGAAAAGGGATTATTTAGCCCATGCTGTCGGTGTCAGTTCTCGTAGTGCGGTCGATATCCATCGAGCTCACCAATTTTCAAGGAGTTAGGCTACAACTATCGCCTTCTAAATTTCGTTTTGAGTCTAAAATCAAAAATTTTAGTTAAATCTAGTTATTTCAAATAAAATCTAGACAAAATTCAAAAATAAAAATTTAAATCCATAATTTTTGCACCGAATTTCGGGTGAACTTGTTGAAATTTTCGCAAATTTTAATTGAACAAAAAATAGTTCAAACGATTTAGAAAAATTTTAAAAAATTTTATAGAGATTCCTGACATATCAATAATATTTTTATAAAAAATTTAGATGATTATAATATCTGAGGAATTTTTGAAAATTCAAATATTGCTACTGTTTTGATAAAATGCTGACCGATAAGTTTGAACCGAATAAAAAATGGTTCAAACCACGTTAGAAAATTTTGAAATTTTTTGTGCATGGTTATGATGTATCAATAATGTTCTTATAAAAATTTCAGATAATAATCAAGTATCAAGAATTTTTAAAAATTTGAACAATGCTACTGCCCTGTTAAAGACCACAAATGAAGTTCAATTATTTTGAATTTTTTTTGGTATGATCCTACTGTAACACCCCGGCACCTCGTGCCCTGAATGTTACACCTTCACGAACCCAACAGATAGCACGAGTCACTAGAACAATTTAGCCATACAACTAAAATGTTTAGCAACATACCGAAATTTTTAGAAATTTTGACAGCACCTCTCTTAAATCTAGGACATCCACTCAGCAGACAGAAGATATCATTTAACATCTCAATATAATAAGCAACTAAACGAACCGATCAAGCGCGAAACAACTCTCACAAACTTAATTATTACAAGACATGAGCTCATTATGCTTGAAAGCACAAGAGCTAAACTGAAACTATGGTGATAAGCCGTGACATGCTACTACTCCCATCCCAACATGCCGACTTCAGGGAACCTATACACATTTACAAAAAGAAACGTGAGTCGAAGACTCAGCAGGTACAACAAAGTAGCAATATTAATATCCATTAACATGAGTAAATCATAAACAAATCCATATTTTGGAATACTAAATTAACACGTTATAACAAAAAGAAGGAATCACTATTAGTTACCTCATCAATTACCTTGTTCACTTAATTTCACATACCTCATTAGACAATATTGAGCGAGTACACGACCCGATCCATTCTTAACTGTAATTCACCTTCAACCCAAAGGTCATCTCTGCCATTCACCATTAGCTTTACCATGCAATGCATCCAACAAAACATATACAAGGAATTTGGTACACAACTTACTTAAACAATTTTGGGAAATTACCTCCACCTTACCACTCACTACAAGAGCCATTCGTGTAACGCCATGCAATGCAAACTTGCGGGAATGCTCAAGTGCAATTGTCATGAATAAAAATGCAACCTTCATTCATTTCCAATCATAGCATAGTCGATTTAACTACGAAACACATCCACTAGTTTTCACGCACATAACTTAATGCTTACTTTTGTTTATTCAAACTCATGAGTAGATAAATCAAAGGTACAGTGAATGAGCTCCACAAGGGGATGAGATCACACAACAAGCGTCTTGAGGTCACACAACATGCATCGCACTCCACTTGCATCATTGTCACATATTTAACATTTTAGACCTATTACCGATTATAGTCATATTCCTTAGCACAATCAACACAATTGCTCTTACGTGCAGCCTCAAGGTAAGGAAACTAATCACATGGTTAGAAGGATTGGACTATACTCATGAACCAGACTCCGAAGCCATACTAGTATACTTTCTCAACCAATGCACTGGCCAAAAACCCCGTTCTCAACTAAAATTTCCTCTAATTGCACATCACAATAATTAAAATAGGAAGCAGCATGTAGTAACGCACAATCTTACTCATAACAAGATGATTTAACCGATAGCATTAGCACAGCGTATCAAAACAGGAATGATCACTTAAAGATATTGAGTAAAATATTGAGTGTCTTCAATATTAAATACCGTCGATTCGCTTATTGTTCTACCATTCATTTTCCAAAAGCCTACTTTCAACCATAATTCATCTGAATCTGCAGAGCAATAAATAAGACAGGAAGCATCTTTTATTATAAAACAGGAAATATCACAACATAAAACAGGAAGTATCACCTATTACTCACGCCCTAACCAACCCCACAGTGTACTTGCCTTTAACCGCGGGAAGAATGGGTAACAAGAGGTTGCGGCCACCCTCTGAGGTCGCAGTCTCTTTTCTTCTTCTCCGGACAACTAGCAGACCAAAAGGAGCAAGGCAATTTATTCACCCTTTGACAAGCAGAATAGCAAGTGGAAGCTACACCTCGCATTCTTAGGTATGCAGTAGGAGTAATGGCAACCACACTTATTGAATTAGTGCAAACAAATGCTATACTGATCAAGGCTACTAATGACCTAAACATCTAACTTGGTTGGAAGAAAAGAAATAATTGAATAAGCAGGCTCATAAGCAAGCATTCCAACCATTATACCTACAACATAAACACCGAGCTTATGATCACAATTTACAAAATTAGATACTTTAGCACCCTCATTTGGGTTGAACATAACAAGTGGATCAGACTATATGCACAATATATATATACTTTCATTCATCAATTGATTCAAGAAAATCTGAAAGGCATGGTGGGTCAAAGCATATTGACATCTATTCATGCATGTATCTTCTTAGCAAATCACAGCACAAGCATGTATAAAAATGCACACATCTCAAATTAGCAAACTTATCACATTTCCTAAGCTCCAGTCCAATAATAAAGCACACACATACATAAATGAATTGAATCAAACATCAAAACATTAATATATTTTCATCTGAGCCTCGCAACCCCTACCACATGCTGTTGCAGAACACAAACATTCATTCCAATCTCTCTGCCTTGAGTTCTCAAAATCATGTATATATATATATATATATACTTATAGACTTCATACTCGCAGTGCTCAGACAACAAATAACCTTATGATTTATAAAATCAAACAAATCAAAAACTCAAGCATACAAAGATCAATTCATTCTCATGAAAACCTAGCTAGGCATTTCATCAAGCACACAGCATACACAAAGAAACTAACACCTCAATTTAGGTTTTTTTTGCTTGAGTTCTCACCACAAGAATGCATGGGGAGGCACTTGGTAGGAGGAGAAGTCGCTAGCCCGCCACCGCCAGACGGCTTGTTGCCTCTCTTTGGACTCTTGGGGGAGGCGCATGGCTGGGCAAGGCGCCAGGGAGGAGCGGGCGACTAGGAGGGCGGGAGGCGCTAGGAAAGAAATCGAGGCCACTGCTGCCAAGCCAGGAGAGGAAGCCGAAGCAGCGACAGGAGGTGCTTGATGATCTGAGCCATTGCTTCTTCTGCAAATGCCTTCTATGATGCCTTCTCTTGGTCATTGCTGCCGCTTCAAAGGGGCAAACCGAGAAAGGGGAGCAAGCAGTTGCCAGGGAGAAAAGAGATCTTCGCTGCCTTCTCCGAGACCGAGCAGAGAAGAGGCCCTGAGGTGGCGACACCTGGCCTTCTCAACAAGGCTGCAGCGAGGAAGAAGCATGGGGAGTCGGCTGGCAGCTGGGGAAAAATCTCAGCCAAGTGATTTTCAGCCACAAAACAAGAGAGAGAGAGATATTGGGTAAAAGTACATGGGGAGGGGAAAATTCCAAGAAAACCCTTCCAAAACCTAAAACCCTAACCCAAACACTCCCAACAGGGCCAGCTACCCCTAAGATTTCCTGCCAGGCAAGCCCCAGATCACACCGAGAAAAACCCAGAATTGGAGGGAAGTTTCGCAGTATTACACCTACACTACTAAGGATTGTACCAGAAAATATTTAGATTATTTTCAAGGTTGTAAAATTTTATAAAAATCTGACAGTGTTTCTATCAAAATTTTAAAATTTCCCAAAAAATCGATTTTTCAACAAATTTTCATAGAAGATGACTTTCTTAAGGGTTATTGGACTAAATTCGGCCCTAAAAATTCAAAAAAAAGGCCAAAATTCAAAAAAAAGGCCAAAATTCATAAAATTTTGGTGAAATTTTGAAAAAAAGAAATTACTATAGTAATTTCAATTTTTTTTAAAAAAAATTACTAGACCGATAATTTAGAATTCGTGGTGATCCAAAATCTAAAATTTCAGCAAATTTTGATCCATGACTACTACTACTACTAAATCGGAAATGCTATTATTACTCTGCATCCCTCGACCAAATCAATTTGACTAGTCTGCTTGTACTTCTGTCGTTTGACATTGCTCCGCTGTCCAGACTCCAGAGCCTCGCTCGCCGAGTCCCGGCAACGACGACCAACGAGTCAGCAGGCAGGCGCGCGCGCCGTGCGTTCCAACGCGAATCGCACATGAAACATCTCGCGATTTTGATGAGCGAATAGAAAAGATCGAGACGTCGCCGTCGGCGGGAGACAACGTTGCTCGCGGAGTTCACATCTGCCGTGCCGCCCACCTCGCGTACGTTGTCACTCGCAGAGAGACAGAGACCGCCGCTCCAGCGAACCAGCAGCGTTTATCATCTTGCAAGCGAATGACAGAGACCGCCGCTCGTGCAAACCAGCCTAACTCATACAATAAATCGGCTATATAATTATATGTAATGGTCTCACATCCAATTATCAAACTTCTATACAATTGTATAAAAAATATAAAACTATCTATAAAACCGTCTGTTAAATAGTATATAACAGTTTTGTTTCTCCTCCACATCACCTAAAATTCTAGGTGATGTAGTCTTATAGACAATTAATATGTATCATTGTACATGACCTAACAACCATAAGAGAAGTCAACATTAAGAGGATTGGCACGTGTTTCAGGCTGAGCGAGTCGGTCACTGATGGATGGTTTAGATGAACGGTCCGATGCAACGCACGCACGGTGAAGGCTGAGCGAGTCGGTCACTTCAGCCCAAGTCGGGCATCCAGCCGCCGCCTCAAAGCCCCCTACCGGCCTCAGCCTTCCCTTCTCCCTGCACTGACTCCTCTTCACCCCACCTCAGCCCCACTAGGTCTCATCTGGCTCCCCCTCCATCTCCCTCTCCCGCCCCCCATCTGGTAGCCCCCCCCCTCCAACAGGTGGCGAGGTGGCAAGCCGAGCTCGTCATGGCGATGGGGCGAGCGGTGGGCACGTGGCAACCATGGTGTCGGCAGTGACTACGGCTACGGTGGACGTGGCGACAGCTACAACGTGCGGTCGCGCGGCACAGATTCATGCCCATGAAGCTTAGTGGATTCGGGTGGCGGATCTAAGGCAGTCATACCTGGAGGTACCCATCCGATTACCATCCCTAGATACAGACGATGCACTTGCCATCTGATCCAATTCAAGAACCCACCACGAGGCGTGAATTTTTAAAATAATATATTTGTTACATAATTTTACAAAAATAAAATGCCAAAATAAAATTTTACAAAAATACACCTCTATCGCTATTTGAATTGGCAACAACGATTCGTCACCAATTCAAATAACGACGAAGTCTCAGCCTTATCAACCAAGTGAATTCACGACAAAATAATCTATTGGCCAATTCAATCGACTGAATAAACTTCTGTTGTCATTTGAAATGGGAGACAGAAGGTCTGTCACTATTTCAAATAGCAAATATGCTTCTGTCGCCATTTGAAATGACGATATAGATGTATTTTTGTAAAATTTTATTTCGGTATATTATTTTTGTAAAATTATTTTAAAAAATCCCATGAGGCACAAGCAACACAGCTGTCCTCCCAGGGAAACCTCAATCTAACAAGAAACAAGAAGAGATCTCTCCGTCAGCGCTCACTTCCGTAGGCGCGGAAGACAGGCATGCCGAATCGCCTGAGAAGGAAGAGATCCCTTCCAACAAGACGAACAGCGCCGCCGCAGAAGGTCGGAAGCATTTACAGGCGGCCGCCGGAGGAAACGGGAGAATAAGAGGGGGAAGTGGAGCCGGCCCGCTCCTCAAAGCCCACATCAGGCGAGCCGCGAGAATTAGCCCAGCGGCCACCAGCCCACCACAAAATCATAACCCAAGTTACCAGCTTCAGCAAACACATTTTTGTTTGTTCGGATAAATCATAACCCAAGTTATCAGCTTCTGCAAACACATGTTAATCCAAATGTTTTTGCTTGCTGAGCATGTTTCTGTTTTTTTTAAAGGAGTTCGGTGGGCAATTCAGGCTACTAAATTTGGATATAAGTGGAGTGTGGGAAATGGGGAAAAAAATAGATTTTGGGAAGACATTCGGTTTGGCTCCTCTTGTTTAGTTATCCAGTTCTGTGATCTTTATATTTTGGTTAACAAGAAAGGGTGTTTTATTGCTGAAATTTGGGATGGGCCAAATGTTAGATGTACTTTTAGAAGAGCTTTTTTTTTTAAAATATGATGATCAGGTGGTTTGAATTAGTGGAAGGGACTAGTAGTATTTCGTTATCTGATGAGAGAGGATTCTTTGGTGTGACAGTATGGTAGTAATGGTGTTTATTCGGTTAAATCTCTTTATGCTATTATTAACTTTAGGGGGTTATTCCAATTTTCATCCCGGCTATTTGGAGTTTAATTGTTCCCCTAAAATTCATTTTTTTCTTTGGCTCTTATCCCATAACAAAATTATGACGAGAGATAATCTATTGAGAAGAGGCTTTGGATAAAGGAAATGCATGTTGCTGCTGTAATGAAGATGAATCTATTAATCACATTTTCTTTTAGTGTGTTATAGCTAAGAATGTTTGGAATATGATTTATGAGTTTTTTGATTTGGATATTGGTCACAACTATGAATCGGTTACTCGGTTTTGGTTGAGTAATTATAAAAATGGTGCTTTGAACTCAGTTTGTGCAACTGCCTTGTGGATTATTTGGAAGAATAGAAATAATATGGTTTTTCGATTACAGGGTTGGTCAAATGTAAAAACAATTTGGAGAGATGCTTACATCACTAAGAGATCAGCAGCTTCTGTATAAGGAAGAGATGCATCCCAAGATGAACTTGTTCTGTAGAATGTTAAGAGACCAATATTCAAGCGCCGCTGCCATTGGAATATGGAGTAACAGGATTCTGAAGGAAAATATGGCACCTAAAGAGCAAAAGGAGGCTATTTCCAGGGTTTAGCTGAGAGGAAGTTGTAATCTGGTGCTCTCATTTGCTGTGGTTTGATCTGTGCTACTATTTTTAGTTGCTGGGAACTTATATGACACGCTACCAGTTTCAGTAATGGCAACTGAAGCATCAGTTTTAATGTCATTTTGATCTAAATAAAACACATGTTAAGGAACCCTTAGTTTTTTTTTCAGCTCCTGACACATTTTTCTTTTCAAATCTGATCCCTTATAGATAGATTTACAAAATAACATTCTATCTGACATACTTGTGACGTGTCGGTGCTTCGGTGATAGAGAAAAGGCTACTACGATAAAGCTTCTATTCTAACCCGCACTGTGTACACATCCCTATATAAGAGCAACCCTAACCCACCCCCTAAACCTCCCCCTATCCTAAATTATAAGGAGACTTAGAAAAATATAAGAGCAACTCCAACCCAAACCCCTATATTTTCCCCCTAAATCACTTATTTAAGGGTGGTATAAAAATTAGGGGTACTCTATATCAACTTTGTCTCCAACCCATACTCCCTATTACTCACCCCTATTATTTATCTAAACATTAATATTACTTTGCACCCATGAATTATTATTTTAAAATGAATAAAAAAATACCAAAGAAAATAATAGGGGCAAAGAGAAGCCCCCTAGATGTAAGGGTGAGAGAGTACCTCCCTAAAATAGGGGTTTATAATAGGAGTTGGGTTGGAGCTTATATTTTTCTAAGTCTCCTTATAATTTAGGATAGGGGAGGTTTAGGTGGGAATTGCTCTAAGCTCCAACCCAACCCCTATTATAAACCCCTATTTTAGGGAGGTACTCTCTCACCCCTACATCTAGAGGGCTATTCTTTGCCCCTATTATTTCCTTTAGCATTTTTTTATTCATTTTAAAATAATAATTTATGGGTGCAAAGTAATAATAATGTTTAGATAAATAATAGGGGTGAGTAATAGAGAGTATGGGTTGGAGACAAATTTGATATAGAGTACCCCTAATTTTTATACCACCCCTAAATGAGTGATTTAGGGGGAAAATATAGGGGTTTGAGTTGAAATTGCTCTAAGCACAGTCGACCGCCTCCACTGCTTCTACCGGCCGGCAGGAGGCATACGCAATACCGACGAACGAAGCATCACGTACGCGCGCACGCGACGTCGGGTCTCATCACTGGACCTTCACCTCGGTGACGTTCCTCCTCCCCTCCGCCGCCGCGCGCGGCACCGTCACGTACAGCACGCCGTCCTTCACCTCCGCCGTGATCCCCTCCACCCGCGCGTCGTCCGGGAGCAGCAGGCTCGCGTGGTAGCACCCGTACGAGCTCGCCGACCACCACTCGCCGTCGTCGCCCCCCTCCCCCTCGCGCTCCTCTCTCTTCTCGCCCTGGATGACCAGCACGCCGTCCTCCACGGTGACCCGCACATCGTCCTTCCCCAGCCCCGGCACCTCGAACCGCAGCCGGTACCGCTCCTCATCCTCCCGCACCTTCCCGGACAGCAGCCGTGAGGCCGGCGCCAGACGCTCGAGCGGCCGGCTCAGGCTCTCCGCCACATGCGACAGCGCGCTCCCGAGCCCTGCGTGCGTGCCCGCACGTTAATGGCCGGCGCCCGACACAGTTTAGGCAAGAAGCATTGCAGAGATGGTAATTAATCAAGTACCGTCGACGAGGCGGAAGGGGACTAAGTCGCGGAGGTCTCGCCAGCGGCCGCCGCGGCGTGAGCAGTCCGTGACGGCGACCTCCCGCCGGCTCGCCTCGCCTTCCGGGGTAGCCCTGGCGGTGTCGTCGGCAGCAGCCGACGAGAAGAGAGAGTGAAGGTTCAGGCCCCCATGAGAGCTGGCTGCCGCAGGCGCTGCAGCGTAGAGGCGCTGCAGCGTACGCCGGCCATGCCAGAGCCGGCGCGCGGCTGGCCAGGGCCTTGTTGAGGCAAAGGCGAGCCGAAGCCATCCCCTAATGAACCGATCGATGGATGAATTGCAGTGTGTTGGCGAGCTACCACTGCCTGCTCTGAGAATGAGACGCCGAGCCAGCTCTCCTATAAAAGGGAGACAACACAAGTAGTAGAGGAGGCTGGGGAGGCGTCTGGAAAGGTAAGGAACGCTTCCAAAGCCTCCTGGGAGCACCCAGAAACAACAAACAAAGCAGACTTGACACAAAAGTAGGCGCACGATGCAATTTCGCATTTGCTTTTCCATTCAATTAAATAGATTGGTTTGGAGAGATAATCACCAGAATTGAATTCTCAAAAAAAAAAAAAAACCACTTGGCTTGTCAACATGCTACTGACGCAGCAGCGCGTTCCTCTTAACTTCTAAGGTGGCAGGTTTATATCGTCGCAGGCCAACTTTAGCACTAAATGTCAAGACTCAAAATGGCAGATGCAATCATGCAACTATGCAACAACACAGATAAGACACTCTATATCACATTACACACTAAGGGTGTGTTTGGTTGTTTGTATCAAGTGGTATATGTATGAGATGGTTAAAAAAAATGTCATCCATGTGTTTGGTTGCTTGAATGAAACCATCCCGCCTTAGATAGTGTGATACAATTGAGGAATATTCCCTGCAGATGAACCAAAAGGTACAGGACCATCCCATCCTATTTAACCTCACCCCACCAACCAAATACACCCTAACCCGAGCCTACAAAAGCACAAAATATAGCGAGTATACGTCAGTTCTGCACAGCTAAAAGACCATGACATTAAACGTAAGAGAGCACAATTAGTATTAACAAAAATATGTTACATTTACTAAAAGAGAGGGATGCCATCCTGTCTCTTTAGCGATTAATTTCACTTCAGCGATTAATAATGTCACCTCAACAATACCGTTTAATTCAACGAGCTAATCATATAGGCCTTCCTGCTCCCAACCGTCCACAAGGAAATCTACCATTTCCTACCAACAGAAAACCAAACGCACAAATAAATACTACATTGTTTTCCACAAGAAGCATGCGAAAAGGAAAGATGGTACGTAGCTTTGCATGAGATCTTACTCCAAGAGGGATCTGTTGCGCAAATGCCTTCGTGCTTCCTAGCAGGCTCTCATATGTAGCATTCCAACTGCGCGTGCGCGCGACCATGCCAAGTTAAAACAGTGTAAAAGTCACCATCAGGAACTACCCTAACTCATAGTATTTAGCATTTACACAGTTCAAAACATAAAAGGTATTACACAAGATTCTGCACTTCTGGAGTGTCACTAGTCACTACCACGCTGACAACCAGGCAACCAGCAGATTGGTGATACATAAGTTCGCAATCACAGTGCCAAGAACTTACGGTGCCAACCTTTTAGTATCACTATAACAGGTCAAGAATTAACATAAACTGTGTTTGTGTTGTCTTCCAAGCAAGCACTCAAAAAGGTATTTCACAAAACCTACTATGATACCCCCATGCTTCGCTCAACAGCTGTTCCCGTATGCGACAAGGCACTGATACGGTGAATAGACTATTATAACATACTAATAGACCATTTTGGTTCTCCTAAAACCTTAAAAAAGTCCAGATCTTTGAGCTTCATATCAAAAAAATATATATACAGGTAACTGACCTTATTTTTGGTTCTCGAGGTTTTTGACGCGGAGAATTAAGCCTTCTGTTTCCAACCCACTGCTGTCTAGTCTGGTTCCATAGTAGAAGACCTATAATTTTACAGATGGGAAAAAATTGAAAGATCAGTGAATAAACAACTAGTGTTTTTTAATTTTTTTAACAAAAAGTTGAGATCTCTCCTTCAAGATCAGGATTTGGGAAGCCTGAGATGAAATGGTTTACCATGTGGCTGTGTGGCCATTGCCAGGTGCCAGCGGTTGAGTCCGCTTATCTCCAGCCATGAATTTAGTTAAACAATTTAAATGGCCTAATTCTCCAGATCTTTGCTGCGCAGATGCTTCAGCTGAGTAGTGTACCAGCACCTAGTACGGTATCGGGTACCAGTACGGCTTGGGTAAGGCGCCAGTACGGTACCAAGAAGTATCGAAATTTCTACCAATTAAAAAATAAATAAATACTAAGGTGCTGACTGGTACCTTCAGCTGCTGGTACGGCCCAGAGCTAAAGCACAGCTAACAAGTAACAGCAATTACTTATCAATTAGAGTAGCATCGTTATGTAGTGGGAACAACTACTTCCTATGGCTATGTAAGGTAATCATTTGCAGACATATGCAGTATTCATCATCTTGTAGAATTGCCACGGTCCTCATTATTAAACACTAAATTTCCAGAGCACAAACACACAATGCTGAAATGCAATCTACATGAGCATGAATAATGTAACTTCAAAAACAACTATTGATTTAGTGTTGTCTGAAAAATATACAGGAGTATGGAGCAAGCATAGTGGATGACTAACCATAAAATGACATGGCACCTATTGTAGTTCAAGCGATGACATAAAAATGCCTTTACCTTGATTTACAAACTCATTTGGGTTGCTGCTACTTCCAGCTCCATGCTGATCGCTGGATTGTGCTGCCGTGCTGATTGAAGACATACTACGTTGGGATTGCATGGCGCTGTTCTCCATGTCGTGCGGGCTTGTACTCCAAAAGTCCTCAGACGAACTACACTGTTTTATTGAGCGCCCTTGAATTCTTAAACCTTTTGAAGGCTCATCAACAGCTATTATTGGAGTAGGCTTCGCACATCTAAAACAATTTCTGCTCTGTTGCAAACCAGGATAGACCAAAAAATGATTAGTACCAAGTACTTGAGAGATGTTACATCAACAAACAAGAAAGGGCTAACTTCTGAAACTGAAACCTTTCGTTACATCAATTCCCTCTTGTGGATTAGTATAAGTTTTGCGCTAGTTATGACTTACGAGTGTTCACTATGATTATTCATCTCCCCCTTGTGATTCCAAGAAGCATGCACAAAATAAGCTTAAATTGAGGCTTAGCCAAAAATCACAAAAACAGAGAACCACCACTTGGTGGGGTGGTGGAGTTAGTGTATGACTCCACCCACCATGGTTCAAATCCTGGTGCTCACTTTTACGCGCACATGAGTGTGCTTAAGTGAGAAGTGCATGCACATGCCCCATGAGGTCGTGGATTTATCCCTAGCCTCCGCAATTCTAGGTGTGTGCTAGGAGATGGCTCACATGCGCAGTGGTTTATGTGAGTGTACCTTATAATCTTACAAAAAAAAAGAAAGAAACGAACTAACATGTGCATTAATCATTTGACATATTATCTACAGAAGAAGAAAAATGGAGAACAACTGAATTTCCCATCCTATGAATCACCGATCCTTCACGAAGGTGCTGTACCGGTATCGGATCCTTATTGGATACTCCGATCCTCCGCGATCCTCCCCGATACCGGATCGAGAAGGATCGGTGAAATTCAGCATAAAAAATTAATAAGAAATCCCGATCCTTCTCCGGTACTCCCTGATACTTCCAAGCCCATAACACAAAGCCCAAACAAAAAAAAAACTTTCCAGCCCATGAAACCTAACCCTAAAAATCTATCTCTCCCTCAACAGCACCCTTTTGCTTTAGGGATGGCAAATGACACCTCTCAAATTCCAATTCCACAAGGAACTGGTAGGGTGAATTTGTTTGCAATTGGTTCACGAAATGAGAATGCTAGATTTCCTCTATGGAAGCATGTTAGAAATATTGAGAAAATTGGTGGTCGTTTAAGAGGAAATGCAAGATCAGAATGCCTACTACGGTAATCAACTAATTATTGTCCTATTTACATTTTTTTTAATATTTAATACATATATACTCGCCATATTCCCGGATTCTTGTTTTTGGAAAATTGAGTATCGCCGCACCGGTATCGCATATCAGTGATGCATAGTTCCCATCTGCGACATAGATCAATCAGTTAACACAATTCCATATGCATTTAGAAGGAAGTGAATCCAACATATTCGTAGGTTCAAATACATTTAAGAATACCAGCCAATTTGAGAAATCCAGTTGCCTGTGGTACCCAGTCATTTATTTTACCGTTAGTATATGAAACACTACATAGGACATCAAGGAACAAACTCCCTACCCAGTGAAACCCATATAAAATGAGCTGGCGTTTTGGTCAGATCAATCTGTTACTGCAGATAACTAGCTTCCCCAGCCATCACCAGGTAGTGTTCTTAAATGAACCGTAATTTAAGCATACATCATGGTTTTTACGTGATAACAAGTAAATCAACATGCCTCATCGGATTAAGTGGGTACAGAAACAGGAGTTGACGATCTCTCTTCTCTAGTTTTATAAATAAATAAAATCCCCTTCTCTTCCCCATGTTAGCAGCCGGAAAAAGAAAAGAAAGGCTGAAAGGAAATCTAACAGCAGGCCAAAAGCATCAGTGTGATAACCAGCATTGCTGGAAAACCAACAGACATTCTTTGGGCAGGTAATGGCCGTGAGCAAAAAGACATAATACGATACCACGCAATCCTCTGGGCCGATTTCAAAAAACATAAAACCCCCGCGACCATAATTTCCGACCTGCAGGAGCTGTACAGGCAACTGTGTGTTCACAACTTCACATCTCATAAGCCCGTGTAGAGCCTACACCATTTAACAACACGAAGAAGGACGATTGTAGAGCAGGAACAAATTTCATCAAATCAACCGCCGCAACAGCGAATCACCGACGCGACAATCGAATTTCCTAGATATCACCGCGCAGCTTAGCTCCGAGAAATTGCCCACGGCCAACCAACCATCGGTAACCAGATAATCAAGCAGGAGCATCAATCTATCCCCGCTGCGAATGCTAAATAAATATCCACTAGATTCCGCCGTTGAACTCGAACCCAATCTACGCCAACCACATCATAGCAAACAAATAAGCCCACGGTTCAGAGAGAGAGAGAGAGAGGTGTACCGCACGCAGGCGACGATGCGGCGGACCCACGCGGAGAGCGACGCGCAGTCTAGCAGCATAGCATCCCCCGGTCGCCGGCGAGAAACAGCAGGTGAGCGCACGCACGGTCTCCAAAGCCGCTGCCGCTCCTGCGGCGCCTCCGAAACCCTAACCCTAGAAGAACCAGCGGGTTGGGACGCCGGAAAAATCCCTGCCTCTCGGCCACGGCCAAGCTCGCCCGCCCGCTCGTGTTCTTTACTTCGAATTCGACGGAGGAGAGATGGTAATGGCAGCTTCCTTCCTTACCTGCTGCTGCTTGCTTTTTGGAGCGGGAGAGGGAATCATTGCGGTTGGCTGGCTTCGTTGCTTCCAAAGGCAAAAGACGCCGACGAGGCCAGGAGAGGACAGGAGATCCCGCTGCGTACGTGGCCAGATAAGCGGGAACGGGGGGCGACAGGTGGGGCCCACCGGAGGGGGGGGGGGGGGGCTGGATTAGTTAGTTCGTTAGAGCGCTAATCGTTCGTTACCTGGCAGGAAAGGGTGTTGGATTGGGTTAGTTAGTGCTAATCGTCATGGTTTGGAAAATCGACACCTGACGTGCACGGTGAACCATAGACGACGTTTACGGCATGTTTGGGGAGTTTTGCTTTTCTAAAAAGCTGGTTTTTGTTTTTTTTATAAGTAGCCGTTTGATAAATGATTAATTTCTTTCAACAATAAGCTACAAAAATAGATATAGCTTAGCTTTTGGCTTTTAATTAAAAGTAGCTTGGCTTTTAATTAAAAGTAGCTTATGTCAAAAGTAGCTTAAAAACTGAGCTGCTTAAGAACCTGTTGGTTTTTCGGAAGCTAAAACCATCTTAAAACCCTAAATAGGACCTTATACTCGTGCATAGGAGTGGGGCAAGGAAAAAAAAGCTAGAAGCTCGCTTCGGCGTGTTTAGGTCCTGTTTGTTTCGGTTTAGTCTTTTTAGCTTTTGGTTTAAAACTAGCTTTTTGATTTAATGAGCTTTTAAGCTGTTTACTTTTAAACCAAGACATACTGTATGGAATCCTAGCGTTTTGATGGTTGGATGGTGTAGCTTTTTGATCCACCCGGCTCCCACCATTCCACCTTCGGATTCGGTCACCTTCACCCGCGCCATGCCAGATCTGACCACCTCCCGCCCACTATAGTCGAATCCATTCGGCTCCACCTGCGCCACGCCCAGACCTTGTAGCCTCCTGCCGCTCCAAGCTCGGGTTTGGCCGCCTCAACCCGCGCCGCACCAAATTTGGATTGGCGGAGGAGGAAGGAGGGATGAGGTTGGGGATGGCAAAGACCGAAGTGGCGCAGGGAGAAGGCATGTCACATAGGGGAGAGAGAAGAGGAGGAGAAATGAGGAGATGGGAGAAGGATTCTTGAGTTTATATACAAGGTATTTGGTGGGTAATTTTGGAGACTTCTAATAGCATAGAGTTATTTTATCTCAGAAAAGCCAAAAAGCACTTCTCACTTGGATTTTGACTTATAGTTATATGGAGGCTCTAGGTTTTTTTAAGTTTGGTTTAAAAGTCATTGTTTGTTTCGGTTTTGGCTTTTTTTACTTTTAAGCGTGTGAAAAAGCCGAAACAAACGGGGCCTTAGGGTTTCAGCTCACATTTGGCCCCCTTTTTCAGGCCATTAAGTTATCGAGCCGAGCACTCGAGAGCTCGTTAGGCTTGACCGAAATGGAATCCAACCCAGCAAACTATCGATTCAACAAAGCAAGTCGACAAACCAGAAGTCCACTGTAAAGCGGCCCAACATCAACACTAGACTAAGGTTTGAAATCTCAGATTTAGGAGACATCTCGGAGGGGACCAAAAGACAAAATTTCGGTGAGTTCTTGTAATTTTGGATAAATCCCACATGAAATACAAAAATAAAAATTCAAATCCGGTTTTTTACCGAGATTTTTGATATTTCGGTGAGAAATGCTGAGATTTTGGTGAAATTGAACTGAGCAAAAAAGTCCAAAACACATTGAAAAATTTTGAAATTTTTTGTGGATGGTTTTGACACATCACTAATATTTCTAAAAAAATTTAGATGATTATCATGCATGAGTAATTTTTAAAAATTTAGAAAGTACTACTGTCCTGATAAGATACTAACCGATAAATTTAAACCGAATGAAAAATAGTACAAACTATGTTAGAAAAATTTTAATTTTTTTCATGGTTCTGATGTATTGATAATATTCCTATAAAATTTTTAGATTATTATGAAGCTCAAGGAATTTTTAAAAATTTGGACAGTACTGATGTCCTAATAAAAACCTTACCAGCAAATTTCAACCGAATAAAAAATACTTCAAACCAAGTTAGATTTTTTTTAAAAAAAAATGGAAGGTACTAATGCATTATTAATATTTTTATAAATGTTTAATATGATTATCAATTCTAATGAATTTTAAAAAATTCTGATAGTGTTAATCTCATGATAAAAGCCTCATGATTAATGCATAGATTTGCTTAAGCAATCAAAAAAAGTTTAAAATTTTTGAAACTTTTTTAGAAGGGTTCTAACTCAATGCTAGAGATCTTATCAAAATTTTGGATCATGATCACACTACAATGAATTTATAAAAATTTTAAAAAGGTACTGTAAAGTTAGAAATTTCGATAGCATTTCAACTGATATTCGGATTTTGAAGATTACAATTAGAAACAATCAACATAAATTGGCATAAAAAATGATAGGTATGAAATAAAATTGATAGATATGACAATTCATCACATATACACGACACATATGACAATACAGAGTATATTCACCTCATATATGACCATGCAACAGTGGTTAATAAACTTGAGTACTACCTGTGAAAGCATGGATGATGTCAGAACGCAATGCTCAGCCTGAACCACCTGCCAGAGGCATAATTAAAGAATGAGTATGTAGTATGAATATGTATTGCAAAAAGATGTAAAAGCATAATTAATAGGAGTAGTATGAACATGTTTTACAAGAAGATGCATAATAAAATGAATAGGATCATGCAAAACATGGACAACAATGCGTTTACGTACCTACAAGTAGTAGTACGCGTGTGACGCAAACACCACCTCCTCGTTATCGACAATGATCTTGTGGTACCTCCTCTGGTGTTGTTGCTTGTACTCTTCCTAGCTCATGTCCCGCTATAGCTAGGCAGACTTCGAATGTTCATAATGAGCCATCCAGGTGTCATAATTCTCTGACTGGTAAAGGTATATGACAATATGTCTCATGCGTACGGATCAGCGTAGGAATCAGTGTAGTCAAATAAGGAAAACATGCTTGATCTGTCATAACTCTGTCTATGACCGTATCTACCCTATCCTATCCGTAGGGCATCGAACTGTATCCTACTACAGGGTACCCAGGATGCTCATTTGGGAAGCTCTAATGGCTCAAAGACTGGCTTCTATACCATGAGCCTCATCCTGAGGCTGTCCCACCTATCGCCCACCCCTACCACTCATTGCATCCTTTACTGTACTATGGATCTGCCTCTGTGAGCCCTTCCTCGGGGTGCTTCCCCTTGTTGCAATCCTCACGACGATTGTGCCTGTAAACAGGGTCGAGGGGAGTAGCAGGTAATGTCCATCCCATCATCGCCTCCAGAGTCTATCAATGAGCAACTATCAGCGGTCTCCTAGTACTACACCTTCTAAGTGGGTGTATCCGTGTTGTCGTCACTGCCAACATCAGGCTCATCATCATTTTGTGTCTTTCCTTTTCCCTTGACACATGAAAGGATCGAGTTGGCCTAGAGGGGAGTGAATAGGCAACTTTAAAAATTTTATGTTCAAATAACAGTTTTTTTTGCTCTAGTTAAAATGAATCTCAATTGCTCAAATATTGATGATATAAGAAATTTGACAAGAAAGCACAGATAACACAAAATAGCGAGAACTAGCACACCGGAGAGCAAGGATCAACAACAGGAAATAATAGAGAGAAGCCAAAAACTGAAAGTAAAAGGAGGGACACAAGAATTTTTTTCGTGGTTCAGAGACAAGCTCCTACTTCTACGTTAGAGCACTTATGACGAGGTATTGCTCCCCAAAGCTAGTTGCAGTAGCTTTAGTCTCCACTAGTGTGACTCTTTCATTACTCTGATGAGGTGAGTCCCAACCTCTCACACGATGGTGGCCTTCCACAATCCCTTTTGGATAGATCACACCAACACTTTCTCCAAACTGTTTAGGAACGCTCAGTTCCAAGAGTAATAGACTATCCACAAGCCCTGTCCCTTAGTTCACTAGCACAGTGCTAATTAGACTAAGCTTGGAGCAAGAACACTTAGGAAATGTAGAATTTAAGTTTAGAAGTGAAGCATGGTCTCCTTGATGGATTGAGAGCTCTAAGGTGCTAAAAGATCAAGGAGATGAAAAATCTTACCAAGGAATACTCTGACAGAGCTTATATAGCCATTTGAATAGTATCTAGCCGTTGGACGTGTCAGACTGTCAAAAACAGGCTAAACTCAACTACCACAGACTTAGCTTGATTAAGCCTCACAAACTGCACTTTGTACTCTGGACCAAAAATTCAGAAAAGAGCATTCGCGCCGGACTAAGCCAGCTAAGTCCGTCGTACATAGGCTTTGGAAATATATTGAGTTCGGTGTGAGAATTGGGAATTGTCTGTTTGCTCCAAATCAACATTGTTGGGTCCGTTGTTAAAGGAATTTCAGACAAAGATTGATCCGGTGGACTTTTGGAATGCAAGAGAAAATAACCGAGAGATATGTATTTGCGTCATACTAAAAAAAATGTTGGTTCGTCGTAAACATGAGTTGGCGCCGGACTTGATTTAGAGTTAGCTGAAGATGGTTCGGTGTAAAAACATACGCTCGGTTTGATTTTTGTAAGAATAACTTTTAGCGCCAGATAGATAAGGCATGGTCCGGCGAAAATTTAGCTTGCATCGGACTAAATTTTAGAGCTGACCAGGTTGGTCTGGCGTGAATGGAATGCACTCAGTTTGATGTTTGCTAAGTAGATTTTAGTGCCGACTAAAAAGGCAAGGCCCAGTGTGAATGAAAGTTGGTTGAGATAGCACCGGATTAAAAGTGAAAGAAGTTTTTGGGTTCAACGTCAATGAAATTTAGTTGAGGAAATGTCGGACTAAGGAATAGAATGAGGTTTTGGGTCCGGCGTGAAAGGCATACTATTTGTTTAGGTGAAGGATTGATCTTAGATGGAAAATATGTTTGATATGATCTTAACTCCAAGCATTCTAAATAACTTAGCTTATGAACCAAGGTTCTCACTTGTATATGATCCCCCTTTATAATATGGCAAAATCAAAGAAACCCTAGCTACTTGGCCTGAATCATCTCTCAAGCCAAAACTAGCAACAAGAGTCCTTAATCTTGACCTTTTTGATTGATGCCTTCTTAGACTTCTAACTCAAGAATCATCATCACCAAGTGGTCATTGACTTGATTATCAATACCAAAACCCCATAATCATATATAATTAAAAATTTGGGGGCCTAGATGCTATCAACACGATGGCTACCCGACAACTTCGCTAACCCACCTAAAACATCCACTAGCATGTCGTCATCATCGTCGGTACCACGCTTCCTCTTCCCTGTGTGCATCTTACCGATCTTGAACTCTGTCTAATCTGGGAGGCTCTTCCCACCTGTGGCCAATTGAAAGTAATATTAATACCATTATGAGATTTTTCACATACATGATAACCAAGTAGAACAAAAGATAATTCCACATTACCTATGGCTATGTTCATCTCTTCTGGCGGGATGGTGTTAACCACAAATGTCACTGGGAGGGGTGGATCGTACCCATTGTTCTTCTCAAGTAGGGGCTTCCCAAACGAATTGAACCACTCTGCAATAGGGTCGCTACCCGGATGCATCGCAACCTCAATGAGGTGATCCAATGGGTCATCATCCTGGGCCTGACAAGTGGATTCGTAATTTCATAGGCGAATTCAGCGATTATAGTGCACGAACATGAGCTGCTGGAGCTTTGCATAACTTAATAGGTTGCTTAACTGTGTGTGCACTAAGGAAAATGTGTTCCAATTGCACTCACAACCATTGGATAATGCACACTGTGACACCAATTGCAAAGTGTACTTCTGCAACACTGGCATTTTATTTTCGAACACCATTCACCATTGAGTTACAGATAAGATAACAAAAGAAAAGTGTGTTAGTCAGTGCACAATAACACAACAATACCTAAGGCTAGGTGCGTACCAGTCGTCATGTGGGGATCGGCGGCTCTAGTCTATGCAAGATGGGTGCTGAATTGTCCCCTGCTAAGAAGGTATATGTTAGCTTCTCGTAAGGCCTGCACCGTGTTTCTGTTCTTATCAGCTAAAATTCCTAGGGCAGTAGAGAGTGCTCCCATGAACACCAGAGTGCTACATATATTGTACGTGACTGAGATTGTGGGTCAAGCATGGAGGCTACAATGGATAAATCATTGTATAGTTACCACAAAAGATACGAACATTGTATAGTTAGCACAATATAAATGAACATATTAATTTCACCGATCTACTTGCACATATGTGGTATCCCTTATTTCAGCAAATCTCTTTTCTAGGACTTGCACGAATATCTTGTATTGCTCTCTATCCTCACGCAAGAGTTAGCGTTTGTGATACTCAGTCCTCATAATTGTGTACTGCATCATGACACCACTTAGCGTTGGCAACTTGTCTTCATCTGTAAGTCTCAACATCTTGTACAAGGGTTCTACGCCCAAGATGGTCCACTGCAAAAAGTCCCAAAAACCCTTGTCCATGAGGTGGTCATATGCAAACTTACCCTCTTCCATCCCATCCCACATACTACTTGTCCAATCTAGATGTGTCATCCACCTCTAAAACTTCTCCTTTTTTGTAGAAGCTATGCAGGAAAACGTAGGTCGTGCCAAACCTAGTGGCATTTGGCCTCACTAACTCTCCACCTATATATTGCCGCATTTGTGCATGCAGATTCTTATAGGTGTACAAGAAGTGGCAAATCCTCTTCGTCTCTCCCACAACGTGTTTGATACATGGGACATCGTACATGTCTTTCAGCATAAGGTTCATAGTGTGTGCCAAGCACGGCTGCCATATAATCTATGAGTACTACACTCGTAACTAGGGATGAAAATGGAATGAAAATGGTCGGTAAATAGTTGTTTTGTTTCTATTTTCACATCTTTTACCGGTAACAGAAATGAAATCGAAAACTCTAGAAAAGATAGCGATGAAAACTGATACGGAAAGGAGTGGAGCGGATACAAAAATGAAAGTAGAAAATTCCACAAGAAGATAGTACATGATCACAATATACATGACCGTAAAAACAATGTAACCCATTGCACCTTCAAGGAGGATACAAGAATAATGTTATGTTTACCAGTATCACTAGAAAGTTTTTTTCTCAAGTTTGTCAACTGAAGGCTCGCTATTTATCCCCAGATCAGATAATCATGTCCTCCTTCATATCATTATCATTGACATTCTCTTACTCCAACTATAAAGGTGTAACACAATAAATTTGCATATTATTGTTTAATCTTCATTTATGATTTTCTAAGATTTATCCTAGATTTTTTGGACTTTATAAATGCCATTTTGCTATTTTTAGATTTATAGAATTAATTTCTTCATGAAAAATGAAACTAAAATTATGCTAGAAATAATTTTCTTAGGTTCAAAATATTTCAAAGTATTTTTGAGAATTTTTTAAAATTTTTGAACTCTATTTGATATTTTCTATAAAGCCATTTCTATCTCTAACATTATTTTAATTCAAAAAATCCATTCTCCTTTTTGGGTCAAGTAGGCTAAGTTTTCAACAGAATTTTTGGTTTCACTTATATGAAATTTCCATTTCTCTTTTCGTTTCCGTCGGAAGTGGCTCCCCCGTTTCTGTTTTCGTTTTTGACAAAAATTTCTATTTCCGTTTCCATATCGATATTTTTCGTTTCTATTTCTGAAAAAAGGCTTCCATTTCTGTTTTTCCTAGAATGATCGGAAATTCCGTTTCCGTTTTCATCCCTACTCGTACACAATTGGCACGCTTTCTTGAAGTTGGTTGTATTGTCAATAACCACTTGCACGACGTGCTCTGCCCCAATTTTCTCACCATGAGTTTTGTTATCTCGCATAGCAAGTACTTGTGCTCCTAGACCTTACATGTGAATGTACACGCCAAAAGTTAGTATGTACATTTCTAGTATGCAAGAGTAAAGGCTTTTACAAATATACATGGGAGTGTTGTACCTTTGGCATGAATGGTCTTATAGAAGAACATGACTCTATTGCAGTATATCATAAAGTTGATAATACTCTGCTGAGTAGGCCTAGTCCAAGTATCACACATGACTGTCACACCAAATGTGGTCCAATCATCCCTAAACTTTCGAAGGTACTGAACAATCTCCTACTCGTTCTCATCGAGGTACTTTCCATCGATCTCGTGACCTATGGTCCACAAACTCCTGGACCTAGCTCTACACCATCTTGAGTGCACCTGTCTATCGAAAATATAAGAGATTACTACAATCATCACAATAATTGTAACTTACAACTCTACGATCATTTTATACCTATAAAATACGGACACTCAACCTTCCTTCCTAGAATTGCATTAGCATGGAACTACTTAGACCATGCCCTCCTTAGCTTCTGCCTTGTCCCCTACTTGAATGCAATGTCAATACGGGTTTGATGTGGGGCACCACTTTGTGCAAGGTCAAGATCGATGGAGGCATGATTTTTCCATGTCGATTTGGACCTTCTGAATATTTTGTTCATAGTAGATTGGACCGAGGGCTTCGCTGCGCCACTCCCAGACCCCGATCCTAGGGTCAAAACTTGGCTCCTGAGATGGGCCTCTTCTTTCAAGGCAATTATGGACATCTTGAGCTGCTCCTACTCAGTACGATAGTCTGTGGCCAAGATGGCCCAGTCGCCACAAGCCTCTTCTTTACGAAGGCGCACCACCTCCTCCTTTTTCTTCCCCTGACCTCAATGGAAGTCCGCAAGCATGGCCTGCCTAACCACTTTAGGCTTGCCTGGGTAGGCCTTCACATCGCCGGCACGACCAGTTAGATGTTCCTTCAGACAAGTCACCCCTCCACCCTTCATAACATGCCTACAGTAGTTGCACTTTGACCCTTAGGCGATGCACTCCCTATGCTTCTATATGTTACCCACACTATCTACCATCACGAGAACCTGTAGCGGAACACAAAAGATGGCAATGAATGAATAATGAAAATATTATTTGTGATAACTAAATGCAAAGTAGTCATTAACATCATCTTGAAGAATTCAAATGAAATGAACATAAGCTCATATATGTTTGACCCTATTATCCCTTTGATATTTCCCTCCTACCAGTTTAGTAAATCATTTAGTACCTCATGATCCTCTCCCACCAATTATACCATCACCGTTACATAATCATCTAAGCGCTCTTGATTTGCTCTTTTCATTTATCAATCTTTCATCATGTGATACAGAGCATACACTAAAAAACAATTAGTAAAGAGCATAGTTATATATAAATCAGTACTAGCTAGTTATTGTACATGCTAAATATGAAAAAAAGCATACTAGCTAGTTATTGTACATGTAAAGAGCATACACTAATGAACCGAAGCAAAATATGCATCACCCTTCTATGACTATTCATAACATAAATCTGACCATATTTTACATGCTAAATAATGCAAAATCCATCCATATCCACCCGCTAAATGGTTCATTTCGACTATGACGAAATCTCACAACTAAACATCGAGATTTCACTGTAAAAAACCAAGATCTTGTTACATGTTTCGCTAGGAAATCTCAATTAGAGGGCCAAGATCTCACTTGAACAGTTGAGATCTCGGTGAAAATGGCTGAGATTTCCTTTCTTGTGGACCAGATGTTGCCGGATTTTGATCGGAGATGGTCGGAGACAATGAGGACAACAGGGAGAGATCGGATGGAGTTGGTTCACTATGATGAGGAAAGTGAATGAGCTGTGTCGAGAATGAATGATTGAGTCTCTATTAAAATCAATGTGACTGACATACATAAAAGAGTTCACTCCTTAGTACTAATAGTCACCAGCACCTATAGCTTAGTTGGTAAAGTCTCACAGTTGCAAACTTTAGGTTTTGGGTTCAAGTCACGTCCGCAACACTTTTTTGCAAGTTTTTTTCATTGTTGTAAGGATGCAAATATTCAAAAAAAAATTGGTGATAGTTAGGAATCGATCCTGAGATCTCATGTAATTAAGCTCCACATTATACAAAATGGATACCGGCAAATTTCAGATAGTGTTACTATCGTGATAATGGCAAATTTCAAACCACGTCAGAAGATTTTGAAAATTTTTGTGGACGATCTTGGAACATCAGTAATGTTCCTATAAACTAATGGAATTTTCAAAAATTATGATAGTACTACTTCATTGCCTTCCGATTTTAGAGTGCATGTTTGTATAGTTTATAATTTCTTGCTGAGTAATCAAGACAAGTTTAATTTTTTTTTAAATTTTTAGAGAAGGGTGTTGAGGTAATCCTTAAGCTCTCATAAAAATTTTAGATTATGATCACACTCGAACAAATTTATAAAATTTTGACACTGTTATTGTCCCACATAGATTCATTCTTTTTTGAATTTTAAATATAACAAATGAAGTTAAATTATTTTGAAATTTTTTATGTATGATTCTAGATTATTATATATGGTACCATAAATTTTTACAATATGATCAAGCTTTTAAAATTTCATAAAAATCTTAAAGTGTTTCAGCTATTTTTATAAAATATCTCAAAAATTTGGGTTTTCAATGAATTTTTATCAAAGATAACATTATAAAGAGTTATTGGGCCAAATCTAGTCCTCAAAAGTCAAAATCTGGTCAAATTACCTGAGATTTTTTTGAGATTACTGTAGCATTTCAAATTTTGTTTTCAATTTTTTCGATCAAGATTTTAGATCCTGTTCCCTAAACACCCATGACACCTGGCACATGCTTGGCCACTGCCAAGCCAAAATGGTTAGATTCTCGCGTCGTGATGCATCTCTTGACCACGCTATTTACGAGTTCAGATGGAAGAAGTCGTTGTTGTCCTTATGTTGCCACCCCAGTGCTTAGCCCCCAGCCTAGTTATCGTCACAGTATCGGTACCGACTAGTATAGCCGGAATGTACCATTGCAACATCTAAATCGGTATAAAGTAGCTTTATATACCTACTAGCTTCGATACTAGTCAATATCGGCCATACTAGATTTGATACCGATTTACCAGCCCTATGGGCTTTGATACCATAAAATACTAATCATACTAGCGGAACTGATAATATCATCTGTCGAACTATACATTACATTTAATAGCACTACTATATATTTGGAGCAATATTATACATAAAATTTGGTGTATATATAATTAAACATGTGTATACTTATAAATATATATTATTATGTTAAAACTGAAACAATACACTGGTATGGGCTGGTACCGAAATGTACCATTCTAGGAACCAAAACGGTATAGCCTTTGGTACGGTATTGATAAGTGTGCCCCCACCTCTTGCTTCTCGGCCTCCACCTCCTAGTCCCATCCGCTTCTCTTGTGTGTCAGCGGTGGAAATTACTGATAACTGTTGTTCTCGCACTAGCCATCAACCCTCTGAGCTATGTATCCACCTCAGCCTTATAGCTAGCTTGAGCTTATAAATAAGTCGAGCTGAGCATCCATCTTAGCTCGTTTGCTTAACAAGCCGAGTCAAGTCAGCTTGTCACCCACTCCTAGTAGGTAGGAGTCTTTTTTCTTTAAGCTCTATATGACTAGAAACCAATTCCACTGAAATTTCGTAGAAAACAGTTTAATTTTCACAAAAATTCGCAAAAAAATCCTCAGACTTTTAGCACACCGGACACGGAGCTTTTTTCTATTTTTTTATAGAAAAACATGAATACCACACCACCATATCACGATTTTTTTCAGAAAAAAAGGAACAGAGAGAAAGAGGGCTTAACAGGCTGTGTCTGGGCTCCCGGCATTCTTCTCACGGCTACACGGGGCAAAACTGTGCATGTCCTTTCTGTTTCTCAATGGGCTAGCCGACTTGGACAATTATTTACAAGTACCTGTGAAATCCCCTCTGGGCTCTCGGCCCATGTAGGTCAGGATGGGCAGTAAAAAAGGGCCTTCTTTCAAAGCATGCCAACCAAAAGAATCTCTGGGAGGAAAAGAAAATAGAAAATTTCTTATTTGTTATTGAAAGTTGGCCGAATTTTTAAAATGGTATAGCAAAACTGCTCTTATCTTTATTGCCATCATTTCTCAATTTTCACCCCTTTTTGCCACTGTCATTAGTGGCCCATTACTTAGTTGGTAACTTGTATGTAAAAAGATGATTATGTTCATCTTCATCCTTATTTCATTCTAACTTAATTAACCTGGCAAGTGTACTTGATTCGACAGAGATGAGCGATAGTGGCAAACAAAGTTGTATGAGCAAGGAAGAAGAAGAGCTTTGACCAGAAGGTAAGGCTGGCATTTTCTAAGAGATTTGACCAGACAAATGATGGTTGACTCAGGGCAAAATGATAGAAGTGGTAAAAATAAGATGAAAGTTAAGATTTAATGGTAACGAAAGAAAGAATAGTTTTACATAGCATTTTAAAAATTTTCTCGAAAGGGAGATAAAAAAGCAATGCACCAGGGAATGGGATCATGGGAGGCCAAATAGAGCGACGGCTGAGAGGAGGGCAGCAACAGCAAAGCCTCGCGACGCCCCCAAAAAGCTCCTTCAGCTCGTAGGGAACTCGTTCCAGTGTGGCTTTGACCGGAGCCGTCACCATCGCCGAACCAAGGATGGAATTAGTAGCACAGGTCGTCTTCTCCCTCTCTCCCCTTGTAATTTTGACATGATGTTCTGAGGTCAGGTTCTGCGTCTGCACCTTTGTATTCTGGTTTATTCCACATAATTACCACTTTAAAGTTTGATGACGATGATTAAAGATGAAGAGTCCGTCTAGAAACCCAAATAGACAATAATGGCTGTACTCCCAGATTAAAGCTTCTATACCTTTCTTTTTAAATAAGATCGTCTTTACCACCTTGGGATCAAACCAAGGTTCGGCATGGCCTGGGGATTTCGGGACATCCGGACGATCCACCCAAACAACATCAAGCAGTGGCGGAGTCAGAAAGTTCTAAAGAAAAGGGTTTAAAAAAGAGATATTCAAAATCAACTACTATGACTATTGACATATTGTAAAATAGAGGAAGACATCGAGATGCGGAAGACGAACTGACGCCGTGAGCCCGTGACGTGAGTCACGTGAGACGCGACGTCGCAATTTGATTTGAAGACGAACCGACCTACTTACCTCTGTGCTACGCGGAAGAACTGACCTGCGTGACTGTCTCTGTGCTACGTGTATGGGCCATGGGCCAATACCATCGCGGAGGGGGTCTTTTGCTGAGCGCCTGGCTGGGTGGGCTTTAGCCCCACCCAACCCCATGGGCAGCTCCGCCTCTGACAACAAGAATGATCTCCTTTTAAAGATATGTCCCAGAGACAATCATAGAGATGATTATATTTTCTTATATTAATAATTTATTATCTTGTCCCTTAAATAATGTCATTATTATTTATTAGCAAATACGTAACTTGTTTGTGAAAATCTATATGTGACATTGTGAAGATTATTCTAGAAGTGATCCTAGTCGATAAACATATGATGATACATATAAATAGACTAGCATATATATTAGTTGATGACTATATTTCATGAGTTATAGATATGGAGATATCAAATCAATAATATTGACACATGTTAGAAAATATGGAGTTGGATCGACCCACCTTGAGATACTACGATAGTGTTGTAATTTTACTTGTCATCTGTTGGTCTTATATATAATATGTATACTATATCCTTAGACTTGAGGTTAACGTACGTACTCGAGATGTGTAATAACTTACATAAGAGTTGCCAAACGGTACTCCGTAACTAGGTAGTTATAAAGATGGTTTTCGGGTTTGTCGTCAGGATGGAATTTGCCTCTTCATACAACGGAAAAGATATCTCTAGGCCTCTCGAATAGTCGGATTCTGCAAATACATAGCTATGCTACTCACGATTAAAGAGTTAATCATAGTCGTGGATTCTGAGTCATATAATCGAAAAAGATTGGTCGAACTATTTAAACAAGAATGGCATTGTGTTAGCTGCATGACTAGTTGTAGCTTCACTTTTGTAGGGTCGAGGATGCGCCTAGAGGGGGGGGGGTGAATAGGCGTTTTACGAAATTCGATCGCTCACTAAACAATTAACTCTAATACACCCCTAATTCAAAATCTAAACAAAGATATATGCGGAAGCGATAAATAGGATTTGACAATTAAAGCCTAAATCAACTAGGCTCACTAGTGCACTAACTAAATTAAGTCTCTACACTAGAATTGCTAAATTGAACAATCAATTAATACTAAGCAATTCTAATACATTCAAGCAATTGATAAATATACAATAATGTAAACGCTTGAATATAAAAGAGAAAAGGGACAAACGATATTTTTCCGTAGTGTTCGGAGACTTGCCGGTCTCCCCTAGTCCACGTTGAGGCAAGCCCAACCACTTGGACCGGCTCCCGCTCGAGCACCCGCCTCTTTCCACTAGTCGTGGTTTTTCACGCTTTCGCGTAGGCTCAACCCGAACCTTCACAAACTTCGCCGGGCTTCTCACACCTTGAGAGCTCCCGCGCACGACGCCTACGCCGTCTAGGAGTCGGCAACCTCCAAGAGAAATAAGCCGCTCCTTCGCTTGAACTTCACCTTGCACAACGAATGCGCGTCCGGTGATCACCAAGTGCAACACATGCACAAGGACCTCCCTCAAGTGCAACACATGCACAAGAGGCCACTCAATCCACTCCTAATTGCAACACATGCAATTAGTCTCACTCTTTAGCTCAAAACTCAAATGGGAGTGTGCAACACATGCAACAACTCACCCAAACCCAAAACCAAGTGTAAGTTCAACCTTCATTAGTTATGGTTTTGGTGTTAATGACAAATCTAATATTGAGATTATCCATTAATGTGATTTTGTTATTAATGACAAATCTTATATCGAGACTAACTTATTTATTTAGAATATATCCTTAATTAGTCTCATCGCATTGAAAAATGGAAAACCCAAGGTATGTATGCGTATTCATTCTAGTATTAGTTGCATACTTTGGATTCAAGTTAAAGTATGAATGTCCCCATTATATTAACCACAAATGTGCATCATGTTTCCCAATCCACACATTACATGGATGCACATACTTAGGGGGAGTTTGTAGTTTAACTTGAAAGCCTCTTTGTATTGATCTAATTCTTATTGACACATATAAGGATCAAGACAAAGAAACTAAATCCTTGAGTATATGTTTGAATTGCCTAGTTATAAGTATACTCATGGTAATATAGGATATACTCCAATACGATCAAATTGGATATGTGCATATTATGTCCAAGTCAATTATATCTATGCACATATACATGTGGGGTGTATTCTATAGTTGATGATTTAGAGTAATGATCATTTCCATATAATTTACATATAATAGATCATTACTTTTCATCAACATGAGTATATGAAAACTTGTGTAGTTAATATATACTCATATCAATTTAAATGATAATTTAAATTGAGTTTATTTGTCTTGATAACCATTAAAGAACATTTCATCATGTGTTGATGGTGTTCCTTGATTAATTAAGGACAAATGAATAGCTCTTAAGTATAATAAAGCATGAGTTGCATTATTGTACTTAAGACACAATTAAATCATTCACATTGATTTAGGTTGTGCTCAATTGATCTAAAGGCATCCATTATGTGTTAAGGGAGTGCAAGAGATAATTGAGACAACCGTGCATCTTGGACTAACTATTTTATGAGTTGTGATTGAGTTAGGTCCAAAGATGAATGAGATGATTGAGAACGGGATAAAGACGGCATCATGAGGTGATGGGCGTCAAGAGAAGATCCCGAAGACAAAGAGAAGAATCGAGTGATGATCCCGGGGGAGTATCAAAGTGATGATCATAAAGACCCCAAAGGGGATTGCTTGCGTACAGCGGCGAAGGTATAATTAGATAGGCTAAGGACTTTGTAGTCTTTAAGTCTAAGGTTTTTATCGCCGTACTATTAAGAGGAGTTGATTCCTAGTTTGAGCTTCATCATGTGTTGATAATCTCAATCCGCATTCACTCAAGCTCAAATCATTTTGATTTGGTTTTTGCATAAGGGTTAACCATTTGGCATGTGTTGCGAATGGGTTAAGCTTATGCTTGGTTGTTGTTGCATTATGTTCGGATTTGCATGTGTTGCAAAGAAGAAGAGTATATGCATTTGGTTTTACTTACGCTTTGATTTGCATGTGTTGCAAGTGGGATAAGCGTATGCATTGGTTTTTGCATGAAGTTCACTTTTGCATGTGTTGCAATTGTTGAAGCTTCATGTTTTGTTTTCTCTTTACAAAACAAATCTTCCAAAATCAAAGTGGTTGCTTGGAGCTAGGTTTTGCATGTGTTGCAAAATGTTTTAGCGAGGATGCTCAAGCTAGTTGGATTTGGAATTTACGTTGTTTTGTTATTTGCAAAAGTGGTTCTAAGGTGAAGCATGTGAATAGTATTTGCAAATGTGTTTTGCAAATTATTTTGATCATGAGTTGATCATCACATGGTTCAAGGTTGTTGACCCTTGCTAGCTTGTAGTCATGTTTTTGATCAAGTCTATGTGAAGTATTTGAGACAAAAAATCAGATTTTAGACTTGAATGACTACATTAGAGTTTAGTTTTGGTGATATTTAAAAATATCTATGGTTGATTAAATCTTCAAAATGGGTGGAGATTGTATCCCTCGTGATAAGCTTCCCATAGAATCAAAAATCACCCAAATCGGAGTTCGGAGTAAAAAGTTATGAGCTTTTTAGTAAATGTTGCTGCGGTACTACCGCCCGTAGGGGCCGGTAGTACCGCCCTTGCGGTAGATTTTTGCCGGAGAGGGTCTTTTGAACTCCTAGGCCGATACTACCGCCCATAGGGGCCGGTAGTACTGCCCTTGCGGTAGTAGAGGGTCTTTTGAACCGCAAGTACTGTAGCAACGGCTAGTTTCAGCATTTTTAATGTCCGTTTTGCCCCCCAACGGCTAGTTTTCTTTGTGAGGCTATAAAAGGAGGTCATGGGGTGGCATGTGCTGGTTGATTGAGTATTTTGCATGAGGTGGTGCATGTGTTGCATACTCATATTTGATTCTTGAGCTAAGAGTGAGACTAATTGCATGTGTTGCAATTAGGAGTGGTTGAGTGACCTCTTGTGCATGTGTTGCACTTGAGGGAGGTCCTTGTGCATGTGTTGCACTTGGTGATCACCGGGAGCGCATTCGTTGTGCTCGGTGAAGTTCAAGTGAAGGAGCGGCTTGTTACTCTTGGAGGTTGCCGACTCCTAGACGGCGTAGGCGTTGTCTTGTGAGGAGCTCTCAAGGTTGTGAGAAGCCCGCGAAGTTTGTGAAGGTTCGGGTTGAGCCTCTGCGAAAGCGTGAAAACCACGACTAGTGGAAAGAGGCGGTGCTCGGCGGGAGCCGGTCCAAGTGGTTGGGCTTGCCTCAACATGGACTAGGGAGACCGGCAAGTCTCCGAACACCACGGAAAAACATCGTTTGCCTCTTGTCTCTTTTACTTTCAAGTATTTACATTTCTAGTATATTGTTCAATTGCTTGATTGTAATAGAATTGCTTAGTGTTAATTGATTGATCAATTTAGCAATTCTAGTTTAGAGACATAATTTAGTTAGTGCATTAGTGAGCCTAGTTGATTTAGGCTTTAATTGTCAAAACCTATATATCGCTTCCGCATATATTTGATTAGGTTTTGACATAGGGGTTGATTAGAGCGAATTGTTTAGTGAGCGATCGAATTTTGTAAAACGCCTATTCACCCCCCCTCTAGGCGCATCCTCGACCCTACAAGTGGTATCAGAGCCACGGTCACTCTCATTTTAGGCTTAACCGTCTAGAGAGTAAAAAGGATGGCAACTAGAGGTCTAGTGCACTACACCGATTCACATATTTTTGATGGCTCAAATTATACTTCATGGAAATTATTTATGATTGCTCATTTTAAATCCATGAGCCCCCAAATATGGTGGATCGTAGATGTCGGCTTTTCTTCTCCACTAAATAATATTGCTCCAACTAAAGGAGAGGAGAAATGCCTACATCTCGACGCTCAAGCTACTAATGTTTTATTTAGCGTTGTGAGCGTAGAAATATTCAATCTCATTTGCAATCTCAAGAGCGCTCATGAAATGTGGACAAAGCTTCAAGAATTATATGACATGTCCACATCCCAAATTGAGGATTGCTTTGAGGAAGAAATGTCGGTTGGTGATTCTCCAACGTCAACATCAAGTGATGAACCGACATCTCCATCAACCTCAACCTCCGCCTCAAGTGACGACGAATATTCACTCCCATCGCGAATTCATTGCTTCATGGCAAAAGGTAAAATTGAGGTAAGTGATGATGAGAATGATGATGAGCCCTCTTATGATGAATTAATGAATATGCTAGAGGAGCTTAATGAATTTCTTGGAAAGGAGAAAAAGAAATATAAAGTTTTGAAGTTGGAACATGACTCACTTCAAAATGACTATAATGTGCTTAAAGAAAATCATGAAAAAGTCCTTTTCAAGGAATTCTCTAAGTCTAGTGTGGATAGTGCTATTCAATGTAATTTAGAAGATGAATTGCCTTACTCAATTCCTATTACAAACAATTCATCAAACAAATGCATATCCACTTCTAGTGATGATTTGCCTTATTGCTCTAATGAAATTGCTTCTAGTTCCTCTATATCTTTAGATGCTAATCTTGTAGAGGAAAACAAAGAGCTCAAGGCCCAAGTCATTAGATTGGAAAATGACTTGAAGAAGTGCTATAAAGGAAAGGCCGTCCTCGATGAGATCTTGAGCAAGCCAAGGGCGCCTCAAGATAAGCGAGGAATTGGCTACATCTCCAAGAGGGAGAATAGCAAGACGAGGCACAACGCAAGACACTCAAAGACCATCAAGTGCTTCGCTTGCAACAAGAAGGGCCACCTCGCCTCCGTGTGCCCAAACAAAGTGGATGTCAAGCCACAAGTGTCAACCATGAGGCAAATCGGCAAGGAGCAAGTCAAATCGGTCAAGAGAGGGCCAAATAGTGTGACATGCTTCAATTGTCGGGAAAAGAGACATTTCGGTAAGGATTGTCCCAAAGGTATAACTCCTAAGCCTACTCTTGTTAATGATAATTATTTGCTTAGGAAGGACAAGAATGGCAATGTGTTTGCCAAACTCGTCAAGTCCCCTATGCCCGCTAAGAATGATAATATTCAATTACATAGGAAGAGTAAATCTAGAAATGGAATTGCTAAATTTGTTAGGACTCCTAAGCCTACTCAATGCAATTCAAATATATTGCTTAGGAGAAATAACAATAGCAAAACATTTGCTAGATATACTAGATCCTCTAAGCCAATGCATAACTTTAATTATCATATGCTTAGAAGAGATCAAACTAGAAATAGTTTTGCAAAATATCATTGTCCTCCTATGCTCTTTCATAAAAATGCAAATTATTTGTCTAGGAGGAATAATTATCGCAAAACTATTCCTAGTCATATTAGTCATTTCAATAATACTAAAATTAGGGCCATTTGGGTTCCTAAAACTCTTGTGACTAACATTGTTGGACCCAACAAGGATTGGGTACCAAAAACCACCTAAAAGAATTTTAGGCAATATGAGATGGATTGGACGCTTGCTCATTCAAGAGAAGGATTATAATTTTCTACAAATGGTGTCAAGCTTGAAGAATAACATGTCCATCATGAGTCAATGCCATCTCGGTAACAAGCAATTTAAATTGATTACTATTTAGCTTCTAGCCTTGTGTAGGTTTAGATGCATTAGTATCATGCTAAAATTGATTTAATTGCTTGTTGTGAGTACTTGCTCTCGCCTCTTACCTATTCTCTTATTGCAAATCTTGAGCAAGTTTAAAAGTGGCACATTAAGGGGGAGTGCTAAATCATAACTATGTATATCACATCTCTATGTGTGCTCATATTTATATAAGTGCTAATATATTTTTTAAATTCTAGCCATTTAGCCAAAAGTAAAAACTTTTGTAACTATTACTAATCTTGTGAAAAATTAGTTGAAAAATGTATACAAATGCTTTCAGAAGGTTTTTCAATAGTTTTGGTTTTACAAAACTAATTTCAAAAGAAAATAAGTTTTTAGCCTCAAAACTATTACTAGTATCTTGTTTTGGCTTTAAATTTATAATTTTCATAGAATTAAGTGTAAAATGATTTTGAATATAGCTCCAAAACGAAAATCATAGAGTTGGTCATACTTAACAATCCTCGTATTCAAAAGATTTTCAAAAGACCAACCTATCAAAAGTTATTTGATTTTAAAAGAAGCCCAAAAATCAATATTGACCTATATTGGTCATATTCTAGCATTTTGTGAGTTTCACCTCTTGGACCGGATTCTTGATCATATCTTGGTCCAAAATGGTATTTTAAACTCACACATACCAATTAAATCAAATATATTCTCATTTGCTTCGTTTGATATTTTTTGGAATGATTTGAAAATCATATGCATGCATATCCTTTATATGAGTCGTTTTGGTCAAAAAGGCAAAAATGTATTCAAAAGGCCAATATTTGTGAAAATTTTTATAAAAGTTCTCAAATATGTATTTTAAATGTTTTACAATGCTTTCACAGTAAAAATTCCTATTTTAGAAACAAAATAGCAAATTTGGCCTCAAATGGATCTTATAGAATCTTGATTTTGGATTAAATGAAATATTTTCATAAGTTAAAATCTATTGAGTTTTTGAAAAAGTGATCAATACAAAACTCGTAGGTTTGGTCATTTCAAGCATTTCTTTAGTTCAAAGTTTTTCCAATCGACCACCGTTTAAAAGTTATAGCCTTTTGAATTTAGCCAAAATCCTTCTTTTGACCCAAAATGATCTATTCTTGCATTTTGCGAGTTTTGCAATTTGAGTTGGATTTCTTTATGTTTCTTGGCTTGAAATAGTATTTCTAACTCATTCAAAGCTATGAAAGTTCAAATCTCCATGAAATCCAAGTTATATTGCATTTTGAGCTTTCGATACAAATTTAACTTGTCTTTATACCTACAAAGTGCAATCTGCCATATCTTTTGAAAGAAAATTCCTTTTGAGAAAATTCTTTTTGAAAAACCTTCTAATTAGTCCAAAGTTCATTTCTGGAAACTTTCAAATCATTTTGACTTTATTTGAGAAAGTTTTGACTTTTCTTCTCTTTGAGTAAAATTCATACCTACAAAGCAAAATTTGGCATATCTTTTGATTGGAGACTCCTTTTTAGAAAATTCTTTTTGGAAAAGTTTCTTAGGAGTCTAAAGTATGTTTCTGCAGAATTTCAAATAATTTCAACTTAATTTGCAAAAGTTATGGCTTTTTCTCTCTTTGATCAAATGCTGAAAATTCAGAGTTTTGCATGATTTTGAGCTGATTTGTGATTTTTGTATCTCCAAATTAGAGCATAATTTGAGGAGATCATCTTTGTAAGAATTCATCCTCAATAGTTGGTCTATAATACAAAATTTTATCATATTTTTTAGACCTCATTTGAGCAGTTTTTCAGCCCTCTTTTGAAGCCTAAATGAATTGTCAAAATCTGAAAACCTGAAATTTCAGTTTGTGAAACCCTTGTGGTTTTCATATGTTCAAAGTGGTTTTAAGTTAAAAGAACCTCTCAAAACAAAACTTGAGCATGTTTAAATGTATTACCTCCATGATTTACTTTAGTATCCTTTTGGAGCATTGTTTAATCAAGTTTTGCATATTTGAAAAATGCTCTCTTTTTGGCTATGTCATGGTATAAAGTTGATCTTTAATAGACATAGTTTTAATCTTTGAGGAAAATGAGCTTACCTTAAAACAAATGTCAATGCATTTCTCAAAAGTGGTATCCTCATGCAAAATGATCTTTTACAAGTGGTATCATGGAATTAGATTATTTCCTACAAGTGGTATTTCATTGCCTCCTTGTAGCATTGCTCCGATACCCAAATTCTTGATTAAGAATTTCCTCTCAAGTTAAAATTGTAAGTTCAATCGCTTAAGAATTCTCTGTGTGAGATTCTTTATGTATTGAAATACATAAAAGAGGAAAATCTCAAGTTGAGCATTGTCTTTCAAGAAATTTGAAAATGCTCATTTCTCTTGGATCTTCAAGTAAAACCCTTGAGATAGATTTAAAGTAATATCTAATTTCTCAAGTGGTATTCTTTTTGGGTTCCTCGTTTAACCCTATTAGGCAAATTTGTTGGATTCTTCAAAAGAATCATGTTGAAAAGTTGCAAAGCCTAATAAAATGAGGAGTGAGCTATTTGAATATGTTTCAAATAACCCGTGTGATACCCTTCCTTGCTTTTTATGCTTATCTTTTCAAGTGGTATCCAAATCTTAATTCCTTGCCAAGGTCATAAGTGTTCATTCTAATTCTTGTATGACTTTCATTAAAAGGAAAATATTTGCCAAATTGAATGAAATAATTAAAATGTTCCTTTAAGATGGTTTCTCCATTTTTGGTGCTTAATGCCAAATTCTTATATGAGAATTAGGAACGTAATATCTCATTTGGTTTAAAAAGGAGCTTAATATGATTAAGGGGAGAATTGATTCTCATATGAATATGCACTCAAAAATTGTCAATGCTTATACAATTGTCATTGCTTATTTTGTTTAAAATATGCATATGCATTCAAATAGCTTAAATTCTCTCAATAGTTAGTTTTAATCCAAATGTTCTTATTAAGCTTGGATTTGTCATTAATCACCAAAAGGGGAGATTGTAAGTTCAACCTTCATTAGTTATGGTTTTGGTGTTAATGACAAATCTAATATTGAATTATCCATTAATGTGATTTTGTTATTAATGACAATCTTATATCGAGACTAACTTGTTTATTTAGAATATCCTTGATTAGTCTCATCGCATTGAAAAATGGAAAACCCAAGGTATGTATGCATATTCATTCTAGTATTAGTTGCATACTTTGGATTCAAGTTAAAGTATGAATGTCCCCATTATATTAACCACAAAATGTGCATCATGTTTCCCAATCCATATATTACATGGATGCACATACTTAGGGGGAGTTTGTAGTTTAACTTGAAAGTCTCTTTGTGTTGATCTAATTCTTATTGACACATATAAGGATCAAGACAAAGGAACTAAATCCTTGAGTATATATTTGAATTGCCTAGTTATAAGTATACTCATGGTAATATAGGATATACTCCAAGTAATCAAATTGGATATGTGCATATTATGTCCAAGTCAATTATATCTATGCACATATACATGTGGGTGTATTCTATAGTTGATGATTTAGAGTAATGATCATTTCCATATAATTTACATATAATAGATCATTACTTTTCATCAACATGAGTATATGAAAACTTGTGTAGTTAATATATACTCATATCAATTTAAATGATAATTTAAATTGAGTTTATTTGTCTTGATAACCATTAAAGAACATTTCATCATGTGTTGATGGTGTTCCTTGATTAATTAAGGACAAATGAATAGCTCTTAAGTATAATAAAGCATGAGTTGCATTATTGTACTTAAGACATAATTAAATCATTCAAATTGATTTAGGTTGTGCTCAATTGATCTAAAGGCATCCATTATGTGTTAATGGAGTGCAAGAGATAATTGAGACAACCATGCATCTTGGACTAACTATTTTATGAGTTGTGATTGAGTTAGGTCCAAAGATGAATGAGATGATTGAGAACGGGATAAAGACGGCATCATGAGGTGATGGCCATCAAGAGAAGATCCGAAGACAAAGAAGAATCGAGTGATGATCCGGGGCGTAATGAAGTAAAGATCATAAAGACCCCAAAGGGGATTGCTTGCGTGCGGCGGCAAAGGTATAACTAGATAGGCTAAGGACTTTGTAGTCTTTGAGTCTAGTTTTTATCGCCGTACTATTAAGAGGAGTTGATTCCTAGTTTGAGCTTCATCATGTGTTGATGATCTCAATCCGCATTCACTCAAGCTCAAATCATTTGGATTTGGTTTTTGCATAAGGGTTAACTATTTGGCATGTGTTGCGAATGGGTTAAGCTTATGCTTGGTTGTTGTTAGTTTATGCTCTGATTTGCATGTGTTGCAAAGAGGAAGAGCATATGCATTTGGTTTTACTTAATGCTTTGATTTGCATGTGTTGCAAGTGGGATAAGCTATATGCATTGGTTTTGCATGAAGTTCACTTTTGCATGTGTTGCAATTGTTGAAGCTTCATGTTTTGTTTTTGTTTGCAAAACAAATCTTCCAAAAATCAAAGTGGTTGCTTGGAGCTAGGTTTTGCATGTGTTGCAAAAGGAGGATGCTCAAGCTAGTTGGATTTGGAATTTGTGTTGTTCATCACAAGCATGTGAATAGTATTTGCAAATGTGTTTTTGCAAATTATTTTGATCATGAGTTGATCATCACATGGTTCAAGGTTATGGACCCTTCAAGCTTGTAGTATGTGTTGGCATTTGCAAATGTGTTTTGCAAAGTGTGATCATGTGTTGATCCTTACATGGCTAGAGGATTGATCTTATAGCTTTTCGGGTTATTTGCAAATGTGTTTTGCAAAAATTATTTTGATCATGAGTTGATCATCATGGCTCAATATTTGATGATAGTGACTCTTTATAGCTTGTAGTCATGTCTTTGATCAAGTCTATTTGAGACATTTTGAAAAATCATATTTTACACTTGAATGACTACATTAGAGTTTGGTTTTGGTGATATTTAAAAAATATCTATGGGTGATTAAATCATGAAAATGGGTGGAGATTATAGTCCTCATGATAAGCTTCGTATAGAATCAAAAATCACCCAAATCGGAGTTCGGAGTAAAAAGTTATGAGCGTTTTAGTAACCTTGCTTGTGATATTACATAAAAGCGGTACTACCGCCCGTAGGGGCCGGTAGTACCGCCCTTGCGGTAGCTTTTTGCCAGAGAAGGTGCTTTTGAACTCCTAGGCCGGTACTACCGCCCGTAGGGGCCGGTAGTACCGCAAGTACTGTAGCAACAGCTAGTTTCAGCATTTTTAATGCCCATTTTGCCCCCCAACGGCTAGTTTTCTTTGTGAGGCTATAAAAGGAGGTCATGGGGGGGCATTTGCTGGTTGATTGAGTATTTTAGATGAAGTGGTGCATGTGTTGCATACTCACATTTGATTCTTGAGCTAAGAGTGAGACTAATTGCATGTGTTACAATTAGAAGTGGGTTGAGAGTCTCTTGTGCATGTGTTGCACTTGAGGGAGGTCCTTGTGCATGTGTTGCACTTGGTGATCACCGGAGCGCATCCGTTGTGCTCGGTGAAGTTCAAGCGAAGGAGCGGCTTGTTACTCTTGGAGGTTGCCGACTCCTAGACGGCGGGCGTCGTCTTGGAGCTCTCAAGGTTGTGAGAAGCCCGTGAAGTTTGTGAAGGTTCGGGTTGAGCCTCGCGAAGCGTGAAAACCACGACTAGTGGAAAGAGGCGGTGCTCGGCGGGGCCGGTCCAAGTGGTTGGGCTTGCCTCAACGTGGACTAGGGAGACCGCAAGTCTCCGAACACCACGGAAAAACATCGTTTGCCTCTTGTCTCTTTTACTTTCAAGTATTTACATTTCTAGTATATTGTTGAATTGCTTGATTGTAATAGAATTGCTTAGTATTAATTGATTGATCAATTTAGCAATTCTAGTTTAGAGACATAATTTAGTTAGTGCACTAGTGAGCCTAGTTGATTTAGGCTTCAATTGTCAAAACCTATTTATCGCTTCGCATATATATTTGATTAGGTTTTGACATAGGGGTTGATTAGAGCGAATTATTTAGTGAGCGATCAAATTTTATAAACGCCTATTCACCCCCTCTAGGCGCATCCTCGATCCCTACATCCGATTTGGGTGATTTTGATTCTTTGCGAAGCTTATCATGAGGGCTACAATCTCCACCCATTTTCAAGATTTAAGCAACCATAGATATTTTTAAATATCACCAAAACCAAACTCTAATGTAGTCATTCAAGTCTAAAATGTGATTTTTCGAAATCCCTCACATAGACTTGATCAAGGGCATGACTACAAGCTAGAAAGAGTTACTAACATCAAATATTGAGCCATGATGATCAACTCATGATCAAAATAACTTTTGCAAAACACATTTGCAAATAACCCGAAAAGCTATAAGATCAATCCTCTAGCCATGCAAGGATCAACACATGATCCCGACACTTTGCAAAACACATTTGCAAATACCAACACATGCTCTAGGATTGAAACCCATAACCTCTAGCTTATTTGCAAACCACATTTGCAAATAACAAAACAACATTTTGCAAAAACACATTTTGCAAACACAAACCATAAACTTTACTTAGCTTTTGTGATGATCAACACATGATCAAGTCACAAGCTAAAACGCAATGCATGAGCTCTCACTTTTTGCAACACATGCAAAACTTAGCTCCATGCAAAACCACATAGATTAAGAAAGATTGTTTTGTAAATGAAAACAAAACATGAGGCTTCAACATTTGCAACACATGCAAAAGTGAACTTCACGCAAAAGCCAACGCATATTGCTTATCCTATTTACAACACATGCAAATCAAAGTATTATGCGAAAACCAAATGCATATGCTCTTCCTCTTTGCAACATATGCAAATCAGAGCATAAACCAACAACAACCAAGCATAAGCTTAACCCATTCGCAACACATGCCAAATGGTTAACCCTTATGCAAAAACCAAATCCAAATGATTTGAGCTCGAGTGAACGCGGATTGAGATCACCAACACATGGTGAAGCTCAAGTTAGGAGACAACCCTTCTTAATAGTACAGCGATAAAAACTAGACTCAAAGACTACAAAGTCCTTAGCCTATCTAGTTATACCTTTGCCGCCGCACGCAAGCAATCCCCTTTGGGGTCTTTATGATCATACACGATACGCTCCCAGGATTGTTACCCTTCTTTTCACTTCGATCTTCTCTTGAAGCTCATCAACACATGATGACTTCTTCTTCCCGATTTCAATCATCCTTGGACTTAACCTAACTCAAACATAACTCATGAAACTTGTTAGTCCAAGATGCATGGTTGTCTCAATTATCTCTTGCACTCCATCAACACATAATGGATGCCTTTAGATCAAATGAGCACAACCTAAATCAATTTGAGTGATTTAAGTGTGTCTTAAGTACAATAATGCAACACATGCTTCATTATACTTAAGAACTATTCATTTATCCTTAATTAATCACGGAACACTATCAACACATGATGAAATGTTCTTTAATGATTAATAGGACAAATGAACTCAATTTAAATTATCATTTAAATTGATATGAGTATATATTAACTACACAAGTTTTCATATACTCATGTTGATGAAAAGTAATGATCCATTATGTGTAGGCTATATGGAATTGATCGTTACTCTAAGTCATCAACTATAGAATAAACCCCACATGTATATGTGCATAAATATGATTGACTTGGATATAATATATACATATTCAATTTGATCACATTGGAGTATATCCTATATTACCATAAGTATACTATGACTAGGCAATTCAAATATATACTCAAGGATTTAATTCCTTTGTCTTGATCCTTATATGTGTCAATAAGAATTAGATCAATACAAAGAGACTTTCAAGTTAAACTACAAACTCCCCCTAAGTATGTGCATCCATGTAATATATGGATTGGGAAACATGATGCACATTTTGTGGTTAATATAATGGGAACATTCATATTTTAACTTGAATCCAAGGTATGCAATTAATACTAGAAAAAATATGCATACATACCTTGGGTTTTCTATTTTTCATCCAAATATGAGACTGCTAAATATATGCTCAATAAAACATGTTAGTCTCATAAAGATTAGGTTTGTCATTAAACATACATTAGACATTAATTAACATCAATCACCAAAACCAAAGGCTCTTGAACTTACAACTTTCGTGCGGATTTATGAGCTTACTAGTTGATGGCTACTGTCAGCAATTGTTTGGCTGCAATCTGCCTTAGAGGGTTCTCTGCTTGACTTGGAGTGCCAAGACATGCTTGAATCAGGCAATCATTGATATGTTGCTGAGATAACTCTTCACTAACCTCAACAGGCAATGGTTCACCGGAATAAAAAGCATGGACAATTAATGGAATTTTCCTCTCACCTCGGTACATGTCGAACATAACTGTGAATTTGAGAATTGTCCATTAACATGACATCTTTCCCTTGGTTTTTGTCTAAAAGACAAATTGCTGGTGTTTGTGTACAACCCTAGGTTATCTCATTGGCTAAACCCTTCAAGAATCCATGGATAGTAAAATTATTGGAACCAACCACTCAGTTTAGTCTTCTCCCCTTGCTATACACTTTCCTGCCATTTGGTTCAGTTCTATGAAATGCTTCTACCTTAATCTCCATCTTAAATGCTTTATATATATCGTGGGCGATACTAAGAAAAAATTAAGAAAACATTGAGTCAAATCTACGTCACATAGTGTTATTTACCTATGTAAAACTTGATTTCAAACACTAAATCACACAACACGGTTAGGGATCAGGGATCAAGGAGCCTTACCTAGTCAGAACCCATTCCATCTCACACTACTTCAGCAGGAAGGTGTCGTGCTGAGGAAGGGGTGCAGATCTACCACAACCCGATTGCATTGCAAGAGAACTACCTATTGTGGAGGGAGCGCGGCACTGCAATGGCTCGAGCGCAGGGGGCATTAAAGGCTCTGTTTGGGAGAGTTTCAGATCCTAACTTCAGCTTAGATCTAAAACTTATAGGCTAAAATAAAGTGAATTAAGTTTATATTTTTAGTCTAAAATGTAAGCAAGATGATCTATCCAAACACTCTTAATGTACCCATAACTCCAGCTCCATAAATTTCTGGAGGTATAAATACCCTGCTCCATCAACTCCACAGATTTTGGTGGAGCTGGAGCTGTCCCAAACACCACCAAAGTAGGGAAAGTCTTTGGTGATGGGAGGTGTGGTGCAATCGTCACCACGCGACGCCCGACGCCTGCTATCTCCTGCAACGAGCCAACGATTAGGGTAGAGATGACAAGGTTAGGGCTCATACTTGGTTGGGCTCAACGGTGTATATTAGGGCTGGCTTGGTGGGGGCAATTTGGGATATATGAAAATAAATATGGCAATAAAATGTGTGTATTCTTGTAAATTGGGGGGTATTGGCCATAATGGCATATCTAGGAGTACTTAATGATTGGAGTGGAATTTTTCAAACAGAATTGATTGCAATGACATTTTTCAAAGATAAGACTGTTACAATGGTATTTATCCAATTATCCCAAGTATTAGAGTCTTCTCAAGATTCCATGTAGTGATTTAAATCACAGGCTACAGCGGTGTTATAGTAGTTTTCACCCTTGAAACTCTAAGATATAGCATAGATATATACTATCACAGCTATGACCGCTATAGCAGTAGTAGCTGTTGGCGAATGGCGGAAATAGCGGTTGCTACGCTTCATTTTGTAATTATTTAGGCTTGTGAATAATTATTTGGTACGTTAATGTTAACTAAAATTAGTTTTTGACACGGAATTGAAACAAGGTATTTCATATGTTCAAAATTAGTGAAAAAAATTCAATACAGCCTTTAACCAAATAATTTCCTTTGAAAATCTAGAAAGGTAACTTTAACTTGGGATCATTTAAGTTTAAATATTTGGCACTTGGATTCTTGCTTAAAATGAGACTTGCTAACACAGCTCGAGATTTGAAGAAGAGTTTAATTTTTCGTAGGAATCAAATAAAAGTAGAAGTGAACACTTTTCTAATCTTATTACTTCGTTTTTTACAAATCTAACCCCCTCCCCTCCGTGGAACGTGCCTCCAGCACTTCTCAACCGTGGGAGTTTGCCTCCCGAGCTCGCCGATCGCTTCAGGCTGCCTCTTCCGCACTAGCCATTCGTGGCAGGCCGCTGCTCCCGCACCCTTCTGATCTTACCTGATATGGATCATTTATGGTATCTCCAGCTACTATTTTGGATGGATCTCATTATATGTAGTCCCAGCCTCCCAGGTATTAGGAAATCTTCATTTACCAATTTGCACTCCAGCCATCTGAACTTCTTTGCAGCCTCAGTTGAGATTTTTTGGAGGAATAGGGCCGTTGGGAATAATACCTAATGTGGTTCCTCAGATATCACAGCATGCATATTCTTCTTTTCAGGTGGGTAATGGAAGTAGTAGTCAGCAAGTTCCTACATACTACCATCCACCCTTGGTCCATCAAATGTGCAGGTGGTTCATTCAATCAGGTGGGGGTATCACAGAACCTACATTTTCTCGGTGTCCAGTTCTTCGATTCACAGAGAAACTCTTATGGAGGAGAAACCCACAATGCACATCATTATGCCGAAGTGGTAATTAAAAGTCCCAAGTTTTTGTTTAATGGTGATAATGCCTAGGGTGGATAGAACAGTGTGAAAGTTTTTTTGAGATGGCTGGCACTCCAACTGAGCAATGGGTAAACCTAGCTTCGGGGCATTTGGTAGGAAGAGCAAACACTTGGTTCAAGGGAATTTGGATTCCTTGGTAGGGGTTAAGTTGGGCCCAGTTCTGTGCTATTTTAAGCGACAGATTTTCCGAAGCTAGTGCTCATGAGGCTGTCGAGAGATTACAAAATGCAAAGCAATTAACCATTTGTTAGTAAGTACATTGATTATTTTGAGAAAGCAGTGGAACTAGTAAAGAGGGATCACCCCTATTTACAGGAAATATTTCTTTTGAGCTGCTTCATCAGTGGACTAAAGGATGATATCAAATATGATTTAAGTAGCCATTAGCCTAAAGGTCTGTTGGAGGCGTACTGGTATGCTAAGTTGGGTGAAAAAGCGGCTACATCTAGAAGATCTCATTAGCCAAGAGTCCACTCTTGAGTTAAAGTTCAGAACAATATCAACAAGACAAGGATGCAGAAAGGAGGTGAAACAGAAAGTGCTACGAACCAAAAAATTGATACTCAAGAGAAAAGGGTAAAGACCTGCTGGCATTGTAAGGATCCTTAGATTCTGGGCATCATCTAACCTGTAAGGTTAGGAAAGCTCTCTACGATGGTACTACACTGTGAAGAAGATGAAGAGAACCTGAGGGAATGGAAGAATTGCTTGAACCGGGATTCGTAACTAGCCCCTAGAAGTCCTAACCTGAAGGAGAAGCCAGAAAAAGAGGAACACCTAATGTATTTGTCAACTTATGCAGTAAGCGGTAATCCTGGACCTATTACTTTTTCATTGCTTATTAAAATCAGAAAACATCAAGTGGTAGCTCTAGTGGATAGTGGCAGTACGCACTCTTTCATTGACTCTGAATTAGCTATCAAGATTGAATGTCTAACCACCTTTAAGATGATATCACTAGGCTGTTATGATATAATTTTGGGAGCTGATTGGATACAGGAACATAGCCCAGTGGAATTGGATTTGAAGAAGAGGGTTTTGACTATTAAAAAAGGAAATCTATATTACCAGTTCACTGATCACACTATACCCACATTCAACTCAAGCATTGAGGCCAAGCAATTTAACAAGATCATGCAGAAAAAGGGAGAGGGAGTATTAATTCAAGTCATAGCAGTAGAGATTGAGCAGTCCATAAGAAATCATCTCATTGCCAAGAGATTGAAGAGGTTATCACGCAATATGCAGAGGTATTTGCTGAACCCTGTGGACTACCTCTGAGAAGGAATTGCGATCACGCTATACATTTGAAGGCGGTGCTGAACCTCCCAACATTCGGCCTTATAGAGTGCCTCACTATCAAAGAATAGATCTAGAAGAAATTATCAAAAACATGCTGAAAATGGGTGAGATCAGACCCAGTACAAGCCCTTACTCCTCTCCAGTTGTGATGGTGAAAAAGAAGGAGGGCTCTTGGAGGATGTGTGTAGACTTCAAGAGTTGAACTCCTTAACAATCAAGGATAAATTTCCAATGGCCGTGATTGAGGACTGTTGGATGAACTACACGGTGCAACCATTTTCACCAAATTGGATATGAGGTCAAGATACCACCAAATCCGCATAGTTGATGAAGTTATACCCAAAACTGCATTCAAAACCCATTTAGGGCATTATGAGTACACGGTGATGCCTTTTGGCTTGACTAACGCCCCAGCTACTTTTTAATCCTTAATGAACAGCATTTTCGCTGATTTGTTAAGAAAGTTTGTATTAATTTTCTTTGATGATACACTTGTACACAACCAAAGTTTGGAGGAACACAAGAGCCACCTGCGGTCTGTTCTGGAGGTACTAAAGACACATCAATTGGTAGCCAAAAAGAGTAAATGCATTTTTGCAGTACCTCAGCTGGAGTATCTAGGCCATATCATCAGTGCCGAAGGAGTATCCACAGACCCAGGGAAAATTGCAAATGTGCTGAATTGTCCTCGACCAAATAACCCCACAAAATTGAGAGGGTTTCTCGGTCTAACGGGGTATTATCGCAGATTTGTTAAAGGATATGGACACATTTGTCGACCCCTATATGATGTGCTAAAGAAAGAAGAATACAATTGGGGTATTGAACAGGATGTAGCTTTTGAGAAATTGAAACAAGCAATGACATCTTGCCTGGTCTTGGCTTTGCCCGACTTCTCCAAGCCATTTCAGCTAGAAACTGACGCTAGCGCCACTAGAATTGGTGCTGTCCTCATGCAATCTGGAAGGCCCATTGCATATTACAGCAAGACATTAGGGGTAAGAGTCTCAGGTAAATTGATATACGATAAAGAAGCTATAGCTATCTTGGAAGCACTAAAAACATAGAGGCATTACTTATTAGGCAGCACCATTATCATCAGAATTGATCAACAAAGTTTGAAGTTTATAACCACTTAGAAACTTGTTGATGGAATTTAGCACAAACTTATGTTAAAGCTCCTAGAATTTGACTTCCGGATTGAATACAAAAATGGGAAAGAAAATCAAGTTGCAGATGCATTGTCAAGAAGGGATCATCCATATGAGGAAGACATAAATTGTGCAGCTGTTGCTTATGTGTTACCCGATTGGGTAGAGGATATTAAAGCCAGCTACAATGATGATTCAAAGGCAACCAAAATCAGAGATGAACTCCAAAACAGCCAAGATGCCTCCTCCCAGATCGCATGGATGTTGATTTGATAAAATACAAAGGACAAATTTATGTTGGTGAGCAAGCTGGGTCTTAGGGATAAATTAATGGAATCTTTTCACAAGTCTTCTTTTGGTGGTTACTCAGGAGTTAAAGCCACTTATCACCGGTTGAAGAAGGTGTTTTATTGGCCCAAGATGAAGCGGAATGTTGAGTATTTTGTAAAAGAATGCCCAGTTTGTCAGCTTACAAAAGCAGAACATGTGCATATTCCGGGGTTATTGAATCCTCTTGAAGTTCCAGATATGGCTTGGACACATATTTCCATGGACTTCATAGAGGGGTTGCCAAATTCAAGAGGTAAAGAGGTTATACTCGTGGTGGTTGATCAATTCACCAAATACTCTCACTTTGTGGCATTGGGTCATCCTTATATAATCCAGCAAGTGGTACAAGTCTTCATGGATAATGTTTTTAAGCTACATGGTATGCCTCTTGCAATTGTGACCGATAGAGATCGGGTTTTTACCAGCGGATATTTCAAGAGATTTTCAAACTCCTTGATGTTTCACTCCGATTTAGCACGGCATACCATCCACAGACGGATGGCCAAACGGAACGCGTTAATCAGTGCTTAGAAGCTTATCTCCGGAGTATGGTGTACCAAGAACCAAGGAAATGGATGGTGTGGTTGACCTTGGTCGAATGGTGGTACAATACCACATACCATACTTCATTGAAAATCACTCCCTTTCAATACTGTAAAACTGGAACTTCTACTCCTCCAATACTGTAAAACTGTAAAACTGGAACTATATAAGCCTTGTGCTGGAAGGAATGAGCAGAATGTTCCGAGCATATTCTTAGTTTGGTAAAGTAGAGTAGTTTGTTTCTTTTGTTCTCCCGTGTTCTCACCCGCTACCTACCCTCATCTCGGACCACCTCCACCGAATTAGAGGAATTTGTCTCTCTTTTCAGATTCGGCTCGAGAGGTTAATTTAATTACAGTCCGGAGCGCCGGGCACGATCGCTTGGCACTGACGACGGATGCCCAATACTCCACCATATCTGCCTGCTTAGTCCAGTTCAAAGGAAGTTTGGAAGGCCAAAGCCGAAAATAGATGCAAATTCTTTGCCTTTTCCAAATCCGAAAGCAAATGCAAATCCTCTACTGAACGCTAAATAAACACAAATCCTTCGCCGGTGCAAAACAAAGATCCTAACAGCGGACAACCTAGCAATCAGAGGATGGCCGGATCATCAGACTTGTCCCCTCACACAGCCAGAAGAGAGGCTGTCCTGCAGCTGTGTCTCCTTTGCCCGTTTGCCGCGTGATTCAGTTGGCAGCCCCACACGACTTCGGCAGCATTGTTCAATGGTGGCGGCAAAACCGCCGAGGCCCTACCTACAGACTAAGCGAGGAGAGTTCAATGGCCTCGCCATATCTTGTCTGTTCCTCAAATTCCTTCCTTAATGCATGGCAGAGTTCCTGCCGTTTATTTCAAAATGGCCTCGCCATATCTCCATTGCGTGGAATATCTGAAAAGAGCGCAGAACAGGAGAATCTTCCAAAACAAAACTCTCTCGCCCATGGAGGTTGATTGCAAGAAAAAAGAGGACATGGATCATCAGCCTCGTAGGGCTTTTGGTAGCTTTTAGTTCCTCTGTTGTTTGCTTCAGTGGCCGCTCCTCCTGTTCCCTGACTCCTCGCCGTGCTCTCGAGTTGGCGTCTTGGCGAGTGGTTGTAAACTTCTTTCCTTCCTTAGTCAAAGGATAGTCACGAGATTCGTGGTAAAGCCCGCGAATCGTTAACCTGAACCGAATTGGTTTAGGATAAAATGCACGTGTTTATAGTGAAAATTGAAAGAAAAAATGATGAACAACCAACCAAAATTCTGTACGACGGCTCGGACCAACCGTGTTTCTGGTAACTATATAATTGAAAGTCAATAATTGAAGGTCAGAGCTCTTGCCTCTTTACCTTAAAATAAAGAAAGATTTCCACACCCGAAGGAAAAAAAAAGATTTTAAAAGTTGCTGAAACTCTACGATGAATCCATCCATTTTACAGAGATGTGCTACCAGAAGTCAACAGCCTACCAACCCAAGCAACCAAGCACTAACGGCACAAGAGAAACCAGCCAAGAAAGGAAGCAAGAAAATCAAGCAAAAGCAGAGGACTACTTTTCTAGTCTAATCAAGCTCTGGAACTAGTCTTGCGCGGCGGGCGGCCGGAGTTGAGGCGGTGGTTGGTTGGCTGATTGGTCAGTAGGAGTAGGCGACCCGGTGCATGGAGCGGTCGCGGAGCATGCCGCGGTAGAGCGCCTCCCGGTTGGCCGGCATGCGGTCCGCCTCCGCGGTGCCCATGCACGTCGGGTAGGGCGGGAGCGGCCTGGCGGCGCCCTCATTGTCGACGACGTCCTCGGCGAAGCGCACCCGCTTCTCGGCCTTCCGCCGCGGCCTCGCCCCGCGCCTCCGCTTCTCTGCACACGGCACGGTGGAGAACCAAACCAAGGGAGATCACCGTGAGGAATCACATCCATCTTACAGCAGAAGAAGAGAATCGTACGTGCAGTGCCAAGCAAGAAGCGCCGGCCGAGAGAAGGAAGCTTGACAATCACCCACCTGAGGAGGAGAGGCAGGGGCGGAGGGCAGGCTCGGACGACGACGACAGAGAAGAGGAGGCCCCGTGGGGCTTGGCGGTGCGGCACAGGGAGAAGATGACGAGGGAGCCCGAGAGCGCCATAGCGGTGGCGGCGGCTAGCGCGAGGGAGCCGCTCATCGACGACGAAGGCGAGGAGGCCATGGTGGTGGGCAGGTGGTTTCTTGACTTCTCCTCGCTGGACCGGTTTAATAATGCTCGGTGCGGGAGATAGTTAAGTCCGGGTTAGGTAACAAAGGCCACAGTGTTTTGAGCTTTTAAGTCACCTTAATTTTTAAACGTTTTTATATAAACTAAAAGCCATATAAAATTTATAAAAGCTAAAAGCTAAACTTATTTTTATAAGTTATTAATAAGAAAATTAGCTATTCATCAAATAACTTTTTATAAAAGCTACGGCTACTTTTTAGCCAAAAAACCAAAAACAGCTACAGCTTTCTAAACACGCCTAAAGGCCATATTGTTTTTCTATATCACCTTCTTAGTATAAAATTATATAAATCTTAAATAGAAGAGTATTGCTTGAACACCTGCATTCGATACAGGGAAGTAAAATCAGACACCCAACTCAAGTGTCATAAGCCACTACCACACAAATCTTTCTTCATACCACACCTCTCATTGTATAAGTTTTTCTCAAATATAGCACTTGCTCGGATACAGGGAAGTAAAATCGGACACCTAGCTCAAGTGTCGTAAACCATTGCCACACAAATCTTTCTTCATACCACACCTCTCATTGTATAATATTTTCTTAAATGTAGCACCGCTGGTGCTCGAGTATCCGATGATTTTGTTGCCGACCAATGGTTTTTTTGTTGCACTTCATTGCATGTGTTTTTGCTCCTGAAATTTGGTTTGTTATGCGTGTGGAGTAAAAAAAAGGTTCTCACTACTTTTTGTTGTAGAGACAGGTTTTTCGTTGTGTACTCTTTTCTTTTTGTTACTTCACGAAACGGTTTTTGCCTCTGACTTTGGGAATCAAATGTTCGAGAATTTCTGCATTATGAACACCATTTAGTTTCAATTAGGTGAAGGCGGAGTAGCATAATTTCAGCTTTTGGAGGAAATAAATGGTTTAGATTGCAACTCCACTGGATGGAGTTGCTTTGTAACTCCAGGGAATTTGCACCCAGGCGGGGCTGGCTAGAGGTTGTCACGATACACTTGCTTGGTACTCCCTCCGGTCACAAATAGTCGTTTTAGATATAGGTACAGTCCAACTTTCAAAACTTAGACTGTTAATATCTTTTTTAAAATATTTAAATTCAATATGTGAAACACACATGTTTAGATTTGTCTAAGAAAATACTTTCATAATATTATAATTTTTATGTCTTAAAAGACGGTGTCAACATCCAAAACAACAACTATCGTGGTAGGAGGGAGTAATTTCAAGTCATCTGCACACAACAACTCCAGGGCGCGGAGAGCTAGGTTGGTTTCCTGTACTCGTACCATTTAGGATTTAGATTTGATACATAACTGTCACAACTGATATCATACATGCCCATACTCTTTATGATAATCAAAATGAACGTCATAAGTTTAGTAAAGTTAGATAAAACCCTAAACCTGTGACGCATGAGCTATATAGAACTAAGAAAGCATGACAAGATTTAAACTCCAGTAAACAACCAAATACTAACTAAAAATAGCCTTAGTACTACATAGCTAGCCTCAGATTTTTGTCTAACTTTACGCATGAATCATGATGCCCTCGAGGGTGCTCTGCATTTTTCAGAGAGAACACAAACCACTCATGAAAGTATTGTGTTGCTACGTCCAATGATTGATTAATTAAAAGTGAACTTGGAGGTGTTGGATGGGCACCCTACTTGGATTTTTCTCCACAAACAGACATATATCTACTATCACCATGGTACAATGGAATTGAAGCACGATGCTGTTCTTTTTGGACGAAAGGGCTATGCTGGATTTTCGTGAGATTGTCACCTTGCACAAGGATAGGAGTATCATTTCCATGATATCTCATGTTATTACGACCTGTCTTGCTTCCGGATACATGGGTTCTATAGAAAACAATTTATTTTGTAGTGGAATCTGAAGAGAAAAATCATAAATCATTTCTTGAAATTATGCTCAAAGATCTGGCTTGCATTTAAGGAGTGAGCATCCGAATTCGGGCCTTGATGTGCGGGTGGTTGGCGTCACACCTTAGGGTAGTTACAATAAGATGATCTTATCTTATTATTAGCATGTATATATAAGCTTTATTTTATATAGAAAAGTAAGAAAAGGTGAGAGAAAAGATAACCAGCTCTTATGTAGCAACCAGCATCGCACGAGAAACAACGTACTATAGCTAACCAAAAGCCTATGCTTACTCTAGATGACATGCATAAGAGCTAGTTATTGTACAAGCTTTAGTGTTATAGCTAAAAAATGTTTCTTTAGAGATAATATTTAGAGATAGTTATTGTACAAGTTAAATTGATTACTTATTCTAAATAATATAGATGAGAGATAAAGTAAATAATAGACTTTATTATTGTACCTCCTCGAAACTAGAGCGCTTTTTTAAATCTAAAAAGATTATGTATCACAAACGGCTCATATTCTCCTCAAAGAAATATCTCTCGTTTTCATATATTTCGAGAATACACGCGCTCAGATTTAAGTTTGACAAGGCTACTAAAATATTTTTGGCTCGTGCACTTAGCCCGAGAGCATTGGCAGCGTTACGTGTCACCCGTACAGTCCATGCATGCCTGACAAAAAAAGAGTGAAGAGAAAAAAAAACATGTTTTATCCGCATGTTTCTTCTCGCGGAGGTCACAACTCACAAGAGCCCAAAAAAGAAAAAAAAAGAAGAAGCGGAGACCGTGTTGGCCTGTCCTGGACTCCTGGTTGATTCATTTCAGAACGAGGCAGGAGGATTCATGCGTTCCGATGCCGTCGTAATTTGTGGCGTTTTTTTCGCGGTCCACGCGCTGTGCATGCATGTACGCCCGTGATCTCCTCTCGAAGGCAGGAATCAAATTTCGTTTCGGATAATCTCGTCTTGGAAGCTCCTGTCGAGCTGCAGGAGCGCAATAGCCTGGGTTTTTTTCGTTACAGATACTTTCTGTGATGTGTATGAGCATGGCAGGTTACATGTGTTGTCTGTCGCTCCTTCTGTAGGGGCGGGCATTACTTCATAGAAATCGAAAAACCGAACCAAACTGAATTAAACGAGAAATTAGGTTTTTTGGTGTTCGGTTCACAGTTCGTTTTTCCTTTGAAACTATTTGGTTTGCGGTTTTCTTTGTTTAGGAACCGAAAACCGAATACCGAATAGCTAAATCATACTCGCACAAAATTACCCATTCGCTCGGGCACTCAGCCATTCCACGTTCTCTATTTGGCTAGGACGCTCCTCTCCGTTGCCTCCCTCCCTGGCTCCCTGCTTCCTCTCTGCTGCCTCTCCCCCCGCATCGATGTCTCTGCTGACTCCCTCCCATGTCCCCTCTCACCATCCGGCAAATGGATCGAGCCAAAGATGGTGAAGAAGGCGCTGACAATGATGGATCTAGTGACAAAGAAGCCATGACGATAAGCTACTTGGATCGAGTGTTGTGGTGATGAAGAGGATGGATCCTCCCCAAACCCGAGGTGATGATGGATCTACAGCCCTGAAAGGACCGAAATGTCGCCTAGAGGGGGTGAATAGGCGTTTACAAATTTTAAATCGCAGCGGAAATTTAAACTTCGGATACTCCGAAATTTACTTCGGACTGTCCGAGTGGGTTCGGATAGTTTGAGTCAAATTTCGGATAGTCCGAACTGCACTGAGCGCAAAAACCCTAGAAAGTAAATCTGAAATATCTAGAGATCCTAGAAAGCTCCCAAATGAAATCCAAGGGTTTAGAGTACCTCTAGTAGTCCAGAGCTTACCAATCCCCTTCACAATGGCACTCCAACACTTGAAGACCCTAGATCTCAAGAAGACAAAAGGGGAAATACAAAGTAAACCGAGAAACAAATGAAATGCACAAAGATTTTTCCCGAAGTTCGGATCCTTGAGGGGATCTTACGTCTCCGTTGAGGCGACACTAAGCCGGGGTCTCTTTCAACCCTTATCCTCTAGGTGTTGCACCAAGCACTCACCCACTTACTCTTTGAATCCTTCCTTGCGAGGTGGATTCAACCTTTACAAACTTCCGACGACTTCCCACACAAAGATCGGAGCTCACCGCAACTCCTAGCCGTCTAGTTGCTTTGTAACTCAGGGGATCTGCACCAGGCGGGGCTGGCTGGAGGTTGTCTCGATACACTTGCTTGGTACTCCTCCGGTCACAAATAGTCGTTTTAGATATAGGTACAATCCAACTTTCAAAACTTAGACCATTAATATCTTTTTAAAATATTTAAATTCGATATGTGAAACAAGCATGTTTAGATTTGTCTAAGAAAATACTTTTATAATATAATAATTTTTTGTATATCATAATAGAAATTAGTGTTTAAAATGGTGTCTTAAAGACAGTGTCGATACCCAAAACAATAACTATTGTGATCCGAGGGAGTAATTTCAAGTCATCTGCACACAACAACTACAGGGCGCGGAGAGCTAGGTTGGTTTCCTGTACTTGTATCATTTAGGATTTAGATTTGATACATAACTGTCACAACTGATATCATACATGCCCATACTCTTTATGATAATCAAAATGAACGTCATAAGTTTAGTAAAGTTAGATAAAACCCTGAACCTGTGACGCATGAGCTATATAGAACTAAGAAAGTATGACAAGATTTAAACTCGAGTAAACAACCAAATACTAACTAAAAATAGCCTTAGTACTACATAGCTAGCCTCAGATTTTTGTCTAACTTTACGCATGAATCATGATGCCCCTGAGGGCACGCTCTGCATTTTTCAGAGAGAACACAAACCACTACTTGGATTTTTCTCCACAAACAGACATATATCTACTATCACCATGGTACAATGGAATTGAAGCACGATGCTGTTCTTTTTGGACGAAAGGGCTATGCTGGATTTTCGTGAGATTGTCACCTTGCACAAGGATAAGAGTATCATTTCCATGACATCTCATGTTATTACGACCTGTCTTGCTTCTGGATACATGAGTTCTATAGAAAACAATTTATTTTCTAGTGGAATCTGAAGAGAAAAAATCATAAATCATTTTTTGAAATTATGCTCAAAGATCTGGCTTGCATTTAAGGAGTGAGCATCCGAATTCGGGCCATGATGTGCGGGTGGTTGGTGCCACACCTTAGGGTAGTCACAATAAGATGATGTTATCTTCTTTCTCATTTTTTCTCACTCTTCTATATAAAACAAAGCTTATATATACATGCTAATAGAGATTTCTCATTTTTTTCTCACTCTTCTATATAAAACAAAGCTTATATATACATGCTAATAGGAAGATAATCAGCTCTTATGTACTAATCAGTATCGCACGGGAAACAACGTGCTATAGCCAACCAAAAGCAAGTATACTTACTCTAGACGACATGCATAAGAGATAGTTATTGTACAAGCTTTAGTGTTATAGCTAAAAGTGTTTCTCTAAAGACAACATCTATAGATAGTTATTGTACAAGTTTGATTTATTACTTATTCTAAATGATATAGATGAGAGGTAAAGTAAATAATAGACTTTATTATTGTACCTGCTCTTACAACCGGAGAGTGCTGTTTTTAAATCTAAAAAGATTATGTATCACAAACGGGTCATATTCTCCTCAAAGAAATTTCTCTCGTTTTCATAAATTTCAAGAATACACGCGCTCAGATTTAGGTTTGACCAGGCTACTAAAATATTTTTGGCTCGTGCACTTAGCCCGAGAGCATTGGCAGCGTTACGTGTCACCCGTACAGTCCATGCACGCCTGACAAAAAAAGAGAGAAGAGCCAAAAAAAAAAACATGTTTTATCCGCATGTTTCTTCTCGCGGAGGTCACAACTCACAAGCGCCCAAAAAAGAAAAAAAGAAGAAGCTGAGACCGTGTTGGCCTGACCTGGTTGATTCATTTCAGAACGAGGCAGGAGGATTCATGCGTTCCGATGCCGTCGTAATTTGTGGCGTTTTTTTCGCGGTCCACGCGCTGTGCATGCATGTACGCCCGTGATCTCCTCTCGAAGGCAGGAATCAAATTTCGTTTCGGATAATCTCGTCTTGGAAGCTCCTGTCGAGCTGCAGGAGCGCAATAGCCTGGGTTTTTTCGTTACAGATACTTTCTGTGATATGCATGAGCGTGGCATGTATAGGGGTGGACATTTCTTCGTAGAAATCGAAAAACCGAATCAAACTGAATTAATCGAGAAATTAGGTTTTTTGGTGTTCGGTTCACAGTTTATTTTTTTCCTTTGAAACTATTTGGTTTGCGGTTTTCTTTGTTTAGGAACCGAAAAACCGAATACCCGAATAGCTAAATCATACTCGCACAAAATTACCCATTCGGCTCAGGCACTCAGCCATTCCACGTTCTCTATTTGGCTAGGACGCTCCTCTCCGTTGCCTCCCTCCCTGGCTCCCTGCTTCCTCTCTGCTGCCTCTCCCCCCGCATCGATGTCTCTGCTGACTCCCTCCCATGTCCCCTCTCACCATCCGGCAAATGGATCGAGCCAAAGATGGCGAAGAAGGCGCTGACAATGATGGATCTAGTGACAAAGAAGCCATGACGATAAGCTACTTGGATCGAGTGTTGTGGTGATGAAGAGGATGGATCCTCCCCAAACCGAGGTGATGATGGATCTACAGCCCTGAAAGGACCGAAATGTCGCCTAGAGAGGGGGTGAATAGGCGTTTACAAATTTTAAATCGCAATGAAATTTAAACCGGATACTCGAAATTTACTTGATTTGTCCGAGTGGGTTCGGATAGTTTGAGTCAAATTTCGGATAGTCCGAATCTACCGAGCATAAAACCCTAGAAAGTAAATCTGAAATATCTAGAGATCCTAGAAAGCTCCCAAATGAAATCCAAGGGTTTAGAGTACCTCTAGTAGTCCGAGCTTACCAATCCCCTTCACAATGGCACTCCAACACTTGAAGACCCTAGATCTCAAGAAGACAAAAGGGGAAATACAAAGTAAACCGAGAAACAAATGAAATGCACAAAGATTTTTCCCGAAGTTCGGATCCTTGAGGGGATCTTACGTCTCCGTTGAGGCGACATTAAGCCGGGGTCTCTTTCAACCCTTATCCTCTAGGTGTTGCACCAAGCACTCACCCACTTACTCTTTGAATCCTTCCCTTGCGGAGGTGGATTCAACCTTTACAAACTTCCGACAACTTCCCACACAAAGATCGGAAGCTCACCGGCAACTCCTAGCCGTCTAGGAGTCCTCAACCTCCAAGAGTAAAAGATTCACCGAGAAATTCGCGAGAGGATGAACCAAGTGCTCAAGCATAATCACAACTTCTAGATCTATCAATCTCTCCACTTAACCTCCCTCTAAAGATTCAAAAATCAAAGAGATTTGAGGGAGAAGAACACTTGAGCTTGAGAGAGTGAGAGAGCTGTTGAAAATGTATTGAATGCACTTCTTAATGGGTAGGTGGGAGTTGGGGAGGTATTTAAAGCCCCCCAAAACTAGCCGTTTTTCATTTCAGCCCGAGTATGTTCGGATAGTTCGAACTTATGTTCGGACAGTCCGAACAGGCTGTGTTTAGGGCAACCGAGCAACTCAGTTCGAACAGTCCGAACATTTCTTCGGATAGTCCGAACACTTCGGATACTCCGAAAAATATTCGGACACTCCAAACCTAAATAAACTCAACCTAACCGAGGGGTTCCACTCGGATACTCCGAACCCATGTTCGGACATTCCGAACCAAAATAAACTTGGCCAACAGAGAGGGTCAGCTCGGATACTCCGCACCAATGTCCGGACATTCCGAACCTGATTTTACCAGGGCTACCAGAGGATTCAGCTCGGACAGTCCGAACCAGAGTTCGGACATTCCGAACAGAAAAGAGTGAAATGCCCCTAAGACTTTACACATTGACTCATAACATGACTAGGATTCATCATTGAGCACATTTGGTCATTCTAAGGCTATTTCTCGCCATATCCCTCTTTATAGTACGGCAATCCTTAAACTCAATAAAAATGAAAACAATTACATAATGATTTAGAGTTTAGCTGATGCCTTTTTCACCTTTATTTTGAGGGTGTTCTAATGCTTCGTAGCTTTCTCATGAACGCGACAATCTGTTTCACAAAGCTTACAAAGCTCATTAGTTCCTTAATCTTGTTGTCATTAATCACCAAAATCATTTAGAAGTCTAGATGCACTTTCAGGCCCTCACCTTGGAGTGAAGTTCTTGCGGGAATCAAATATATGGATCCCAAATCCCACTTCCCTGCCTTATATAAGCGGGAGGGCAAACGGCATTGCTATGGAGGCTTTGGACCAGTGGTCAGATGAGGCCATTGTATTCACACTCCCCACTTTGCCAGTGCTCGAGTTGCGGGGGCCGTCTTGGTCAGGTGTTGGATGAGCCTTGACTCCGTCTGCCTCATCGTCTTCTTTGTTCTTTGGTTTGTCTAGCTGATACTATTACACAGCTGCTCTGATACTAACAGGCAGGTACAATTACATTTGTTCTAACTTCTGTAACTAATGTACAGAATAAAATGAGTTAAAATATTGGCTACATTATGTTGTTTATTTTGAGTAGTTGGTTGCATTATGTTGTGTATTTGTATAACTCCTGATATTAATGTTGTGGCAAATGGTGAAATTCATGAATTCATGATGCCATCCTTCTAGTTCTGTTATCTGCAAATATATACATACGTGATATGTCCAGGCATCGACTCATTGCAGCGATGGTCATCTTGAAGATGTTCATCACTCTTATCTGACCAATCGCTAGGATATAGCTCATTTTATCTTGTACCATATGTGCCAAAAATGTTTTTCGTAGTTCGCTAATATCTAAAGTTACAAGCCTATAACAAAACCTCTTGCTTTCAACTGGAATTGTTGTCATTGCTAGTTCTAAAATTTGGTTTATTGAACGGAATTTGTTTAGTTAATTCGGTTCAGTTTTCGAATTTGAACCAAAAATTTCGGTTGTCAATTTCTAAAAACTGAAATATTTTTAAACCGACCAAACCGAATGTCCACCCCTACTTCCGTGGTCAAAGAGAAAATTATTTTTACAAAAAAAATACTCGGATAAGAGCTAGATTTGCAAAAAAAAAAAAACACATAGACAATAAAGCTAGAAAAGACAATGCTTCTTGAGCCTGATCCCCTGTCTGCATCTGCATGCATGTGCATGTGTCATATTCTCTCCACACATGAATAGATGATGCTTTAGAACTTTACACTTCAAGGCAAGTGTATAAGAAAACCAAAGTAATCTCCTTTATTGTCATTGGTCATGGAAATAGCTGAAGGAGGTGAAAAGTTATCTTGAAATTGTAAAATGATATGTATTTAGAAACAAAATTTAAAAACTAGAATGACATATATTCACGAATGAAAGGATTACTTGTCAATATTAAATACATCTTTTACTATACATTTATTGGTTACTTTTAACTTTAACTCGTAAACTTTGACTAAGGGCAAGTACAATAACAATGCTAACTTCTTACTCCATCTTCTATCTATGTCATTTAAAGTAAGCACTAAAACCAGTTTGTACGATAGCTATTTCTTTTCTAAAAGTTGGTTCTAGATATTGTACATTAACTATCTCTTCTCTATTGTACATAACTAATCTACCTATACTTCCGTGCAATGCTTACTACTAAATAAGAGCTAGAAAAGAGAGCTCTCATCTCTTTTCACTTTTCCATATAGAATATGTTAAGAGTAAGCTGAGGTGGTCTTATTGTACATACCCTAACGATAACTTTTAAAATATCTGATTATATTACATAAAAAATAGCATTATTATATTTGTAATTAAAAGTACCTTACTAATACTATACATCTAGAGCTATTTCTTTTATATCACTTACAAAATAACTGTCAAAGCTTGACCAGTCAAAATTAAAACTGACAAATCCATACGAACGAAGGGAGTATCCGTCGACTAATCCACTGTCAATCCATGAAAACCTGTCTGTCTTACATAAACCTTTGAATTTGAAATAGCTACTTACATAACCTGTACTAGCCATAATTTACGAGACCATTATGTGGTACTAGTAAGAGGAGGAAAGTTTAAGGACTTACACTGTGAGATATCGTGTTATTTGAGAAACGTATGAGTGTGTGTGTTGGTCCGTGCAGCAATATATGTTCTAGTTTATAGAAAGGTGCATGTCTAGTAACAAAAGGAGTTTTTTATATTCAAGCTTTCAGCAATATAATTATATATAACTGTTACAAACTCGTAGGGTCTCCGATCATCTTCCGGTGATCTAAAGGTAACCGTGTGTTCAAAGGCTCAAGAAAAGCATCATTCTTTTTAGAAAAACGGTAGATGCTATTCATATGCCGGGTTTGCAACGAACATAATTAAGTTATGATGTGGCACCCTCTGCATTTTATGCATGAAAGTCATCAGAAACAGTAAAATCAGTGGAAGAAAGAGAATCGTCTCTATGGTTGACCAACTAATTTTTTTAAAAAAAATTGGCTGCTCAAAGCTAGCAGTAGATGATTATAGAATAGAAAAAGAAGAAGACACAATGCTCTATCCGGTTTGTACCTGTCAAGACCACTTCCTGTCTAGTGGTATGCTTTTCCGTGTGGTGCTTCGCAGTTTCGACTTGTGATTTAGCTCGTGCGACGACGAAGAGCCACTTAGGAAGTGTGTTAGAAGGGAGTCCTAGCTTTTTCAGAAAACTTTTTTTTTTGTCTTTTAGGTTGGAAAACGGCTGTAGGCCTGTAGTTTTTTAATAAAGACCGTTTGACAAATAGCTAATTTTTCTTAGTAATAAGCTGCAAAAGCAGATCCACCTAGCTTATAGTTTTTGATTTTTTTACTACTTATATATAGCTTCTAATTTATATAAAAAACCGCTTAAAAGCAATCAAGCTTAAAGCCTTGTGAAATGCCCCGAACTACAGTGCAACACGACGTCATTTTTGGCATGGCCGGTCGAGGTATGTCGTTCATGTCCACGTCCACGAGAAAAAAAAATACACCAGGGGTTGGGATCTGTGGATAGAACCGGATGGACCTGCTACTAACTCGACGGTGTGTAGAATAACAAATTAATCGCAACAAAAAAAGTACGGGAATTAACAAATTCAGTTGAAGTTTGTGACGGGTATAATTAATTAACACCAAACATTATGCTGATTTTTCCCGTTTTGACGTGGCACCATAATTATTTACTATTTTTTGAAAGAAAATGAGAGGCCGGTGATCACTAGTGGTATACTCTACACTCCGGTCTCGAGTAGCATATGAAGATGTGTTATATACATTAAAAGCTCATACCATATCTTTAAAGTTGCTAAAAAAACTAGAAACTCTAAAAAAACTAACATTTGATATTATGGACTCTAACTAGGTTAATTAATATTAGCCATTAGATGTTATTATTATTTTTAAAAAAATATAACTGTTCATCTAGTGGACCAAGTTATAACAACTTAGATTAAAAGAAAGAGCCTATATCAATTGCAATAAAAATAATAGAAATCCATAATAAAAAATAAAAATAAATTAACCATTTGATTTTCATACAAACTCCAAATTAAAACCCACATAGAGCTAAAATTAAAATAAAAATTAGAAGTTATATTTGTATTTGAATTCTAACCTAAAACTAACAATTGAAATTAAATAAAAATAACAGCTTACATTAGAAGAAATAGTCCATACCAAGTAAAATAAAAACAACAAAAATTGGAATAAAAAGAAATCATCCATTTAATTTCATACAAACTTCAAATTAAAATATGTACATAGCTAAAATTTAGAATTAAAGTTAACAATTGGATTTCCATATGAATTCTAATCTAAAACTAATATGCAAAATAAAATAAAATTAATATAAATTAGGAATAAAAAATAAACTAAAATTAGCCATTTGATTTTCCTAAAATTCTTAATTAAAACCTCAAATTTGAAATTAAATAAAAATAACAACAGAAAATAACAAAAGAATAAAATTAAAAGGCATTAGGATTTTTCACACGAACTCCAAATTAAAACTCAAAATATCTAAAATTTAAAATATAAATCTATAAAATTAGCACTTGAATTTGTATATGAATTATAAACTAAATATAATATTCAAAATTAAATAAAAAATAACAAAAAATTAAAGATTTAGATTAAAATAAAGAGCACATACCAAGTACAATAAAATTAACAAGACTAATAAAAAATAAAAGGAAATCAGTTATTTAACTTTCATATATCTAAATTAAAATTTTTACATAGCTAAGATTTGAAATAAAAATTAGCACTTGGATTTGTATATGAATTCTAACATAAAACTCACAAGTGAAATTAAATAAAAATAAGAAAAATTTAAAAATCAAAATTAGAAAAAGGAAATTATCCATTTGATTTTCATGCAACTCTAAATTAAAACATGAAATTCAAATGGATAATTCAAGAAATAATAGGAGAATAAAAATAAATTAAATTAGGGATTGTTTTCTTAATTCCATACTAAGTGAAAAGTATAAAATTTGTTTTATTCAAAATTTAAATTCAAAAATGTTATAATTCAAGAAAAGATAAAATAAGAGAAGGAATTTGTTTTGTGTGTATATATATACATGAAATATTATGTAAGAAAAGTTTATGATAGTTTTTTACTGGCACTAAGAAAATATAGAATATATTGAAAATTCTAAAAATGGAAAAAATAATGACTCCTTGTTTGGTGGACCTCCATAGATTGGTGGGATTAAAAGAGTGATATATCGATATGTGTTCACTCGGTTATACCAATATAAGCAATGTGATGTGCATTAAAGAAGAATTGAAAGAAAGATACATGCATTGTGATAGTAAAATTAAGAAATGACAAAAATGAAAAATGATTTGTTATACAATGTTTACTGCTTTCTTACTTTAAGAATAAAATTTCGATCACATGTGACAAGTATTGAAAAATAGGGTGGGCATATTTTCTCGTATTATATGTAATACTAAAATACCATAAATAGAGTTTTGCAACGTTGTACTCCTTTCTAAAATGAAAACTAACATATTTATTATAAATCATGTAACCATAATTTAAGAAAGCACGTGCAATGCACCGGCGACATTGCTGGTTCAGAGAAAGGGACGTATGAATGTTCGGCACAGCTTCCTAGATACATACAGGCTGGTCCACGCATGAAGGCAGCATTGCGATTAAGAATTCTAGTAGAAAGCAGCGGTTCGGATTTTGGTAAAGCGTTTGGTAGAATCGAATCCGGAGGAGCGGGTTCTAGCCGATTCGACCGGCGTGTAAAAATCGAAGCGATTCACTTTGAAGCGTTCAATCCTATTTGGTTGAATTTATTTGATTCGAAAGCCCGGTTCGAATGCCGTCTAGAATGTGCATTTATCCATTCCCGATCGACGACGTAAGCAACCGACCGTCTAGCCGGCCGGCGACCTGGCCCCTACCACCGACAGTCAGCTCCACCGGCCACCGCATTCTGCGTGCTCCCCTGATTATCTCCGTCTGCGCGCAAAACCGGACGAAAAATCGGCGGGAACGTAAGTTTCGAGGACCCCACGCGCGCGTGCAATCACGCGACCCGGTCAATCGCTCGGCCGGGCGATCGCACGTTGGCTGTCCTGTCCTCTGGAGCCGTGTCGCCTCGGCTCTCCTGCTTCTCGCGTCGCTCTCGATCGGTCTTCTTCCCTGCCGCGGCGCCGCGCGGCGAGGCGAGGCGAGGCCAGGTGGCGGCAGATGCCACCGCCGGAGGGGGCCGTCGCTGTCGGGACACCTGTCGCCGGCTGAGCCCGTGGCGCGCCATCTGGCCGGACAGCGACGGTGCTCGAACTAGTCGGCAGCGGCGAGGCCGCCACCTGTCCCGCCTGCGCCGTCGCTGCGGAGACCAGGATCGATTAAAGTTCGAGACGAGGAGCATTCTAGCCGAGCAATGCAGCGCATCTGTCGCGGTATGTAGATTCGCCACGACACAGCCGATGTGTAATGCTCCTACGTCTCTCAGTCTCTGTACCAAATGGACAGGCGTCTGCTGCACGCGGTTAATTAGAGTGTGTTTGGTTGGGTGTACGAGGGTGAGTCGAATCATCTCGTATAGGATTTGATTTTATCTCTACGTTTGGTTGGCTAAATAGAACTATTTGGAACAGGATGAGATGGTATAAATTTTTGGAATATTCTAAAAATATTGCACCATCTCGTACGAACAATTTGGCCGAACCAATCGGTCTAGGACCGGATCGTTCACTCGCACCATCCTTCAATCTAATCTCATCCCTTCAACCAAACATCATCTCGTATTATCCTGTATCATTCCATCCAAACAATCAAATAAAATTTTGTATCATTCCATTCAAACAATCAAACATCTCCCCTGTATCCTCTCATCTATCTTGTACCCCATCATGGAAACGGAGGAATTCCGTAGGACCCCATCTATGGGAAATTTGTATGAAATTCCTGTGGAGTTTGAGCGGTTCTACCCAGGCAAGACACAGAGCAGAGGCGTGCCCGATCTGATACGAAACCGCACGTGGATATGTGGTGTGGTGCTAGCGCACGAAATTGGTGATGGATAGGGCGCCAAAGAAGCACCATCTGCGGCATCGTCCCACCAGTCTACGACAGGAAAGAAAGAAAAGAGGAAAGAAAGCTCTTCCCTCGAGCTTCCTGCTCTCTCTGGAGGAGGCCTTTCAGGTCTTCACATTCTTTCGCCGGGTCTACAGAAATTTTCGACGAACGGTGCTCGACCAATAGACACAGAAACGTCAGAGGTTGGCCTGTCCTGCGGCCTCCGTCTCTCGCTCGCTCCTCCGTTGCTAGGCTACCGAGCTCCAGCTCAAATCTCACCATGAAGCTTCCACCGAGGCCTACGGGCTACCACGGAACAAACACGTTGCCTCTCCCAAAGCCGCATCCGCAGCGCCATGCAAAAGCAAAACAATTGCAGGCTTGCAGCTCCTATATGTACATGACAGTCCAGCAAGCTGCGAGAATGGTAGGCATTCTCTCTTGCATTTCTCAGATCAGTTTCACGTGACTCCGCAAGCTGAAGTATTAGCATTTCTAGCCCTTACAAAGTTTTTTTTAACAAATCTAACCCCTTCCAAATAATTGACAAAAAATGGCTCGCTTCCCGACTGTCAAAGGTTCGATACATCACCTGCTACACCCCGAAAGGTGATACGTCACCTGCTACCGCGTGAACCTCAGTAGGTTTGCAGCAGGCTGGCCAACTGTGGCTGGTTAGGCCCACCTCGGTGCCGCACTCCCCTAACTTGGAAAAGGTCCCGTGCTCCATAGTAGGCCTACCGAGCTTCGATCGCCAACCGACCTACCATGAGGCTGGAAACCTACCGAGGTCGACAGGCGCGGCAAATGATGCGTATTACCTACCACGTCTTTTGTGGTCGGGAATGGAGGTATTTTTGCAAATTTATTCGAAAGGTGTGCATCGATACAACGGGTCACCAGAATATGGCCCGGTTGATCATGCAGATACATATGTAGGTATGGAAAAATACAAATACATGTAAGCAGCACCCTTTTATCCAGGGCAACTGCGGGCTCAGCGAAGGTCACGGCTCCTGTCAAGCTCAGGAGCACAAGGAATTGGAGTGAGTTAAATAACTTCCCCCGTGTAGCGTAATGTTAATAAATTGTATGAACAAAACCGCCCCCTTGTTCTGGAGCAAAACGAGCCTTCAGCAGATGGTGACTTTAACAGCTAACTTGATGCCGGAGATGCCCATTACACTGAAACAAGAAAAGGTAGGGTCGAAACAGAATGAGTTACTTCCATTTGTACGGTTTATAATGTCAATAGCAAGATGCAAGAAGCACAAACACGCAAACTTCCAGTAGTGTTCAATAATATAATAGACAATTAGTTCCAATTGTCCAATACATAAAGCATATCGAATCAACTTAAGCTAGAAAAGATACCCCTGATATCTTCTTCCAGCTTGGAGCCCAAAAGGGGAAAAAGAATGCCTATTGGAAGAACGAAATCACCAAAGACAATATTAAAGTATGTGAAACAGAACAACGCAGCTTTACTCTGCCACATAACTTTTACTATCGCATCTCATGCTTTCCTTTCCAGCTGGAGAATTTAGAAATCGTGTGCTGCTTAAAGTTGCAATGCAAAAATTATATAAAAAAACTCTCGAAAAAAATGATTCCACATGAATATGATGTCAGATGACAGCTCTTTGTGAAATTAATCTAGAATAGTGAATTTAAGCTGGAGAGTCTAGATTATTTTATGAAGTTGGTTTCATACTACATTTGCAGCACAACATCCAGTAAGAGCTAGCTTTACCTAGCCAAATAGTTAACAAGATATCTGGCAACCAGTTTGACAACATTGTTATAATCCTACCACCATAAGGCAGCATCATATGTATTATGCAATGATAACAAAAACATTAGCGCATTGTAAATTTCAAAACATCAGCTATTGTTGGCTGAAACTATCGCTTGCCTAAGGTCAAAGTTGGTTAGACTAATAATGTTTCCCAACTTAGACTGGACTCTAAAATCTACATTATCCCCATTTTAGAGGAAGCGCATAAACTTCAAACACTTTATTTCTCCTCACATATCTCTTGCTCTGAAATCTGAACCAATCATGTGCTACTTTGCACCAGAATTGTTGGTATAACAGGTGAACTATGCTTTTTCAAGCTGATCATTTAGTCTATAACTCCACTAATGGATAATGAGATCCTACATTCATGTATGGTGTCACAGGTGAACTATGCTTTTTCAAGCTGATCATTTAGTCTATAACTCCACTAATGGATAATGAGATCCTACATTCATGTATGGTGTTACAGGTGAACTATGCTTTTTCAAGCTGATCATTTAGTCTATAACTCCACTAATGGATAATGAGATCCTACATTCATGTATGGTGTCACAGGTGAACTATGCTTGCTCAAGCTTGTCATTTAGTCTTACAGATAGAGCTCATACATTCATGTATTGACCCCAGGTTCTTTCATGTCCAAAAATCATTACCTGTCATTTTAGCCCAGTTAAACCCTTCATTGTTCTTATTTCCAAAAGACGCCAGCAGGAGTTTTATACTTTCACATGTAAGCACAAGAACAAACTAGTGTAATAGAATTACTGTATTAATGTTGATCAGAAGTTGTGTAAGTGACGAGAACTAGTATAGGCAGAAAAAGAAGGGTGTTGTGGACATGGGTTTTCAGACCCGTAATAAAACAAGTCCACAACAAAGGCATATAGAGAAACGGTAGTGATACAGAATGACAATTGACAAATATGGATAAGTACCTGTATTTCATCATGGGCCCTTGATGATCTGCCAAGTAACTTCTTTTATTTCTTCCTGTAAGGATTAGTAAAAAGGTTGCTGTCAAGACTTTTACTGTTTCTGAAGGCAAAACACCATCTCTCACTTCAGGGGGAAAGTTAGCACCGACTCAACCAGTAATCTCATGCCTCAACATTATCTCTACAATCAGCCATGTCAGCGATGATGGCTAATATGCAAAAACTCCAAGAGTTAGTCCAGAGAGAGACTTTTCTTCATTGTCTCATAAACTAGATAGGTTATACTTGCAGCTGGCACCACTTTGAGAAGATTTGGTACAAGTCCTTTGTAGAATCCAGAAATTCCCTCATGCTGTAGTGTTCTCCAAAAAACATCAGACATTCCTCGATATGCAGCCTCTGAATTACCTCGTTGAGCTTGCAGTCTAGAAGTATTATTCCAAAAAAAAGGCCAAATGTGTGTCTGTGAGAGAGATGCCAGGGTGTACAAATACACATTTCTATCCACAAAAGCAGATACTGCTCACCTTGTTCTGATGACTTGTAAAGGGTAAACACATGTCGCTCCTAGAGCTCCTGAGACTGTCCCACAGCCCAGTTGTACTAAAGGACCAGGATCTGTATAAAACAAGGACATATTTTAGTGACACCAATTGAAAAGTGAGTGTATGGAAATGTGCACAATTTTGGTAAGAGGTGTACCGCTGTCCTTGAGGATATATGTCTTGGACATTTCTTTCAGTGTTTCATAAACAGTAAGATCAATTCCAGCATAGGGGACCATACCAAGCAAAGATGGAACAAGACCTCTGTAGAACGCTCGAGGACCTTCCTGCATCCATATGTCTCTTGAGAGTGCACTGAGGCTAGGAATTCTACCACTACCACATGCATAAGTCTGCAGTCGAGTCTTCACTAAATCTATGGGATATATTGCTGTCTGTGCAACTGCACCAGCCAAACCACCAGCCATGAGACGTCCAGAAGTGCCAATGTCACCCTTATTTTCTCCTTTACTTTTCATTATGTATTCTTTTAGCATTTCATAGGCGTAAAATCTTATTGCACTTTCTGGAGCAACCTTTACCACATTCAATCCATTTCCTCTGAAGAATCCCCGGAGACCACCCTCTCTCCATATATCCTTGACTGCATGGATGGCTGTAGTACGGTTTGTTTGTACTTGCATAATAACTTTGAGACGATCAAGGGGTGCAGTTGTGGTACGAGATGCTGCGCCAGCAACACCTCCTGCAATTAGATATTTGCTTGCACTTGCATGTTTACTTATTCCTTCTGGTATAGCAGCCTGCTCGCCTATATCTACAAGACAGACTCTTTCCCAGTGATGGTAAATGTTCTCGATGGTTGCTTCACGAGGATAAAGCAAAAGAAAGTCCCTCCATTCTTCAAAAGTAATAATTCCATTGTTGTCCTTATCCACATGCTCAACAAATCGTGCAAGCTCCTCGTCATCAATTTCTATACCTGCAAATAGCAAACTGATATTACTTGTAAGACATATTAAAGAGAGTGTAATTGTCACGTGCTTTTCTAGGACATAGTGTTTTACAGCTTATAGCAAAGAATTGTCCAAAAAAACTGTGCATGGTATTTTTCAAGGATAAAAAAGATCCAGATGAGAGGAACTAATTACTACTTTTATTATGGTGAACTAGGCCAGGTTATACTTCCTACAACTCTTCTTACACAAGTGAAAGGATTTCCACTCTTTCTAAGGTTTTGGGAACAGTGAAGGCAACAAAGAAGCTCTTGAATGCTAAAATGGAGCTTAGAGTCCACATTACAAACAAGGATGTGGAATTTAAATGACTCTTACCAGGTTCAAACTCAAAACCATAGAGTTTGGGACTCTCATTAGGTACTAAGGTTTAGACCTTCAAATTTCAATTGACTGATTACCAGATTGAAATTTGAAACCACCTCAGCTCAAACACTTTAAATGTTCATCTCCCAAAATAATTTTTAGCAGGCCCTAATCATGATGTTATGAAATTACTCATTTTTATTTTGTTGGTTCAAGAGTAAAGCACACACGATCCACAAATATCTCATATATATCCAATATATAATAACAACAACATAAGATATTGAAGGCTCTGTGCCTATTTCTGAGATAAAAAATAATAATTGACAGAAAATAAAAAATAATTCATTCAATTAGCGAATACCACGATAATAGCTCATATGTATCTGTTAGATATTTTAGTACCACATTGACCATTCAAGGACAGAAAACAGTTACAGATACCAAACTAGATTGGATCGGCAGTTCAACCCAAAACACTGCATGCTTGGCCACACAACTAACCATGAAAAACCCAGATAATCAGTTGGACTTTTGTTGATTTACATACTCTCATTGAGATACAAGCAATGATGGTGAATGTTAATTTCTTATATGGATAGCAGTAATGATGGTCAGTATTAATATCTCAGAAAGCTCAAAATGGGTTATGAATTCGATTGCAAAATATGCATTGTAGTGCATCTCACAAATAAGCCATGATCTCGAGTTCTTGACTAGTCACACTTAAAGATGGACCGGTTATTACATCTGATAGTCCAACTGCAAACTGACTGAAAATGCTTTATATTGAAGAAACTCATACATTTCCGTTGATTATCAGCAATTACCAATAAGTAGAAATTCCATTTTGATTTCTACTTTGCTGCCAAATAGCCTAGAACCAACTCAAGTTCCATCGCCAAACTATTTTTAGTAAAACAGCGATGCTTGCTAAACTATTAGGCCCCAATTGCGTGTTGGCCCCATGGATTCTATTCAGAAATTAGGCTACAGGGCAGGGTAGCATCCTATCATGCACAAAGCAGATTCACAGAGTTGAAAATTGGGCTAACTTAACCAATCGGTCTGGATAGGGGCGACTTTCGACAATCTCCCATTCAACCCATTTTGCACACCATCCACATTCCCTTCCACTACATTTGGCATGACATCCAAGGGGACTAATTTTCTCATCTGTCAGCTAGAGGCAACATCATACTGAACTTCCACATCGGAATTACCCAAACTTATCCACGAGCACATCATAAAGCTCCCTGGGGAAGATCTCTACTACTAATAAGAACCATAATTGCTAGCGGCTGCACCTACTCCATCCTTCAAGCATTATCAAGTACCAACAGCCAAAACTGAACTAGGACCAAAATTGTGCTACTATCTTCACTTCAAAAGCACAACTATCACTTCACCGCATGCCTCCGTCAACATTCGGCGTCACATTTATTCGAGCAATGCAAAATTTGAATTCATATACCAAAATCGCGCAACGATCTTGACTCCCTCAAAACCATCGCCTCACTTGAACCAAATTTGACATCACAGAATTGAGCTTGCGAGAGAGGAAGGCACGACAAGGATCGGGCGGCATTTGAGTTACCAGCCTTGACGAGGGCGTGCCAGAGCTCCTCGGGCAGGATGCAGCCGTTGTGCTCGACGTCAATGGCCTGGAAGATGCGGTAGAGCTCGAGCTCCTTGCCGTCCATGTACCACCGGAAGTCGTCGTACCCGACGCGGCCGTCGCGATCGCGGTCGCACGCGCGGAGCAGCTCGCGCGCGTAGTCCTCGTTGCCGCCGCCGCCCCCCTCCGGCACGAGCAGCGCGGCGAGGCCGGCCTCGATTTGCGCGTGGTCGAGGTGGCCCCGCCCCAACGAGTCGAAGAAGCCGAACATGCCGCGGATCCGCGCCTCCCGCTCCGCCTCCGTCTCGTGGAGCGCCAGCAGCACGTGCTCCATCGTCGCCGGCCCAGGCTTCCGCACTGGGTTGCATCCTCCCCTTCCCCTCGCCGTCGCCGCCTGGGATGTAGCGGTAGCCGGGGAGGCAGCTGCTGCTGCCGCTGCTGGGCGGGGCTCCATCGCCTGGGCAGCCGCGCCGGACATGGCGCCGGCGGCGGCTACGGCGAGGGTTTGGGAGCGGGAGGAGGAGACGAGTAAGCGAAGGGGAGAGAGAGGTGGTGCTGTGCTGTGTTGCGTAGTGGCGATGGCGTTGGGTTGGTGGTCTCCAAGGGGAAGCGAATATCTGAGGAGGCTTCACGATGGCGATGGCGAGCACTGATTCAATGTTTTTACTTTTTACCCTATCATAAGGTTATACATTGTAAAGTACATAAAAAAAAGTAAAGAATATTGTCTATTCTTTATTTATATTTTAATATTTATATAACTATAAAAATAAAAAGAATGAAAAAACCTCTCCTATGCCTTTTATGTATTCTTTTTATTCTTGTTATGGTAAAGTTCTCGAAAGTAAGAATACGTGTATGTGGCTAAGAGGTGGCTAAGAGGCTACGAGATCGAATTGTGAGCTGAGTAACTAGGATACATTTATGCTTTTTTTATTGTATAAATATTAAAATATAAATAAATAATAAATTATGATTACTTATCCTTTCGTTTATTTCAATATTTATGTATCTTGTATTAAGAAAGTTTCAATATTTATGTATCTTGTATTAAGAAAGAAAGTATAGAAGCACTACTCACGAGGAGATATTGTTGTTTTGATCAAAGGTTAGTAGTCTAAAAAGGGTAAGTAAGCAACAATGTGGCAAGAATACTAATACTTAGCAGAGGAATTCCACCTCTAATCTATAGTTTGTCAAGCTTAAAGGTCCAATCTAGCAGGGTCGATCGATCAACATGTCTATTCGAAGAACGAGTCAAAAAAGACATGGAAAATCCCATAATTCCGATGGTGTCTGCAGCATGGCAATGTCAAAGTTTAGGTCTACTTTAGTGCTTAGGCTAAAGTGGTTGGAAGAGAACGGGTGGGGTCTCTAGAAGGATCATGGAGAACCACTGAAATGCCAAGGAAAGGGAAGCGAGTGGGAGGATCAGGCCCAAAGCATAATCAAGCACATCATCACACCATTTTGCTCCAAACGTTTCCAACGAAGACCAGACCAAAGGAGAAAGGAATGTGCCAAGAATTTACTCTTTCTTTAGGTGCTGCACTTGATTAGCTCCTACTTAAGCACCGACGAGGGCATCAAGCAGAAAGATTTGGATAAAGTAGTTGTAGCTTTCGTAAAACAAATGTTTCAATTGACTTCCCCTTAAATGGGAACGATAGAACCCGCCTGTTAGTGTAATTGATACGTAGGACCCACCTATCAATGTAATCGACAATGTCTTTATTGTTAGAGAGTCACCGCTGCAGTGCAACACTATTGTCGTGCCACTAGTCTTGCCGACTTTGACCTTATGGTCGATGACTCCATATGGAAAGCCGATGGAGAAAGCGGTGGATTTTTTTCCTAATTTTGTTTTTGTTTTCAAAAATGGTATCCTCAAAATTATAGAAATAACCTTTTTAACACGCAGTGTGAACGACACAAACAATTGACGTCTCAACGCCATTATTCATTGCGCCTGAGGTTGGTGCCACCTCAGCTGTGGAGGCTGACATGGCTAGGTGGCTGCGATGTCAGCCAATGGTCGGCACCATCATGTTTGGCGTGGACCTGTAGAATCAGCTGGCGCCAATGTCTAAACCCATAGGAAATCATGTTTGACACTTTTCTTGAATAAATCATGGATGAGTCATTTAGGAGGGTTTGGTTATTTATGGACGCATTAGTTTTCTATTAAAATAGGGTTTAGAGTTAGGGTTTAAGGAGATATATCCTCAACTATGTGCACAAGGGTATATGGAGATAGTTGACATGTAACATATATAAATAGGACATAATTAAGCCTCAACATAAGTTGGATGTAGTTGAACAATAAAACATGGATACACATGGCGCGTGTGGGGTTAATAGCTGTATATGTTGCTCTACTATTGCTATGGTACATATAGGAATATGCAAGGATTAACCACACGAACTATAACCATGAAACATATGCACCTTTTGGAAATTAAAAGAAAAAGTGGATTTATATTTACTTCGAGCTTGCACACTTACACCTTAAGGTGAAAATGGCACACTGCAGGGCACCCATATGGAGTGCGGTAGTGGTAGGCACAATTACATCTCGGTTTGGCGCAATAGCAATATAGGTAGTAGTAGCTGCTAGAGTGAACTGCTTCCTCGTTGTTCTTCTCTTTGATCCTTTGTTTGTAGAGCACATTGTTGTTGATCCTCTCAGTCTGGAGCTCCTCCTACAACTTGTCTAAGCGGATCCAAAGAGTGTGAATGTAAACCTGAGCAGACATTGGATATAGGCTATGCACCCACTCTGTGAACTTGCAATCTATGGTATGCAAGGGAAGAGGAACGGGATGAGCTCTAAACCGAGTTATAGGAAGAGGATCTACACTTTCCAAATCTGCCTAGACGAGTAATGGTAGAAGCTCTAAACCGAGAGAATCAACAATGACTGAGAGGAGCATGCATAGGACTAGGGAAAGGAACAACGAGGAAGTAGTCTATCTTAGCAGCGACTATCACTCCTACTGCTACTGTGCCAACCCGAGATACAATTGCGCCTGTCGTTACCATGATAACCAGCCGTGCGCGTTCACACTGTCCCGATGATCGGCACTCCACGTGGGTGCCCCACAGTGTGCTATCTTCACCTTAGAGTGTAAGCGCACAAGCTTAAAGCATATCTAAATCCACTGTCCTTCAATTTCAATTCCTAAAAGACACATACATACTATAGTTATAGTTCTTATTGCCATGTGTACTATAATAATAACTAAGCAACACATGTACCTATGAATACCACACAGCCTATGTGTTTCTTGTTCCACTACATCTAACTAATGTTTGGACTTAATTATGTACTGTTTACCTATCTTGCATGCCAACTATGTCTTGATACTCGTGTGCGCATAGTTGAGGACATATCTCCTTAACCCTAAACCCTACTTTAACAAAAAAAAAAAACTAATGCATTCGTAAATAACCAAATTCATTCAAGAAAAGTGCCAAACGTGATTTTCTCCCGATTTTGAACACTAGCGTCATAATTAGTGATGCTGAATTCTGCAGGTTCATGCCAAACCATGATAGCGCTGACTATTTGCTGACATAACAGCCACTTAGCCATGTTGGTCTCAATAGTTGAGGTGACACCGACCGACCCTTGGCGCCACGAATGGTTGGACTGAGACGTTAATTGTTCACGCCGTTCACGTTGGAATTAGCTTACTGGGTTTGCTTTGGAAAAACCCGTATACATCGTGTATGTGGGCTGGATGGGCCCACATGCAGCCCAGTACGCTAATGAGCTTCCAAACCCAAGACTTAAACTGGGCGGAATTTGGACTCGGCCGTCTGGTTTGATTGTTCTGTTCATGTATTGAACGACTAAAAAATTGGCCCAAATAAGCATGCTTATTAGTGACGCCTTCGCCTTGGTGGCCTAGTTTTTTTAGATAATGAAAAATTTTATTTCCGGCTTCATCCCCAAAAGAGAGAATCAGACCCTAATTATTACAATACTCAACTAAAAGCCCGTCAAAACTTCAAACAGGATAACCAATTCTAGCCATAAGGCCAACCAAAATTAGCAAACAATGTATCGGTGACGACAAACAGTTATAAGAGCCTCTTTTGTCGCTTCACTTGAATTTGGCCCATGTCGAATCCAATGTGTTCCTCTGAACAAGACTTGGTGGCCTAGTTGGTCATTCTAATTATGTGTAGCTTTCATTCGATGGTATATATAGTTTCGGCAATCTTTCCACAAATTAAACACAGGAAGTGTAAAATGCAAACATATATATGGTGTTAACAACATTCATGTAAACTCCTAATTTGAGTCGTTGGATGATGTTTGGATGTCTTGGATCTAAATGGGCTTATTGTGATCGATATATATTGTGAATACGGTTCTGCTACCTGAATTTTTCGTTAACTTGGTGGATTTTCTTGGCATTTGGATTAGTTTTGAAACCTGTGTATTTGTAATTATACATTAGCCCAATAGTAAAAAAAAAAAAGATCCCAACGGCCTCTTCGAGGCTCGAAGTCCTCTAAATCCAAATTAAAGCTAGTTTGTTTGCATGCAAGATGAATATGCATATGATATATACATTCCCTTTGAGGAGTTCTGGCATATGGTTAAGGCCTGTTTAGAGTGTGTTTTTGCTTGTATCAAGTGGTATATGTATAATATGGTTCATAAAAATACCATCTATGTGTTTGGTTACTTGAATGGAATCAGCCCATATAAATTTGAGAAATATTTCTTGTAGATGTTGAACAATTCCATTCACCCAAAACAATAAAACCAAATAGGATCATCCTATGGCATTCAACCTCATCCCACCAACTAAACACACCCTTAGTTGGCGGGAATATATATATATATATATATACATATATATATATATACACATATATATAGATATCAGGTCTTGTCATTTTGGTGCGTCATGTGCAATCATTAAGAAAAGTTTCAAAAATTCTGAAAAAAAATCATGGATGCACATCTCATCTTACCTCATCTACATATAAATTTCATGATCAAATTCGTCCTATACTAGAAGTTACAAAAAGACAAATTTGGGGTGCATTTGAACTATATTCAAGTTTGTTAGAAATTTGTCTTTTTTATTACTCTTAACATAGGACGAATTTGATCATGAAATTTTATATGTAGATGAGGTAAGATGAGATGTACATCCATGATTTTTTCAGAATTTTTAAAACTTTTTCTAGTGATGGAAGCACGCGACGACATTATTCAAAATTCGATTGACTCTGATATTTCCTATATATATATATATATATATTTTTGGAGGAGAAGAAACATATGCTTTCGCTCGACATAGGGAAATATATACAATCGATTAACAATACCTGCACACTATGCTGCGTTCTACCACACCCTACATGTACCCGAAAGCTATCAAAAAGGACGGCCGGACATTTACACATTCTAGCCTCGACATACATTACATCTTCCCTACAGATCTGATGCATCCATTAGTCCATAAACTAAAAAAAAAAGAGTGCAAAAATTTGCATTGCAATTTGCATGTCCTCCCCACTCTATAACCTAGCTGGACGACCAGCTACTAACGACACAGACAGACGTTGATGCTACAAGTTGCCTGAAACCTGCATGACATGAACCAGCAGGCAGTAGTACTCATGGAAAGGGATAGATCGCGGCACATAGACAAGATAGACAAGGACAGATCGAGATCGCTAGACAAGCACAGAGATCGGCTAGCTGCAGTCAATTGTCCATTCCAATAGCCAGTGGCTCGAAATCTACTGATACAGTGCATATGCATGCTATATTGATTTTGCTTTTCTACAGAGCATACAGCCATACACAGTATCTAGGATGATTTCAGCCGTTCGATTTAAAACCAACGGTCGATAGTGCAACCGCTTAAGTTGCATTGGACGGGAGCCGTGTCAGCTAGGCAAAGGAAAGGCCGGGCAAATTAACCGAGCTCGAACGATTAATTAAATGCTTAGCTAGCTAAGCTCGATGGCTTAGTTAGATGCATGCTACAGCCCAGATCAACTAGACAACCACCAAAGAGACAACTCTATTAATGTATACGTACGTACGTGCCTAGTACGTAGAAGCCTGATTAATTAGGTGTTTTTTTTCATTTTTCTCTACTACTATCTCCCTTCCCCAATTCTTGCACGCAGTTTTTTTAGGGTGAGCAAGAGTTGCCTACAACCCTTCCCAGATTAATGATAAAGACATTTAAAGAGGGGTTATAGGATCAAATTGTAGCATATACCTTACCATTGAATAATGGAGGTATCTATGCAAAACCGTATTGTGCTTATTTGTTAAAGGCAATATATATCTCAAGAGACAGATTTTCCAGACATCATCGTACACCAACTAACAAAAGTCACGAAAAATTCAAAAAATTGTAGATGTACTTCATAGATTGCTCTACCTATGTATAAAATTGTAGGTTCAAATTCATTATGTATCAAGAGTTACAAAAAAGAGAAAATTCTCTCGATATATAATGAATTTGATCTTGAAATTTCATACACATAGGTAGGGCAATCTATGAAGTACATCTACAATTTTTTTCAGAATTTTTCGTGACTTTTGTTAGTTGGTGGTAATGCACACGGAAGGCTGTGCAAGCATAGGATACGTTGTCTTTGTTAAAAGCACTCAAATTTTGGGCAATTGGATCCAGACCTTATCCCTCCCTCTAAACCCAATAATTTATCCTAGCTTGCTACCTCTCCAATTTCCTCAAACCCTAGCCACTGTCGCTGCCACCACATTGTCACCACCCCATGCCCTATTTTTTGATTTTTTTTTGAATAACGCATTTTAAAAAGGAATTGCGATATTAATATGTGAAATAGAAAAATTGCAAAATAATACCCGTCAGCCAAACAGGTGCAGACGATTAAATAGGAGTAATCACCGGGGCTGAACGAAGACTCTATTAGTCGCCATATCAGAGGAGCACAACTCCTTAATCAAGATGATTAAGGAGTTGTTACCATACGGTTTGGCGATAGCAAGAGTTGCCTACAACCCTTCCCAGATTAATGATAAAGACATTTAAAGAGGGGTTATAGGATCAAATTGTAGCATATACCTTACCATTGAATAATGGAGGTTTCTATGCAAAACCGTACAGTTTATTTGTTAAAGGCAACATATCACACTGCAGTTTGTCATCGTGTACACCAACTAACAAAAGTCACGAAAATTTAAATTGTAGATGTACTTCATAGATTGCTCTACCTATGTATAAAATTGTAGGTTCAAATTCATTATGTATCAAGAGTTACAAAAAAGAGAAAATTCTCTCGATATATAATGAATTTGATCTTGAAATTTCATACACATAGGTAGGGCAATCTATGAAGTACATCTACAATTTTTTTCAGAATTTTTCGTGACTTTTGTTAGTTGGTGTGCACGGTGTGTACACGGGAAGGCCTGTGTGCATAGGATACGTTGTCTTTGTTAAAAGCACTCAAATTTTGGGCAATTGGATCCAGACCTTATCCCTCCCTCTAAACCCAATAATTTATCCTAGCTTGCTACCTCTCCAATTTCCTCAAACCCTAGCCACTGTCGCTGCCACCACATTGTCACCACCCCATGCCCCATTTTTTGATTTTTTTTGAATAACGCATTTTTAAAAGGAATTGCGATATTAATACGTGAAACAGAAAAATTGCAAAAATAATACCCCGTCGCCAAACGGTACGACGAAATAGGAGTAATCACCAGCGGGCTGAACGAAGACTCTATTGTCGCCATACCGTATGGCGACAACTCCTTAATCAACGTGATTAAAAAGTTGTTGCCATACGGTATGGCGACAATAGGGTAATTAAGGAGTTATCGCCAAACCGTATGGTAACAACTCCTTAATCATGCTGATTAAGGAGTTGTCGCCATGTGGTATAGCGACAATAGGGTCTTCGTCCAACCCACTGGCGACTACTCCTATTTCGTCGTACCGTTTAGCGACAGGGTATTATTTTTGCAATTTTTCTGTTTCGCGTCGTATTAATATCACAATTCCTTTTAAAAAATGCATTATTAAAAAAATTCCTGTTTTTCAGCGTCGCTGGTGAGGGCCCATGGGTTCCTCTCCATTGCCTGCCGTCCCCACTCCGCCGCTACGTCCTCTCCATGCCTCTTCTTCATCTCTTCCTTAATTAGTAATCCTTGCCATCGCTTCTGATGATGGATAGCGGCGCGCCTTTGGTGCATACCCTTAAAATAGCGAAAAGAAGGTGGCATTCCGCGGTGATGGTGGCCACCGACCGTTTCAGAGTGCGATCGGAGGTTACTATTTAGCAATTACCTTTAATAATTTCAAAACAGCAGAGTCTACACTACTCCATTGTAATATATAGATGTGCTAAACCTGAATCTTCACCCTGAGTCAATGACAATCAAGGGCAGGGTCAGCACTGGGCTCGAGCCTCGGACCGGCCGACTGATGTTGGGATATTTCTTGGATGGGCCACTGCCGACAATAATATGGACACACTACGAATTTTTTTTATTTAATATTTATTTTAAAATATATTTTCAAAACTAGTCGTCCGCGCTAAAATTTTTGAAAAGTACCTCCGTCGCCTCCGCCAGGGGCGATCGCCCCCTGTACGGGCGACCGGCGGGGTGCCTAACGGCAAATCTCCGAACCTAACGGCAAGTAAAAAAACAAAAAAATGTACTTACGCCTCGCAGGCGCGATCGATCAGAGAATTTTTTGAATTTTTTTGTTGTAAATTGTTTGTACAATAATTGTTATATTGAACCGAGAAGAATTAGAAAAAACTTATTGTCATGTAATGAATCGGAAGGCACTCATGTCACGAAACCACGTAAATCGTGGCCACTTAGGTGTTTTCGTAGCCTCGCGGGACAGGCCGGACACGGTCAAAAAAATACGAACAAAATCAAGGGCGGCCTACGCAACGCGAGCTACGACTTTCGTACGGGCAAGATGGCCGGATGTTGCCCCGGCATTTTGTTGCGAAAATCGGAAAAGGCACTCGCGGCCACGAAACCACGGAAATGGTGGCCACTTAGGGTTTTCGAGTCTCAGCAGACAGGCGGACACGGTCAAAAAAATACGGAAAAATCAAGGGCAGCCTACGCAATGTGGGCTACCACTTACGTACGGGCGAGATGGCCGGACATTGCCCCGGCATTTTGTTGCGAAAATCGGAAAAGGCACTCATGCCACAAAATCACGGAAATGGTGGCCACTTAGGGTTTTCGAGTCTCCATGGACAGGCCGGACATGGTCAAAAAAATACGGGAAAAATCAAGGGGGGCCTATGCAATGCGGGCTACCACTTACGTACGGGCGAGATGGCCGGACGTTGGCCGGCATTTTGTTGCTTGAAAATCGGAAAAGGCACTCGCGCCACGAAACCATGAAAACTTTTACGAGGTCAGAAAATTTTGAAACTTTTATGGAGGTTCCTGATAAATCAGTGATATTACCATAAAAATTTCAAATGATTTTAATATATGAGGAATTTTTAAAATTCAAACAATACATATATAAGGGCACATACATCGAAAGTTCGGATGATAAAATAAACAATAGATTAGATTATATTATATTACATGGGCATTACAATGTGACGAGGTTAATAAGGAAAGCACTGCTCCAAAGAGTCCCTCCACTTCCCTTGTATGCATGCACCGCCATGGGCACGAATCAACTACGACTTCACATCGTAGTCTTTTTCTTCGACTTCACTACTCAATTGGCGCCAAGAGACATTGACCAAGACTTCACCGCATCCATCACGGCCTCCTTGTCTTTATATATGGCCCCTCGCGCGACCTCGTTCTCATGATACTCCCATGCATTGCTCCTTCATTCATTGTCGTCTTCAAATTATAGTTAGTCCACGCACCGACAGCACCTCAGAGTATTGTCCTCCTCGTCCGAGCGCTCGCCATCGTGGTCTTCCTCATCCGCACGGTCCTCCTCCTCCATCAATCGAACTATGTGCTCCACCTCCTCCCTCGTCGGCCACCCTCACGCCTCCACACCGCCTCGCCTCCTCGATCCCGTCACCACCGCCAACCTCGCCACCACCTTCATCATCGCGTTGTTGCATATCTCAGATTCCTCCTCCGTAATATCTACCCGACATCACGCACCTCCGACACCGATGGAGGTACCAGTACCAATCTACAAAGAACATGAGCGCCAACCCGCTCTACAACAGACCAACATAGCTCCTCCATGCCGAGGTCGCGTTAATAGGAATCAGCTCTCCATAAAAAGTCCTGGCACGGCTTACTATCGCTTCTAACCCGCAAATTAACACTCGGCATCCAAACCGAACATCCAAATATCCACTCCATCAAACCCTCAGATGTCCTATCTCTCGCCTAGATATGCCTCAGATGATCATGAAAATGCCAACAAATCGACTCCATTCGCCCCCGTATATCTCCCCATCTCCATAGAATATCTGAAAATACAATTTCTCCGACATATCGCCTACAACGTCGAACCGAAAAAATCATCATTTCTCCACCTAACCGCCATATAAATGTCACAATATATTGTCGCAAATTTACCCTCTCGATTTGTAATACGCCTACCATGTTTTTAAATATACTAATTTTTAAATAAGTAATTCGATTACCTATATTACATACCGTAAATACTAAATATTAAATCTCTAAAATATTAAATACCTAAATACTAAATATTAAATCTCTAAAATATTAAATACATAAAAGACTAAATATTAAATCTCTAAAATATTACATACCGCAAATACTAAATATTAAATCTCTAAAATATTAAATACCATAAATACTAAATATTAAATCTCTAAAATATTACATACCGCAAATACTAAATATTAAATCTCTAAACATTGCCTAATATTTGTACTATCCAATCCTAACTACATTAAATTTCTAAATACTACATTAAATCTCTAAATACTACATTTCTACATTTCTAAATACTACATTTCTACATTTCAAAAAATTACACAATACTAACATTTCAAAAAATATGAGTACAAAATATTCAAACTTACCTTCACAAAAATGACGGATATTTTTTCCCTCTTTTTTCTTCCCCTCCTTTTTTTCCCTCCCTCTTTTTTCCTCTCTTCCTCTCCTCTTTCTTTCTTCTTGAAAGCAAATTACAAAATGAATATCATTGTCATGGGGCATTTTAAATGACCTTGTCATACCGCCTTGCGACTTCGCCTCGGCGACGATCGCCCAGACGGCGACGCGTGTCCATCGCCGACGCGACGAACAACGCTTCGCTTACCAAGAATGACCGTTAGTGGGACCCGCCGCCCAGATAGGGCGATCGCCTCAAGCGGAGGCGACAATGGGTAGTTTTGAAAATTTTTCCATGGGCGATTAGTTCTGAAAATATGTTTTAAAATAAATATTAAATAAAAAAATTCGACACACTACCACTTAGACTACTATTGGTTATCACTTATATATGACCTAGCTACTGTACCGGCTATGTACCTGTAGTCAAGTCACCACATTATAAATGAGGTCACATCGATCTCGTATTGATCGTTGGATCGAATTGATTGGGGGAATTGAACTGAGTCGAATAATCACTTACGTACGGGTGGCACTACACGTGTACATGCTGCAAGCTGTGAGAATGTGTCGTGATCAGGTGTGTGGTCGTTTTCGGCCATGAGACAGTCGGCATTAGCTGACGCTGACCATATACCATGCGTTGCAATGAAATGCAATAGAGATCGAGATCGATCAAATTAAACAACGGCGACACGCCCCTGATTAATTGGGTAGCGCCTGCATCTCTCATCAGGCTATCGATCGATCGTCTCTCTCTGCATGCAATCAGCGTCGTCGATGGAATCGAGAAAACAAACGGCCGGCCGCCGCAGACAGGAGCTCGTAAATTGTTGCATTGGATGCTCCATTGCTCTCTCTCTCTCTCTCTCTCTCTCTCTCTCGTGAATGATCGCTTGACACGGACAACGTAACCGAGCTTAATTAACGTAATGGTAGTTCTCCAAAAGCTGATTGTGGATTGTGGTGTTAGAAAAGTTGATTTTAGATTCTAGATTCTGGGATAGCATTTGGTGGATAATTACTTGAAATTTTTAGTGGTATTTTCATATTTATATTTCTCAGAATCTATAGAAACATATATGAAGTGGATTGTGGATTCTAACGTATACGGGTAGGCTGGTTTATGAGAATCGGGCTGTTTGTTTTTCATTCAGCTTTTGGGACTAGAATCCATAGTTCACAGTAAAGACAAACAGGCTAATACAGACATTAATATACTCCCTTCAGTAACAAATAGTTGTCGTTTTGTTCATCAACACGGTTCCAAAAACTCAACTTTGATTACTAATTTCTATTTTAATATATTTAAAAATTGAATAAAATAACAATATTATAAAAGAACGTTTTAAGATGTATATACAAATATAATTTCGTACATCTAATCTAAATATTTAAAAAGATATAGGTAACTTAAAGTTTTAAACGTATCGCAAACCGGCGAGTTTTTTAAGCCGGAGGAGTATATACTACGTACTCTATGCCATGGTACGTAAGATGGGGCTTTCGCCAGGTCTAATCTTGAAAAGGACAACTGTACGCACGTACGTTAAGCTCGCGAGCTACTTGCCTACATGAATATATGCTTGGTCGATAATTCCAATGTGCAACTCAACTAGAGTGAGTACGTACTCTCGATCTCTAGCTGGTAATTAAAATATAGTATATATATATGCCATGCAGTATATATGATCGATGTACGTACGTACGTAGACAGGCATCGATCGATGGGCAACGTACGTACGTACAGCGACAGGAACCCTAGCTAGAGCCTACGAACCCTACAGATCTTCTGCACACTACAGTATGTACAGCGACTCTCGTTCCAGCACGGACTAAATACAGACATGTACAAATATATCATCTTAGCATCGATTCGCGGATTCGCTTTTTTAGGCGACACAACTCATTTTTTAGTTGCACTCTATGGACTTGATGATCGTGTGCCTATTGGCTAGCTCGCGAATCTGTCATCGTAGAGTCGAACATCTAAAATTGTTTGTCTGGCCTTGAGAAGTTGGCCGTTGATATTGGCTAAGATTAAGTGGTATGGCGGCACTAGCTCGAATGAGGGTGGTTGCAACACCGGGATCTCCGATTTGATTTCGTGGAGAAATCCTAGGTCTAACCTTAGTTGGTTGTGCCCGCAATGGTCTTGTTGAAGGCATTGTTTTGTTGTCTCGAGGATTTACTCTCCGAGGTGAAAACCTTTGGTTTGGCCTTCACTGGTTGGATCATGGCAATGACGGTGCGTGTGCGTATCGAGTCCTTCTTGGAGGCGTTGTCATTGGAGAGCTTTTATCGCGGTCCAAGTGTTGCTATGATGGTGGATAGCTTTGAAGACAATATTGCGTGATGTAGTTTTGCCACGACGGTTCCTTTGTCTTTTCTTGTGTGTGTGTGTTTAATTTGGCTGTGTACACCCTAACTGTGTAGAGGCCAGGAGTCTTCTTAGTATAATTGTATCACCTTGATGTAATTTACTGAGATTAATAAAAGCTTCCTTTATCGAAAAAATGTACAAATATATCCTAAAAACAAGAGCTAACCTTTGTAGCCAACAAAGTTGCATGGTAATATTGTTGCTTTTGTCCACTTCGAACCTGTGAAAGTGTCAACTTGTGAGCTTTCTAACCAGGGAAGGCGCTACGTACTATATATGATGAGGTCGATCCTACGTGCCTGCCCCCGTCACCGTTGGATTGTGCTTTGAGATTCATGAAATCACGATCATAGCTGGCTGTCGCCATTGCCAAGTTCTCAAGGGTCGCACAGCCTCGTGGTAATTAAATTAAGTACAAATTAAGTTGTGGTGGTTAAGGTTACGGGTGCAAAGCTTAATTTGTTCTCTTAAAAAATACCGTACCTATCGAGGCTGAACTTCATCATAAAATTAACAAGCTAGCATGCTAGCTCATTCACCCAAACGAACGGTGTGCACTGTCCGGCATGGCTGCCTATATATCCTAAGCATATATGTGTGTTGAGGAACAAATTTACAACGGTTTGTACTACTGATTAACACGAGTGATCGATCGCTAAAGCTCTCTCTTTCCCTGCAAAACAAAAAGCGGACACTAAACTTTTCTCTAATTATAAATACACATCTTAATTTGACAAGGGTGCTCAATTCAAGATGCATATATACATGAATAACAGCGCGCGTGCACCTTAATTTTGTTTGTAACTTGCTGAAGGCATCGAACAATCGATCCAGACCTGGCTAGAGCTAGCTCTTCTGCGTCCAACGTTTGGTGTGTACGCATGCCCAGCCCGATCCATGCACGAGAAAGAGAAAGCTACCGCTGAAGTTAATAATAATAGTGCTTAAAGCCAGCTTGATTGCCTTGTCTCTAGATTTGTCCTTTCGGCAACAGTTTTTTAGAAGCAAAACAATAACAGCAGCATTCAAAGTACTACTCCGGTACTCCCTCCTCCGTTGCTGAATACATCCATTCTAGCTTTTAAATTTTATTCCTAAATATATTTCATTCTATAATTTCAAAGTGACATTGTACTATTTTTTATACTCTTTTTTAACTATTTTCAATGTCATTTACTAAGGCTATTCACAGTGCATTGTATCTTTTCACAATATCCAAAGCTGCCATGTCATATGATATTATAGAAGATACAACTATCCCAATACAAGGTATCATGGATTATTTCTTAGTTCCCACAAGATAATTAAATGCTAGATATGTATAAGAGTATGAATTGTGGGCCACTTAGATGATTCAAGTTTCAATGTCTATGATTTTGTGCCCAAGTGGTATCTTCCTCAAGATACAGCTTTCTTCTCTCCCCTCTTAACTCTTTTGCCACATCATCAAAAATGCTTATGTGGCATGCATTAAATGGGTATGTTACCATGCACTGGGAATAGCCTAATATGGACTAGACACACCATACAAAGAACAATAAGTGATCTAATAAAGAGGAGGAACATAGTCTTTTATACATGTGTGTCTTGGTGGACGTGTAATACCCTAGAATACATTTATTCACAAACGGATGGAGTAACTGCGATCGAGGGGACTACAACGACCCTATTTGGGATAGCTTCTGCTAAAAACAAAAGTGGATTGTCTGTCGAAAGGAAGGATTCTGGACAGCTTCACCCACAATCAGAAACTGATTTGTATACATAATTAAAAGTTGTCACACACCCAATTATGCGGATTTTGACTCAAATTCTATAGATTCCTCCTCCCCACGAGTCACCGTAGGCCCGAGGGCTTCCGCTGACAACCCAAGGCCCCTCCGCCACCCTCGTCCGCTCGTCTGTCGCTGACGCCGATCAACAATCAGTATAGGCAATCAAGTTTGTTGAATGACCAGATTCTTAAGCCAGTAGATTCTTTAGGCTACTATTTCTCCGCATACTTGACTACAATCTAGAATTTATATAATCAAAAGCTGTCTCAAATGGGGTCTATACTACTACAATAGGCAGCTGCCAATGCGCCAGTACTAATGCACAACCACCCTTATGCTGCGTATTTACCCTTTTTATTATTTCCTTCACCAAACCGCAACAACACTTTGATGTCCAGATCTTAGCATGGGACAACCAACCTCTAACTGCATCAAGATTGGGTAAGCAAAGAGATCAATTCCAAATGTAAGATTGGAAAGCATCCAACCACTTAGTTGGGGGTTCGTGTGACGACTAGTGAGTAGTGGCATCTAAAATTATGCTTCATATAGCAATCGTTGCTCATTACCAACTAGATTTCATCTTTTATGGCAAGTGTGTTGTCTAGCATTTCTTATCACTACCTTAACAGATATAATTGAGCATTTCAGTTAACAAGGGCGAGCAAGGTCCAACACGTACGTACTTAGTACTTTTCCTTGTGCGAAAAGACGTTTGAGACTTTTTTTTTTAATACCAAAGTTAATTGAAAGTATATTTTTCAAGTTGTAACAGCAAAATTTTACTAGAATTAGTAAAAAATTTCTTAACAAATTATATTCTACAGCAGTACAGGCAGCACAACGCAACAGCTGCAAACTGATTGACCCTAATATCACAAAACACAGGGAGTAAACTACCACGATACATAGGCTACTGCAGCCAGAAAGTGATTAATCATATACTCCTTCCGTTCAGAAATATAAGGCCTATAATTTGAATGATTTTGTTTAGAAATATAATACTTATATATAAATTAATAAGACTTTTTCTATTATACGGCCCGTATTTATTCTCTCTCAACTAAATGCATTTATTCATTACCACCATACATAAACTATTATCTTTCATCTCCTAAGACAATTAAGTGGGATATTTAAGTCATTTTCACTTATATCTTTCTCAACTTCAATTTAACATTAATCTTTATATAAAGTCAAATTCCGAATATAATGATCACTCGTCATCAGTGAGGTCTATGCACACCGGTTCACGGATACCGGACAATGGAGGCCGGCCAGATTCTAGTATCCCGCATTCCTGCTAAGGTCCAGAATTTTGCCGCAAATCAATGATTTCTGGAACCCGGCCTGACCATGGTCCCAGAGGTCTACTCACTCACTGTATCTGCATGCCAAAATCAAGCAAAATTTATAACGCGTGCGATGAGACAAAAGGAAACACTGCTACTCTTTTATTGTTACATTATTACATGATCCTAGCTCTTGACTCTCTGTACTACTACTTCCATGATTATTGCACTTTCTCAATAAGGAAAGGTGTACTACAGTGTTAGAAGAAGAGGCCAGTCACTAGGGCGGTTAAAAAAAAAAAAACCTCAAGCTCATCTTAGTCTAGACTTGATTCGAGATTTAAACGAATTGAGCTCGATCTTGATCCCGAACTTGTGAGCTTTATCGAGCCGAGCTTGAATAGCTCACGAGCCTAGTAAATTAATAAATTATTTATTAAATATTACTATATACTACCTTTTATTAAACTTACTCGAACCGAGCTTAAGCATTTTTTATTATTAAAAAATAGTCTATATTAAATTGTTTATTGTTACTGAGCTTACTCGAGTCTAGGTCCAAGCTTAGGCCCTAACTCCAGCTCGCCTCAAGCCCAAATCGAGCTCGGCTCGTTTACCGCCCTACCAGTCACAGAAGCTTCCTATTTAGTAAATCATCACTTTTCTCGCTCTCTAGCAAACTCTCTTTTTTACAAATTTGGTCCCGAAGGAAACTAGATTTGCAAAAAAAATTATCATAGGGCTACAACACTGATGGCAGTCCTATCCAGTAAGAACCAACACTGTTAGAGATAAGTTAAATATCTAAATAGGGTTGTTAGAGATATACTCAAAATCTTCATATACGAGCCTAAATTATCTACAACTCAAACTCTTTTTGCTACATAAGTCATCCCTATATATATGTCGAATAACAATATAGTAGAATGTCTCCTATGATTTTTTTTTCTTTTTCGTAAAATTTTCTGTATTAAATCTTATGTTCCGTTTTTACTGTACTACCCCTGACAGACACAGATGTCCGTGGAGCCAAACCGTAAATGCACTGCACATACCTGTTTCTCATTAATTGAGTCGACGACAGGGGCAACGAACTCCATCAACCCGATTCCCTTTTACGGAAACATCTGTAGCACTGGGAAGTTGTTTGGTGAAATATGACAGGTCACCAGTTATTGCAGACACCCTGTTCGGTACTTAAAATGTTGATATCACTAGCAGGGATCCAAAAACCGGCGAATTTCGGCGAAATTTCGCCGAAATTTCGGTTTTCGGCCCCCTCCGAATTTATATATGCCGGCCAAATTCAAAAATTTTAAAAAATTTGATTTTGCTACAGTGCTGCTACAGTAATTTCGGAATTTCGGCGAAATTCGGTCAAATTTCGCCGAAATTTCGGGTTTGGAGTCCGGATTTTCAAATTTTTTGGCCGGATTTGAACGGAATGGGTCCAATAACCCTTAAGAAAGTCTTGTTCCATGAAAATTTGATGAAAAACTAATTTTTTGAGATTTTTTAAAATTTGGGCAGAAACCTTGTCAGATTTTTAAGAATTTTTAAAAGCTTGATAATGATGTGAAAAAATTATGGTACCATTCTTAGTAGTTTGGGATCATACACAAAAATTTTCAAAATAATTTAACATCATTTGTTATCTTTAAAAAATAAAAAACCGAATGGACATAATTGGGACAGTAAACTTATTATATTTTTACAAATTTTCTCCGGTGTGATCATGATCTGAAATTTTTATGACATATTAATAATTTTCTCAGTACCTTTCTATAAAATTTTCAAAAAATTTAAATTTTCTTTGTTTGCTCAATAAAATCTATCAATGCAGTAAGCACTGAACTTATATGATTGCAATCTGCTCTGCACAGTTTTCAGATTTCGGATTTTGATTTATCAGACAATTCAAATATTTTTAAACTTTTTGAAAATTTGTTTTTCAAGTTTATTTCAGGCAATAATCCTTATTTAAAATTTTCAGCTCCATATATTGTTCCAGGAATTTATAAAATTCTGACAATGTACTGTGTACATATTTCTGTTTTCTGTTTTGGATTTATCAGGCAACTCAAATATTTTTATAAATTTTTGAAATTTTGTTTTTCAAATTTGTTTGAGCTAAGGATTCTTATGTAAAATTTTTAGCTCAAAATATTTCTCCAGGAATTTATAAAATTCTGACATTCAAAGTACTAGTTTTCAACTCTCTCTGTGTTTGAATTTTTAAAATTGCTCACATTTGATCATCATCTGAAATTTTTCCAGATATATCATAAGTATGTCAGAATCTCCACAAAAAATTTCAAAACTTTCTAACATCGTTTGTACTATTTTTCATCCGGTTCAAACTTGCCAATCAACGTTTCATCTACATAGTATCAGTATTTGAATTTTTTAAAATTGCACAGATCTGATAATCACCTGAAATTTTTATGAGAACATCTCTAATGTGGCAGGAACCTACAAAAAAAATTCAAAATTTTTCGGCGTCGTTTGAACCAATTTTCAGTCAGTCCAATTTGGGCGAATTTCGGGCAAATTTCGGCGAATTTCGGGGTATTTTCGGCGAATTTCGGAAAATTTCGGTGGAAATCAAACCGGATTTGAATTTTGAAATTTGAATTTTGAATCTTGTCCGCCGAATTATGCAATTTCGCCGAAATTTCGGATTTCGCCTGTCCCGAATTTTTTTCTCAAACGAAAAGTTCATCCCTGATCACTAGACGGCCTAGTAGTCTGACCATGCGTACGAGACGACACCGCAAGAGTATGTAAAAAAGATTAGAGAGGTGCTCAATATTTCTACACTTTCTCCCGTTCATAACATACAGTTGATACGGTGTCTTATAGATTCTCGAAAAAAAAGCTATGGGACTAAAAGGTACTAAAGGTATGACTGTCAGAGTCAGTGCTCAAGCCCCTCCATGTCCCTTCCTTACGTTCACCATTGATGGTTGATACTAAGAGTTTTTTTTGTCATGTTAATTGGCAAAATCTGATAAGGGGCGTTGGAGGTGGGTTCTAGGCACGCACCGACCCATAGAATTTTTCCCCAATGTTCAGACTTTATAAATAAGCAACTCATATGCACAGGCGGAGCTATCGCGTTTCAGGGGGTTGATGGGGCCTAAGTCCCTCCCGTCGGCCCATGATATCAATCATTAGTCAGAAGGTCAAACGAATTAAACTTTGAATATCAATTATTAGCAGAGATTCACTTTGTTCTTAAACCCCCTCCTTTAGAAATTTAACTCCGCTTATACTTGTATGCCTTGTATGAACAGAGCGAAAAAAAGCTAAATAACAATTCACTGGCTTGTATAAACACAGTTATAAAGGCTAAATAGATCACACACTGGCTTGTACAAAGAGCGAAAAAAAACACGAAATAGGTTACAAATCGCCCTATAAACAATACTTCAATGCTACGCAAGACGTGTGAAACGATGTGGCCAAACAAAAAAAAAAAAAGAAAAGAAAAAGAAATAAATTACTGGGGAAAGCCGCCGATTAGGGAAAGTTGCAGGCTACTGCATGCAAACGCAACGATCAAGACTCAAGAGCACAAGGTGGCAATCAAGTGCTCCTCCGTAAAGGAATATAAAACGTATTTTAATTTTACATAAAGATTAAGGTTATAATAAAATTAAGAAAGATACAAGTAAAAATGATTTAGATACCCCACTTAATTATCTTGAAAGATGAGAGATAATAGTTTGTGTGTAGTGGTAATAAATAAATGCATGTAGTTGAGAGATAATAAATAGGAGTAAGAAAAATCCTCATTAAATCTACACGTAAGTTTTATATTTCTGAACAAAATCATTTAAACTATACATCTTATATTTTTAAACGAAAAGAGTATTTTCGGTAAAGACTCCGAACCCCTTCCATTAGAGAACCCAAAATCACTCAGTATGTGAGGATTTAGCTGTTTCTCTTCCTTAAGTCCTCATCATAAGTTTTTTTTCCCTTTTTGTGGGGATTTATTATAAATATTTGCTGTCCTCATTTTCTTAAGTCGGTTGTGGGCCCGTAGTTATAGCTTTACATACCATTATAAACCCTTAGAATTATAAGTAATTACAGAAAGTAACACCACTATAGAACAGGCAATCCTTGCCAGCATATCACTGCCGGTTGGGCTAGAGCCGTCAGTGGTAACATATCACTGCCGGTTCGAAAGTTCGGCCCGCGGGAAACATATCACTGTCGGTTCCAGAAGACAACCGACAGTGATAACACACATATCAATGCTGGTTTATACCCAAAACCGGTAGTGAAGTATCACTGCCGGTTCTACTAAAAACCGGCAGTGATATCAGAATTTTGACTACCGGCTTTACTCTAAAATCGGCAGTGATAAGTGTTTTCTTGCGTAATCGAATTTTTTCGTGTAATCTGATCTTATCACTGCCGATTCTGCGCAGAGTTAGCAGTGATAAGCTCTTTATATAGCTGCCCTGACCAACACCTTCCCCGACCGAGCAGAACAGAGAGGAGCTCTGTTTTGCTCGGGAGTTATTATCTTGGTGAGTTGCTGCTGAAAAATTGTATTAAAATTTTTCTTATATTTCTTCGGTTTACACCTTCCTGCAGAAGAGCCTGCTTTTGCTCAATAGTTATTATCTTGGCGAGTTGCTGTTGAAAAATTGTATTAAAATTTGTCTCGTATTTCTCTTCGAGGTTAGTGACTTGATCTATGTTATATTTGTAGTTAAATTTTACTTTATAGATTGCTCTAGATATTGATAATTGTTGATTGTATGGTGTAAACATTTTAGGTCGGTAGTGCTCAAATTAAGATCTAGCTAAATTATTGAATAAATTATAATTCTTATCCATTTTAGTGATGTAGTGGGTTTTTAAGTAATGAAAATTGCTAGATGGACCATTATGCATAATTGTAATTATTTTAAATAATGAAAAATTGTTATATGGAATTTTAAAGAGTAAAATTGCTAGATGAATTTTAAATAGTGAGAATTGCTAGATGAATATTTAAATAATGAAAAATGGTAGATGGATTTTCCAATAATGAAAATGGCAAGATACATAATTATTTAGAAATATATCCTCATATTCAATTATATGCTTATTTGATGTATATTAATTTAATTTAATAGCACTACATAACAAAATGAAATGAATAAATCTTCTAAATAATTAAAAAAATGCTAGATAGATATTTAAATAGTGAAAAAGTTTGATGTATTTTAATATAGTCAAAATTGCTAGATGTATTTTTAAATCTAATCATTTACAATTATATTGTTATTTGCGCTATACGCATATAGTATGCTTATTGATTTAATTAATTAGCACTGCATGACTAATGTAAAGAATAAATTATTTTGGTATCGTTTATTGATATACTGAAATTTAGTTCGATATAATTAATTGCAGATGGACCGAAGGTGGATGTATGACACGGACCGTCGCGGCTCAGAGTTCTTTAATGGTGTGACTTGTTTTCTGAATGCGGCTGCAGAAATCTGGCAGACTATATGTGTTGTCCATGCTTTGATTGCAAAAATGAGAAGCTGTTTTCTAACATAGATTCGATACGTGCACACTTGCTTCGAAGGGGTTTCAAGGCTGGTTATACCTGTTGGACTGAGCACAGTGAAGATGAGATTGTACATGAAGGGCAACACATTGATGAAGATGACAGAGACAATGATATGACGGTGGTCAAAGATACGTTCGTTGATAGCCACGAAGATGATCTAGATCAAATGTTGCGTGATGGAGAGCGGGACTTCACGAGTGAAAGAGTGTTTCAAAAGTTCCAGCGTATGGTAGAGAACTCTATAACGCCATTGTACCCGGGCTAAAGGAGGAGAACAAAAAGCTGTATACTGTGCTTTCACTACTACAGTTGAAGGCAAGCAATGATTGGTCCGATAAGAGTTTTACTGAGCTGTTATGTCTCTTAGGGGACTTGTTTCCAGAGGGTAACGTGTTGCCTGCAACTACGTACCAGGCTAAGCGGTTGTCTGCTCGTTGGGACTAGAAGTACAAAGAATACACGCATGTCCAAATGATTGCATATTGTATCGCAATAAGTTTGCAGACTTGGATGCCTATGCTGTTTGCAAAGCAAAGCGGTATAAGGGCAACGATGATGATATCGAGAACGATGATGTCAGAGTGAAGCGTAAGAAGAAGAGGTCTCTTCGTAAGGTAGTGTGGTATTTCCCTATAATCCCCCCGTCTGAAGTGATTGTTTGCGAACAAAAGGCATGCCCAATTGCTACGATGGCACGCTGAAGAGCGTAAGAAGGATGGAATGCTCAAGCACCCTGCTGATTCTGTGCAATAGAGGAACATCGACAGAAAATATAAGAAGCACTTTGCATATGATGTGAGGAATATAAGGTTCGGGTTGAGTACGGATGGGATGAATCATTTCGGCAACATGAGTAGTCGTCATAGTACTTGGTCGGTGACTTTATGTATCTACAACCTTTCTCCTTGGCTTTGTATGAAGCGAAAGTACATTATGATGCCACTACCGATCCAAGGGCCTAGGCAACCTGACAATGATATCGATGTGTACCTCAAACCATTGGTTGAAGATCTTCTAATATTGTGGAACGATGGTGTATGGGTATGGGATGAGTATAAAAGAGAGAACTTTATCTTACGGGCATAGTTGTTCATAACCATCAATGATTACCCTGCTCTTGGCAACCTGTTGGGCCATAAGATAAAAGATTTCAACAGATGCGTCTAGTGCTTGAATGATACAGCTAGCCGGCGGCTGAAGAACTGCCGAAAAATGGCTTACATGCGGCATCGTAGGTTCCTTCGCAAGGATCACCCATACCGCAATAATAAGAGAGCTTTTGACGGGACAAAGGAGACTGCCTTAACTCCAAAAAATCACACTATGAAACAGATATTTGCAGCCATAAAAGATCTTACAATTTATTCACGGAAAAGGAGCTGGCAGTACATCTATCCCGAGTTCCCTGGATAAGGCTCTTTTGTGGAAAAAGAGATCAGTATTTTGGGTCTTACCTTATTAACAGCACATGGAAGTTCGACACGCAATCGACGTCATGCACATAGAGAAGAACATGTATGATAGCTTGCTTGGTATCTTACTGGCCATACCTGACAAAAGAAAGATACACTCCAAGCACGGATGGACCTCGAAGATATGAAACTCAGGAAGGAGATGCATCACGAAGAAATGGATACAAGCAAAAAGTACCTTCCCGCAACCTGCTACACTTGAGCAAGAAAGAAAAAATTAGCGTGTGTGAATGCTTGCACAGAGTCAAAGTTCCGTCTAGTTACTTTGCTAACATAAAGAGACTAGTCTCAATGAAAGACTTAAAATTAATTGGTATGAAGTCTCACGATTGCTATGTGATGATAACACAGATGCTTCCAATTGCAATTAGGGGTGTTCTGCCAGAGAAAGTCCGAGACTCAATTACCAAGTTGTGTTCATTCTTCAACACGATTTCACAGAAGGCCATCGATCCGTTAAAACTAAATAAGCTGCAGGAAGACGTGGTCCACACTATGTGCAAATTTGAGATGTGTTTCTCTCAATCTTTTTTTGATATTATGGTCCATCTCATTGTTCACATTGTGAAAGAGATACGGATTCTTTGTCCCGTATTTCTACATTAGATGTACCCTTTCGAGAAGTTCATGGGGGTTATAAAGAAATATGTTCATAACCAACATCGATCGGAAGGATGCATTGCCGATGGCTAGGGAATCGAGGAGGTCATTGAGTTCTGCGTCGATTATATGGATCTCAAATCGATTGGTGTGCCTGTATCTTAGTATGAGGGGAGGCTACAGGGGAAAGGGACATTAGGCGAGAAATTACTACGTACTAGCAATCTAACTTCATTTACACAAGCACATTTCGCAGTTTTGGGAAAATCAGTTGTGGTGGCCCCGTATGTCAACATGCACAAGAACATGCTATCCAGAACAAACCCAGAGAGGTCAGAGGTTTGGCTTGCGAGAGAGTACAGAGATAATTTCGGCGATTGGTTACATAGACACATGATGCATACGGAGACAAACTGCACTCAGTTGAAAGTATTGGTTCAGGGACCGTCAATTACAATTCGGACATTCCAAAGATACAACATAAATGGTTTTACATTTTATACAAGAGCGCAAGATAAAAAAGAGCACAAACCAAAACAGCGGTATCCGTATAGATGCCTATGACAGCAATGGAAATAGGCAAACCTACTATGGATTCATAGAAGAGATTTGGGAGCTTGACTATGGACCTTTTAAGGTCCCTCTCTTTCGGTGCCAATGGGTCAGACTTCCAGGGGGTGTGAATATCGACAAGTACGGTATTACTATCGTGGACCTCAAACTCGTCGGATACAGAGAAAAACCATTCGTACTTGCTAATTTTGTTACATAAATTTTCTTTGTAACCAACCCAACTAACAAGGAGCGCCATGTGGTTATTCAAGGAAAAAGAAAGATTGTCGAAGTTGAGCATGTTGTTGACGAGGAAGAGTACAACTAATTCGATGAGCTTCCCCCTTTCGGAGAGGACGTTGATCTAAGTGTCATGGAAGAGAGTGACGGTTACGATATATACGCCATGATCATAACGAAGGCCTAATCGTAGCTTAGTTGTAGTAATGAAATGTATGCTTTCTTTTGTACGAACGACATATTTATTTTCTCATATGTAACAATTAATGTAATATATAGAATAATAGAAATTGTGGTTATGCTTCAATCGGTTCGTTTCGTTTTGGCACTCGAAGAAAAGTGTGGTCAAAAATTTGAGTGCAAATCTTTAATCATTTGGATTTTTGTGAATTTGACCCATTTGGATTTGTGTGAATTTGACTACATTTGTGTTCATTTTTCAAGCATTATTTGATTTTTGAAATATTAAAACTATTAAAACAGTTAGCAATCTGGATTTTTATAATTTTAGAACCTGATAAAAATTTGGAAAAATATTTAAATAAAATATTAGATGTCCTATAGTATGCCTCCAAAATTTCTAGAAAATTTGGATCAAATTGAAAGTTTCACTTAATTGGCCGGAGACTAGCTTATCACTGCCGGTTTCTAGTATCAACCTATCACTGCCGGGTAGAGATCTACCCGGCAGTGATATTCCACTATCACTGCCTATTGGATATCCACCCGACAGTGATATCATAGTATTACTGCCGATTTGTAGTGTGAGCTGGCAGTGATAACTTACATCACTGCCGGCTCTATATCTGAACCGGCAATGATAAGATATCATTGCTGGTTGTTTTGGCAAGCTGGCAGTGATAATCCACCCCTATAAATTCAAAGCCCGCGCCCCCTCCCCTCAATTACACTAACTTAGCCACGGACCGCCGTCTCTGTCTTCGTCCCTTTGGACTGCCGCCACTGACCGCCGCCACCTTTGATCGCGTCGCCTCGCCTCGGAGTTCACTGCCGCCTCCGACAGCGTCGCCACCTCCGTTTCCATCTCCTCGCCTCCGACCGCCACCACCTCTGACCGTGTCGCCATGTCACGCCTCGGCTCCCCACCACCTTGGCCATCCTCGCCCGCCTCGCCACCTGCCCTCCCGCCTGCCATCCTCGCTGCTGCCAAGGTAGAAGGCCCTTTGAGTTTCACGAAGAAATTAAGAACGTGGCTTATAAATATTGAGAACACAAATTGCTCGATATGAAATAGTGAAGAGATGAACACACACGAGCGTATTCATGTACATTTTGAGCATTTTGATTTCATCTGCTTGAAATATGCTGGTGGTATAGTACTTTTTGTAGATAGGTTTGAACTCGATATGCAATGCTTGTGAATAGCTGATCTTCTCCTGTGAAGCTTATAGGGTTTTTAAATTATATATAATGGTGATTTATAGTTCCATTTACTTGTGTGCAATCATATTGTAATAGGCCTCATTGGCATAGCATCATTGTTCATGGATTTTCTTTAGGTTTGAACTCGATATGCAGTACTTCACCCTTAGCCAATTTTCAAAAAAGAAAGTGTTCTTAATAATTTTAGAAGGCTATATAAACTTTGGAGTTTGAGCTATGTAAACACCATTCACCAGCTTAGGAAGTCTTTGAATTCACTACCCATCTACCACACAACAAAGATACAACTAGCTATTTCCATTTAAATCTGTTTAACTTCATGCATTGCATCACATGAAAAACTTTTTAGCTTATGCGAGTTTGCTACTAAGAGATGTATATTACGCTCTGAAAATATATAAACTAATTTATGATATAAAATAGCTTAATCTAGATTATATAATCTAATTAGCAGTTTCCCATATATATCATGCTTTTAAAGAGCAATGGTTGCCTAAGGTACAAGCGATCTCATGGGTCAGCTGTTCCATACAAATGGACAATGTGGTTTATTGGTTATATATATTGGACATCCTAGAACTGTGATTAACCATGATGCTAGTTTGATTGATTATGTCAAGCATTTATTATATGTTCGGGTGTGTTGCTACTCTCCAATCTAGTTGGAATCGATCACTAAATTGCATCAACTCTTGTAATTGTAATCTCCTATGTATGTGTATATATCCTGTGTATGTGTTTGTATACATGTTCTTGAAATATGTATACGTGTCTTTCAAATATTTGTATGTGTCCTTGAATACTGTGCATTCTGATGATTACGTATTTAGTCACATGACATTTTGGATACCGCAATAGACGGTTCAATGTTATTTATGTACTATATGTGGAAATTTTGAGATGTTAACACTTAAATCGTAATGACCAGATTATTGGATTACTCAAATCTCAAAAATAAAAAAGAGAAGATATAAGAAATATCATTGTTTCGTCTATCTTCATTTCCTCATTACGTGTCTTTTAAATATGACTTTGTTAATGTGAAATTTTCGATAAACTTACTAGGAATAGTCTCTGATTAGGAAAAAGTGCTGGAGGGAGTTGGGCCCTCAAATATGGGCGAAGGACGAATGGGTAGCCCAAACCACAACCCAACGTACTACCTGAACTTACAGGATATGGACATGGAGCAACCTGGCACCACTGCTATGGACCAACCTGACGCCACTAACGTAGGTGAGGTAAAGTATTAGTAGATTGTAATTCCCAAAATATTGCAGGGTTAGATGACTAATAAGAAAATCAAATTGCAGGCTTAGACGTCTGATGAACAGAGGCAACGTGCAGATCGTGGTCTGAGTAAGATGCCTAAGGGACTTTACAATATAGTAGAGCTCTCGGCAGTTGGGGAACCTATTATACCTGAGTCATCGTTGGGGCCGTATAGGACAGCATGCGGGGTTCTTGCTAGGGATTATGTGCCCATAAGCTATAGATCATGGACTGGCCGCCGAGGTGACCTATGGGTGGTTCCCAATGACCTGAAGGACATGCTGTGGGACAAGCTAAAAGAAGTGTTCCAGTTCCCCCAAGAAACCGAGTTGGCTGCAAAGAAATGTGCGCCATGCATCATGTGCACAACGTGGAAGAATAGGAAGACAGCACTGAATAAGAATTATGTGAAGAAGAATGAAATACCAAATTTCGACATGTACCCAAAGATAAGGGAGTTTTGGGAGGACTTTGTGGCGTACAAGAATTCTGAAGAAATCCAGATAGTGAGTCAAAAGAATAAGGCTAACACGGATAAGAATATTTACCCTCACACACTAGGCATAGGTGGGTACGTGAAGAAAGTACCAGCATGGGATAAGTGCGAAGAAGAGCTAACCCGTAGGGGCGTCATTCCTCTGACGGCCGAGTTGAGCGAACGATCGAAGCACTAGTTGCTTGGGAGGGGGCTTATATCTCGGATGATGGCAGCTTAAGTTTCAGAAGCAATAGAGCCCAGGAAGTGTTGCGCAAAATAACAGATGCTCATGTGCAGTCTTCCCAAGGCTTTTCAGGCCACGAAGGGAGAATGATGAGCTAACCGTTGCCCTGGGTAACAAGGAGCACCCTAGTTGTACCCGAGGAGTTGGTTTGGTGTCATGGAAAGAAGGCTTCAAAGCTGACGCATCATTGTACAAGCGTCCGAAGAGAATAAGAGAAGATCAACTGGACCGCCAAATAAAAGATGTCAGAAGCGAGCGCAGTGAAATCGCCTTGCAATACATATCAAACCTCGGACTCATTAGTTTGGACCCAACGGTTCCTTTACCAGCAAGTCGCCCTCATGACGAGATACAGAACACCGATTGCTTGTCTTTACCCGTAGTCCACGCAAAACTCAATAACCTCTTGGTCCCATAACCTTCAACAATACTACCCTCGAGCTTCAACCGATTCCTCACGTCACGACTTTAATATACCCATGTACCTCTCGAGCGGATACATGTAACGTAGGAAAGCGGGTCCACATATCTTAATCTCTCGACAAGGTGAACAACAAGGTGGACCATTACGTCAAAGAACGACGGTGGAAATGCGTCTCAAGGTGACACTGAGTCTGCACCACCTCACTCTGTAAGTTGTCTAGTACATCGGGTCAATAACTGCGCAGAGATCGCATTGAAGAAATAACACAACTTTGTGATTGCCAACCCGACATCCTCTGGGAGAATATTTGGATTGCAACCCAGGAGCATTTGGGTCATCAAGACATGGCGGTCATGGGACTTCATGCCCAACAACTTCAAATCATCCATAGACACAAGCTTCTTAATGTTCATGAGTAGCGGATGGAACTTTAATACTTTGAAGACATTTGCAGAGATCTTCTTTCTCCTTCTTGGACAGGTGTAGCATGCAGCGAGGATGTCACGGGCCTTTTCCATCCTCCTCTATCACCGCAAGTCTGGCACGATTCCCATGTAGGCCATGTCGCGGCGAGCATTGACACCATCTTTGGTCTTCCTGGTATGTTCACGAGATGCCAACCAAGTTGTCGCAGACATTCTTCTCAACATGCATAACATCAATACAATGCCGGACATCTAACTCCTTCGATGACGGTAAGTCCCGAATATTGACCTCTTCTTCCAAATGGTCCTAGGATCTAACAGATCTACGCTCTTTCCGTCTTGAACATCGATATCCTCTACACGTGAATATACTTGGCTTCCACTCATAGGTCATGTGGTCGAACGGACTTCCCTCTTCCCATCAAATTTGTCATCCATCTTACGGTATCGATGACTTGAGGTAGAAACCTCACGGTGACCCATATACAGCTTTTCTTGGAATTGGCGACCATAGACTCTCGGTCTCCTCTTCACAAATAGGACACGCTTTGGCTCCTTTCAGATCTTCATAACCTACCAAATTACCAAGGGCGGGAAATCATTTATGGTGCAAAATACCATAACCCGTAGGGTGAAATGCTCTCTTTGTATCGCATCCCACACGACGACCCCTCATTCCACAATTTTACCAAATCCTCGATCAATGGTGCAAGGTACACATCAATATCATTTCCTACTGTTTGGGTCCCGAGATTAGTAATGACATCATGATATACTTCCGCTTCATGCCTGACCAAGGAGGAGGTTGTAGATACACAATGAGCGGCGAGTCTTTGTGATCGCTCATGTTACCAAACGGATTCATTCCGTTGGTACTCAATCAAATCTTATGTTCCTCATTTCGCACCAAACTCCTCATGTTTCCAATCGATGTTTCTCCATTGAGCCGAATCGGCGAGGTGTCTCGACTTGCCATCTTCCTTCGAGACTCGTAATGCCAGCGCAACAATTTTGCCTCTCTCGGATTTGCAAACAACCGCTCCAGACGGGAATGATGGGCAAGTACCACAATACCTTGGCGGTGCACCTTTAGTGATGACCTCTTCACCGTCGTTGCCCGGCTCTTACGCTTCTTGTCGTTACGCTTCTCCTTTTGTTTGTACCGGGGCACACCGCAAGCGGACAAACGTCAGCTCGATGTGCGTTACGGTACAAGATGCAATCATTCGGACATGCATGTATCCTTTCTATTTCCATTCCCATGGGACATAGTAGCTTCTTCGCTTCATAAATGCTTGTTGGCAACTCGTTTCCCTCAAGCGATCCGATAGAAGAACTAGTAGTGCATTGAAACTTGTATCATCCAACGGTGTTTTGCCTTGATTCGAACAATGCAAGGACCAAACCCAACTTTGGTGTATTCCGCTTTGCAACTTTGTGAACAGCGGTTTGGCATCGCCTTCTATCAAGCTTTTAAACTTTTCAAACTCTCTTTCGTGTAATTACCCTCCACATCCCGCAACATTTGCTCCAAATTATCCTCCTCAAACATATCAGTCGCAACTCGTCATCCGGTTCCACCGTATCTTCGTTGCATATCGGAGGGTACTACCCTCCCGTGATGGATCCAACATGTGTAATTCCTCACGAAGCCACGTCGAATCGGTGGTCCTCAATTTGAGATGAGTTGTTAAATCTCCTCGATTGGTGCAATCAATGCAAGGACAATATATGAAGTTTACACCCTCCTCACCATGTCGATCTTCGCAATTTTTTGAACTCCTTAACACCCTCTCAAATTCAGCACTCACACGGCTTTTCGATACATCCATTCCTCACGGTCCATCTGCAATTAAATTTCGCACAATAAATTAAGGAAAAAGCGAGCGACAACTAGCTATAGCTATTTTAAATATTGAGACATCATTTCAATTAATATTACCTTTGCAAAATAGTGGATGTGTTCCAAGATATATAAATGTACTCACGATCGATACCTAGCTTCTTCCCCGGTTTAAAGCTTCCAATTCCCTACATAAGAGACATAAATTTTTAACATCAACAACGATATCAAATAATCTAATTATATAGCTAGTGCGATAGCTTGCAAATCTTTCTACTACAACGAAACAAATCAAGGGTACCAACGATAACTCCTAATCTCTAAATAGGTTAGGTCCTAATCCCATTCGAGGATATATGGTTGAGACAAGTTCTAAGCGTTGTACAACTCGAGAGAAAATTTAAGAAGATCTCCGCTGTTCTCCGGATACACGCCTCGACAACAGGTCAAGAGGGTGTGTATCCGGAGAACACCGAGAGACGCTACAAATCTACTCGAGTTGTACAACACAACTTCGAGAACTTGCTCGAATCCATATATCCTCGAATTGTCCAAAACGTGGACAATTCGAGATCGCCAAACTTATAAATATGCCCTTCGTTCAAAGATATTTATAAATAAGCACCCTCGAGCGGGAGACGTAGGTTACGCCGCCTAAACTCTAATAACAGATTACCACATGATAGCAATAATAATTTCATATATATAAGCAGGAGATCGCACTACAAAATTAAATAGATATGCGCTTGTCAAATAAAGAGTGTGAAATCTGAAAGCACGTACACAATTCCAAAGGCAACCTAAACTTTATTGACGACATATCGAAATTACGAGCAAAATTGAAGGGTTTAAAGAATTGCTGCTCATATTTTGAAGAAAACCGCAATAGAGGGCAAAAGAGGAATCTCCTCGGGATAGGGTTTCAATTTTGCCTCTTAATACCCACCCATGAGGACTTCAAATTTTCTCACCCAACTATGGATTCCAACCACACAATATGAGCTATTTTCTCGGGTGGCGGAGAAATTTCTCTCCGAGCAAAAAGCAGAGAAGAGTTCAGTCTTGAGTGGTATATATAACCTAGCGAGGCACATCGAATCGGTTCTTTTCAAAGCGTCTTGATGTGCACGGCCATCACTCTAGACATAAGCACGAGCACATCGAATCGGTTCTTTTCAACAAGTGATAGTGATGTGCGGTCATCACTATCGCTTATAAAAGGAATGATAGTGATAACTATGTCTTGTCGAATCGATTCTCTCTTAAAAGTGGTAGTGATGTGCACGGTCATCGAATCGGTTCTTTTCATAGAAGTGATAGTGATGTGCACGTCACTATCACTTATGAAAAAACCGATTCTATTAACCGTCACATCACTATCACTTTTATGAGAGAACCGATTCGATGTTCCATCTACATCACAATCACTTATAATCTCGAACCGATAGTGATTATTACTAACACCCTTCCGGGTTACTTATCACAATCGTTTTTCCGAAAAACTTAAGAACCAAACCGAGATAAAGTGATAGTGATGTGTCGTTCTGTAGTAGTGTTTGGAGGAGAAGAAACATATGCTTTCGCTCGACATAGGGAAATATATACAATCGATTAACAATACACCTGCACACTATGCTGCGTTCTACCACACCCTACATGCACCCGAAAGCTATCAAAAAGGACGGCCGGACATTTACACATTCTAGCCTCGACATACATTAATGGATCTTCCCTACAGATCTCATGCATCCATTAGTCCATAAACTAAAAAAAAAAGAGAGTATAAATTTGCATTGCAATTTGCATGTCCTCCCCACTCTATATATAACCTAGCTGGACGACCAGCTACTAACGACACAGACAGACGTTGATGCTACTAGTTGCCTGAAACCTGCATGACATGAACCAGCAGGCAGTAGTACTCATGGAAAGGGATAGATCGCGGCACAAAGACAAGATAGACAAGGACAGATCGAGATCGCTAGACAATTAAGCACAGAGATCGGCTGCAGTCAATTGTCCATTCCAATAGCCAGTGGCTCGAAATCTACTGATACAGTGCATATGCTATATTGATTTTGCTTTTCTATAGAGCATACACAGTATCTAGGATGATTTTAGCCGTTCGATTTAAAACCAACGGTCGATAGTGCGACCGCTTAAGTTGCATTGCACGGGAGCCGTGTCAGCTAGGCAAAGGAGAGGCCGGGCAAATTAACCGAGCTCGAACGATTAATTAATTAAATGCTTAGCTAGCTAAGCTCGATGGCTTCATTAGATGCATGCTACAGCCCAGATCAACTACTAGACAACCACCAAAGAGACAACCCTATTAATGTATACGTACGTACGTGCCTAGTACGTAGAAGCCTGATTAATTAGTTTTTTTTTAAAAAAAATTCTCTACTACTATCTCCCTTTTCCCCAATTCTTGCATGCAGTTTTTTTAGGGTGAGCAACAGTTGCCTACAACCCTTCCCAGATTAATGATAATAAAGACATTTAAAGAGGGGTTATAGGATCAAATTCTAGCATATACCTTACCATTGAATAATGGAGGTGTCTATGCAAAACCATAGTGTGCTTATTTGTTAAAAGCACTCAAATTTTGCGCAATTGGATCCAGACCTCATCCCTCCCTCTAAACCCAATAATTTATCCCTAGCTTGCTACCTCTCCAATCTCCTCAAACCCTAGAGTGTGCCGGAGTGCGAGCAGAGGTTACTATTTAGCAATTACCTTTAATAATTTCAAAACAGCAGAGTCTACACTGTCCATTGCAATATATAGATGTGCTAAACCTGAATCTTCATCCTGAGTCAATGACAATTCAAGGGCAGGGCCAGCACTGGGCCCGAGCCTCGGACCGGCCCACTGATGTTGGGCTATTTCTTGGATGGGCCACTTAGACTACTATTGGTTATATCACTTATATATATATGACCTAGCTACTGTATCGGCTATGTACCTGTAGTCAAGTCACCAAATTATAAATGAGGTCACATCGATCTCGTATTGATCGTTGGATCGAATTGATTGGGGGAATTGAACTGAGTCGAATAATCACTTACGTACGGGTGGCACTACACGTGTACATGCTGCAAGCTGTGAGAATGTGTCGTGATCAGGTGTGTGGTCGTTTTCGGCCATGAGACAGTCGGCATTAGTCGGCATTAGCTGACGCTGACCATATACCATGCGTTGCAATGAAATGCAATAGAGATCGAGATCGATCGATCGATCAAATTAAACAACGGCGACACGCCCCTGATTAATTGGGTAGCGCCTGCATCTCTCATCAGGCTATCGATCGATCGTCTCTCTCTGCATGCAATCAGCGTCGTCGATGGAATCGAGAAAACAAACGGCCGGCCGCCGCAGACAGGAGCTCGTAAATTGTTGCATTGGATGCTCCATTGCTCTCTCTCTCTCTCTCGTGAATGATCGCTTGACACGGACAACGTAACCGGAGCTTAATTAACGTAATGGTAGGTCTCTAAAAGCTGATTCTGGATTGTGGTGTTAGAAAAGTTGATTTTGAATTCTAGATTCTGGAATAGCATTTGATGGATAATTACTTGAAACTTTTAGTGGCATTCTCATATTTATATTTCTCAGAATCTATAGAAGGACATATGAAGTGGATTGTAGATTCTAGCGTATATGGGTAGGCTGATTTATGAGGATCGAGTTGTTTGTTTTTCATTCAGCTTTTGGGACCAGAATCCATAATTCACAGTAAAGACAAACAGGCTAATACAAACATTAAGATACTCCCTTCAGTAACAAATAGTTGTCGTTTTGTCCATCAACACGTTTCAAAAACTCAACTTTGATTACTAATTTCTATTTTAATATATTTAAAAAATTGAATAAAATTACAATATTATAAAAGTACGTTTTGAGATGAATATACAAATATAATTTCTTACATCTAATCTAAATATTTAAAAAGATACAGATAACTAAAGTTTCAAACGTATCACAAACCGGCGAGTTTTTTTAAACCGGAGGAGTATATACTACGTACTCTACGGTTCGTAAGGTGGGGCTTTCGCCTGGTCTAATCTTGAAAAGGACAACTGTACGCACGTACGTTAAGCTCGCGAGCTACTTGCCTACATGAATATATGCTTGGTCGATAATTCCAATGTGCAACTCAACTAGAGTGAGTACGTACTCTCGATCTCTAGCTGGTAATTAAAATATAGTATATATATATATATGCCATGCAGTATATATGATCGATGGACGTACGTACGTAGACAGGCATCGATCGATGGGCAACGTACGTACGTACAGCGACAGGAACCCTACAGATCTTCTGCACACTACAGTATGTACAGCGACTCTCTCGTTACAGCACGAGCTAAATACATGCATGCATGTATATATATATATATATATCTATCCTAAAAACAAGAGCTAACCTTTGTAGCCAGCCAACAAAGTGCATGGTAATATTGTTGCTTTTGTCCACTTCGAACATGTGAAGTGTCAACTTGTGAGCTTCGTAACCAAGGAAGGCACTGCGTACTATATATATGAGGTCGATCCTACGTGGCTGGCCCCGTCACCGTTGGATTGTGCTTTGAGATTCATGAAATCACGATCATAGCTGGCTGTCGCCATTGCCAATTCTCAAGGGTCGCACAGCCTCGTGGTAATTAAATTAAGTACAAATTAAGTTGTTGTGGTTAAGGTTACGGGTGCAAAGCTTAATTTGTTCTCTTAAAAAATACCGTACCTATCGAGGCTGAACTTCATCATAAAACAAGCTAAGCTCATTCACCCAAACGAACGGTGTGCACTGTCCGGCATGGCTGCCTATCCTAAGCATATATGTGTGTTGAGGAACAAATTTACATACGATTGTACTACTGGTTATCACGAGTGATCGATCGCTAAAGCTCTCTCTTTCCCTGCAAATTAAACAAAAAGCGGACACTAAACTTTTCTGTAATTATAAATACACATCTTAATTTGACAAGGGTACTCAATTCAAGATGCATATATACATGAATAACAGCGCGTGCACCTTAATTTTGTTTGTATAACTTGCTAAAGACATCGAACAATCGATCCAGGCCTGCTGGCTAGCTAGCTTCTGCGTCCAACGTTTGGTGTGTACGCATGCCCGATCCATGCACGAGAGAAAGAGAAAGCTACCGTTGAAGTTAATAAATAATAGTGCTTAAAGCCAGCTTGATTGCCTTGTCTCTAGATTTGTCCTTTCGGCAACAGTTTTTTAGAAGCAAAACAATAACAGCAGCATTCAAAGTACTACTCCGGTACTCCCTCCTCCGTTTCTGAATATATCCATTCTAGCTTTTAAATTTTGTTCCTAAATACATTTTGTTTTATAATTTCAAAGTGACATTGTACTATTTTTTCTTGTATGCTAGCTCCTTTTTAACTATTTTTTAATGTCATTTATTAATATAGACTAGACACACCATACAAAGAACAATAAGTGATCTAATAAAGAGGAGGAACATAGTCTTTTATATGTGTGTCTTGGTGGACGTGCAATATCCTAGAATATATTTATTCATGAACGGATGGAGTACCGCGATCGAGGGGACTACTATAGCCTTGTTTGGGACAGCTTCTGCTAAAAAGAAAAGTGGATTGTCTGCTGAAAGGGAGGATTTTGGACAGCTTCACTCACAATCAGAAGCTGATTTGTATACATAATCAAAAGTTGTCACACACCCAATTATACTGATTTTTGACTCAGATTCTACAGGTTTCTCCTCCCCACGAGAGAGGGGGGGAGAGAGAGAAAATTGGGTGTGTGACAACTTTTGATTATGACTACAATCTAGAATCTAGAATTTGCATAATCAAAAGCTGTCCCAAATAGGACCTACTATTGCAATGGGCAGCTGCCAATGCGCCAGTACTAATGCACAACCACCCTTATGCTGCGTATTTACCCTTTTTATTATTTCCTTCACCAAACCGCAACACTTTGATGTCCAGATCTTAGCATGGGACAACCAACCTCTAACTGCATCGAGATTGGGTAAGCAAAGAGATTAATTCCAAATGTAAGATTGGAAAGCATCCAACCACTTAGTTGGGTTCGTGTGAAGACTAGTGAGTAGTGGCATCTAAAATTATGCTTCATATAGCAATCGTTGCTCATTACCAACTAGATTTCATCTTTTATGGCAAGTGTGTTGTCTAGCATTTCTTATCACTACCTTAACAGATATAACTGAGCATTTCAGTTAACAAGGGCGAGCAAGGTCCAACACGTACGTACTTAGTACTTTTCCTTGTGCGAAAAGACGTTTGAGACTTTTTTTTTTAATACCAAAGTTAATTGAAAGTATATTTTTCAAGTTGTAACAGCAAAATTTTACTAGAATTAGTAAAAAATTTCTTAACAAATTATATTCTACAGCAGTACAGGCAGCACAACGCAACAGTTGCAAACTGATTGACCCTAATATCACAAAACACAGGGAGTAAACTACCACGATACATAGGCTACTGCAGCCAGAAAGTGATTAATCAAGCTCAGAAATATAAGACCTATAGTTTGAATGATTTTATTTAGAAATATAAGACTTATACATAGATTAATGAGGCTTTTTCTATTATACTCTTATTTATTCTGTCTCAACTAAATGTATTTATTCATTACTACCATACATAAACTATTATCTTTCATCTCCTAAAACAATTAAGTGAGGTATCTAAGTCATTTTCACTTATACATTTCTTAATTTCACTTTAACCTTAATTCTTGTATAAAGTCAAAATGGGTCTTGTATTTCCGAATATAGCGATCACTCATCGGTGAGGTCTATGCACACCGGTTCACGCGCGGATACCGGACAATGGAGGCCGGCCAGATTCTAGTATCCCGCATTCCTGCTAAGGTCCAGAATTTTGCCGCAAATCAATGATTTCTGAAACCCGGCCTGACCATGGTCCCAGAGGTCTGCTCACTCACTGTATCTGCCAAAATCAAGCAAAATTTATAACGGGTGCGATGAGACAAAAGGAAACACTGCTACTCTTTTATTGTTACATTATTACATGCATGATCCTAGCTCTTGACTCTCTGTACTACTACTTCCATGATTATTGCACTTTCTCAATAAGGAAAGGTGTACTACAGTGTTAGAAGAAGAGGCCAGTCACTAGGGCGGTTAAAAAAAAAAACCTCGAGCTCATCTTAGTCTAAGCTTGATTCGAGATCTAAACGAATTGAGCTCGAGCTTGATCCCGAACTTGTGAGCTTTATCGAGCCGAGCTTGAATAGCTCACGAGCCTAGTAAATTAATAAATTATTTATTAAATATTACTATATATTATCTTTTATCAAATTTACTCGAACCGAGCTTAAGCATTTTTTATTATTAAAAAATAGTCTATATTAAATTATTTATTGTTACTGAGCTTACTCGAGTCTAGGTCCAAGCTTGGGCCCTAACTCCAGCTCGCCTCAAGCCCAAATCGAGCTCGGCTTGTTTACAGCCCTACCAGTCACAGAAGCTTCCTATTTAGTAAATCATCACTTTTCTCGCTCTCTAGCAAACTCTCTTTTTTACAAATTTGGTCCTGAAGGAAACTAGATTTGCAAAAAAAATTATCATAGGGCTACAACACTGATGACAGTCCTATCCAGGAAGAACCAACACTATTAGAGATAAGTTGAATATCTAAATAGGGTTGTTAGAGATATACTCAAAATCTCCATACGAGCCTAAATTATCTACAACTCAAACTTTTTTGGCTACATAAGTCATCCCTATATATATGTCGAATAACAATAGTAGAATGTCTCCTATGATTTTTTTCTTTTTCGTAAAATTTTCTTTATTAAATCTTATGCTCCGTTTTTACTGTACTACCCCTGACAGACACAGATGTCCGTGGAGCCAAACCGTAAATGCACTGCACTGCACTGCACTGCACATGCCTGTTTCTCATTAATTGAGTCGACGACAGGGGCAACGAACTCCATCAACCCGATTCCCTTTTACGGAAACGTCTGTAGCACTGGGAAGTTGTTTGGTGAAATATGACAGGTCACCAGTAATTGCAGACATCCTGTTCGATACTTAAAATGTTGATATCGCTAGACGGCCTAGTAGTCTGACCATGCATACGAGACGACACCGCAAGAGTATATTAAAAAAAAAAAGAGAGGTGCTTAGTATTTCTACACTTTCTTTCTCCCGTTCACAACATATAGTTGACATGGGGTCTTGCAGATCCTCGGAAAAAAAGTTACGGGACTAAAGGGTACTAAAGGTGTGACAGTTAGAGTCAGTGCTCCAGCCCCTTCACGTTCTTTCCTTACGTCCACCATTGATGGTTGATACTAAGAGTTTTTTTTTTTGTCATGTTAATTGGCAAAATCTGATAAGGGGCGTTGGAGGTGGGTTCAAGGCACGCACCGACCCATAGAATTTTTTCCCCAATGTTCAGACTTTATAAATAAGCAACTCGTATGCCTTGTATAAACAGAGCGAAAAAAAAACTAAAAAACAATTCATTCGCTTGTATAAACACAGTTATAAAGGCTAAATAGATCACACACTAGCTTGTACAAAGAGCGAAAAAAAAACACGAAATAGGTTACAAATCGCCCTACAAACAATTGCTACGCAAGACGTGTGAAACGATGTGGCCAAACAAAAAAAAAAGAAGAAATTACTGGGGAAAGCCGCCGATTAGGGAAAGTTGCAGGCTACATACAGCAAACGCAACAATCAAGAGCACAAAGTGGCAATCAAGTACTCCCTCCATCATCGACAAATATAAGATATATTTTGATTTTGTATAAGGATTAAAGTTTGGATAAAATTAAAAAAGATACGAGTGAAAATGATTTAGATACCCCACTTAATTATCTTGAAAGATGAGAGATAATAGTTTGTGTGTGGTGGTAATGAATAAATATATATAGTTGAGAGATAATAAATAGGAGTAAGAAAAAGCCTCATTAAATCTACATACGAGCTTTATATTTCTAAACAAGATTATTCAAGCTATAGATCTTATATTTTTGAACGGAGAGAGTATTTTCGGTAAAGACTCCAAACCCCTTGCATTAGAGAACCCAAAATCACTCAATATGTGAGGATTTAGCTGTTTCTCTTCCTTAAGTCCTCATCATAAGTTTTTTTCCCTTTTTGCGGGGATTTATTATAAATATTTGCTGTCCACATTTTCTTAAGTCGGTTGTGGGCCCGTAGTTATAGCCTTGCAGGCCATTATAAACCCTTAGAATTATGAGTAATTACAGAAAGTAAACAACAACACTTACGACTCAACTAAAGCAGAATTTTCTGCACATTGAATCGCTAGCTCAGTTTAATCAATGAGAAATTCATACCTCCAACTGTCTACTCTTTCTGCTTCCTGACTTCCTATACTTGTGAAAATATTACAAAAGCACCAAATTAAATATATTATCACATTCTCCACTGAGCAATGAATTAACTATACAACACAACAGTCAACACGATGTCAGAAAATATAACCATTAAATGTGTCATCAAAAAAGAGCATCAACCAACAACGAGCAAACACCATCGTCATCACCAGGCTGTACATGGAGGCTACCTTAGACAAGCTTAAATGCCAACCAACTACAAGCAATTCCAGAGGTAAAATCTCATAAGGGCAGTCTCAATCCTTCACCTTAGCTGGTGTCCATAGAATTAATTACACTGTCAACTAAGCAAAAATCTGATGTGGCATAGGAATTAAGGAATGGAGAGAAGGAAAAACAAAGAAAACGTGTCTCATGCAAGAAACTGGGTCGGCATGGGTATCAGGACGCAAAAAACAAGCAAAATCGGGGTTGGACGTTTCTGCGCGCTTATCAAGCTGCGTTTGTAGTGCATGCATTGGTTTATTGCTCTCTCTCCTCTAGACACTACTCATGGAAACCATAGGTTGGAAAACTATGCATTGATTTATTGTTTTTTCTCTCCTTTAGACACTGCTCATGAAAACCATGAGTTGGGACTGTCCTAAGAATGGAAAACTTGATCATTCTTTTACAAGTCTTACCCAAAATCACTACAAGTTCTATAGTATAAGCGCAATCTACACCCACTTAAAGCAACATTTTCTTATAGTACATTTCAAGCTCTAGCTAGTTCTACTCCCCAAACAAAACCCGGTGTTGCAACGTGACGAGAAATTCCAAATAATGCAAAAGAAATTGAAGATGGCATCACAAATAAAGCACAAATTATTCCGGCCAGCACACTACTTCCTCCATCCAAGTTTACAAGGCATATTTTTTCTTAGCATATAGACTAAGAAGACATTGAAAATGATTGGATTACCCGACCAAGAAGACATTGAAAATGACTAGATTACCCCTAATTATTAACACTAAGCACTATACTCAATACTTGTATGTAGGTAATATAAAGTAAAGATGGGTATTTATTATAGGTATAGAACGAAATCACACTAATTTTGTATTAGAATATGAAATATGTTATATGAACAAATCTATTAAAAAATAAGTCTTATAAACATAGACGAAGGAATCATTAGTTTTCAACCCACGTCTTACAAAATCAGTCGCTAAGTTATGCACAATGCTCATGCGTCCAATGGGACTCAAAACTCATGATTGGACCAAGCCTCATAGCTACTACCAAGGTAATAAATTTTGTTAGGATTTCGGATATCTCAACCGAATTTCAGTTTTTGGTGGGGCTAAGATTCCAAATCTCGGTGGGATAAAAAGAACTAAAAATTTTCAAATTGCTATAATGATTTCAGGATTTTTCAGCCAGTTTGGTTTTTTTGGATCGAGATGATCACAACTTCGACCGGTTTTTATATTTTCAGGAACCAATGGCGTATCTAGAAACTTAGAAAGAAAGGGGCTAAAATTGAGACATCCAAACTAATATATATATATATATATATATATATATATGTAGTATTTTTTCGAACATAGAACATGACAAAATGATATATATAATATAAAAATACCAACACTTATCTAACAATCGTATATAATATAAATACGTAACATTACAAAGAAAAAAAAACGTACCAATCATTACTTCTTAAAAGTTGATAGTTGATATTTACAGGTTTTTATATTTTGAAAACGTTGTAAAATATCTTCCATGTCTATCTTGAAAAATATGTCTTGCTCGATGTAGCATACCATGAGATCATTTAATCAGTCATCATTTATCTTATTACGCAAATCTGTCTGGATAATTTTCATTGCCGAGAAACTACTTCCAACTGTAACTGTGCCCACATGTAAAACTAATGCTAATTCAATAAGTCTATAGACTAATGGATAAACAACATGCTTTTTTTGCTTCAGCCATCATCACCGCGAGACTAGCAAGATCATTACAACTTAAAAATTCTTCTCTTCTCAAGTCATCAATGAATAAATCAAGTTGTGCTTTCAAAACCACACGATCATATGATGAGAAATCATCTGAATAAATATCTGAAAACCGAAAAAGCCTATCATCTTCAAAATTTGCAAATGAATCTCCAGCCCACCCAAGCCCCCCTGGTAAATACGCCACTGTCAGGAACGGATTTAGCACAATTATTTTTGTGGCGAATTGTAATGCCTTTTATGAGAATACATGTGAAAATTTTGTAAAAAAAATATACAAATTATGTATATGAAATACACGTGTAAGCTAAGCTTCAGATAGATATATGAAATTGTAAAATTTCATTGATGAGATGATGGCTACTGCCATTCTGTGCTTAGTGCTCCATGACGCAGTAATCTGTGCCTTTGAGCAAGCTGCATTGATCTAGCACTAGGTGTGGGTCTTATTGTAATCTCTCCTTCGTGGATGTATGCGTTTTAATTGTTACTCTTCTGTACATGTGCTTGTGACCTTGTAATTTATGCAATGTGTGCTCATATTATCCTGTCCCCACTGATGTGTTATTTGGTTAAATGTTAAAGTGGAATTACTTTTTTTTGTATTTTGGCAAGATTTTGGATTTTTTTGACTGAGATGATTACAAATTCGACCGGTTTCATGTTTGTAGAACCGGATTTAGCACTAAATTTTTTGTGAAAAATTGTAATGCCTTTTTTGAGAAATACATGTGAAAATTTTACAAAAAATATATATACAAATTATGTAATCTTAACCCTAAACCCTAACTTGAACCTAACCACAATCCCTAACTTAAATTATGCAAACGTGTTAACTATAATTTTTGTGGGATGGTACCAACATCTCCACACCACCATAAAATTTAGGGTATTTTATGTGCAAATACTTAGTATTTTGTATTTAAACAGATAGGAAATGTAGATAAATGCTTGCATGATTTTTTCATATTTTTCTTAATTTTTTCTAGCCTCAAGAGACCATTTCACAGAGGGTTGAAAAAAGACAAAATTTTGGCCAATCTCATTGAATTCTGGCAATTTCAATTGAAATTTCAATTTTTTGGCCTCCAAAATACCGAATTTGAAATTTAGTTTTTGAATTACAGTCGAAATTCAAAAATCTCATCAAAATTTCGAACTTCATCCGCCCTCTGAAATGTGGTCCAAAAATGAAATTTGTAACCTTGGCTATTATGGAGGAATTAAGAGATGGAGTTAATCTCACACAGATGTACATTTAGGCCCTGTTTGTCAGAGCTCCAGATCCCAGCTTTATCTCAGATCTGGAGTTTGTAGGCTCAAATAAAGTGAATTAAGTTTATATTTTTAGTCTAAAATATAAACAAGATGGCTTACCTAAATTTTTTTAATGTATCTACAGCTTTAACTCCATAAATTTCTGAAGTTAGGAATATTCTGCTCCACCAACTTCATAAATTTTGGTGGAGCTGAAACTGCACTAAACACCTCCTTACCTTGCACAAACAACTACAGTATCTAGGTGAATCAGCTCAGGGATGCCCACAATAAAGGGAGATTGGTGTCACTGACACTCTTTAAAATTCGTGATTCACTTTATGACATCCTGATCTACTGTTATAGACTCAGATGGACCCACATGTCATAGACACATCACTAAATGCCAACGAATTGAGTGTCACTGGACTAATTTTTCCCACAATAAATGCGGCTGCCACGGGTGTAGGTGAGAGTGTTTATTACTACCACTGTATTAGCAGAGAAGGTGGTTATGCCATACACATAGGGGTGAAAACGGTCGGAAACGGTCGGAAAACACTAAAATCATTTTTGTTTTCATATTTTTTCTCGGAAGCGATATCGAATCGATAACTACGGAAACGAAAACGCATCGGTAATTGAAAATATCGGAACGAAAATTCGATACAAAATATATATCGGTAACGATCGAATCGAAAAAGAGACCGAGAACGTCGTAAGGACATGTACCACCAATTGACTTCAAAAATTCACACAAATAGTACATCCACATAGAAATTAGTAATTAATAAATATTCACAAATTTACGATGAACACACATCAAATTTTAGACTTGAATGACTACATTAGAGTTTTATTTTTATGATATTTAAAAATATCTATGATTGGTTAAATCATGAAAATAGGTGAAGATTGTAGCCCTCGTGATAAGCTTCGCATAGAGTCCAAAATCACCTAAATCGGAGTTCGAGTAAAAAGTTATGGGCGTTTTAGTGACCGAAGGAGTGTGATTTGTGGGCTGGAATAATTCCGGTAATTACCGACGGAATTTACCGATTTTTTCCGGATACCGAAGGAAACGGTCGGAACCGATCAAAACCGTTACCGTTATCGTTTCCGACAAAAATTACCGATTCCGATTCCGATTCCGAAAATTACCGATACCGACACCGTTTTTTCGAGAATTACCGATACCGATACCGTTTTTTCGGGAATTACCGATACCGTTTTCACCCCTACATACACAGTTCACCGACAGCCCACCCCTGCAGACCCTTCGGTTGTCCCTCCTGCCCTGATTTCGCTCTTCATCTCTATCCTCTCTGCCTCCGAAGTATTATCCCTTGACGCACGCTTGCTACAGTGCCAGTGACCCCAGCACCCCTGCTCTCTAGTGTATACTTTCTCCCTTCTAGTATAGATGTGATTATAGTTACATGTAGTTTCATCTAGACATATCTACAAAGAGTATATAATCTCTTCGTTGTGTCTTTGAATGGTATATCTTATTTTAGTCTATAATAATAAATAATATTAGAAATAGCTAAAGAGAAGGGACATAGAGAAACCATGGTAAAAAATCGTATCAAAATTATAGATTAACATGTACTTCCTCTGTTCAGAAATATAAGACATATAATTTGAATGACCTTGTTCATAAATATAAGGCTTGTATATGGATTTAGTGAGATTTTTCCCACTATACTCATATTTATTATCTCTCAACTACATGCATTTATTCATTACCACCACACACAAACGTACTCTCATCTTCCAAGACAATTAAGTGAGGGTATCTACGCCATTTTCACTCGTACCTCTCTCAATTTCACCTCAACTTTAATCCTTATACAAAATCAAAATACACCTTATATCTATGAACAGAGAGAGTATTTATATACAGAACCTGAAAGCAACGAAGAGAGCACCTTCTATGGTAGCCAGTGAAAGCTATGCCAATCATCCCCCCTCTTGTCTGTCTGGCTGTGTGTGTGACGCCCTATTTGACTACCTACGCATCTAACCACATCGAACACAACACTGCAGACACAAGTACAGGCTGGGCAGTTTATATTCCACTCAAACCGGCGCTTTCCTCCTCCCACACGAGCCACAACCCCTCCTCCGTTCAGAGGCGCCCAGCAGCTCAGTCCCTCGTCTCCGCCTCACCTCCTGTGACAGAGAATCTCCCACTCCAGAGAAATGGTACAACCAAAGAAGAAGTTTCGTGGTGTCAGGCAGCGCCACTGGGGCTCCTGGGTCTCTGAGATCAGACACCCCCTCCTGTAAGCCCTTCCCTCCCTCTAATTTTCTGTTGCAAAGGCGGTAGCTCCCCTCTGATGGTATGTATGTTTTTGCAACGAATGCAGTAAAAGGAGGGTGTGGCTTGGTACCTTTGAGACGGCTGAAGAGGCCGCCCGGGCCTACGACGAGGCTGCCGTGTTGATGAGCGGCCGCAACGCCAAGACCAATTTCCCTGTCCAAAGGAGCGCCACCGGCGCCCTTGCCCCGGCTGCAGGTCGGGACACCCGCGGCAATGGCGGCGGCAGCTCCTCCACGAGCAGCCTGTCCCAGATTCTCAGTGCCAAGCTCCGCAAGTGCTGCAAGGCGCCGTCTCCATCCCTAACCTGCCTCCGCCTTGACCCCGAGAAGTCTCACATCGGCGTCTGGCAGAAGCGTGCAGGGGCCCGTGCTGACTCCAACTGGGTCATGACCGTGGAACTCAACAAAGAGGCGGCGTCCGGCGATGCCGCTGCAGCAGCAGCACAGTCCTCGTCAGCAGCCACAGCTTCACCAGCAACAATGGATGAGGAGGAGAGGATCGCGCTGCAGATGATCGAGGAGCTGCTGAGCAGGAGCGGTCCGGCTTCACCTTCGCATGGTGAGGACGAAGGTAGCTTTGTCATCTGAAAAGCATGGATGAAACAGCGTAACGGGGTCTCCATCCCAGATAAGGATTACGGTGGGCTGGTTGGCGCACAAGCAGTTCAGGTTGCTTCAGTAAGATACGTTTGTTACTTAATCCAAGTTACAGGAATTATAAGTTTGCAACTGTGTGCAGCTATATGTACTTATATTATTATACGAGAAGTCACCGTCAAGATACTTTGTTACACATCAATGTCAGTAATATAGTTTCTCATAAAGGAAATAAATAGATTGTTGTGATTCTGTGTTACTGTTCATCCTTTGCTCAACTTCAGACACAATGGACTCTGTTGACAAATCTCAAGAACATGCTGAACGTGATATTTGTGCAAGAAGACCTCTGTTTTAGTACAACATAATCATTTCCAAGGACCACGGACTCTTAAGGTTCATATATATGAAAAGAAAATATGCATTTTTTGGTGTATTTATGCCAAGTGTCTACGCGTTTATTGTGAGGAATTACATATACAGGGCATACAAGACAAACCAGGAAGCAGCCAAGCACAGATGAATAAATATGTCTTTCATCGTCTCAAATCAATTTTTATCAACTAGTAAACCAGTAGCTCGCCCGGCAAAAGAAAAAAGAAAAAAAAAAAAAGAAAAGAAAAAAAGAAGTAAATGGGTAGCTCTATTGAAGGGCTCTGCGAGAATGACATAAAATTCAGTGAGAAGAATTAGATGCAGATTACTTCACTACAAATAAGTTACCCATTAGATGCTCACAATTTGGCATTGGGTCTCTGCTAACACACAACATGCACTTCCATCATCATTGCAGAGTCATAAGGATATTTCTGGACTTTCAATTCCATGTCACCACTAAACAGAGACAGGAGGAGGATATATTTCTGGATGATCCCTTCTGCCAATCTTGTGCTCATGTATGATAATATGATCTACATCATGTAACCATCACATGTCAGCAATATATATGTATACACTTGGGGGTTTGGATGAGTTTTTTTAAGGACTTTTGAAGTAATTCTCCAAAAAATCCCAAATAAGTACCCCTATTTTTGACAGGCCTAACCCTACGGTTGTGAGTGATGAACCCAATGCATGGACCATCGAAACATTATTTGGGTACAGATGTACAAACAGTTTAATGACCTCAAGAGTCGTATTTCTCCTCATTCAATAAGCAAATGCAATATATAAATAAGTGATAATCATGTTAAGCTAGCTAAGACGAGCCCATGCCATAATGACCAACGAAACTTTGTCTTTCAGACTAGAAACAACTGATAGTAGCCTTGGAGCCTCAACTGATAATTAGACATAGCACAAAATCACAAGACAGCTCCAGCTCATGTCAATCATGTATTGAAGAGACGGATATCCAATAAGGTTAGTGAAAATAGTTTACGTACTGGTGACCACCAATCATAGTGGTAGTAAAGCCACACTAAGCAATCGTTGCTAACTTCAAGCAAATATTGAACTGGAAGAACCTTAATGGTTTGGGTTCGTTAGTTGGGATGCTAACTCAACACTGGCAAGTCAAAAAAGTTCATACATGAGCGTAAAAAGATTAAGGTACATACAATCAATACTCCCTCCGTTTCAGAACACATGTCATTTTAGCTTTCAAATTTTGCTTCTAAATACATGTCATTCTAGAATTTCGAGGTGACATTTTATCATTTTTTCCCTATATACACCTTTCTCTTTAGTTATTTTCAATGTTATTTACTACTATAGGCTAAAATCAGACACCATCTAAATAAAAATAAGTGATCTAATAAAGAAGGGTAATACAATCTTTTGTATATGTGTCTCGGTGAAAATGCAATATCCTAGAATGACACCTATTCAGGAAAGAGGGAGTAACAAAGAACAACAAGGTCCCCCACATTCTTCTCCTTTCCAAACGCCAGAACACACAGAAATGACAAAAGAAGCAAGTATCAAGTATCAACTCCATGGTTGGGTTTAGAGGTTGGTATAAATTAAGCATGCAGTCAATGCTTAAGGGCCCAGTTAGTTGGTCAGTCATAATGTACGATTGTATCAGAAATGAAGAAACTAATAACACATAGAAGGAAACTAGCTGCCAACCATAGTTTCTGCATACTGAGTTCTTGAGTGTTGTGGAACAAATGGTATTACATTCATAGTACATAACATGACAAAATAGCATCTGATTATGACCATCTGAAGTAAAATGATATGCCAAAACAAAAGGTGTGGATACCTATATATACTATAGCTAACTTATTGAATTTGGATTCTTAAGATAGTTATTTTGCTTTTTTTTTTATCATGTCCTTGTCCATACTGATATAAAGATCAAAATGTTCGAATGGAGACTCATTTCTACCACCTACGTTTGTCTTGCACATTTTATATCAAGTTCTGTTTGATGAATCCATTTCATTCACTGGGCAGTACTGCAGTAGTACCCTTGCCTTCAAAATTTATGAACTCTTCTGCCATTACTGCCACTGTTTCCATCCTCACAGGGATCTTTCTTGCAACAACCAAAAGCTCTCCCCACCAATTTCTTCAGCCAACATCTGCAACGATGTCCATTCCAAGTCATTCTTATCCCCCATTGCTGCTGGTTGCAATCTATTGGCAATGCATCCCTATACACCACTCTTCAGACTTGATATGCGACAACGAAATAGAAGAGCAGGATCTTAAAGAAACAACATTAAAGGTACAGCTGTACAGGGATTTACATCCTAACTTGGTCTTTTCATCTTTTGTAGACAAGATGGTTGTCTACGAATTGCTAATTACTCATTCATATAATTTACAGTGGTGGACTTTAACATGCACGTGCACCACTGGGTGAAAGTTGCGCAAATTTGGACCACTCCATCTTAGATAATCTACACACATCCAGGTACTAATAAATTATAACATGAAAAACAAGTTCGTTCCAGAAGAATCCTTTAAAGGTAAGTCGAACTTAGTTCCTCGTAATTCAGAGACGTCAGATGACTACCCCGAATTTTCCATTATTTTGTGCTTGATAATTTCTGGTACGACTTTTGCTGGTCAAGGAACCTCTATGTTGCAAAAGCATGCTTTAAATATGTCCAGCAAGATAGCTGTGGTGGTCCCCCAATATTAACTCTATCCTTTGCTTCAATACTATTCAAATCAATCAGTGATATCATCTTAATTAAGATCGTAAAGCATATAGGATTAAGTTACCTTGTGATAGTGATATTGTCATATGCTAGATCTACCTAATGGTTTAAATAAGATAACATGTACATGTCCATTGATTCTAGTATGTTCTAAAGGGAAAAATATAGATATAGTATCAGTGGGTTGACGGTTTCACATGATGGGACTGTGGGAATAAGGTGGTGAACTAAACCACATTCAAAGCTAACCATGTTCTAATTAATCTAGTAGACTTAACAAAACATAATTTGTATTTCGAAGATTATTAATACCAACATCATGCTTAGACAAAAAATGGCCTTTCAAATTCCAACAAAGAAATTACTGTTCAACTGATAGAGCAAATGAAAAACAAAGGCAGCATGGAAGGATTATGCAGAGGTTCACTAAAATAGCATTGTAACACCCCCAGTACCACCAAGTGCTCGGAATGTCACCACATCCATTTTCTCTCTAAAATTAAGCCACCTTTACTAAGAATTCTAGAGAATGTCCCTTGACTACTTCACTTCTCCACCAAAATAACATTCTATAATAATAAGGAACCAACTAACATTGAGAAGAATAAATTTATACACAACATTAAATTTGGAACCCCATGCCAGAGAACACTTGAATAAATTTATACACAACATTAAATTTGGAACCCCATGCCAGAGAATGCTCGAGACCACGCGCTCAAGAAGCCCGGAAACAATCTTTACCATTAGTGAATACAATAACAATGAACTAATAAACCACATAATTTAAACCTTGTCCACTGATATATGCGATAATCAGGTTCCAGACAATTACTATTATCTCTAAAGTTTTCATTAACTATCTCCAAACATATGAGTTAAATCTCTTAGAGTGAATGAAAATAACTAGAAATGTTAGATAAAGATGTTATGCACGTGATGTATATGTACTACTCCCACCCCTGCATGACGTCCACCATGGTCACCGAAAACAGCAAATAAAGCAAGGGTGAGTCTGAGACTCAGCAAGTACATAATAAAACATGTAACATAACATGCATTGTTACATTATATCATTGTTTTCCTTTAGTAATGCAATACTTGCTTACAAGGCTGTTCCTGGGCCGGTGCAACAGGTGCCGTCGCCTAGGGTCCACGATGGGGAGGGGCCTCGGCCCATGTAAGTAATCAGCATATATATGGTCATGGGCACTTTATCTCCTCATCTTCTGTTGTTCCAAGAAACGAGAAACTGGCAGCTCGTGCGAGCGGGAGTCAACAAAGCAAACGGCCTTTCGTCTTCAGGCTCGGGCTTCGGCCGATCAACTCGACACCTCGACGCTCACACCAGACCTCGACGCTCACATCTGGTGTCGACGCTCATGCTCAGTGCTCACGCCTTGACCCTTTAGGCCCTTACATTGGATTTGTTCTATTCTAACTAGGAGACTCAGACTTCATAGCATTAGCGTCAAGGCCGCCTTGTGCCTCTTCAAGTCTTCGACAGACTCTTTGTGTTCCTCACCGTCGTCATCGAGCACCCGAGCGCCCTCCCTCCCTCTCTCCCTCTCCTGCCGGCAGCGTCCGTCTAGGTGAGACCGCCGAGACGGCGTCAATCCATGACCCGCGGCTGCCGATGAAGTGAGAAAATATTGGTGCATTCTGTTTTTGTTTTTTATTCTTCTTTTATTACGATGCCGCTCTTCTAAGCTTCATTTAACCGCCTAACCTTCCGATCCGAAAGCAAGCTTAAGTTCGCACTCGACATGCCCGGAACAACAAGAATATACATACGGAACAAGAACTATCCATTCCATGTTTTTAGTTTCAGAACTATGGTTAACTTCTCCTGCAGCCTCCGATCTCTAGTCATCTGCGTAACTAAATGCATCTTTGATTCCGTGAAGGAGAAAAGTTCGATTGATTCGGGACCAAGGACTCCGGTGCTTTTGTTCCTTATCTTTTTAAATCATTTGATCATGTCATCTAGAAAGTATTTGTCTGGAAGTGAAAAAAGAAAAAGAAAAAAGCGTGTAGATGATTTTATTGAAACACAACGAGGAGCCATTAACAAGTTTTTTAGAAGCAATGCAGATTCTTCTAGAAATGCTGAGAACTTAGCTATAGTTTGTGTTCAAGAACAACCTAATGAAGAGCTAAATGATAATAATTTGAGTGGAGACGAAAACTTAGCTAGTTCACAAAATCCAGATAATTTGAGTGTTGATGAAGAACCTACTGCTACCATGGATATATATGAGCCAAGCAATTGGGATAATCTTGATAATAAATCTAGGGACATTTTAGTGGAAAAGGGACCTACAAGAGAAGAAAATATTGTATTCCCTTTGGACTGTAACCTAAGGCATTTTTCATATTCCTATTATTCAAAAACAATGAGCAATGGAGCGGTACATGATAGAAAATGGTTGGTTTATTCTAAACATGTTGACAAAGTGTATTGCTTCTGTTGTAAGCTTTTCAAATCTAATAATAGCATGGGTTTATTAGCTAGCAATGGTTTGAATGATTGGCAACATCTAAGCTTGAGGCTCAAAGATCATGAACGTAGTGTTGAGCATATCGCTAACATGAACACATGGAATGAATTAAAAATAAGAATGAGGAATAATCAAACAATTGACAACGATTTACAGCAAGCTATCAAGAAGGAGAAAGAACGCTTGAGACAGGTTTTAGTAAGAATAATTGCCATTGTCAAATTTCTTAGCAAACGTAGTTTGGCTTTTCGAGGATCTAGTGAGAATCTTTACCAAGATAACAACGGTAATTTCTTAGCATGTGTTGAAATGGTTGCCGAATTTGATTTGGTATTACAAGATCATCTTAGACGCATTGAAAACAAAGAAATACATTACCATTATCTTAGTCCTAAAATTCAAAATGAGTTGATTTCTCTTTTGTCTTGTAATATTAGAAGTTCTATCATAAATATTGTTAAAAAGGCAAAATATTTTTCTGTAATTCTTGATTGTACTCCAGATGTTAGTCATCAAGAATAAATGACTCTAATTATTAGATGTGTTGATATGTCAAACAACAATATTAAAGTAGAAGAATTCTTCCTAGAGTTTTTAAAAGTGGATGACACATCTGGTTTTAGGTCTTTTTAATGAATTGCTTAATGTTGTTAAGTCTTGTGGTCTTAATATTGATGATATAAGGGGTCAAGGCTACGATAATGGTTCTAACATGAAAGGGAAACATCAAGGGGTACAAAAGCGATTGCTTGACTTGAATAGAAGAGCTTTGTATATGCCATGTGCTTGTTATAATCTTAATCTTACTCTTTATGATATGGCGAATTCATGTGCCAAAGCTATTTCTTTTTTTGGAATTGTGCAACGAATATATGCATTGTTTTCAAGTTCTCCTAAAAGATGGAAAGTTTTGCTTGACCATGTTCCAAGTCTAACCATGAAACCTTTGTCTAACACTCGTTGGGAAAATCGAATCAAAAGTGTAGCCACTATTCGATATCAAGCGCCTCATTTAAGGTTAGCTTTGCTAGAGTTAAAAAAAATCTTCTGATGATCCCAAGTCAAAGAGTAATGCAAAAAATTTGTATGATGCGCTTGGAACTTTTGAATTTTTACTTGGTATGGTTATTTGGCATGACATATTATTTTCTATCAACATGGTGAGTAAAAAATTACAATCTGCATCCATGTGCATTGATTCTAACTTGCAACAAATTGAGGGTATAATGCAATATTTTCATAATTATAGAAATGAAGGCTTTGCATCTAGTATGGACATTGCTAAAGGTATTGCATCTGATATGAATATAGAACCCCCATTTCCAATAAAACGTCATGCAACTAGGAAAAAGCAATTTGATGAAAGTGATCACATTGATGAAATTCTTTCCGCCGAGAAATCTTTTGAAGCAAATTACTTCTTAGTGATGGTGGACATGGCAAATACTTCATTGAAAAATAGATTTGAGGAACTTCAAAGGTTTAAAAGTATATTTGGGTTTTTACTTAGTTCAAAGAGCATGAAGTCATTAGATGGTATTGAATTAAGAAAATGTTGCATTAAATCTGTGGAAACTTTTTCTCAAAATGAATCATGTGATGTTGAGTTAGATGATTTTTGTTCTGAATTAAGAGTGTTGCAAATGACTTTGCCAGATGAGCCTTTGACGGCTATTGAAATATTTAAGTTCACTAGAGATGTAGATTGTTATCCAAATGTTTTAGTTGCTTATCAAATATTATTTACTATACCAACTACTGTAGCATTAGCTGAAAGAAGCTTTTCAAAATTGAAATTATTAAAAAATTATTTGAGGTCAACAATGTCTCAAGAAAGATTGAATGGTCTAGCCACTTTATGCATTGAGAAGGTTATGTTAGATCAGATTAATATAGATACCATTATCGATGATTTTGCATCTAGAAATGTGAGAAGAAATTATTTTAAATGATGGGTTTGCTTATTTTGAATTCGCAGGTGGTAGATGGTATATGATGGCCCTCATTTAGCATAGTCTAGCTTTTGGGATATGGAACCTGCGACCACCTCTACAATTATTCTCTCCCCCCTCTCTTTCTCTCTTCTATCATTGATATCAGGATATGTCTTGTGCTAGACATTCTCTCCCCCTCTCTTTTCTCTTCTATTATTAGTTTTTGAGGGGATATATCATGTATATTTGCAACCAGATCGCTTATTTTGATTATATATCATGTATGCGTCATCTTTGCAACTGAAGAAATGTTTTGATTATATACTTAATATATGCCTTTGCAATTAATAGATAAAAACATTTTTATGTTACTGAAATTAAAGGCCCCATTTCTTGACTTGCACTAGGGCCCCCGAAATATGAGGAACGGCCCTGATGATCATGACTTCTCTAAACTAATCGATTTCATAGCGTTTTCAAACCAATTTTGTGTTTTTGTGTTATGCTACAAAAACATTTGCCAATCGTAATAATATATTTCTGATATAGCTTACGTCTAGATATAGTTAAGCTAAAACACTGTAAAAACCATACCGCACCTTTCAAAGGAGTGTATGAGACAATAAGAAAAATGTTTTGTCCCGCAAAAAAAAGGAACAATAATGAAAATTTTGTTTTGTGGACATCCGCTAGTTTGTAGAGTAATTGACCGTTGAAATGGACAACGGAAAATTGATACATGACATACACAAGAGTAACATTCATAAAACTATAGGCTTCATGTACAAACTATCTGAAAATTACAGATTTTAGCTTTTATTTTATAAAATTACAGATTTTAAAACTTGTTTCACAAAACTATAGGTTTCTTGTACAAACTATCAGAAAACTACAGATTTTAGCTTCTATTTCACAAAATTACAAATTTTAGGAGAACTTATATCACAAAACTACAGGTTCTAGAAAAATTTTGTTTCACAAAACTACATATTTTAGAATTGGCCGATTCTAGTAACGGGTCTGACAGTATGAACCCACATAGCGGTCTCACACGTCCTTATTTCCCGTTTCACTCATGTGTAAGTCTGTTACGTAGACCCGAACTATTAGACCTGTTACAAGAAACAATTAATTCTAAAACCTGTAGTTTTATGATAAAGTTATACTAAAATTTGTAGTTTTATAAAATAGAATCTAAAATCTGTTGTTTTCTAATAATTTATATATGAAATATATAGTTTTGTAAAACAAATTCTTCTAAAATCTATAACTTTGTGAAATAGAAGCTAAAATCTGTAGCTTTCTAGTTTGTACAAGAAAACTGTAGGTATTTTAGTTGAAAGTTGTTGCATGCTAGTTGGAGGTTTATTTTTTTATTATCACTGAATGGTCTAGTTTACAAAAATTAATAAAAGCTCTTTGAAATTTGTTTTTAAAATGTTATTGTGAAATCATGTGCTGAAAAATTGGCTGAGTAATGAAATTGGCATTGTAAAGTGATTTTGGTTATGTCATGTGTGTTGCTTGTGCATATGTTGTTTCAGTTGATTAATTGATATACTGTGATAGCATGTTAATGATTTTGCTTGATGCAATGCGTTTATGTGAGTGGTTGTATGGATTGACTTTGAGTCAAGTCGTGGACTCGTGCTCAGATGTGTTTCTTGTTTATTCATGTGCAGGTGTTGCTCGAGGGCGAACGTGGTCGATGACGGGACCGGAACTATGTTCATGGAGGAACTGAGATTCGGGACTAAATTCAGAGAGGAATCGAGGCCTTGGTGGTCGAGGATGTCATGCGGGATGTTCGGGCTAGAGAACACTGCACATGGAGGCTGGTTAGTTAAGTGAGTATGACATGTGGGCTGTACATGCGTGTAGAAGTTGTATTCGGCCATGTTTGGGCCAATTAGAGTTGTATACAAACTCTTTCCATGTTAGGAGTGGAGTTGTACTCAAACTCTTTATATTTGCTTAATATAAATAGGGGGAGGTGTCTCCTGTTTATGTGAGCGATGAGGTTTTAGGGTTTGTACTCTTTTGTTTGAGTACTGTAATCAGATCAAAAATAAAAATCTTTTTTGCATCTGCAGCGGCTGGAGTATTTTCGTGTGGCTTGGTTTTCTTGCGCTTTCTGCTCCCTGGCGGCTGGGAGCTCCTGTTGGCTGGAGAGGATCTTGTGGTTAGAAGTTTTGCTTCTACGACTTTGTTCTCCGGTGCATGCATGCCTGTATACAAAGTAAAGGAGCCAAGCCAACTAGAAGTTCAGGTGCTAGTTAGTTTTTCTTACGGCCAACGTGCGATCGAAGTATGGTCCGGCGTAGCTTCAGATTTTTGGTCCGGCGTAAGTTTCAATTTTCGTCGTCATTTGATTCAGTCATTTGTGAAGGTAATATCTAGAGATCTATAGGTCCGATCGAGTTGATTCTTTTTGGGTTGGCTTCGGAATTGAATCTAGTTTCTACAGGTAAAATTTCACATCAATCCAACGGTTGGATCTTCAATAATTACTGTTTTAGTGAACATGTACCAGACTGTTTTTATTTGGTCCAGCGTGAATTGATTTGGCTTGGCACAATGAAAATTTGGTCCAGCGTACACGTCCTTATTTGGTCCGGCGCGAAATTTGGTCCGGCGTACAAGCAAAATTTTGGTCCGGCACGAAATTTGGTTCGTTGTGCAAGTAAAAATATGGTCCGACGCAATAAGGTTTTTGTTGAATCCGAACCAAGCAATTTGAGTCCGAATTGGGGTGTGTCAAAAAATCATAAAAATTTGAATTTGACTTCCGCGCAATCATTCACCCCCACTCTGATTGCTATATTAATATATTTCGATCCTACAGTTACCACAAGATTGCCATGTAACTTTTCACAAGCATATAATAATTTTGAGCTAAGTCAAATATAAAATTTCAAACTGTAGTTTTGTGATAAATCAAATATAAGCATGTTACCACAAGTTTGCCATGTAACCTGTAGTTTTGTGATAAAAGTTATACTAAAATCTGTAGTTTTATAAAATAGAAGCTAAAATCTGTTGTTTTCTGATAATTTATACATAAAATATGTAGTTTTGTAAAACAAATTCTTCTGAAATCTATAGCTTTGTGAAATAGAAGCTAAAATCTATAGCTTTGTGAAATAGAAGCTAAAATCTATAGCTTTCTAGTTTGTACAAGAAAACTGTAGGTATTTTAGTTGAAAGTTGTTGCATGCTAGTTGGAGGTTTATTTTTTTTATTATCACTGAATGGTCTAGTTTACAAAAATTAATACAAGCTCTTTGAAATTTGTTTTAAAAATGTTACCAAAAGTTTGCCATGTAACTTTTCACAAGCATATAATAATTTTGAGCTAAATCAAATATAAACTTTTATGAGAGGTGCTTCTATACTTTTCTTTTTGGCAATTACATAAATATTAAAGTATGAATGAAGGGTAATGGTGATTACTTATCCCTTCATTTGATTTAATATTTGTATAACTTATATTTAGAGGAAAAGTAACTTTTATTTTTGACAATTACAAAAACATTAAAGCATGAATGAAAGGTAGATGGTGATTACTCTGGACGCCAATCCTGAAACCAGCAAATGTATGCGGATTAGCATTGCCCTTTGCCATTGGCTCCTGAAGTTTAATACATGTTGAAACAAAATTTAGTGTGTTCTGCTCAGACATAAGCCGAATAATCTTATCCTTTAGAACAAATCACCCAAAAAGTTTTTTTTTTCATTAGGACGAGATTACCTAGAACAACACAACCAATTGAACAAGAAAATATTCTTGAAGAGTTTGGGTTTTATCTGCCATTTGCTAGTGCAGTTTACACATGGAATTAAACTAAAACAACAGAAACCGTTTTGTTTCTTCCGAATACCCAACTTTGCACTGCAGTAGCTTGTTGATTTCCAAAGGGGAAAAAAAGCAAAGACTGATACGTAATTTACTGATACGTAATTTACTGATACGTAATTTACTTGACAAATGAAAAACAAAAATAATACAGCCAGATATTACAGACCTCTGCCATGAAAGTTACACCAAAAGAATCCACCTGTTAATACAAGGAAATCTCAAGGACTGCCTGCTGGTCGACAAATCGGGAGCCCTTCCTTTTTTTCGGAATGGATCATGGCCACATGAGACAACTGTCAGCACCGAGATCGGTAATACTGCAGTAATTAAAGTTAAGGCCATTACAGATCTCTAACATCACCTAGTGAGCTATCAATTGCGTGTGACCTCGGCCTGCACTGGCCTTTATCTGATCCTGTCATGAAATGCCTACCTATAACAAAGCCAATCTTATCATCACTTCCATGATAGTCTGGTCGTGTTGCAGGGTCTTAGCTAGCAGCAATAACTAGCATAGGAATATGCCCTTAATTTGGTGATATAGCCTACCGCAAAATAATGTTATTGGAAATTTCACAGGCAATGCTTGTCGTCAAATCCTTCCTGGGTGACCAAACCTGTGATAAGATTCTTTAGCCTATCTGCGCCAGGGCCTGGGCGGAGATCTTGTATGCGTTGCACAGAGAAGTGCCTGTCAGTAACAGTTGAATTTAACAGATCTGTCCATCCACCAGGCACAAACCCATCCGACCGACGGCCCAACAATTCCTTATCGATCCTGTCTAGCACCGGAGCATTTCTCGCAAACTTCCTTGCGAAGGGAGCATTGCTACTAACCATACTATGATAGTCATAGATTGTGAGGAAGTGAGGATGTTGCTTTGGTGGGTTGTCCCAAGATATGAAATGTAGATCATGGTTGACTGTGGTGTTGTGGAACTCTGGAACATTGCAGATGACTGTGTGGAAGTAACCCTCTGGTGAAGAGAGAAAGTTGGAGTAATACATCAGGATGGTTCTCGGCAGATAGTCCCAACCCCATAGGCAGAATTCAACAAACTGACGAGTAAGCATCATCCAAGCCGAGCCTGAAGAAGGATGAATGCATAGTGACAATAATATAGAAATAACAGCTATTCATATTCTATAAGACATAAAGTGAAAATGAGAAACACATTTCTGTTCCAACATCCAAGTATGAAAATAAATAAGCTTTGCAAAGCTAAGCAAAGTTTGTACTTGTTTATGCTTGTTGTGAGTCCCTTCTCCCAAACCACATTCTAGCACATGATATTTTGGATGCCACATTTGCGATCCAAAAGAAAAACTACCAGTGCAATGGCAATATCAACATGTTGCCATTGCTGCTTTTCACAACAGCATAGGTAGCATAATAAGATCAATCAGTTGAGTTGCATACTTGCATATAGAGATTGTACAAATAAATAGCTTGATCTTTCCCATAAAATCTAACAAGGGAGACTAGCTACTATTAATGTCTACTGCATCATGGATGTAGCAGTTTTCAATGGTGTTACTTAAGGAGTTTTTGTGTAGTATCAGGCCATTCATTATCACATAATGTAATGAAAGAATTAGAGAATTTGAATTCCATCAGTTTGTCTTGAAAATAGCTTGGAGAGTACGAGGAAAGAGGAAGCCACAGTGCAAAAAATCTACATCTTTAGCCAAATCAATAAAAGATGTAAATAGAAAACTAAAGTTTCTGTCATCGGTAAGTGGTTCATGTAGTGCAGAATTTCGATTAAAATTTACATTTTTCAGTCCAGTACATCAATGGGATAAATATGTGCAGATAATGTTAGGCTTGGCGCTGTGACATTTTTCTGGACTTCTTAAATGTGATGTGGGCTATTGTCTCATAAAAACTGAAAAAGAATCGCTGTAGTCTCATACAAACTGAAAAAGAATCCAAAACACTGCAAGCTGCCAGAGCCTGGAATGACAATCAAGCCAATGACTTCTCCAGACCCTTAAAAAAAGACTTCTCCATATGTGGCAAGTATCACTGTTATCACGGCATAGCCTAGGCGCCGACTAGGCGTCCAAGCGGCCGGCCGGAGGCACCATGGCCCGGTGCCTCGCCTGAAGACGGCCAGATGGCCACCTGGACTGTGGACTCCCTGGAGTCGTGGCGTCGACGCCTAGGCGTCGGCCTAGCATCCTGGGTGGGCAACTGACTTTTGGCTGAAGTTTGGATGTATTTCAGGGGTGCGAGTCATGCGACCAAAAGGCAATCAGTTGGATCGCGATCAAACGGAGACTCACTGTGATGGTGGAGAAACCCTAGGAGTGGCGTCGCCGCTGCCAGAAACTTCTTTGCCTCCGCTGCCAGGAACTTCTTCGCCTCCGCCAGCAACTGCTCCGCCGCCACCTTCACCGGTAATCCTCTATTCCTCTTCCGCCTCCCCCTCCCCCTCGACCTCCCCTTCCCCGTCTGCCTCCCAACTCCCCCAGCTCCTCTACTCGGTGCTCTGCCTCTTGCTCTTCCTCTGCTCCTTTGCTCGCCTGCTCAGTGTGGGATGTCGTAGCCCGTAACAGAGTCTTGACTATGGGATGCGGGATGCAAATATGGGATGCAGGATGCGGGATGAGGAATGGCCGAGCCGATGGGAGTCTTGACTATTGAAGTAAACTCCGAAAGGGATGCTGTTGGACAGCTGGAGGAATTTATGATCTTGCTGTTTCGCTATTGAGTATTAATATTACTATTGAGTACTAGTATTGAGTAAGTATTGACTGCTTAGCATTGACTGTTGAGTATATTGAGTACTAGCAGTGCTTAGTATTGAGTATTGGCTACTTAGTATTTCTTTGATGTACTAGTATTGAGTATTGACTGCTTATTCTAGCTTGTATAGAAAATGAATGATAATGATGCTTTGAGAATTGAGATGGCTCAATTAGATGATTGATAATGATGCTGGCTGCTGCAATTGTTTTGTACAGGACTTATACAAGGTACTACACATCACTCCTCACTCCTGCTATATTTGAGCTTGAATTATTATTTTGTACATAGGAAACTTGAACTATATTTGAACTTGACATTTGAACTAGTTGGTCGCCTAGGCGGGCACCTAGGCGTCTAGGCGACTCGCCTCACCAGGGCGCCGTGATAACCATGGCAAGTATTGTGCCAGACATTTAAATGCTTGATCAATAAAAAAAGGTCAATTAATTATTTCTTAATAACATCAGACACTGATACTGCATTGAGCAAGACTCATTCTGTTAACTCTCCACCTGAGGACAGGAGCAGTTAATAAGAGTATACCACTGGAGGACCATCATTAAATGGAATTGCTCAATAGAGCGATATTTTAACTCAGCGATCCTTTTCAGTTTTCACACCTCCGTTAGTGGAAGGCAATCATTAATAGGAGTATCCATGTAAAGTCTTATGCATATTGCCCAACCAAAGTTAGTGACCCCTAAAAGAAAGAGATCAGAAATATAATTCAAAGTTATGTTTTGCATATCTGGAGAGCCAAGAAAACTATAAAGCCTAGTGATCTGGAAAATGATCCCTAATTGATCAACAAAACAGATCACCATGATGCTGAGCAGTAATTACTAACTGTCAACCAAAATACGAAGCACTAACCAGTAAAGAGCTTGAATGCAGTTGGCATGCTCCTCTTCTCTGTAATCCAGAAAACATCCGACTTCGTAAGGCTGTATAGACCCGGGTCAATGATCACCGGCTTTGCCCTCTGGTACCTAAGTAAACAAATTTAACCACCAGAGAACTTTTAAGCACAAACAGAAACTCTTTCAGCAAACTAGTTGCTTACTCTTTCCATCCAATGTCACTAGTATGCTCAATGAAGTTAAGCTGCCTTGGCAAATCTGAGAGTGCGTACAGGAGATCTGCAAAAGAGAGAAAAAAAAAGAAGTTCGAAAAACAGCAGCTGGTTTGATTTGAACAAATCTTATGCCTAAATATTGGCCCTAAGTCTAGTCCTAAGATTTGCCGATCACCAAGAACAAATTGCAACAAACACATGGATATCCAAATCGGAATAACCAAACAAAATCGGCACCAGAGGTACAGAGCAGTTTAAACGCCACCATATAAAGAAAGACCGGCCTAAGACTTGGTAGCTCCCTCAGATACTATGTCAACTGGGTATACATAATCTATTTAGGGAATTGCTAAATGGCACTCTAGTGTTTTTTTAGTTTGTGAGCATTCAATTTTTTTGTCTATAGAGTACTCAAATGGAAAGAGAGGAGGCAAATTGATTCCATCAATTAGATCTAAATATGAAGGCTCAAAATTTGGGTGTTATTTAGTGAGAAAACACTCAGATTCTCCCTACACATCCCCATCTATTTAAACTAGCTCCAAGGTCAAACACCACTCGCATAATAATTTAACCCAAGTTGGCAACTCAAACGTATAAAAATCACATCTTCCCCATTCCAAGCCACCAAGCCCATTGCCAATCCCACAGCCTTCTTGTCAGTGGTTACTTCAAATTCCACAAGATTTCACACAAACCGGCACCCAAGTTCACAAATGCCACATCTTTCGGCCGCTCAAATGCGACATATTCTAAATTCGCTTCTTTTTACGGTGGTGATAAAAGGGTCTCTCCATTTTTTTACCGTCCTGTGTGACGAGGGGGTAATCGGAGGCGGAGAGGTTGATGAACCAATCCCAGTCACCGCCTTCGCGCAGCAGTATTGCCGCGGCGTGCAGGGTGTTGGCCACCATGGTCGGGCCACGGTAGGTCACCAGGTTGGCGCGGGTGACCACCCTGACGTTCTTGAACCGCGCGTACACGGCGTCCCCACGCACGGCGGCCGCGAGCTCCGCCCGCTCGGCGACCGGCGCCTCCAGGTCGAGGTGCACGATGTAGCGGTTGGCCGGGTGGTAGAGTGCGCGCAGCGTCCGCTGCAGCGCGGCGCCGTCGTTGGCCGAACCGGAGATGAGGTAGGCCAGCCGCGGCACGGCGCGCGCGGCGGAGGAGTCCATCGGGGGCGGTCGCCGGAGGTTGGACTCGATGAAGAGCGGCTCATCGGCGCCGGCCGGGGAGGGGAGCGGGTAGAAGGAGAGGAGGGCCCGGGAGGAGAAGAAGAGGGAGGCGGAGACGAGGAGGGAGGAGAGCAGCAGCGACGCGAGAAGCGGCGCCGCCCAGCGCCGGTGGGGCCCCGCCGCCGCTCCTGTGGGCGGCGGCGACGGCTTCGCGTCCATCTCGCTCCGGCGAGAGTGGTAAGGTGCAGCGGCGGTGACAGGATCGCGGGTTGTTCTGCGAGTCGTGGTGAGTTGCACGCTACTGTTCTGCTATGCTGAATTTCACTTGTTCCTGTCGCTCGATTGTTTTTTGTGACTGGAGCATCATACGTCATGTAGTAGGTGATACCTGGCTTCTGCTTGACGCCCCTCCGCCATGAGCCTTATTTTATGTTTTTGAGCTGAGTCATATAGGCTTATAGAAGTGGGAAATTTGATTTCGTGCCACTCAATTCACTGGCAACTTTTGAATTGTCCCCCTATTCACCGCCGTTTAATTATTCGCCACCGTGGCAGTCAATTCTTTTATTATCTGCCATTTCGCCGCTTTTCTCCGTATTTCGCCATTTTCCAGCTGTTTGCCCAAGCGCTGTGACGATTTTGCCCCTGCCTTACACGCACATCATCTCATCTCGTCTAGCACAAGCTGTCGTCCGTGTGGCCGTGGTCAATTTGATTGATTAGCTAAGAAGAGTAGGCTTTGGTTAGTTGAATTCAAGAACCATTTTGTCCCTGTCCTACTACAAATCACCAGCTATGGGTGGCACCGTGGCACTCGGTACAGATCATCTCTCAAACCTGCAAACTTTCTTCCCAATTCCTCATCTCTCTCTCTCTCGTTCACTTCTTAAAAGAGTCAACATTTGCTGATGAACAATGACATGGATGAATTGACATAATGGGGATGAGAAATGGGGAGAAGATCAATGCCCACATACATACACTGATCCTTACAAGTAGCACTTTATATCTTGACATTTGCTTAAACCAATAATCACACAGGGTATAAATTAACATCTGTAACAACATGTTCTTGTTCATCATTCCCATCCTTTATCCAAAACAACGGATCAAATGAATCTTGCTAAACGAAAGAGCAACAAAGGAAGAAAAAGTTGGAAATTTTAAGTTAAGCAGAGAAGGCACAGATAGATACACCAACCTATCTATCTACCACCTTGGGCTCTCCCTCTCATGCCGGCAGCCGGTTGGCGCCTCTGCAGCGTGCTCCTGAACTGTTGAGATCTATCACGATGTTCTACTTGTCGAGGTCGCCGTCTTGGCGCGTCCCCCTTACTGTGCACGGCGGAAGGATCGGTGAGCACCTGGTGGTTCCGCGATGGTCTCTGGTCGATCGTGAACTCTCCTCCATGTCCTTGGGCGGGTCCTTGAAGGTCACCACAGTCACCACTCAAGACCGCCGAACGGCACCACTTGGATCAAGACCACGGCGCCTGAGGAGAACACCATGTTGGTGAGCCCTGTAAGCGGGTAAGGCGAGGGCAAAATCGTCCACAGCGCTTGGGCAAGCAATTTGAAAATGGCGAAATCACGGAGAAAAGCGGCGAAATGGCGAGATAATAAAAGAATTGGCTGCCACGGTGGCGAATAATTAAACGACGGTGAATAGGGGGGCAATTCAAAAGTTGCCAGTGAATTGAGTGGCACGAAATCAAATTTCCCTATAGAAGTCCTGTAAACCCACTTAACTTCAATTCGATCCGAAGCAACCCTTTTTTTTTTGTTGGGCTTAATCTCTCCACGTAGAGGTGAATATGCAACTCAAAGGTTCAGCAAATCCTATCTATTGGTGTCTCTCTACAATGGATGGTTGAGATTGCTTCTTGTGAGAGAGGGGAGAAACAAAAACTCTAGCCACCGCAACCTTTTTTCAAGAGACAGAGAGAGTGTTCTTATTGCTGAAAGAGAAGAGCAAGTACCACACCACCAAAGTGAGAGAAGGGAGAGAAGGCTGCTGCCCAGATTTGCTTTTCTCCTGTGTGATCTTTATCAAGCTTCAGATCGGAGAGGCAAACGTGGTTGGATCGCCACCAAACTTGGTCAGTACGTTCGTAACTTGTTGCTCTCAGATTTGTGCGATTAGATTGAGAATTGGATGAGAGGAGAATCTGATTTTAGAGGTGTTTGTTCAGTTCAGGTAGCTGCGGTTTCAGCACTACGCAGTCTTGGGAGTTGATCTGTTACAGGAGTCAAACGGTGTTCAAATGGTCTGAAATTTGGACAGCAGGTAGAGGACTCATTGAACTACATTTGTAGGGGACAGTTTGGTTCAGTTTCAGGCTGAAACTAGTTGCCTCTTGTTATCTCTTTACTTTATGTGGTATTATCTATGCTTATGCCAAATTTGTAACTTGATGATGATGGTGTTACTGTTATAATCTCTAGATGTTCTAGAGAGACTCCATTTATACCCATTATTGCTAATAGTAGAAAGAGCTTGGAGTGGATCGATTAGTTCCGTGGCTTTTTACTCCTCACATTGAGGAAGTTTTTCCATTTAAATCATTGTGTCAATTGTGCATGTGAAGTCACTTATTCTGCTGTGCACTTGTTGGTAGAAGCTATCCTCATTGTTTATCACAAGATGAGTGAGTTTCAAGTGTGCCTAGTGCTGTTCTTAACCCAACATTTTTTAGATCCAATCGTCAAAATCAATAAAAAGGCCATCATCTCATTTCATATTTCAGTTTTCAGATCCTTGAATGTGAATGCTTGGCACCCGTTTCGTTTTCCCAAGTGGCTTAACAGAAAATTCTCCCTGGGAAGCCTTGGCAGGAGAAGGATCTCTGCTGGTGGCCCTAAAGCGATTTCAAGGTCGCCTTCTGCAGATAAACGTGTGTAGCTGTGACTATGGTCCATGTCTGGTGTCAGTTTGAGCTGTGTTTTTGTTTCTGATGCTGATTGCTAAGCAAAATTGAGGCTGGAGCAAATATTTCAATGTTGGGTGTTTAGCCCAGCTAGGTGCGTCGATCTTACTCTAGTTGGGTGTAGGGCTGTAAACAAGTCGAGCTCGGCGAGCCTGGCCCTTCAGGCTCGAGCTCGGTAAGGCTCGAACCGAGCTCGAGCTCGGTCTAGGCTCGAGCTCGGCTCGACTAAGCTCGAAAAGCTCGGAAAGCTCGAGTAAGCTCGGTAGGCTCAGTAACAAGCTCGAGTAAGTTCGGCTCGAGAAAGCTCGGTAACAAGATCGAAAGCTCGATTTAAGAGCTATGACGTCATTCCTTGCAGCAACCACTGGAATATTACAGAGTGATCTAAAGAGAGTCATAACTTATTCAATTTGGAGTCAATTAGAGGCTAGTTGCCAACACTTTGTCATGCACAAGAAGAAGTCCGAAAATCTCTTCCAAGATTTAAGAACACGAACCGGGTTGTCAGTTACTTTCTTATCAAAAGGTACGTATTGGCACAAGGTCAAATCAAACTGCACATCATTGGTCTATTTTTTATGACAGATGTAACAACCACAAAATAAAAAAAGGTGAAATTTGAAATTTAAATTTGAATTTTAGCATTGAGTTGAATTTTCACAGTTTATTAAAATTTTTTGGACTTTTACCATTTAAAAAAAGCTTTTAATGGTTAAAAGTAGTGAATCCTTATTTTTTAGTTTCAAAATCAAACTAACATAAAATCATTCGCAAATATATTCTTATTAACACAAAAAATGTCTAAAAGCAACAATTAAATTCACAATTTAGTTCTTATATATATAATTACATCATAGTATGTAAAGACCTATCCAGAACCCAAACTAGAAATCACTAGGAGTCATGCTTATCTTAATCTATCTCAGTAAGCATAAGAAAAACAAAATAGACCATCACAGTTATAAGCAGTATGCATATACGCTTCGTCATGTACGTAAGAAGAAGCCCAAGAATCTCTTCAAAGATTTAAGAATACGGATCGGGCCGTCGGTGACTTTCTTATCGAAAGGTGTGGTATTGGCGCAAGGTCAAGTCGACTGCACAGCATAATTTTATTTTTGATGACAGACCACCGATCGGATTTCCAATCTACCTATGTTTTGGAGAAGGAACGCACATCCCTTGACCCAGGCGATGATTTGTCTCTGACCTGGCCTCACTGGAAGCCATAGTCTCAGACTCTTCAATGACCTCCGGTTTGTTCACGGAGGAAGAGGACACTTTTCCTATTCTTATTCCGTAATCCAAATGTATTCGTGTCCATTTGATGCTTTGGGTGTTACCTTTCCTTTCCCTACCTGAATTCCTTGCTGCGTTGCATCAGTTGAATTTCGATAGAGTACTCAAATGACAAAAATTAATTCTCAAGGTGAATGTTGTTTTTCCTTTGATAAAACCTACGTAAAATAAAAACTAAAATAATCACTTTGTAAGAAACAATACATGTCGCAATTATTTAGTTGGTCTATGTGTTGGTTTCTCGGGTGATTTCACTGGTGAAATCTCCATCGTTTTGTTTGGAGTAGTCCAACATCACAAATTAGAATAAGATTTCAGAAAATTTATGGAATTTTTCGCAAAAAAAAGAGATTCATGACTTGAGAGGAACTTTCGAAATCATGAAGTTTTTTTTTCCCAAAAGAGACGACCAACATCACAAATCAGAACAAGATTTCAAAAAATTTATGTGTTTTTTTTTGGCAAAAACAAGGGATTCAGGACCTCGAGAAATTTTTCAAACCATGAGGGTTTTTTTGGCAAAAGAGGCGATGAGAGCTCAGTCTGGGTTTTGATGCAATTTCAAAATTCGTAAAGGGTTTTTTCGCAAAAAAGATATCACGGACTTTCCCAAAGGCTGAAAATTCCTTTGGCTACTAGGGCGCAGGACCTCGTAATTTCTCGAAAACCTGAGGGTCTATGTGTAGAACCACATAGGACCTCTTCGCAAATTCTTGAAACAAATGGGGCTTTCTGTAAAATAAGAGAAAGGATTTAGACATAATTTAAGAATAAGCGAGGGGTTTTTTCACAAAAAACCCATGACATGTGGATGCTACTGTCGGGCACCATTTATATATATATATATATATATAGGAAGCCTTTTCCGTACTCCCAGAAATACATACTCCCACATCTAATATACCACTTAAATAAACGTTTTATACTCCTTTATCGCTTTCGATATACTCCAATAATAATTCTAAGATACCCCAATACAACATGATTAAAAAAAATTTCATCAGACCCTTTATTTTTTTGCTACATACCTTTTTCCATATGTATAAGGAATATGTAAACAAATTATGCTATAAAGGGTGGATTTTAATGAAATTTTTATAGAACTCACTTTGAAGTATCTTATAATTAGTATTAGAGTATACTCAAAAGGATAAAGAGGTATAACAACATCATTTAAACAGTATATTAGAGGTGAGTATATACTACCAGAGTATGGAATCATTTTCCTATATATATATATATATATAGGAAGCCTTTTTCGTACTCTCGTGAGTACATACTTCTACCTCCAATATACCACTTAAACGAAAGTGTTATACTTCTTTATCACTTTTGTATACTCCAATAATAATTCTAAGATATTCCAATATGATATAGTTGAAAAAAATTCATCAGAGCCATTTTTTTTGCTATATACCCTTTTACATATGTGAAAGAAATATATAAATAAATTATGCTATAAAGGGTGGATTTTGATAAATTTTTTTGTGGAACTCACTTTGAAGTATCTTATAATCGGTATTAGAATATACTCAAAAGGATAAATGAGTATAATATTATTATTTAAGCGGTATATTGGAGGTGGGAGTACGTACTCCCAGGGGTATGGAACCATTTTCCATATATATACATGCATATATATATATATATATATATATATATATGTATGTATGTATGTATGTATGTATGTATGTATGTATGTACATGCATATACATATATATATTCAATGTAATTTACATGAAAAATTGCAAGAGAGTACATAGCTTTTAGTATATTTTGCAAATACCTTTGTACACACGCATAAAAAGGAGTATGTCTAAAACATTATATATACTACCTCTGAAAGAAATAGAAATATCATCTAGCTAGTCTCATATACTTATATACTACACGTACATACCCTCGTTATACGAGATACTCCTTACATTATAAAATACGACACAAACAGTGGCGTAGCCAGCCCAGGCAAAAGCCTAGGGCCGGCCCAAAGACCAATGAGCCTACGGGGACTGCTCATAGTATCTATCTGAGAAGGTCTTATAGTATCTATTCTTGTTTATGAAAGCCTACGAGGACAGCTCATAGGGAATACAGGGACTGCTCATAGGCCTTATAGTATCTATCTGAGGCTGCTTTTGTGCCAGGCCTCGGGCCCAGGCCCGGGTGGCCCGAGGCCTGGCTCCACCTCTGGACACAAAGAATATATAGTAGAAAAAGGCTATATAGTGTGGATGTACCTGTGTTGAGTAGAAACAAAGTGCGTTCTATGTGGCTTCTCATTCATATACGAGTCGTCGTTAATAAACAGAGTAAATTTACGAGAGCTACACATATTCTTTTCTTTTTTATAAGTTATAACTATTAAAAACTTACATGATTCAATTTTATTTTACAAAATTACGTATACTTTGACATAACATTTCGATAAAATACACGTGCGTTTATTCCTGTTAAATGTGAATTTGAAAAATAGGATCTATATCTGGTAAAAATATGTGTAAAAAAAGCGAAAACAATTAGTGAAGGTAGTTCTCAGTTTAGTATACCCACTTTAAAATTTTCAAATGGAATCCAATATGTGTTAGAAGAAGGAAAGAAGGGAAATCCTTGGCAAAATATAAAGTGATGGAAATAAAAATACTAAAACAAAATGTTATATTTACAACAAATCTTTTCTTTTTCTTTCCCATAATTCGTATCAGGTTTGAATTTTGAAATTTAAAGGGACTATAATCATATAATTTATATTTTTCTACCTCCTTTATTTTTCATGTATTTTTATGATCTGGAGAAACAAAAAAAAATAGTTTTTAAAGTTATTTTTTCCCAAGGGTATAAGCATATATTAAATCATGTCTACAAGTGTTTTAAGTGTGAGTCACAACCTAGGAGATTTTTCTCAACCGAGAATAGCACGGGAGCAATCTACTAGCATCAGGGGAAACGCACTTTCGTCGTTGCTGCTTTCTTCTCCACCTCCGGCCCCCTGCTGCCGCCACCATTTTCCCCACCTTTGAAGCCCTGTTGCTGCCATCGTCACACGCACACCGTTGTCCTCGGTGGCGTGGAAGGGCCACGCATGGCAGCAGCAAAAGCAGTGGCGAAGCCAGAAAGTTCCAAAGAGGAGACTTAAAAAAGAGACATCCAAAATCAACTACTGTAACTATCAACATATTGTAAAATAGTTGAAATTTAAATTGTATACAATATAAGTATGTAACAATGAAAGAAGAAAAGCGTACCATTCATTGCTTCAAAAGAGTTGACAGTTAGTATTTACGGGTTTTTATGTTATAAAAACGTTGTAAGATATCTTCCATATCCAGCTTTGCAAACACGTCTCGCTCAATGTAGTATACTATAAGATCATTCAACCAGTCATCACTTATCTTATTGCACAAATATGTCTTAATAATCTTCATTGCTGGGAAAGCCCTTTTAACTGTAGTTGTCTCCACAGGTAAAATTAGTGTCAATTCAATCATTCTATAGACCAATGGATAAACCAGGTGCTTCTTTGCTTGAACCATCTTTACAACGAAGCTAGCAAGATCATCATTACTTTCTCTTGATTCTCTTCTCATGTCATCAACAAATAAGTGAAGTTGTTCTTCCAAAACAATATGGTCATATACCGAAAAATCATCAGAATATATTTCTGAAAGTTACATAAGCTTGCTATGATCAAAGATTGCAAATGAATTTCTCGAATCTAGACAAGCAATGTATCTCAAAAGTTTTTTTGCTGAGCAGATGGGGTGGACTCGAGCCCCACTAATGGCTCCGCCTATGCAAAAGGGAGGCGAGGGATCGAAAGAGCGGGAGGAAGAAGGGTTGACACCGGGAGGAACGCGCCAACAATGATCGACCACTAAAAGCAGAAAGAGGCATGTGACGGTAGGATCATGAACAAGGAGAAGATCCAGGGGAGAACCAGAGGAGAAGCTCGAGAATTTGCTAGATAGAAGCTGCAACTTCGCAGAGAAGTAAAGCCCAATCCCAAAGAACCTCTTTGCAAGGCTTTTAAGCTAGAGCTAAATGGGGCCAAATTTTAGATACGAAGCCTGACCACAAATCTCGCCAACAAAATGGCTTAGGGCAAGGGGCCGGCCTGGTCAGCCAAAGTAGCTATACATTTCACACATTTGCTTGTTTTAAATCAGGTGTAGCGATATATAATATCTGTTGGATTCAAACATAGTATCTTCGAATTAACCATTTTATACAAATGAAGGACAAAAGGTGTAATCATGGTGCTTTGTATGCATAAGCTCTCCCCATGATGGGCTAGCATACGAGCAAAATTTGGGCCAAAGTGTTACAGATGATATTAGAGCATCAACCTTCGTTACACGGATACGTGTGGGACAGAGGCGTAGGCTATACGCATGGCACGTGTGGGTCCAGACTGGATACGATATGGCATATGTACCGGCACTAGACACACGGATGTGTACCAAAAGGCGGTTCGTGTGTATCGAGAGGTAATTCTAGGTATTATATGGTATATCGTCAAGAGCGCACGATTTAAGAAGATGAATGTAATACCTGATCTGTTAATGTAATGGTTGTGCAGTTCATATGAAGTGGTGGTGGATTAGTGCCATGTTGTTTGCCCAAAGAAACAATTCTTTATCGTTGCCACCTTACATGTTCTGTCATTTTCAAGTGAGAACTTTACTTTGGACCGATGGTGATCATGACAATGGTGACCAAGAACAAGGGTGGCGCGCTGGCCATGGACAGGAAGGGCTGGTTCTTGCCTGTCCTGGAGCTCGCATTCCCATGGAGCTTGAAGGCAGATGGCAAGAGCCCGGATCGGAGTTCCCTCACAGGGCGCTATTCGCCAGCGTTGGTCTCAATGTGTCCCCCATCGCACCGCCGGCGGTGCGCGGTTCGTGAGAGCAGGGCGTGAAGGCTCGGGCCATCGACTGCGACGTCGCGCGCCAACTTGCTGCCACGGCGGGCGAGGCTAGACAGCAAGCCGACGAGTCGAGCAGGCGTTGAAGAAGGCGAAGGCCAGAAGCGATGAGGCGTCTTTGAAATTTGAGCAAGGTGAGGGTCAAGATCGCCAACCCACTCCTGTGGCGGCTGGTCAGTTGCGTCATCGCCGGCGCCGTGTTGAGGACCTTCGTGGCGCCGTTGGAGGACGCACCTGATGGTCGGCAACTGCGGTGCCGACTCCAAGACGGAGGGGTGGACCGGCCTCTTCTGCGGAAACACCATCAACGTCCCTCGCATCGTGCCTAGCAAGGCCATCGAGTCGAGCCAAGCCAAGCCAAGCCACCAGATCGATGTTCTTGCAAGCTGCCAAATCAGTTGTTCCACATATAGATGCAATGCTCATGGTTGTCTTGCTCTGATTGATTCCACGGCGCGATGGCAGTGCAGTACTTCACTTACGACACGGCCAAGAAGTACTTGACCCTGGAGGTCGGCAAGCCATCGAAGATCCCCATCCTCACGTTGCTAGTCGTCGGAGTGGCCTTAACCCTATGCACTATCCCATGGAACTAATCAAGACCCGGCTCACCATCGAGGTGAACACAATTCTACTTCTTTTCACAACTAAACAGCTGGGAAATTTGCATTGCTAACCACCATCATCGATCTAGTCGATCAATCCGTGCAGAGGTACGTTTACGGCAATTTGCTTCATGTGTTCGAAGCTGTACCGTGGGCTGGCGTCGAGCCTGATCGGCATGGTGCCATCTGTGACCACCAACTTCTCGCTTCTGACGACTCGGTAATTTGTGTCAGCGAACTTCTTGGTAGGCGACGTCGGCAACATGGAGACGCGGCTGATCGGATGTCAGGCCCCTTCAGAGAAGTCCGAACATCAAACTGAAACACCCCGATGATCTTCAGTGATTCTGTAACAAAAATTAGAAAACTACGAAGCAAAACCAAACAAAACTCTTACAGGACACTAACAGCTAAGAGAGACTAGATATGAGGAATTGGTCACGCCTCTGTTTCATTCCCCAAAGTGTTTTATACTCCATCTAGATACAACATTCACTCGTAACAGAAAAGATTCGATGCTTTAGCTAGCAGTAAAAGTAAAGAACTAAGTGACAACAGACAACTGATTACATCAGGTCAATTCTCAGTATTTACTGTTGACCATTTGAGCCATTGGATTTCCACTTAAGAGGTCGTTATTTCATGAACCATAGATCTCCCTTTAAGTGGACTCAGTACCAATTCGTTCTCATTGCCGTATTCAACTGTTCATCTTCCTCCTGGATCGACTCCTGACATGTGCCGGTTCTGAAGCTCAAGCTTGTCCTCAAGCTTGGAAGTGAGAGAAGGTTTTCCTGATAAAACTCACATCCTCCAGTCGCATTTTTTTCCCTCCAGATTAAGCCATTGAATCACAGCTAAAACTTTCCTTGGAATAATCCTTCTATCAAATAATGCAATAGTTTCTGACTTCACTCTTCCCTCTGCATCAACCATCAATGTTCCCATAATTGGTTCAACTTGGTGAACAACATGTTTCCTGAGCTCCGGGTCGGCCGTCGAAGAAGCAGTAGGGTTAACCTCATGTCTAAAGGTTTTGGCATTGATCTTCACACATCGCTTTACATTCTCCTCCACCTTCAGGTAAGTCAGCTTTTCCATCAGCTTGTCCTTGTCTTGTGCTTTGATTGCAGGCTCATGCTTAGCAAGTGACTCCTGGAATTTCGCCTTTGCTACAAACTTGCTGTAGCAAACCCTCTTAGAGAATGTCTATAAGCTAGTGTCGCAAACAACGCTTAATCCACAATTACCACTACTTCCTTTCCTCACAAGCATTGGCAAAAGATAACAAAAGTATACATTCCAAATCTTTTTGTTTATGTTGATGGAAGCAGCTATTGGATGCAAACCATTTGGATATTGAACAAGCGATAGTATTTGCTCTAGCAAATTCCAAGGGAAAATAAAATGCTAATCTGGACTCTTGTATCTTTCAACCTTAGCATGCAACTTCTCAGTTTCTTGAACCATGTACTTGACCAAATTTCCCTTAAGCTTCTTGAACCAATGATAAGTAGCACTTGTTCCAGAGTGTTCCCTGATAGAAGAATTGTGGAAAGAATCTAGCAATGGAAAACTGTGACTAGTTGCTTCACCCAAATAGATGCGGCTTTTATATTTAATGAGTCCATCTTCAGCATTGAACTTGTAGTTTGTATCTTGTTCAGCTTGTATCTCTTCCAGAATCTTTTTCACCTTGTCATCATCTTCATAGCTGGCCTTAACATCAATGACCCACTCCGGTATAATATATGTGATTGCAGTACATGTTTAAGCCAAATCATTTAAATGCTTCCTTTTAGATAATGCATCTGCTACTCTGTTTTCCTTATCCATCTTATATTTTATTCGAAAATCAAACTCTAATAGTTTTAGCATGAGCTTATGTTGTATTCTTTCTACCAATCTTTGAGTAATTATGTACTTAAGGCATTGTTGGCCTGTTCTGAAGGTCACCAGATTTTCCAGCAGATATTAGGCGCCATTTCTTCAATACCTCCAAAATTGCCAGCGCCTGCCTCTTTGTCATATATAGATCTACTAGCTACTCTAGGCCCAAAAAATTTACTGAAGTCTGCTATTGTCCTCCATTCTTGCAACAATACAACTCCTAAACCAGTTCCACTTACGTCAATTTCAAATTGGAATGACTTGCTGAAATATGCCAATACCAGTACTTGACATGAAGTCATAACTTGTCTCCGCTGCTCCAAGGCCTTGGTCTGTTCCACTCCCCAAAAGGAATTGTTCTTCTTCAGTAATTCTAATAGAGGCTTGCATATCTGACTACATCTTTTGACAAAGCATCGATAATATCCCGTTAACCCCCAAAACCCTCTTAGCTTAGGGCTTCTCTTAGCTTCCAGATTGGAGTCTCTCAAGACTTGCAGGACATCCCTCCAAGCGCCATCTTCCTTACGGGTCACATGGTCACACTTACACCAAGGAAGCAACCACTTTATCTCCGTGAACACATCCACTAAGCTGCTAAGAATTTCCTCTATTTCGGACTTTGCTGATGCATTGCAGTTTGAGGTTTCAATTCCATAGTGTTTACATGTATCAGAAACCTATTAATCTTTTTTAGTGTAATTATCTGAATTGGTTCAGCCTTCATCTTAAAATTGCTTGTAAGTTGAGTTAAGTCTGGAGACTGAAGTTCCTGCCCATTCTTATGGATGATCAGACTTTTCTCTTTAAGATTCAACTTGATGGGGCTGTACTCATAAATCCAATCAGCTCCTAACATCACATCATAGCTTCCCAATTTCAGTAGTTTGAAGGTAGTGTTGGAAGTTACTCTTTGTATTGTATATTGTACATGGTCGACTTTAGCTTCAGATGACAATTTCCCACCTCCTGCTACTGTAATCATTCTACAAGGCATTGCACTCAAGGAATACCAATTCTTCACAGCAAAATAGAAATCCATAAATGAAGTAGTGCTTCCACTGTCCACCAAAGTTACAACACGTATTTCCTCTATATCCATTATCATCGAAAAGGTCATTGAACCATACATGCCATAAGCTGATATCAACATTACTTGTTCATGACTGTCTATCTTGCAGCTGTTATCGGGACTGCCAGAAACAATAACAAAACCAGCTGGATCAAGTGGTATTTCCTCATTTGCCACTTCTGCATTCATGTCATCCCTTTGCATCAACAAAGTATGAAGAGCATTTCTAACCTTGCATTGCTGGTTATGCCCGGGATCCCAAGGTTCATTACAATGCCAACATATCTTACCAGATCGTCCCACTTGATTTCCCTTTTGAACCTCTTTCTTTTCCAACTTGGGTTGTAATAAGCTTTCAGGTTTTGGTGGATTATATGGTTGGCCTTTAGCTCCTCCACTGAGATGATTACCTTTTCTTGCCCCAGTTGCCTTCTCTTCAAGCTTTGCATACCAATATGCTTCAAGCAGCCCTTTAGGTTGATGGCTACTAACATTATACTTTATCTCCTCTTTGAGTCCTCCAATAGAGCAAGTCAGTAGGTATGTTTCTTGCAAATACTCATGATCTCTCTTAAAAAGTTCCGCACCTTTTTCAAAGTAATCAGTGTAATTGGCCACGATTGATAGATGTTTGATCCCCTGTAATTTCTCAATTGCCTCGTGTGCACTGGCTTTGAAGAAGCGCTCACACACAATAGAGCTAAACTGATACCAAGTCAATGATTGCCAGGAAATCCCTGTACCCTTTAACCATGTGTTAACTCTGCCAATCAAATGCCCAACGGCCAGGATAACCCACTGTTCCATAGGAGTGCCCGCCATCTCAAAGAACTTCTCAGAATGATCAATCCATCCGAGTGGGTTGTCTCCTGAAAATACCAACAACTCCAGTTTTGGGCCTTTTATGATGGCTTCTGCATATTGATGATTGGTGTTGTTTTCTCCGTAATACATATTCCTTTGTGCATCATAAATTTGAACTCCAGGTTGGTGCCAAGTTTGTGACATACCACCACTGTGATGCATAACTCCAGGTTGACAATAAGGTGGAATAGCTGGCTGGTAATAGCTCTGGTTCTGTTGTCCTCCAATTCCACTGGACAAACCAGAATACACTTGTTGAGGCATTTGAGTTGACATATTCATCCCAGGAACCATAGGTCCCATTCCTCCAGAAGTTCTCAAAAATGGATAAGCAGTAGTTCTAACTGCAGCAGTATATATTGATGGCATACTACTTCCAGTCGATTGAACTCCTACTACACCAGGTTCTTCCATATGAATACCAACCGATGTGATTGGTAATCCATTCTTGTTCATCTCAGCCGACAAAAACAAATTGCTGTTATCCTTAACTACTAATGGGCTCGATTGAACACCTTGGCTTAATGTCATACGAGATCTCCCAAAAAGCAAACTCTTAATCTCCTCCACATCCGTTTTTAAGGTTTCTAGATCAGCAAGGCGTACCTGAATTCTCTCAATCTCCTTCTGGACATCCATTACCAATCTTCAATAGCCCAGTTCACCTGAATAAATTCTAGATCTGAAGAGTTCTCCACTGATAGGGGGATTTTACAGATGAATCAACCCTAGAAGCCCAAAGCCTCAATCCAGATCGATTGCGCCGAAGATCGTGCAGCTCTGATACCACTTTGTCAGGCCCCTTCAGAGAAGTCCAAACATCAAACTGAAACACCCCGATGATCTTCAGCGATTCTGTAACAAAAATCAGAAAACTACAAAGAAAAACCAAACAAAACTCTTACAGGACATTAACAACTAAGAGAGACTAGATATGAGGAATTGGTCATGCCTCTGTTTCATTCCCCAGAGTGTTTTATACTCCATCCAGATACAATGTTCACTCGTAATAGAAAAGATTCGATGCTTTAGCTAGTAGTAAAAGTAAAGAACTAAGTGACAACAGACAACTGATTACATCAGGTAAATTCTCAGTATTTACTGTTGACCATTTGAGTCGATTCCCACTTAAGAGGTCGTTGTTTCCTGAACCATAGATCTCCCTTTAAGTGGACTCGGTACCGATTCGTTCTCATTGCCGTATTAAACTTTTCATCTTCCTCCTGGATCGACTCCTGACATCGGACGGCGGCGGGGGGCCATCGCGAGCACGACCATGTTCCCAGCTGGAGTTGGCGGGGAAGCAGATGCAGGTGGGCGCCGTGGGCAGGAGGTAGGTGTGCAAGAACGTCCTGCACGCCATGTACTGCATCCTCACGAAGGAGGGTGTCCACGTCCTCTACCACGCGGCCTCGGCCTCAGCTGCATCAAGCTCATGCCCGCCGCCGGTATATCCTTCATGTGCTATGATGCCTACAAGAAGATACTCATCGAGGAGGAGGACGGCGGCAACGACGACGACTACAGCGAAAAGGAGGAGGAGGTTGCTTGAATTGGACAGACACATCAACATACACTGGTCCAAGAAGATGGTGATCGATCATGAATGTGACGAAGCATGGAAAGAAAGAAAGAAAATGGAGAATGGGATTGGCTATGGAGCGTCTTTGAGCTGAATTTGATGTTGGAAGAAGTATCTTAGTGTTTGATCTCAATAAGTGATGTATTTGGAGTTGGATTTCGTGTGTTAATCACTATATTTGAATTTGCATCTGTGATAAACAGTAATAATCAGATATGGTATTGCATTAGTAGCTTTATTGCACTCCTGCGCTGCACATATTTGACAATTCCATAGGTAGCAAATTCCCTTGGTACCGATACTACGAATGGAATGATTTGAAGTATCAATTTCTTGGTAAGAGATCCGATGTACTTCCCATTGTACGGCCATCTGCACTGTCGGATCTCACTTAAAACATAAATCTCAACCATTGAATCTATGCAACAAAAAAACATTAGTTGCAACAAATTGTTACTGAGCTTACAACAAAAGCCTCTCTCCAATGCAACAAATGTGACCATCGGATTGCCGTGAGAGCTAGCTTTCTCTTGCCTAGCAACATGGAGTCGAATTAGCGCAATAAAAGCTCACACCCACGTGACAACATAACCATCATGCAACAAAACCACCTCTACCCTTTTTGCACCATTCTCGAGTTTGTGCGGTTGTAAGACGAACACCGTCCTCAAACTAACTGATGCAACATCTTAGGAGAAATCGTGCAACAAATTATTTCAACATCCGCAAATAAAAACTCAAAAATAAAAAACATTGCAACAAAAGAGAAACACTGATGCAACAATACAAGAAAACACTACTATAAAATGATGCATCACTATCGATTCATCTAGATTGGTTGTGAAGTTTTTAGGAAAAATTGATTGTGATAGATGATTTAGGAGGGGTGTAAATAGTAACCACTATCGGTTCTCAGGTTAGAAGCGATTGTGATGTAAAACTGGACACATCTAGTTCTACATCACAATGCTTCTAACCTGAGAAGTGATTTTGATGTGCCTTGCTAGGTTATTTATACTCTCAGACTGAACTCTCTTCTATTGTTGTTTCAGATGCTGAAAAAGTCGCCGTCACCCAAAAAAATACTACAAAAGCAATACTTGGGTGAGAAAATTTGAAATCCTCGGGGCTGGGGTTAGGAGGGTAAAGTTAAAGCCTTAACCTGAGGAGATTTTTCCTTTTTTCCTTCATTTATGGTTTTCTTCAAAATGTAAGCATCTCTTCAAACCCCTTAAATTTTGCACTAGATTGTTGTTGCACTGGAATTGTGTATCCTAGCAGATTTCACACCCTTTATTTAACAAGCACACATCTATTTAATTATCTTTATAGTACTTCCATATTAATCAAATATTGTTGTTGCTGTAATATGATGAATTAGAGTTTATGTTATGTAACATACGTCACCCGTTCGAGGCTGGTTGCTTATAGATATGTTGAAATGATATATTTATAAGCAAGCTATCTCGAATTTTCCATGGTTTTTTGGACATTTCAACGAAATGTGGTTCGGACAAGTTTGGTACCATCTCTGTGGTGTTCTCAGGATACACACTCCTCTTGACCTGTTGTCTGGACTTGTATATGGAAAATAGCGGAAAGATGCTACCAACATTTTCTCTGAGGTTATACAATATCTTAGGAGTTTGCCCGAACCATATTTCTTCGAATGGGATTAGGACCTAACCTATTTAGAGATCAGGAGTCATTATTGGTACGTACTTAGTTGATTAACAGATAGATGTTTTGTTAATATCGTTCAATTCGTCAACTTTGTTAATACTTGCACCCTTATTTTGTTCCATTGAAGTCACAAGATTTGCAACCTACTGCATTAATAAGATAATTCGATATCATTGTTCATATTTTAAATGTATGTCCACTCATCCCCATTTCGAGTGAAAACAAAGTCTACACTTTTAATTCGATCGAGAAGAGACCGGTGACCTACGTGATCAAACCTCCTTTGGAGAAGTAAGTACATTACTGCAATCTAGCACTTTTTGTATTTAACTACGTTCATTCCTTTTTTTCACTCAACAGTGCCACTCTAATGTATGTAGGGATTTCTCGTCCCGTGTCGCTAAAGGAGGGCAACACGATAACAAACGGGCGACAAGGTGGAGTATAAGCATTTCAAGGTAAAAGTGCCTAGCATATATAGGATTTTTTCTAACATCTAATCTTCGTGTGTTAATTTATTTTTTCTTTCTTCACATTGTCATCAACAGGACAGCGATGACCTGTGCGGCTTCTACATCATGCATCATATGTTGATCGTGGTTGACGGCGCATACCTTTTCCCTAAGGTATATATACATGCATAATAATATACTTAACCTTTTATATACAAATTTTAAAACTTAAATTAGTGCTCTCATTTCTATTTTGCTGAACATCAATATCCTCCAGAAGAGCTTACAGAGCAAAGAACTCAACAAATTATGAAACCATTTATGCCAGTGGTATTGTTTTAAAGTTATATCGGAGGATGGTAGATTTAGAGATCCTGAAGCCTCCTACTAGTCCATATGTAACAATATTAATTATCTATGTCAATGCGATATACATGCATACTGACTGTTAAGCATGTTTGTGTTGTATATTGTGAACGAATGTGATATATGTGTTATAATAAAGTGTTTGTATTCTATGAAAGTGATATGTCCATTCTATGTGTGATTTGTGCTGTGTGAATATGATATATATGTGCATACTATTAATATGTGTTGTTTTTAGGAGGATGCAAAAATGGCACACACCTCTAAATCATCACAATCGGTTCTCACAAAGAACCGATTGTGATGATGCCTCTATCACAATTAGATCAAAATCAACTGTGATAGCTTCTTCTCATCATTATCATTATCTAATAACTTATATTGCCATCAGAACTGACTGTGATGACAAAAAAAATCGATTTTGATGCACATTCCTATAGGAGTGAAACTGCCCCAACAAAAACAAAACAGTGTTGCAACAAAGGAAAAAATCATCGAAACAACTTCAACATTTATATGATGGCTTTGCAACATTTGAAAAGAATTGCCACAACAAAATCAATTACTTGTTGCAACATTTGATATGAGCTCCAAAGATAAGATGGCGAAGGCCGACCGATGGACCCGAGTTTGGCTCCACTGCCTAAAGCAAAATTCCTCCCCTTATGGAATCAGAAAGGCCAAGCTCAAAGGCAGTGGCTAGCCCAGATCCGATAGGGACAAAAGCTGGACAGGTGCCTCATCGTCTCGGCATGCCGTTACCGAGTTCTCCATCTGTGGGGATCACTGCGCTAGGGATGACGAATTTTATCAACACTAGATTTGGAGCTTGGTGTGTTGTAACAAATCACTTTCTGCAACATCGAGTAAAGTGTATCATAAAAAAATTGGGAAATATCTGCAACAAAAGCATACCCGATGCAAGGGACATTCGACAGTGGCTAGTAGACAAAGCTCGTTCAAATCAATAGGAGGCCAGTTGGCTTCACTGGGATACTCCGAATCTCACTAGGGCAAGACTAGTTTACTGCCTCACCCTCTTCTCATCGAGCTGGGGGAGAGAGTGGAGATGGGAGGGACATGGAGAGAGGTAAGGAGAGGAGATCTACTACCACTTGCAATGGCAGGATAGTAGCAGTAACAATCATGGCTGTCGGGATGCTGCCGATGGCAGGCAACATGGGACTTGGGATAAACATGGCTGAAGGAGTCTAGCTTTGAGGAGGATGGAGCGAGGGGTTTGGGAGGTGGGTAAGAAGGGGATGAGAAAGGGATGGATGGAAAGGGGATGAGGAAGATGTGAAATACAATAGTGGTGATGGGCTCGAGAATTAATGTATCCGTGGGAGGGGTACCAATCTGACAGTGAAGTGTCCAATATGTCTAGTGTGTTTGGATGCACGGATGGTATCAATTAAAAAATACTTCACGCAATTCTGAATGGGTGTCAAAGCAACATTTGTATTTTATTATGGTTACTTTTTGGAATCATCTTATTATGGTTACTTGCTTTCAATAAAAGTAGAAAATCTATTTTTTAATAAAAGAGCTTTTATTATGCAAGAGTAGATACTTGCTAAGGGGGATTGGAATTTATAATATGGTAGGAGATAATAGTCTTTCAACAAAGCTAATTGATGGATGCCCGTCACCTTTGTTCATGGCATGGGTGTATCCACTGTTGGGGCTGGCTGGGGCGCCAGCCCCACCTCCGGGTGGTCGAATCCTTCCTCTTCTCAGTATCTCTAACGTCAGAAAGAAGCAGAGACATGGCGTCATGGCGGCAAATCGGCAGATTTAGCAACTAGCAATTGGGAGTGAGATGTAAGAAGAAAGTAGAAAACAATACTGCCACGCAAGTGGACCATCAAAATTAGTCATAGGCTCCTTTACTCTCATAAGCTTTCACCTAGTACAGTACTCAGAATCTTTTACTGTAGCGCAACACTAAGAGTCCGAGAGACAAACAGTGTTGGTGTCGTCTCGCAGGCGGTAGACCGACGTACGGGCGATTGTGGGCGGCAGATGCATGGTGTTGTATTCTATTGCCCAAGTCCATTCTATTGAGTGATTGATATTTTTGTCTCTCTGATTTAATATGTATGAATTTAGAAGTTAGTTAGTAATAGATCGGTAAATGTATCATTAGTATGTTTATATTAAATCAAAACTTCGATATAGGAGTCTTACCTCTATTTTCATTCTAAATTCGTCCACTGGTTCATGGTGGACACGTCCTCTGCCATTCGATCCAAGACTCGCATGATCGCAGCCATCGGGATCGTGCGAAGGTCCCCCTCATGCATCCGTTACTTTGCCCATTCCCAAGTCTCAAGTTGTATGTATCTCCCATTCGTCCTTGTTCCCCCCTCCCTCCTAGTTGCAAATCCAGCAGCCGAGGCACCCCACCATCGATGGCTTTTCAACGCCACCAAATCTCAACCACCATGCGGCGAAATCAGCAAAACCCTCTCAAGTTTTCTTTTCTTGCGGTAGCGGTGCACTCCGACCATTGTTGGTTGCCGATGCCAACGCTGAGGCAAGTCTGCAGTACTACTCTCAATTGAAAGCTCCCGCCCCCAATATAAAAATCCCACTCTCCTATATCCAGACAGGGATCCTCTATAGTTGGTACGGAGATTACAACTTAAGAAGTCTTTGTACCTCACAACCGTCCGATCGAGTCATTCAGCAGCTTAGATTGTACCAACAGTTAAGGTACTTTTGTTATATTGTTTTCGAAAAATCTAGATGGCCGTCTTTTGATTCAATGGTGACATAGAGACCGCTTAAATTGCACCCCCTACCACTGCATTGATCCTTGTCCCCTATATCCCAATTGGGAGGCCCCATATTAAAGTTGTTAACTTTAAAGTTTCTTCCAATCTCAATTGAAAGGTTCTAAATTTTAATCGAAGGTTGTCAGACTGCAGTTCAAATTAAAAGTTCCTGTATTCCTTTTCCTGTTGTTATCGAAATTTCGTCCACCCAGTCCTTTATTGGAAAATTAATTTGCAATTTTTTTCTCAGCTAGTTAAAATGAAATTGGCTGGCATTATGACCATGTGTCAGAAATCGTATAGCCATCCTACCGCCTGATATCTCAGCACTGGCCTGTTTGATGACGAGGCGCACGCAATTTACATCAACACCATCAAGGGCAACACGCACAGTGGAAGCAACAGGCCAACATGGCATCTTCCAAATGGAAATGGGGACAAATCAAGAATATCACTCATACATCTCATGATCACAAGTTGCCATCCAAACCTAATAAATCAAGAAAAAGCACACTAAATAAGCTGTGCCCTTAATTGATTATACAAGCACTTGTCTTTTGCCGACGCAACAAATTAAAACATGACACCTAGCAGAAGAACAGTAAAATTAAGCTACAACAGGAGCCTTCCAAGTATTTAGCTTTGCTCCTCGGCCTCTGCTGCCTCCCTCTCTTCTGCAGCAGCTGCCATCAGTTCATCAAATTTGTCCGTCTTACCAAGCAATATTTCAATCTGGCCAGGGCAAGTTATATGAATACGAAAACACTTACAAATAAATTTTGAAAAATAAGGTCTAAGTATTCATCCAAAGAACACTAACCTTGGCTTTCTGGATAGGGCGGCTCCTTGTATCATCTTTGACATCAACAGTAGATGTCATGATCTCTGCAAGTAATTTTGGTGAAGTTACTGAAAAGTGAATGTAATCAAGTGAAGTAGTGAACATTATGCGAAACAAGACTCACTCTTCTCGACAGCAAGGCCATTATTTTTCAGAATTTCAGCGACGGTCACCACAGTTGCAATGGCTGAAAGGACAAAGCTAACAGGCTCATCAGGTGAAAAAAGGAAATCACAAGAAAAACAAAAGCAAAACATACCAAGTAAGCATCAACGCAAATGCCAAGTGCTAATCATTAACATCATATGGCATACGCCGACATAAATTTAACCTTATAATTTGCCTTCTTTCTTTCTTTTTTTTTAAAAGAAGGAAACCCTCCAATTTCTATTATTAAACAAAAGCACCTTGGGAGGGCAAAATTTTTGGAGCAAGTGGCATTGGTAGTTTCAGATTTGATCTAAGTGATCCAATCAGCACCAAAATTTACAGAAACAATGGTGCCCAAATATTACTCTGCTCGAGCATGTTATATGCTAAGAGAGGACTGATGGCTGGACATATTATTCCATCAGATAAGTCAACTACAAGTGATCAACGGATCAGCATTATTTATTTTTCAAGTTGAAAGTTACGAACCAACTGTTATATGAACAGTATTGGCTCATTGATCAATAAGCAATGAATACTTGGCCCAACAGACCAAGAACTCAGTAATCAAGGAGGTGTTATGCAACATAAATGAAAGGAAAGGTTTTGGTCAACATGGCAGCTCATAACCATGATACCATAAAGAAACAGCCACAAGAAGCTAAAGTTAGCAGGCACCAAAGTACCATCCGCAACTTTTGACAAGCACAAAGATACCATATAATGATACACATTAACATAATAACAAGCAATCGATATTGCTGCGCATACGACACATCGTTATCCAAAGAAAAGGTGGTTCCTTTTACCACTAAATCACTCATTCTTAGCATAGCTTCTTGGATATTAAATTAAGTGAACAGAGGCCTAAATCAATACATAAACAGGCTTCAGGAGGTAAAGATTTACCCATGCCGAGGGCCGAGAGCTCCACTTCGTCATGCATCTGCATGTACCTCTGCACACAAAACAACATCGCACACCAAATTAGCCGTGTTCGTTTCATGGTAAGCACTCCAAATCCACGAATCGCTGGCACATACATCTCTCAGACAAAACCCCTACCGAAAGGGCAAGACTTTTTAGGGTTTAACCCCTGAAACAGGTAGAAACCCTTAAAACCGCAAGAAATCCCCAACCGACCGCACGCTTTTCTGCTTATCTCTTCCACGGGAAAGGAGAATGGGTTTTCGTTTACCTTGGCGAGGTTGACGTAGAAGAAGAGGGGCTTCTTGGTGTTGGAGACCTGGATACGGTTCTTCTTGTGCCCCTCCGCTGCTCCTCCCGCCATGCTCAGGTTGCTCACCGCTTCCGTCACCTCCTCCACCGCCGCCATCGCCGCTGCCGCCGCGCAGCAACACCACAAGCTACGGAGAGTTGAGGGGAGCGCGAGCAGTGGAAGATAAGAATGAGATTCCGGCGGCGACGGAGGAAGACCTATCGCACCGCTTGGTTTTATAGGGGGCAGAGTTTACGGGATTTGGGACCCGAGGGCACGTTCACTAGTTTTAGCGAGTTTTACGAATATGTTCGAAAAATTTTATGTTTTAGTAAGTTTTACGTGTTTTTATAAGTTTTTAGAAACTTTTAAGTTAAAGTTTCACCGAGCTTCAGATTTTAGAACATAAGTTTTAATTGAAAAGTTTCCACAAGTTTTAGCGAAAAGAGTTCCTATAAATTTCAGCAAGTTTTAACAAATTCTTGCGAGCTCACCTGGTTACAACCCGTCACCAGATCCATTCATGCTTGAGTCTCTTAAAACCAAATATATTATGCGTGAAATATATATTACCAATCTCAAAAATCAATCAATCATTTTTATCCCTTTTTGCAATTTATATTACCAACTCGCGTTCCTCTTCCTCTCGCTATGCACGTGGCGCTGCCTCCTCGTTTGTCGATCTCGTCTTCCTCGTTGCCTCGCTCATCCTCGTTATCCATCGCCTTCGCAGGGGCGACATAGGGGTTTTCCTCGAGCACGAGGCGCTACTTCTTCGAAACCACCGCCATTCAGGACCACTAGCCTCTCTGTGATCACGCTCGAAGTGTCCGCCCGTCCTCCTCGCTTCTTCTTTCTCTTGCTAAGCACGCCATGGCGCGCTGTGGAATCCGCCTTCCTCGCCGCCTACTTCGTCACGCACGCTATGGCCGTGTGGTTAGTCGCCTCGGAGAAAGGGCCACCCGGCCTTTACACCTCGCGTCTTACGGATCGCCACCACCCTCGGTCTTGCGCTCTTCTCCGTTTGGCGGTGGTCGGCTGGCAGATGGTTCCTTTGCTCTTCGAGATGACCCTCTCGCCTTTGCCGGTCTACTCGTCTCTATGCCTCTGACGTACCTAGCCATCACTGGCTTCACTGGCCATGACACCGGAGCCTATGAAGGTGAACCAAAAAACACCAGCGTCGAGGCACTCACCATGCCGTGAGCCGCCGCGTCGTTCCTCTCTCTCGCGACGTTCAGCTGGATCAACCCGTTTATCTCCAAGGAGTATGCCAATGACTTTCTCACCGACAATGTCCCACCGGTGTCACCGAACAACCGCGCAAAGCGTCATACGCTTTGTTCACGTCAATGGCGTGGCTGGAGTCACGGCACCGGTGGGCGTCGCTCTGGTGTCCTTCTTGCGCGATTACTCTTGGCCGTGGCGCTCGACCTCCTGCGCCTCACGGCTATGTCGTCGATCATCACTTATTGATCAGTTTGTCGAGTTCATTCGCCGCGCGACATGGGAGATTTTGAATGAAATTCCTTGATTGATTCTGTGAAAACTATACATTATATATGGAGTACAAAAGGAATGATTGGCCGGCTATTAATTACCAGCAATAATCAGGGATTTTGCTATAATAATCAGCCATATTTAGAGAGATACGGATGGCTGTAAATCAGGAAAGAATAATTAGCTATAATGACTGACCATTATTGGAGATATAAGGGAGAGGCAATGAAGAACGGACTGCTGCCACCAACTGCAAATTTATATTAGTAGAGATAATGAGCCTCCATCTTTCTCTTCCCTGGCTTCGGCCAGAGCTTCGTGCTACGCCATTGCTATATCCTGCCGTCCGAAGTCATGTCGCCAATGAATGCGTGCTCGAGTCACACCACCACTAACCATCACCATATCTAGAGCAGTGAAGCACCAACCACTGCCCTACGTCAGATCCAATGCAGGAAGTGAAGGAGGGGAGGGTGGCGTCGGAGTTGAAGGAGGAGGTGGAGGGGCGGCGCAAGAGGTGGAGGGGGATGGCTATGGTAGAGTTGATAGAGAAGGCAATCGGAACTGGTGGATTTGTCGCCTGTGCCTTCCTCCGCCTGCTACATGGTCTCCGTCATACCGATCACCATCCTCCTCCACCTTCTCCACCATGCCGAATGCCACCAAGTGCACTTTGCTGGCAGCCACTTGTTGTTGCCTGACAGCTGTTACTTGCAGGACGTCGCAACTATACACCCATTTGCGACCGCTTGCCGCGTAGCATAGTGGCCCTAGCCCAACTAGCTACTCAGTGATGAGAGATAGAGAGGATGAGATGCTAACTAGCTACTTATGGTTGTCAGAGGGATGGAATAGATGAGATGTTATCATATAAGAATACGATAGATAAATAAGCAGATGGAAATGGTTTGGTTTGGATAAGAATAGTGATTCCGTGAAAGAATTGAACCGTAGAAAGTTATGCCGTTATTTTTTAGGGTTAATTGGATATATGCCACTGCAGGAACCGGTTATTCGAGATTTACCATCGTTCCTTTGCTTTTTTGATATATGCCATTACTGAAACCTTGCTTATTGAAATATGCCACTTTCGCGACCGTGTCGTTCGGTCAAACCGAAGCGAGACTTAACCACCAGACGGTTTGCCTCCGGACTTACAATTTCTATATTTAATTTAAGGCTAAAATGGTATTAATATTTTATGAAAATTTTATCAAGATCTGAAATAGTATTATTAATCTTACATAAAGTTTTGAAAATTTTATCTTTTACATTTAAATTTTAAAAATTCTGACATTGCTATTTTCCTATTTTGAACTTTATTTGTTTTCTATTTTGAATTTCCAAAAGTTTCAAATGTAAGTTTTAATTTTTTATATTTTTACCAGAGGTAGATGAGGATCTCGGGTCACCAAGGTAAAAATCTTAGCTTCAATCTTCTTTGGAGATTTCTACAATATTTTGACAAGACTTTGATGCGGAGGGCAAAATCGTCCAATTCTTCGGTTTGACCAGACGGAACACGTGTCATGACGGTGGCATATTTCGAATAAGCACGGTTTCGTAATGGCATATATCAAAAAAGCAAAAGAACGATGGCAAATCTCGAATAACCAGTTCCTGCAGTGGCATATATCCAATTAACCCTATTTTTTACTAGAACGGTGCCACATTTTTTAGTTTTTCTCTTGGGACTATGGTCTATCTCTCTCCCTAAAATAGGCTTCGAGCCCTAATACTTTCTTTTGGTTGCTGTTTTATGGAAAGCCATCTTTTTTCTATTCCTCCGATATATATATATTTTTACAAATGTGTTATCTTCCAAATAAATTTTCAAAAATAGCTCATCTACTGCGAAAGGCGCAACATGTTTTTCAACCGAGCAACCTTTCCTCGGCATGTTCATCAAGTAAGCATCTTAATTAGTCTCTTAATTAATCACTTTAATTATTTTATCACTTAAGTCGCTAATTAAGTGACTTTGTTTTACCAAGGTAGGCATCCGAGTTTGAGCATGGTTAGACAGAGTATCAACGTCTTCTGTAGTCCGAGCAGTGTTTGAGCCCTCATCTTGCCCTCTGTCAAAAACTCTCGAAGCCTCCAATCGGATCCAGTTTAAGGCCCGTTTGGCAACTTGGAACCGGACTGTTTCTCCTATAATCTGAAATAAATCGAACCAAACGGAATAGGACTCGAAACGTTTCTAAGCGAATCGTTTCTGATTTTTACACGCCGTGCTCGAATCGGCTAGCAACCCGTTCCACGCGGATTCATCGAATCATTTACACCTCTGCCCTGCTAATAAAATTGATGGCGTCCTCGTGAACTCCCGCAAAACCACCCGCGGAACACGCCCTCATGAAAGCTTGACCTCGGGAACCCACCGGCCACCGGAGCTACCCGACCGCCTCCACCTTGCCAGCGCCCTCGAGAGCACTCGGCGACCAGCCCATCTTTGGAACACTCCCACTCCGACGCTGCCGGCCTCCCGGAACTCCCCTCGGCCGCCTCGGCTCGTCTTGCCTCGTAACTTCCCGTAGCCTCCTTGCCTTGCCCCGCCATGAGTCCAACCCGCGCGCACCCCACTGCGCCGTCAAAGTGCACGCACCGATCCCTCCTCTCATCTTCACCTCTCTCTTTTTCTAATTAATTTGTTGTTAGTAGATAGTAATTAAGTCGATGAGGATATGTCTGTTGTGATCTATTGTGAGAGGAATCCTTCTAATCTGGCGGTTAAGTGTCGAATTTGTTCTTAATCTATGGTGCTGGATTGGGGGCAGTTTGGTATTCGGGAAAGTTATGAAGCCTGAGCAATTGTATTGTGATAGATGTTTGCCAAGAATTGATATTTATCGACAATTACGCCTTAGTCTTGAATTGTCAAAGTCTATCTGATGCGATGTCAAGTTATAAAATGCGGTTCGAGGACTAGTTTGATAGAACTTGAGCTCATATATGATTCAAATGTTATTTGCGAGTATCATAAAGCAGATGTGTAGAATAGCTCATCATATTAGCGGTGGCAAATTATTCTTAAGATTATGTCGTTAGGTTGCATGTCTTTGACATCGGGATAATCTGAGAGAATCATTTATTGCATCAAGATAAGGCTATGAATCTTTGAAAACACTATGGAATCTTTGAAAACACTATGGAATCTGCATTCTGAATCTATAATGAAGCAGGTCAGGCCAATTGAGTTCAGATGGGTCAGATGTTTATTCCCTTCCCTGGAAAATTGTCTTGGGATATTTGTGCAAGTTACCCTTTAACTGTTAACAATGACTTATGTAATGGTTATATATGGTGGCACAACATGTGAATGCAGGCTTCGTCTCCAAAGAAACATTGGTTGGCTTTTAATCTATGATACACTGGTCTCAATCAAAATAGATACATTGGTTGGCTTGCAAGATAAGCAAAAGAGATCATCTGAAGAGACAAGAACAGAGTTTCAATTTGCTATTTGTTTTATATCTCTTTTGATGATCTCTTCAGATGATCTCTTTTGCTTATCTGACAATTCTGGCCTTAGTCTTGAATTGTCAAAGTCTATACGAATTGCGATGTCAAGTTATAAAATGCAGTATCCGAGGACTAGTTTGATAGAACTTTAGAGCTCATATAACAGATTCAAATGTTATTTGCGAGTATCATAAAACAGATGTGTAGAATAGCTCATCATATTAACTGGTTTGCTCGTGTAGATGGTTGAAGTTGAATGGTCTGAAGAACATACTAGGATTGTTTGTAGATTGTTTGCGAACAAGTGAGGTCGAAAATCGTTCTAGCACCCATTTGAACAATGTTGGGTATAAAATAGTGATTGAAAAATTCAATGAGGAGGCGGGATTTTGTACACTAGGGGGCAATTTAAGAATAAATGGTCCAAATTGAAGCTAGAGTACAATGCTTGGAAGGAGTTGTTGAAACAAGCAGAGGCATAGGTTGGGATGAGAGGAAGAGCAGGTTGACATGAACAATGATTGGTGGAAGATGATGAGAAAAGTAAGTCATAAACCGTAAAATATTTGTTCTTGTTTTGTTTGCAGCAATATTATTTTTTTGACATATGTTTTCATGTTTGCGAAAAATTCGGGATGTGGAAAATTTAAAGACAAGGGAATTCAAAATGAAGATGAGTTGAAGGTTACACTACTACGAGAAAACATTTATGTCTGAGGCGGGTGGTAACCCATCTTCTCGAGCGTTTTTCGCGCTTTATGTGAAGGTCTGTGGAAATCGCTATATTTGCCTGAGCGTTTCTAAACACTTTGTAAAATGCATTTATGCGTAGGCGACAAAAACCTCTGTACAAATAAGCATTTGTGTGGCGGTTTCTTAAGCCGTCACTTTGATGTCTGGTGGGCGGCTTAAGAAACCGCCTACACAAATCTTATTTATGCGGTTTCTTAAGCTACTACTGTACAAATGCATTTTGCTGATCGGGTAAGCAGCACCCTTTGCATAAATAAACATTTTCACAAAGTACGGCTTAAGCCGTCACTTTGTCTGAGATCGAAGAATCTTTTTTAATAATGTTATGTTAATTATATTATAATATTAATAAATGCATACATTTTATCAATCACATCCTTTATTAAAGCACAAATCCATACATAACAATGACAAGGTTATATATACAAAGCACATATAAATCATAATTGCATTATGTATATATATATATATACAAGGTTATATATATACACAAGATTATATATACTCCTCGATATTCTCCTTGTAAAACTCTCCGGTGCGGTATCTTGCGCTATGTACTCCTCGATATTCTCTATCTAATATAAATTACAATACTACTTTGTCTTTCAAAAAATATATATACACAAGTTTATTATATATACATCGGTGTTCACGGTCCGTTTATCCTCGTCTCCTAATTACAAAGTTTAGGATGCTTCACCTTCACCTTGAGTAAAAGAAACTACCTCTCTCATGGATGACTTCACGGCGAATGAGCTGGCACATGTCCTTTTGCACATTGCAAAGGTCATCATCGATGAGTGCCAAAGTGGTCTTTGCAATCTTCTGCGATAATAAAGTAGGCAATAAAGAAGTTAAACAATAGTGAAATCGAGAATCGGACAATAAATAATCTCTTGAATCACCAATTTGTATAGGCTTACGTTCTAGGGGTTATACATGCCTCCGTTGATCTGAGGAACTTCATGAGCGTAGTATCCACAAAAACACTTGCACGGAGGTTGCTTGTGGCACTTCAAATCAAATAATAATGTATGGAATTAAATGCGATTGGTAATACCCTTCCTTATATATTACTAGTGCAATTATGTTGAAGCATTACAAGTGTCTTCTTACCCATGGGTGGACATAGCAAAGCATCTTATTTGCCCCCTTCACAGGATCATGTTGCCCCCCTCTTTTGGTCGTGTAATTCTTGAAAGCCCTACTCGAATATTAACAATAACAAGTTACTATTATATCATAAAACAAATTATGTTATGTTATGTATGTTTGTGTATATATATTTCTTACGCATTTAAGACGCGGGTGAATTCATTGTAAGATTCGGTGGGGTTACGGATGAGTCAAGGACCATATATCTGCTTTCTGCTTGGTCTGACATGAAACAAATAAAGTGATCATATAGCGAAAACTTATATATGTAAGTTTCACGAGTGATTATGGTGCAAACTAAGCTTTTAGCAACGATTGACGAATGAGAAGATTACTTAAAATTGTAGGAGCCATTATGGCGTCCTTGTCTTGCATCCGGAACATTGCTTTTGATATGTATAGCCCCACATCTACTTGGCGATCTCGGGTCGGGATTGTCGCTTTTCTTCTATCTCTGTTTCCGTTATCCCTTATTCTTCAACGCCTTTTCATTGAGTCTGACTCTTAAGCTCGGTTGGCTAATCCGTCTTGGGTCAAGGAACCCGACACATTTTCCCATCTTTTAGCATCGGTATATTGCATTCTACGAAGACAATGGTCAATCGTGAATTTATATGATGAATCTTTGGGAAACATGACATTTTGGCAAATATCGATTTTGGCAAAATGCATCTTGTTCGACAGATTTGGCAGAAGTTAACTTTACTTAAAAGGAAAAAACCACTAAAATTGGCCAACTTACGATTTAGTGAAAATTATATGGATTTTGCCAATTTTTGAATGATCTAACAAGCCATTACTATAAAGAGGAACTCAACTTGGCACTCAATTGCTATACATTTGGGGTTTTCTTTATTATGCTATCAGAATGCAATATAATGATATGCTTTGTCATAATTTGTTATATCGGCACTTGCTGCAAGAACCGATATAATTAACAATGTAGGGGTAGGTCAATGGCCAACTTACGGGCACCACCACGATCATATTGATGTCGAGTTTTCCAAAGCAGAACATCTGTTGCAAGTCACCAAAATCGATCGAGACGTAGCGAGTATCCTCGTGTTTGTAGATATCACGGAGGGGCGGCGGCTTGAATGCCCTTCACCCCAAGGCGAGATGCCCTCAAGTACCGATCATGGAATCTCTTCAACTCCATGGTCCTTTGTTGATCTGCTCCATGGGGAGAAATGGCTTGCCATGCTCATAAGTCTCTAGTGAAGGCATGGTGCATGCAGTGGAGTTGGCACTCTGTTTGACTTGGTGGTACTCCGTTGATTGCAATCTACTTCTTTGTTTTTCTTTGCAACTAACAACATCGCCCGAAGATGGTAGCGGTGTGACGGTTAGGAACAGCGGAGGTGATGCATCACGGTGCACAAAGCGCCGGCGGAGATCGTCTTTGTGGTGAAAACAAACAGCGGAGATCTGTATGTATGGTGAAGGTGCTACGGGCGGAGAAGATCTTGTATTTGTGGTGAAAGCGGCAAGCAATGGCGAAGATGTGCGTTGTGGTGAAAAGCGGCTGCCGTAAGATGCTTCAATTCTGAGGATGATCGGCCTAATAGCGAATTACCTACCGTACCATCCCGCACTTTCCGCATATGATTTTACTCAAATCAATAAAAATATAAGTTCTATTACATATTAAGTTTTTACACAATGTGTCTCTATTTGCCTTTAACAACTTTTTCGACGCAATCATCACGCATATATGGCATCATTGACATATCGAGGTTTCTTCTACAAGTTTGATCCTCTCCGGATCTCCGAAAGCGGTAGGTCGTCGAGGCGATTGTATTACGCCTCGTCGTGCACATTGTCAACTCAACGATCCTTTGTTTTCCGGAACAACTATGTTCCTTTTCTTATTCTTGGGTTGACTATGTAGAAAACTTGCAAGACTTTAGAAGCTAGTATCCGAGTCGGCTTTTGTGTCCAAGATTGTTGAGGTCGGCGGTTGTGACCCCATAGTTGTCCACCTCCACACCATTAGGATGTTTGACCCGATTCTTGGTAAATCTGAGGATCTGCATATTCCTTCCATAGTCAAGTTCCCAAATTTCTTCAATGATTCCATAGTAGGTGTTCTTCTCCTATCGCATCTATGGCTTCTACGCAACGCCACTTTGTTTTGGGCCATCGTCTTCTTATCCTTTTGAATGGTATAAAATGTGTACCCATTGATGTCATCGCTAGCCATGATGTTACCAGACTTGATGGGCCATGAGCCAACATTTTCAATGTTTCGTTTCTTAAATCCTCACCATCTTGTATGTTTTGGTTCTTGAATCATGTGGTAAACATGCGCTTATTCTCTTCAGATCCAATCAACTTGGCGTCTGGATTTTCTCTTTCAAGCTCTTCCGTGTGTTGCTCCACGTCGGCTCCACTATCTTTAGCTATTGCAAGGCGGTGAAATGTGCTTGGTCCACATTCTTGTACTCATGGTCGATGAATCTTTTCTTTCCCTTAGTCCCTTTACCAGTCAACCTCCCTCATGTCGAGACGAGGCACACTGTCGGCCCTTTCCGTGGGCATGAAGTAATCCGTGCAACACTCAATGACTTCCTCGATGTTGTAGCCCTCAATAATGAAACCCTCCGGGTAAGCACGATTCCGTTGTAAGCTCTTAAGCAAGCCCATCCACCTCTCAAATGGAAACATCCGATTGTAAGAATCTTGGTCCTAGTACCTTTACCTCCTCGACAAGGTGAACCGAGAGGTGCGGCATGATATCGAAAAGGATGGAGGAAAGCACATCTCAAGTTGGTTTATAGTCTCCACTATGTAGTTCTGCGGATAGCTCAATTTGTTCATCATCGATTACCTTCTATGAAATCGCATTGCGAAATGACCGCGGTAGTGTGATGGCCACCTTTACAAATGTTGAGTTGATACCCCGATTGCAATTGGGAGCATTTGTGTCATCATGGCGTGGCGATCGTGAGACTTCATACCACTTATCTTTAAATCTTTCATCGATACTAGTTTTGATGTTGGATGAATAACGGAGACGGGACTCGACCCCACGTAAGCACTTGCACACCGATCTTTTCTCCTCGGTTTGTCGAGAGTAGCTTGCTAGGGGAAGGTAATACTTTCCATGTGTTCTTTCTTGAGGGTGTAGTTCTTTCCTAATTTTAAGTACTACTAAGTCTTCTGAGCTTTAAGACCATCCTTTGTCTTGTCTTGAATGTCCAACAAGAGACCTATGCGCTTTCACAGACATTCTTTATGACATGCATGGCATCGATGCTATGGCGAATTTCCAAGTCCTTCGATGGGGCAAATACTTGTAGAAAATTAACATCTTTTGAGCAGGACAACGAGCGGAGGAACCTCCTCATCGGTATTCTTCCTCTTTCGACCCCTCTTTTGGCCTGCACCGCTTCTTCACGAAAACCACCTTGATGTTGGACCATTTCAAACACTTTTTTCCCTTCTGACGCTTTGGAGCCACACCTTCCTCAACCGTATTGTCAAAATACTTGCCCATCTTGCGGTATTTGTGAGCTTTCGAAGAAAGCGGTGGTGCCGCATGTACACTAACTTCGTGAGCATGGAAGGAGCGTCGACACGTTTCATCCATGCATACTACACAAGTTGTCTTCCCTTTAATCGACCCGATGGGACTAGCGAGGCGGGTAATCATGATGGTAACAAAAATAATGGCTTTTAGTGTGAAATCTTGTTGTTGGGCCGATCCCACACCTAGACCCCATCGTGCCACAATATGGCTATATCTTCCATCGTGGTTAGAAACACATCAATATCTACTCCAGTTTGTCTCGGACCTTGGATAAGAATGGACAACATTAGGTACCTTCTCTTCATACATAGCCATGGAGGAAGGTTGTAGATGGACGGGACTCTTGGCCAAGTGCTATGTGTGGCATTCCATTCACAGAAAGGATTCATACCATCGATACTTTCGGTCTGAACCTTACATTCCACAGGTTCGTTGCGAAATCTGGATACATGCAATCAAAATTTCTCCATTGTCTACCATCGGTTTGGGTGTCGAATCTTTCCATCTTTTACGCTTGTCGAAATGCCAACCCATTAGTTCGAGTCCCTCTTATTCAAGTACAAAGCGTTTGGTGACCAATAAGCGGCAAGTACCACATCACCAACGAGGATTCTTTTCTTCTTATGCGTACTGAAGAAGTGTCATCTTCGTTATTACCAGTAGTACTATTCTTGTTCTTCTTATTCTTCGTAGTGCTAGTGAAGAATCATCATCATCGTGGGAGTCATCATTCTTCTTATCTGGCTCGCTTTGCACTGCGGACATTGATCCAAGTCCGTGTAATCTTTACGGAAGAGGATACGATGGTTCGGACATGCATGTATCTTTTGCACATCCAATGACATCGGAGTGATAAGCTTCTTGCGAAATAAGTGCTCAAATCGGCAAGGTGGGCAATCCATTAGCCTTCGAAGTATTTCTGCCAAGAGCCTCAACAGATCGGTGAAACTCTTGTCCGACCATCCATTGCTAGCCTTCAACCATAGAAGCATCAGCACCGTATGCAACACCGTAAACTCTGGAGGACAACCCTTGGATTCCTCATATAACAGATCATTCCACCTTTGTGTAGCATCGACATTATCTAAACTGTCATCTCCTTTAAAACACGTGGTTTGGCATGACGCAACATTTCCTCTACATCAGCGATGCGACCATCATCTAGCAAACGAGCATGCACGTGAGCTTCATATCCCAAACCATCAGTGTCGCCTCCAGCACTTCGATCATCCATGAGATCGGGATCAACATCATCGGTTGTTTGCGATATCGTTGCTCGCCATGGTTGGACCAACATGTGTAATCCTCTATAAAACCTCTCATGATCGGTGTGTTGTGATTACACTTAAATCTCCCCACCCTACATTGTTCTTACAATCTTTGCATGGACAAAGTATTTCCATTTTCTTCTTAGTCGGGCATCATACGGCGGCTTTAATAAAAGTTTGAGCTCTTTGAGGAATACACCCTTATTTCTTGGGGCATTGTACATCTATGCCCTTTCCATCTTAAACCTGAAACAGAAAATCAGATTGAAATGTCAATTATTTAGATAGAACTTTAACAAGAGAACCCTAAGTTAAATACTACAAAATGATTTTATTAAAATCACGAAAGAATGTAAGGTCCTCTCCTCTAGATCTAGAGAGGGGACTATTCTCTCCCTCTAGAGAGAGGGAGGGATACAAGATCGTCTCTGATTTAAAAGGTGAGGGCTTCAACGGAAAAATTAGTCCAATGACACTCAATTCGTTGGTTTTTGGTGATGTGTCTATGACATGTGGATCCATCTGAGTCTATGACAGTGGACCAGGGTGTCAAAAAGTGAATCACGAATTTTAAAGAGGGCGCCAATCTCCCGTACTTCAACCCCTCTCCCATGCACATTCTATCTACATTACATCTTCCTCTCCACAAGATATATAAACCTCTACAAATGTCGAAATGAGATGCTCTTACCTTAGAGAGTTAACTATTCCAAAGATTTCAAGTTCAAAACCTAGCTCCCCTTGTTTCACAATTTTGGGGCCACTGAACCGCTAGAGAACGATCATTCGAGCTTTAAAGCGAAGTTTCCTGGCGGCTCCCTAAGACAACGACTGCGGAGAAATAATAACGATCAAGCAAAACAACACTCGGATGATCTGTCAAAGGCCAAAAGAACCATACCGAGTATTTTACGGGCGTTGGATTTCTCTGTGTAGTGCATTGTTGCAGCGTAACGGATAATCCGATGCGTAAATAAAAACTCATACGGAGTATTGCTCATGCGTTGGATTTACGTGTTTTGCGGTATTGTACAACAAAGGATGATCCGATGCGTATAAAAACGCATATCGGCTTCTCCTTTGTCCCAAGATATGCAAGACAAGCATTTACAAAATTTGGACAGGCGGTTTGTTTAAGAACTACGCCTTTAAAGACTTGAACATCACCACGGGGGTTCCTTAATTAATTAGGCCGTCAATATAATTAACTAAGGCGGTTTGCTTAACGTCTGCTTTGGAAGCGCAATTCGCATCGGCCAGAAGAAAGCCGGCTGTGTAAAGATCGCAATTTCCCAGGCGGTTCCTTAAGAGAGCCGCCTGGGAAGAGCATAGTTTCCACAGGCGGCATCTAAAGGGCACCGCCTGTGAAGATCAATATTTTCATGATGGGTTTCTTCACGAGCCGCTGTGAAGATACCTTTACGGTTCTTAACCCCAAGGACCGCCCTCGATCATTTGAGGCTCTCCTTTAATCCGCTGTGGAAAGAAATCCTTGGTGTCTAGGAAAATCATTTCTGTAGTAGTGTTATGTTTGAAGACCTTAGAAATACTGGTGACGATCATTTTGGTGCTTCGTCTGGTCTTATTCCTCCAAGCCCTATTCATTGTCTTGAGTCCGTGGATTCAGAGCTCGAAAGTGATCCAGAAGAAATAACTCCAACTAGCAAGGGCAAAGGCAAGAGATCATACTGTCATGGCAAAGAGAAGACAAAGAGAGCCAAGACAAGTGGAGGAAAGTGGATCGAAGAACTGATTAGTAAAATGGTGACTTTCAGTGAGAGGTCCGCTACTTCTATTGAGTCGCTTGCAAACAAGGATGAGTGTTCTATCCAGGCAGTAATGAACATTGTGAAGGAGTGTGGAGTGATTTACGGGACAAAGCAACACTTCATCGCTCTTGAATTATTCACAAAGCGTCTTTGAGAGAGATGTTTATGACATTGGACACTCGAAGACCGGTTTGCATGGCTCACAATGAAGCACTTTGTCAAATATGGACCATGATGTCCTACTTTTTAGGGAAATTCATTTAAAGGGTATAGAATAAGAATAGATTAATAAAAGGGTTCAATTTGATTTCTTTTTTGATTGATTGATTGATCATGATTTGATTGATTTAACAGGAAAAAAATTCAATTCGATTTCTTTTTTGCAATTTACACTTGGCATACATTTTGTTTTAATATTGCTTTCTTCTATGTTAGAGATGTCTTCAAGTGAAAGTGATAGTGATAGCGAGGTTGATGCGGAGGTTATACGTGAACATCAAATTTTGCAGACCAACTTACTTGCTAGTGTGGCCGTTTTACATCAATATTACATGAAGCACTATGATAAGAATCCACCAAGGACTTCACAACTCAGTGGTTATGGATGGATTATGAAGGCATTGAACACACCTGGAGAAAGTCACAGAATGTTCAGGATGAATGAAAATCTTTTTTTCAGTTTGCATGACTTATTGGTAAGCAATTACGGTATAAAGTCATCCATCAATATTACTTCATTAGAATCGCTTGCTATCTTTCTGTGCATCTGCGGCCAAAATAGATCCAATAGTTCGATTCAAAATACATTCAAGCATTCAGGGGAGACAATCAGTAGAAAATTCGATGATGTGTTACAATGCTTAATTCGAATGGCTAAAGATTTCATAAGACCTAAGGATCGAAACTTTGCCAATGTGCATAGTAATATTAGTGGTGATCAAAGCATGTGGCCGCATTTTAAAGATTGCATTGGAGCAATTGACGGGACACATATCCTAGCAACACCACAGTCTAGAGATTATGTTCGATATATTGGCGGATCGGGGACTCAACCCAAAATGTGATGGCGTGGTTGACTTTGATATCGCGTTCACGTATGCTTCTATTGGACAACGGGATCTATGCATGACACCAATGTGCTCTATCATGCTATAGAACATGATACACAAGTCTTCCCACATCCTCATAAAGGTAAAATTGTTGTCACATTACACAAATCTATTGTCATATTCTTGTCACATTACTTATGCTATTTACGTGTTTCATTAGGCAAATATTATGTTGTGGATCTTTGGTTACCCAAAGCAGACCAGGGTACTTAGCACCAGTACAAAGGACAGTATCATGTACTGTTGGAGAAGAGGTGTGGCGCCGTCTCTGTCGACAAGAGGCATTCAACTATTTGCACTCTAGCCTTCGTAATGTTGTTGAGCGTACTTTTGGCGTATGGAAGATGAAATGGAGGATACTTCTAAAGATGCCTACATACCCGATGAACAAACAGAAGATGATCGTTGCAGCAACAATGTGTCTCCATAACTACATTCGTGAAAATTATGCGCTTGACACAAATTTTCGAATGTGTGACGAGAATCCAGATTACATGCCAACAATACCACAAAGATATGCAAGACATTAGCCGTCTCAAAATTCATCAAATACGGCTACAACCGATGCAAATGACATAAATATGGATAGATTTCGTGATGATCTTGCAAAGGCAATTATGGAATCTAGATCGTAGTTCACTTTATCATTTTTATAATATTAATACAATGATATATTTTGCTACCTCTTATATTTGAATGGCTGAATATTTATACAAAAATTCTGTAATGAGATTATTATGGATGCATGTATTTCATCGTCATTTTTTACATTAAAATGTACTACAAATCCATCACAAATACAAATGGCACTTCGGTCATTTTCACCACTTCATCCTCTTTCCACAATCTGAATCCGGACACTTAGCCAAATGGTTTCCAGACGGTGATTACGATTCTACCAAACGTTCTACCAAGAATCTAGAACCGTTTCGTTTCTACTAGAATCGGAACCGTACCAAACAAGATCTTAGTCTGTTTTTTTGCTTGTTTAGGTTCCACCTTCTTCCTCTGCCGCGTCGAGTACATAGTAGATTAGAAAACCTAATAGCGAGATCCTACGTGTTCTGCATTGTCCAATCAAGCAATCAAGGTCCAGGGAAACGGATTCTAGGGAGCGCCAATTATTTGATCCAAGGGTGTACGTACGTGTCTAGTTACCTCACACAGTTGTAGCGGATCCAAATCCTTTTCCTAAGTGAGCGTTTAGATTAGAGGTCCGAGGCTTTAATACTTTTCTCTTAAATATAAGTTGTATAAATCTTAAAATAAACGAAAGGATAAATAATTACTGTCTATTTTTCATTTATGCTTTAATATTTATGTAATTATAAAAAAAAGTGTGGAAACATCTCTCTAGAGGTATTTTATTAAAATGTTTTAGGATATAGTTCAAATTTAAGCTAGATCTTGAGACCTCTTAAGAAATTATCATCCATCAAAACAAGGCCTAAGCGGTTACATGTTACATGTTGCGATTCAGATTGTCAGCTTCTTGGAACTCATCCCGTTAGTGAGTATGCAAGTCGAACAGCTACAATGGATAATAACGGTGAGTCGAACTACAAGTCAGTTTCGGCATCGGCTCTGTTCGATCAGGACTCAGGGATCCTAATTCGCCTGGAGAATAAACAAAGGATCATCACAAACGGTGCTGGGAAACCGAGTCCGATACCAAAAAAATTCGCATTAACCGGACACTTTCTCGTCTCACCGGATCTTGAGCAGGGTTCCAAATATCGACGATAATCGAGGGAAAATCATGATTTTCACGTGTATCAAGAAGTTTGGGATTAAAAATCGATCGGTAAACAGATTAAATTCAAATTCAAATTAAAAAATTTAGAGAAATTTATCAAAAAGTGTTAATGTTTTTGAAAATTTTTGTGTGAGGTCTTGAGGTAATGCTAATGATAATTTAAAATTTCTATATCATTATCAGACTTATGTATTTTAAAAAATTCTTGTAGTGCTACGGTCTTTATATATGCTCTTTGGTTTTTTTTATTTTCTAAGGGTACTAAATAAAGTATAATATTTCTTAAATTTTTTGTGTGCCGTTCTGAGGAAATTATAATGATTATGTAAAATTTTTAGATGATGATCAGACCTATGTATTGTTTTAAAATTCTGACAATGCTATTGTCAGGATATATACTCTTCTATTTTTTATTTTATAGGGGTAGTAAATGAAGTCTAATATTTCTAAAAAATTTACTACATGATCCTTGATCACTATTTATGATTTAATTAAAGTTTTAGAGCATGATCAAGCTTGTAAATTTGTATGAAAATCTGACAATATCTCTATTCCTTTTCATTAATTGCTGTTTTTTATTTTTGAGAAGCACCAGATGAATTAAAATATTGTCAAAATTACTCTAAGTTGTTTTATAGGCCCCTCGAGATAACTTTTAATTGTGCAAATTCTGAATTAGAGGAGAAGCGCTTTTAATTGTAGGACAATCGGGCTGGATAGACTGCGTGTGGAGGTTAAGGACCGGGCCAACAAGAATCAGGTAGCACCCAAATTATGATTCTATATAGAGGAGAGCTTTTGATTATGAGAGAAGCTGTCTATAATCCTTCCGTTCGGTAAATAATCTGATTTTAGCAGCAACGTCATATCGATATTTAGAACCCTGATCTTGAGAGTTGACAATTATAGCACAATGGGATCAAACTGCCTTTGGTGAATTGCTGCATAGAATGTAAAAAAAACGCTCACAGGGACCTATTAGGGTCTTACAAAAAGAATTTTTTCCCCAAAGGTATTCAAGTATGCTTGAACAATTCAGGGAAAAGTAACGTCAGCTTACAGATCTAATACAGATTAGGGGAAGAAAAATACAATGAAGTATTCTTATCACTACAGTTCTTGTATGAAAAAATACTAAGTAGCAAAAAAAGGATAAATTTAATACTACAGTTTCAACCTGTTAATCTAGAAATCAAATTTTCATCATGCCTTTGGCTACAACCACAAGTTTAGTTGACCTGACCGTCCCAGAACGAAATATGAAACAGCTCTCCACATCCTGAAAAATAGATGAAACTTGAAGCTCTATCTATTTGCAGCAACAGCATCTCAACATACAGCAATCGCCCAAATGCCGTGAGATTGTTTCGGTGGAGGTCATTGCTGGATTTGCTTTGGCTCTTCTTGTTGTTTTTCATAATCTCCAAGCCTCTTCAACCACCGCAAACCGAGGTCACATCCAGCCTCAGCTGCGATCTGAAACTGCTTCTTTGCTAGCTTTACTGGGTCCTGCTGTATGGTCCTTTTTCTCATCTTCCCCGTTGGACTCTTACCTGAGTTGAACCTGGTAACGACCTCAGGCACTTCAGCACCTGAAACAATACCACTGTTGGGGTTAAAGGGCATGCTTGGAATAATCTAACGGTTCCAGTACAGATTCAACAAGAGCAGTCAATCATTATTAATGGTGGAACTCATAACCACCTGCTTTAGAGTGTAAAATAACCAATATTCCATGACGAATAATATGACAAATGTGTGATTATCTCCTGACACATTAGAGTTACTTATCTACAAACCTTTCAGAAGAAGGGATCCATATGCAATTGCAGCCCCAGCATGTCCCTGCAGATGGTCAAAACTCAGAAGTCAGAACAGAAATCAACTTCAAAATTCATGTGATCTGTAAGTAGATGAAACAAAATTTTGAGCTGATCACTTTCATTTGCTAATCGTTATTATGTCTAAGCAAAAAATCGCCACCTTTTCTGAAGCTCTATGGAAACACCACATAGCTGAAGCTATGTCCCTGTTGACACAATCCCCAGTTAAATATACAGCACCTAGAAGATATAAAGCACCAGGATGCAACTGCATTCAAAGATTCAGGTAAAAACTGAATAGGCTTATCAAGACGCAAATCAGAAAAGATGTGACCAACATTCAGGTGAGAAGCATACCTGGTCAACAGCTTTCTCAATATAATGGAAGGCCTGTTGATCGGACTGAACATAGTCATTCTACAAGAGCAAAGAAGGTAAACCATCTAGTGAAGTGAACACAAACTCCACGCAAATAAAAAACAGAATGAATTGATCAACTGCCTAACAAGCAACTATGGCTGAATTAATTAGGTACAACAGAAAGGGGGCATGAAGCATGAAAACCTCAATTCTTAGATGACATCCAAGTTCATACTGTGCATCTGGATCACCCATGTTTGCAGCTTCAACTAGCAAAGCAGCACCACTGCAGACATGAAAAGTGAGAAGAGTTTAATCCCCGTGACAAATCCATTTAAGGCAAGTTGTGTATCATGTGGTGGCAGCAAAATGAATGTTCCATCTAGAAGCAGCCAAAGATAAGTATGATTTTGCTTCCTTAGTTTTTTATGATCTAATCGTGTGGCTTGTCTTTAAGATGGCCAACACAGTAAACATTCTCTCAAAAAAAATTCCAATCGAGCTGCTAATTGCGATAATTTTCTCCCCCTTTTTTTTACAGTTAAACTGCTGCAGTAGCAAGGTTTGATGCAACTAATTGTATGCAAAATGAAATTTCTTGTGCTGTTGTGCACACAACAATCCAAATCTATTGTTTGTAGCAGTTAGCTCAAATGCCAAGCTCTTTAAACAGAATGCATATCAGCGGTTTCATAATTTCTTGACTATTATAATAACATATAAACTCCAATTGAGATTTTGCAGTGGCTGTGGGTGCTTAAACATGGCATCAACTGAATTCAAAATAATCTTTTTATTAGATATCAATACCCAGTACCCATATTTTTCCAAATGCTACATATACCTTATCAGTTATCACCATTGATCAAGATTCATAGACAAAGACAAAGTTGTATAGCAATTCACACTAACTTTCCAGTCTAATGTTTCTGGGGTGCAACAAGGATGTCGCATGAGATGCTCAGCATATTAGCTACCAAAGTAACAAGTAACTTTGACCTGAACATCAATAAAGTATAAACTAGTGTAACAGAGTTCTTCACACCATCTGATACAACAGTACTAATAATCTATTAATCTTAACAAGGCAGGCATATAACAGTAGTCAGATTTTTAGCAATTTGAACAAAATTTGATAAGCTGCAACTATAGGTCAGTTAAAATGAACACTAATAAGGCAGACATGCTATAATGTAATGTCAGCTGGTAACTGTGATTTTAAATTTACATGAAGCCTGCTATAGTGGTGTATCATCTGCTTTGATATATCATCCAGAACCCGACATCTAATATGCAACAAGCTAAGTAATGCACAACCAGTAACCAGTTTTCAGAATCATGCCGCTGACATGCTAGCCAAGCCGCTTATAAAGGACTCAAAATTTCATCAACTTATCGAAATGTATCTAAACTCTAACTGTGGAAAATATGTCAAAACCACAACAAAAGCTCTGACGAAACCAATTCTTTTTCATTGAGTTTACAGGTTACTGGAATTACAGCGGAACGAGCAAATAGAACATGGCATCAGAGTAACTCGCACAACATAGAAAGGAAAGCTGCTTATACTAACATGTCCAGAACCAAAAAGTTACCCACATGGCCTTACAAGCTCCGGGAACATGGTACTTGAAATGCATCTTGGCCAACCAATACCTCGCATGAGTGTTCATATTGTCGATCTCCAGAGCCAGCTCAAAATTCTCTTTAGCGCCCTGTTGCACGCAGAAATATTTGCGCAACAAAATGTTAAAATCAACCACTGGACAAAACCAACAATAGGAGGCGCCACATAGCGATTGCAAAGATGGTTTAACGGAATCCAGAGCTGTACCCTGAGAAGCGGGATTAGGCGCTTGTCGTTGAGGTCGGCGTAGTCGATGACGCGGTCGACCTCCTGGAGGGCGCTCCACCCCTTGGCCACCAGCTCCATCGCCTTTTTGTTCCTGTCGTGCATCCACCTCTGAAACCACGCAAAATTGCATCTTTCTACTCATCACCAGCGCCTCCAGCATGGCATAGGAAGATCGCGAGATCCAACGCATCTCATTCGGTGCCACACTCACCTGGTGATTCATCACGGACGCGAGCTGGGTGGCGCGCTTGGAGGTGGTGGACGAGGAAGCGGCGGCGGCCACCCGCCGCACCGACGCGGCTAACATGGCGGCGCTGCGCACGTCTGCAGCGAACCCAGGCCGGGAGAAGAGCGGCGCGACGGGCCTAGCCGCTGCTAGGGTTTGAGCCTGCTCCGACGCCCACCGCTTCTGCCTTTCCCTTCACCCACCTCAGCTCAGCTTCCTCAGAGACTCAGAGTCGAGTCGGCTCAGGAGCTGACGTGCGGGCCCCATTTGCCGGCGACAGAGGCAGCGAACCAGTCCGGATTATGGACCGGGCCAGGCCTACTCGAAGCCCAACCATGTGTCGTGGATGCTGGGCCGGCCTGGCTTGACGGGCCAGATCGTTTTTTTTTAATATTTATTTTAAATCTTTTTTCCAAAAGTAATAGGCGCGGAAAAAAATTTCAAAACTACCCCCATCGCCCGAAAGAGGCGATCGCCCTCATCTGGAGCGATAGTCGCTATTTGAGTAATCGGCGTAGTTAATGATCGATTCGACACACGCCACGTGCCGATCAAGTCGTTATGGTGAGCGACGCCTGGTCAGCGATCGGCTCCATTTAAAATCTCCCAACGCTGCTTGTTGCTCATTTCAAGCTGAAGAGCAGCGAGCCGGTAGCAATGACGGAGAAGAGAAGAAGAAGAGAAGAGAGGAGAAGGGAAGAAAGAAAAGAAAGGAGAGGGAAAAAGAGAAAGGAAAAAAAAGAGGGAAAAAGAAAGTTGATTCTTCGGTTTTGCGGTAAGTTCAAAAATTTTATATGTAATATTTAGAAAATTAATATAGTATTTAGGCCCTGTTTGGGAGAGCTCCAGCTCCCAACTCCGATTCAGATTTGAAACTTATAGGCTAAAATAAAGTGAATTAAGTTTATATTTTTTGTCTAAAATGTAAACAAGATGATCTACCTAAACACTCTTAATGTACCTACTGACTCCAGCTCCATAAATTTACGGAGCTAGAAATACCTCTGCTCCACCAACTCCTGATTTTGGTGGTGGAGTAAGTCTGTCCCAAACAGGACTTTAGTATTGTTTAGTATTTAGAAATTGTAGTATTTAGTTTATATTTTGTGTGGTGATTTTTGTAGGTAATATTTAGAAATTAATGTAGTATGTAGTGTTTAGAAATATTAGGATTGTGTAGTATTTAGAAATATTGAGATTCCATGTAATAGAAATATTAGTCAATATTTAGAAATGTAATGTGGTAGAAATATAATATTATTAATTTAACATGGTAGGTTAGCCATATATTACGTGGGCAATGTTTTGAAAATTGTGACATAGAAATTAAAGGAAGTACGATATATCATGTATATATACAGTTAGGGATGAAAACGGAACGGAAACGGTCGGTAAATGGTTGTTCCGTTTCCATTTCCACATCTTTTACCGAATGAAACTAAATCGAAAACCTCGAAAACGGATCTTAAAACGAATAGTGACCGAAAACGATGCGAAGCGAACGCGAGCGGATGTGAAACGAAAGTGAAAAATTCCACAAGAACATAGTACATGATCACAATATACATGACCGCAAAAATAATGCAACTCATTCCACTTTACTGGCGGATACAAAAACAATGTTATGTTCACCGGTATCACTAGAAAGTTTTTTCTCAAGTTTGTCAATTGAAGGCTTGCTATTCGTCCTCCAGATCAGACCACCATGTTCTCCTCCATATCATTATCATCGACATCCTCTTACTCCTCCAACTATAAAGATGTAATGCCCTAAAATTTGCATATTATTGTTGAATGTTCATTTATGATTTTCTAAGATTTATTCTAGATTTTCTAGAGTTTATAAATGCTATTTTGCTATTTTTTAGATTTATATAATGAATTTATTCATAAACAATTAAGCCAAAATTATGCTAGAAATAATTTTTCCATGTTCAAAATGTTCCAAAGTATTTTTGAGATTTTTTTTGAAATTTTTGAACTCTATTTGATATTTTCTATAAAGCCATTTGTATTTCTAAAATTATTTTAATTTAAAAATAAATGTAAATTCTCTATTCTCCTTTTGGGCCAAGTGGGCCAAGTTTAAATGGAATTTCTGGTTTCACTTATACGGAATTTCCGATTCGATTCCGCTTCCGATGGAAATAGCTCTCCAGTTTAGATTCCGCTTCCGCTTTAAAGATCGAGCATTTTCGCTTTAGCTTTAGAAAAAGGCTTCGCTTCGCTTTTTCTCCCGAACGGTCCGAAATTTCGTTTCCGTTTTCATCCCTATATACAGTTTTTAAGATTAGGACAAACGAATAATATATAGTAGTAATTCTGTAATGAAAAAATGGGTAGTCGAATTACTTATTTATAGTCAATCACCGTACTCGCTAGAAATTAGTATATTTAAAAACATGGTAGGCTAGCAACATATCGTCAATCATCGTATACGCTAGAAATGAGTAGAGTAAAAAAGTTGGAAATGTTAGGCAATCATACAAATCAAGAGAGTAAAATTTGACAATATAATGTAATATTTATATAAGCGGTTAGATGGAGAAATGATGATTTTTTGGTTCGGACGTTGTAGGCGATGTCGGTGAAATTGTATTTTCAAATATTCTATGGAGATGGGGAGATAGCACAGGGCAGGATGGAGTCGATTTGTCGGCATTTTCAACAATCATACTGGGCATATCTAGGTAGAGATAGGACATCTGAGGGGTTTGTTGGAGTGGATGTTTTGGATGTTCAGTTTGGATACCCGAGTGTTAAATTTTGCGAGGTTAGAGCAATAGTAAGCCGTCGCAATACTTTTTTATAGAGAGCTGGTTCCTATTAACGCGACATCGGCATGGAGGAGCTATGTAGAATCAGTTGTAGAGCTGGCTGGCGCTCATGTTGCCGGATAGATTGGTACTGTACCTCCATCGGTGTCGGAGGTTCGTGATGTCGGTAGATATTACGAGGAGGGAAGACATGATATGCAACAATGCGATGATGAAGGTGGCGAGGACCCGGAGACGGGGACACGAGGTTGGCGGTGGAGACGGATCGAGGCGAGGAGGCAGTGGAGGGTGGGGGTGGCCGATGAGGGGGAGGAGGTGGAGCACATAGTTGACTTGATGGAGGAGGAGGACCGTGCGGATGAGGAAGTCCCTGATGGCGAACACTCGGACGAGGAGGACAATACTCCTGAGGTGCCTGTCCCCGGTGTGTGGACCAATTATAATTTTGAAGACCTAACAATGAATGAAGGGAACAGAGATGCATGGGAGTATCATGAGAACGAGGTCGCGCAGGGGGCCATATATAAAGACAAGGAGGCTGTGATGGATACGGTGAAGTACTGGTCAATGTCTCTTCGACGGCAATTCAGGGTAGTGAAGTCCAGCAAAAAAGACTACGACGTGAAGTGCGTAGTTGATTCGTGCCCATGGCGGGTGCATGCATACAAGGGGAAGTGGAGGGACTACTGAAAATGTTCCATAGTGACGGAGCATAACTGCCAATTGGAGGAAGCGGGCAGAACACCATTATCTGTCGTCCCACTTGGGTGGCAATGTGTTTTATGGTCGATCGTGGACAATCACTGCTCGAGCCTCGATCCATTATCGAGCCGTGGAGGAGGTTTCAAGACAAGATTAGCTACGGAAGGCATGGAGAGCAAAAGAACATCTTTGTAAATACGGTTGGACATACGATGCTTCTTACGAGAATATTCCACACTTGCTCGGGGCAATATCAAGTAGGAATCCCGAGACGGTCATCGACCTTTATGAGTTTCCCGCGGATGATGCGTGAGCGGGTAAGTGGGTCTTGCAGTGGGCCTTCTTCGCCCTCGGCGCATGCATAAATGCCTTCCGACACTGTCTCCCAGTCATTTGCATGGACGGCACATTCCTCACAGGGAAATACAAGAGCCAGATTCTAACAGCAATCGCGGTGGACGCCAACAACCAGGTTCTACCGGTCACATTGGCCTTCGCGGGAGGGGGAAAACACGAGTCGGTAATCGTTTCTTGAAAGAGTCAAGATGGCAGTTGTCCAGGACCGCTCTGATGTATATGTCATCCATTACCGACATGCAGGGTTGCTGAGGGCGATCGTGGATATGCAACAAGGGTCCGACGTGGTGGGAGCAACAAAGTGGCCAGACCTGAAGAGCAGGTGGTGCATGAGGCACATGGGTGCCAATTTTTTTCCGTCAGTTCAGAACAAGGAGCTTATGAACATGTTCAAGCGGTAGGCAAACAGAACCAGGCGGAGGAAGTTCGACTCATTTGTGGAGGACGTTGGATGAACTAACTAAGAAGCAATCATCGAATCCAAGGGATGGCGCTAGTTCATCAAGGAAACCTATGGTCTACCACGAGCAAGAGATGACCTGACGCCTTGTGTGCGCTCCGACCGACGCGCAAACATCGGCGTGAGGCGAGGGACAAGCATAAAGAGTTTCACGGACTAGATATCGACACGAGCCATTGCGAAATGGTCCCTTTTGCATGACGAGGGCGGTTCCCGTTATGGAATAATGTCAACCAACTCGGCGGAGATTTACAATCGGGCTAATAAAGGCGCGAGATGCCTTGGTTGGTGGGCATTGTTGAGGTGTGTTATTAGGCACCCAAAGATATTTCGTTGAGTGGTACAAGGCCTCGCTACATGTATGTTTCGACAATCGCTTTGTCCTACTTGACGGTTGTCTCACGCACATGGCCAACAAGACACGGAAGGCAGATACATTGCTTGACACGGAGAGTGGCGTGGAACGGAGGTACCACGTGCAACCGCAGATGGACCGGGTCAAGAGGTGCCCACGGAGAGGACTTCTCATCTGTGCATACTCCGAAGCCGCTGATCGCGAGTGCTCTGCCAAGGCCACACATCATCAGACTTGCCGTGTCAGCTGCGTGATTGCCGCAGAAAGCGAGACACACTAATCATGTCGTCCGTACATCTCCCACTACTACTATAAGCAAAGTGTTTTCAACACGTGGCATAACGAGGTGTACGGTGCAGAGTGGATGGATCGTTCACGGGCCCCCCCTCCGGTGGCATCGATGGGTGCCGGACATCCGAATGTTGAAGCGTATGGTCGGGCGCCGAAGGACACGGCAGATTAGGAACGATATGGATGAGTCTGGCGCGTCGTAATTGTGGATAATGTAATTCTATATACCGTACCTATTTGTTGTCCCCGCTATGTAATTTTTGATTCTATGTACCAGCTTATTTGTTGTCCCGTCAATGTAATTTTTGATTCTATGTACCAGTTATTTGTTGTCCACGACATGTAATTTTGGTTGTATGTGCGATCGAACATATATTTGAATATGGAACATTTCATTACTTTTCATTTATTTTTTGTAGTTGTAACGTGTACCATTTACTTATTATCCGATTTGTTTTATTTGCCTCCTACACTTACTTATTGTCCGGTTTGTTTTATTTGCTTTCTAACCATGAATTTGCTTTGTAACCACGCAGCATAAGCGGATTTATGGCGCGAGCAGTTAGGCGTGTGCCGACGCTTGTTCTCGAGCCGCTAGACCAAAGACGTGGATCGACTCCACCGGTCTAGGTTGTCCGCCTTGAGGGCCGCAACCGGGGACATCTGCGGTCTCAGTGCCAAGGAGTTTCTTCTGGATCGACCCATGTTGGGTTCTACAATGAGTCGCCAACTTTTCCTACTTTTTTACTTACATTAATGGAATTTTAACGACGCTACACACTACGTGCAGATTACGAGCTGGTCGGCTTACTTCCATTCAGAGGATGGTGGAGCGACGATTTGCGGATGGCCCGCGACGCCTCCTCGGTTCTCGTGACGAGCGAGTCCTCGCTGACAAGGCCAGGACTCCGTGGAGACCGGAGACACACACGTTCCACGCCTGCCGGAGAGATGGCTCCCACGCCGCAGACGTGTCTTACCTCCTAGGGCTCCTCACGACGGGTCGGTAGATTGTGCCGCTGGCGACGCCCGCCCAGCGTGGCTTGAGCACTTGGAGGCGCGCTTCGCCCAGGTGGAGCGACACCACGCAGCCCCCCCGTACGTGCCCCCACAAGACGGATGAGCGGCACGGTGTCCGGCGTGGCTGCTCCAGTTCACAGTTAGTACCTCATTCATTGCAACTTAACGGATACGACCGAGCTGGCCGACAATATTGTATCGAATCTTTGCAGTCGAAGCTTCCAACCCGGACGTCGACGAGGAGGACTCGCACGCCACCCGAGGCGCACTGTTGTTCTGTTCGTTGGTACTGTTCTCGCCCTCGCCGCGGGGACACGGTGGACCCGGCTTTCGATCGAGTTCGCCCAGATTTATCATCGACACCACGGCGGAGGAGGTAACATTTCGTTAAAATCTCTTCGTTTTACATTAAACTACGATGCGATCCGATTTGGTCGCCATGCTACTCTTGGCTTCTACCGAGAGGAAGGGGGGTAAGAATGAAGGAAGGGGGTAAGAATGGTCAGTACTACCACAACTTTCTTGGTTTTGGCTAATGGATAAAGGAGTGCATCTCTCGGCTATTAACTCTATACTTGCACAAGCAAGGGAAGAATATTTACTGCTCCTCACTTCTACCATTTTACTGCGTTTTACTTGTACCACTCCATCCTTTACCACTTCATTCACGCCTTGACTGATTACATAGATAAGTGCTAGGCCACGATTTCTCAGATCATAAGTTATCGGAAAATATAGTAGATGATACTCTTCATTCACGACATAAATCTAGGATGCACATCACGAACAAGGAAAATAATGGTTACAACTTCGCCTCTCGAGTGCATCGAGGCCACTTCCTTTCGCCCATGCCTCCGGTGGGCTTCTGCGCACGACGTGCCCTCTCGCTTCTCTCTCTCGGCCTCCTTCTCCTCCGCTTCCTTCCGACGTGCCTCCTCACAGCGTGCACGTCCGTCAAGGCGCTTGAAGTCGCCGTCTGAACTCCTCGTCTCGGACGCTTTGATCAAGGAGCCTTTGGTCCTCCCGGATCGATCTCCATATCAAACCACGTCTCAAATTCACAAACTGCGTGATTGCCGCATGGCAAAGCGAGACACACCGATCATGTCGTCCGTACATCTCCCTACTACTACAAGCAAAGTGTTTTCAACACGTGGCATAACGAGTGTCTGGTGCATTAAGTGGATGGATCGTTCACGGCGGCCCCCCCTCCGAGGCATCGATGGGTCTGGACATCCGAATGTTGAAGCGGCGAAGGTCGGGCGTCGAAGGACCGACGTATTAGGACGATATGGATGAGTCTGGCGTCGTAATTGTGGATAATGTAATTCTATGTACCAGATTATTTGTTGTCCCCGTCATGTAATTTTTGATTCTATGTACCGATTATTTGTTGTCCCCATCAATGTAATTTTTGATTCTATGTACGATTATTTGTTGTCCCCGACATGTAATTTTTGGTTGTATGTGCTTGTGATCGAACATATATTTGAATATGGAACATTTCATTACTTTTCATTTATTTTTTGTAGTTATAGCGTGTACCATTTACTTATTATCCGGTTTGTTTTATTTGCCTCCTACACTTATTGTCGGTTTGTTTTATTTGCTTTCTAACCTTGAATTTGCTTTGTAACCCGCGAGCCTAAGCGCGATAAGCGCGAAGTTGAGCGTCTTCTTGGCGCTTGCCCGAGTGCTAGACCGGCCATGGATCGACCCACCGGTCTAGGTTGTCCTTGTTGAGGGCCGGCAATTTGGGAACAACTGCGGTCTCGTCTGAAGAGTTTCTTGGATCGACCCGCTTGGTTCCTGATGGATACCAACTTTTGATCGACCCACTGGGTTCTCTGATAAGCTACCAATTTTTTACTCTTTTACTTACTGTTAATGAAATTTTAACGGCGCTACACACTACGTGCGAGATTCTGGCGGTCGGCTTACTTCCATTCAGCAGGATGGTGGAAGCGAAGCATTGCGGATGGCCCGCCGTCTCTGGTTCTCGTCTGACAGTCCTGGCGACGCGCTCGTGGACCGGTGGAGACAGGAGACACACCGTTCCACGCCTGCGGAAGATGGCTCCCCACGCTGCGGGATGTGTCTTACCTCCTAGGGCTCCCTGTGGGTCGTCTTGATTGTCTGTGCAGCGCCCGCCCGCGTGGCGAAACTTGCTGGTAGCGCTTCGCCGGTGCGGCGACACCACGCAACCCCCGTCGTGCCCCACAAGGCGGATGGCGGCGGTGTCGAGCGTGGCTGCTCGATTCCGCAGTTAGTACCTCATTCATTGCAACTTAACAAATCGCCGAACTGGCTGACAATATTGTGCCGAATCTTTGCGGTGAGCTTCTCCACGGGGCGTCGGCGAGGAGGACTGGCACGCCACAGGCGTACTGCTATTCTGTTCGGTTGGTACCTATTCCGTCCTCGCCGCGGGGACACGGTGGACCGGCACCTGATCGAGTTCGCCCAATTTATCGCCGACACCCCGGCGGAGGAGGTAACACATTTCGTTAAAATCTCTTCGTTACAACATTAAACTACGATGCACATCCGATTTTGGCTGCTGCTACTCCTCTTGGCTTCGGCTGAGAGGAAGGGGGGTAAGAATGAAGGAAGGGGGGTAAGAACGGATGTACTGCCACAACTTTCTTGGTTTTGGCTAATGGATAAAGGGAGCTACATCTCTACTGGCTATTAACTCTATACTGCACAAGCAAGGGAAGAATATTTTCTGCTCCTCACTTCTACCATTTTACTGCGTTTTACTTTTACCACTCCATCCTTTACCACTTCATTCACGCCTTGGTGATTACATAGATAAGTGCTAGGCCACGATTTCTCGAGATCATAAGTTCTTTGCGGAAAATATAGTAGATGATACTCTTCATTACGACATAAAGCTAGGATGCACATCACGAACAAGGAAAATAATGGTTACAACTTCTGCGTCTCTTGAGTGCATCGAGGCCACTTCCCTTTCGCCCATGCCTCGGTTGGGGCTTCTCACAACACGACGTGCCCTCTCGTTCCTCTCTCTCTCGGCCTCCTTCTCCTCCGCTGCCTTCCGCGTGCCTCCTCGCGTGTTGGCGTCACAGCTAGCTTGAAGTTGCCGTATGAACTCCTCGTCTCGGACGCTTTGATCAAGGAGCCTTTGGTCCTCCGGATCGATCTCCATATCAAACCACGTCTCAAATTCACATAGCGGCGGAGGCGACTACATGAAAAATAAATTAGTAAAGTTTCACGTACAAATATTACGAATCACGTATGATTGTTACCGGTGGCGATTCTTGAGGTCTTCTCGTGGTCGAATTCATAGTTGTGGTACATCCAATACCTCCTCTTCCAAGTTGGCATATCCCAGGCGGGCGAGCTTGCAAGGATCTCGCTTAGAACACATCGGTGGTACAACCACGGCAGTCTGAAGAGGTCTGAGCCTTGATGTTGCGCGGCCACGCCGAAGCGCCTACCTCTTCCTTTGCGCCTTCCCTTTCCCTTTCCACTTGCCGCCTCGACATTTTCAATTGAACCTCTACTTATCTTTTCCTCCTCTCCTTCCCTTCTCTCTTTTTCTTTCTTCTTCTCTCGGCTCTTTGGCTGCGAGTTGCAGTTGAGGCGAAGGTTATAAAGGGTAAATATCGCTGGGTATGGGGCGATCGCTTAGATATTGAGGGATAGGGCCCACCATATTTGTATTTAATATTTGTTTCAAATTGTTTTTAGTATAATAAGCGATAAAAAAATAACCTTCTTTGTGAAAATGTCGGGATCATGGCGATCTTGCCCATTTCAGTAAATATTTACTGAAATGGTGTGCCTCGACATTTTCACGGCGATGTTTATTTACATTCTCGTTATTATCTGAAAAAATAAAAAAATATTACATACAAATATAGTGGAACCTATCTCCGTAAAGATATCAAGCGACAATGATTTTTAAATTTTGATAATTCCCAAATTTGAAAATTCATAGTGAAAGCGCCGTTTGTATGACCGCCATCTGAAACAAGCATCACGGGCACTCAAAAATTAGATGTTTCGTGCTGCGATTTCGAGTGGTTTTGTGGTGCGAGTGCCTTTTCCGATTTTCGCAACTTCTGCTGGGAACAACGTCGGCTATCTCGCCCATCACGTAAGTAGTAGCCCGTGTTCGCATAGGTCGCCTTTGATTTTTCCCGTATTTTTTGGGCCGTATCCGACTTGTCTCGTGAAGTGCGAAAACCCTAAGTGGCCACGATTTCTGTGGTTTCATGGCCACGAGTGCCTTTTCCGATTTTCGTAACTTCCTACGAGAGGCAAGCGTCGGCTATCTCAGCCCATCGTAAGTGGTAGCCCGCGTTGTGTAGGCCGCCCTTGATTTTCCCATATTTTTTGGGCCGTATCCGGCTTGTCCCGTGGAGCCTCGAAGACCCCTAAGTGGCCACGATTTATGTGGTTTAAGTGGCGCGAGTGCCTTTTCCGATTTTCGCAACTTCCTCGGGGCAACGTCTGGCTATCTAGCCCATACATAAGTGGTAGCCCGCGTTCGTGAGGTCGCTCTTGATTTTCTCGTATTTTTGGGCTAGATCTCGGCTGTCTGCGAGGATACGAAAACCCTTAAGTGGCCACGATTTCCCCGTGTGGCCTGCCTTTCCGGTTTTAGCAACCGGACTGGAGCAACGCGTCAGCTATCTCGCGATACATAAGTGGTAGCCAGCGTTGCGTGGAGTCGCCTGTGATTTTTCTTGTTTTTTTCGGCCATATTAAGCGGACCCTCTGAGGCTACGAAAATCCCTAAGTGGGATGCGTATCACTAACAAAGGAAAATAATTTTTCCGGTTCAATACAACAAGTTTTTTTTGTAATTCTTCCCGGTTCAATACAACAATTATTGTACAAACAATTTACAACAAAAATTGCAAAAAAAAATGCTCTGATGTAGAAATCGCTGACCTAGGCGTCGATTTATTTTAATTTCCCCCTCTTGTTACATTTTGAAATTTTGCTTGTTTGCCGGGCGTATCGCCCGATGAAGCGATCGCTTCTAGGGTGGCGAGAGGTAGTTTTGAAATTTTTTGCCACGCTTATTACTTTTGAAAAAAATTAATCGGGGATTAGGAAATTTGGCAGACCATTGTATCGTGGCCTCAAGGCATGCCCATGCTTGGGCGTCGTCTAAGAAAGATCTTGGTGCTTTGACCTTGGGCCGACCCGTCCTCCGATTGAGCTCGCCCGAGCATGCCTACTCGAGTCCGCGACTAGGCGACCAGGTCTGCCGAAGGATCTCGGGCCGCCCAAAAGCGGCGTAGTCCACGAAGGCGGCGTGGCATTAATTCTGTGGCGGCTCGAAGGTCTGCGCCCCACAATCTACCGCGCTGAAGTGATGCAGGCGGCCGATCTGCGCCTACTGCACCACGTCGCGCGCCCGTGCGGAAGCAAAGAACAGCACCACCACGTCCCGGAGCGTGGCGCCCTCTGTAATAAATGTTGTGTAAACATAACCCCTATAAATACCTTCTCTTACACGAAGGGTTTAGGGTTCGACTTCATTCCTTTTTCCCCCATACATAGAGCTCGTTCTTTGGTAGTGCGGAGGATAGTCCTTAGAACCTCCCTAGGCCCCGGCGAGCATATTATAATACATCCTCAAGAAGTTAGTGCCATCCTTTGGGCGTAGGGTTGTTATCTCCCCTGCGAGAGGCGAACCCGGATCAAAAAGCCTCCCCACATTCCTTTGTGATTGTCAAACCACCTCGATCTGTGGCTCGGCGGGACCTCGACGCTATACCCCTCGCGGAAAAAAGGCGTTAGGTTGATCCCTCATTCAACAAGTAAGCTCGGCGGGGGCCGGTTCCGAATCGTCGCAATTTGTGGCCGTGTCGGTGAGGATCGGCCCAGTCCTTCCGAGAATCCTTGAGGATGCAAATTCTCAAGTTAATCAAGACCTCTGCGTCTTGGCGATGTGGAGGGCGGCGTGCGTGTCGCCCTTGGCGAAAGCGTGCCGGTGTGCCCGATCCGAAAGGCCACGGGTCCATGTTCCTTGTTGAGCCACGTCGCTCACCGCAAATCCTTTGCTTTCGGGTCGCGAATTCTTCTCCCGAGCAGGCGCTGCTTTCGGATGCCATGATAGCTCTTGACTGCGAGATTCTTCTCCCGAGCAGTATTTGCTTTCGGATGCCATGATAGCTCTTAAGCTGTGAGATTCGTCTCCCGAGCAGTATTTGCTCGGATCTGCATGATAGCTCTTGACTGCGAATTCTTCTCCGGCGGCCTTTGCTCGAATCGTAGTAGCTCTTGATTGCGAATTCTTCTCCGGCGGCGCTGCTTTCGGATACCGTGATAACTCTTCGATCGAGATTCTTCTCCCGAGCAGCGTTGCTCGGATCTGCATGATAGCTCTTATTGCGAGATTCGTCTCCTCGGGCGTATTTGCTCGGATGCGCATGATGAGGTCCTCATTGTGAGATCGTCTCCCGAGCCAGTAGCCTTTCGAGATCCGTAGTAGCTCTTATTGCTAGATTCTTCTCCCGAGCAGTATTTGCTCGGATGCCCATGATAGCTCTTGATTGCGAGATTCTTCTCCAGAGCAGTATTTGCTCGGATGCCTCGGATCACGTAGTAGTTCTTGACTGCGAGATTCTTCTTCTTCGAGAGTATTGCTCGGGCCTTGCGATAACTTTTATTGCCAAGTCCCAATCCTCCTGTAAGTCTGGAGGCTTAAAGGCGAAGGCAGGTCGAGCAACTCCCCTTAAGCCTCGGGGCTAGGCTGTCGAGGATTGGAAAATTCAGCAGTGAAACCATTGTATCTGGTGGCCTCAAGGCATGCCCATGCTCGGACGTCGTCCCAAGAAAGATCTTGGTCGCCCAACCTCGGGCGATCCCGACCTCCGTTGAGCTCGCCCAAAGCATGCCTACTCGAGTCATGACTAGGCGACCGATCTGCAGAAGGACCTCGGGCCGCACAAAAGGTGGGCGTAGTCCACGAGTTGGCGTGGCATTAATTCTGTGGCTCGAAGGTGCCGCGCCCATCTGTCACTGCCTTGTGGTCTGCGTACGATCTGTGCCCTTGCACCACGTCGCGCCGCGCCCGGCGAAGCAAGGACACACCACCACGTCCGGACGATGGCGCGCCCTCTGTAATAAATGTTGTGTAAACATAACTATAAATGCCTTCTTGCATGAAGGGTTTAGGGTTCGACTTCATTCCTTTTTCCCCCATACATAGAGCTAGTTCTTTGGTGGTGCGGAGGATAGTCCTTAGAACCTCCACAGGCCCCGGCGAGCATATTATAATACATCCTCAAGAAGTTAGTGCCATCCTTTGGGCGTGGGTTGTTATCTCCTCTGCGAGAGGCGGAACCAAATCAAAAAGCACACTTGCCTTACATTTGTGATTGTCTCGACCACCTCGATCTGTAGCTCGGCGGGACCTCGGGCGCTATACCCTCGCGGAAAAGGGGCCTTAGGTTGATCCCTCATTCAACAAGTAAGCTCGGCGGGGGATCGGTTCCCGAATCATCAACAAAAAGATTTAAAATAAATATTAAATTAAAAATTCCCAGATCAGCACGATACTTCGAATTGCTCCTAACTCATTGAGATCGCTCCCTCTCAAGTCTCAACCAAACAAGAAGAGCTGTGCTTCCGTACACTCCCTCGCAATACGGTTATACAAATCTTCGAGCAAGCTAAGAGTAAGTAATCAGCATTTGACCTTTAATCATACTTTAATATTTATGCCACTTCTTTTTAAAAAAAATACGTAGAAGCGCCTCTTAAAAGAGAAATGTGTGTGTGTGTATATATGTAACCATTACTTTTCTAATTATATGTTAACAAAAAAATTTAAAATACAATGAAGTATCTAGTTCTATCATTTCCACATGACAAATCCTAATTTTTTTTGTGTGTATTAGAGGTCAAAGTTTTAAAAATTGACTACATCTCTACTACTTCTAATTATAAGTTGGTGCCGATGGTCGTTCTCCTCCCTTCCCCGGTATACTATTAAATCGTCATTGCCCTGATCTTCTATACAGTGGCGAACGGAGAAAGTTTTAATTCGGTTGGATATACATGCATGCGTGATCTGCGACGTATCAGACTCTTATCTCAATCAGCTGATTCTATTTCCAAATACTGCACGGCTGATTCTTTTTCCATATACTGCACGCATACAACTTCTGAGTTACCAGGTGCCTTTGAGTTGCCATATACATCCTTTCCATTAAATATTTACTTGTATATGTGGATAAGATAATCTTTTCTTTTTATCTAATCAAATATGGACTTGATTCTGGACAGCAAACAGCATGCGGCTATGCATGACGTGACTAGATAATTTGTTATTTCTATCTCTATTAATTCTAATTAGGAGTTGGTAGTGTTATGTCCATTCTCCACTCTCACCTCGACACGTGTGTGCACCCGCGTGGCTGAGTGGGAAGCGAGCAGTGGCCACTCGGTAGATTGGATTGGATCATTCCGTCGCAAGAGGTAAATAAATATGCATGACTCATTTATTGCTTTCCTTTTCTCTCATTGATCTGGCATTCGAATCGGTGGCGATTGCTCCTGTGCTTTTCGGATTGGATTGATTGAATCCCTTCCGAAGGAAGCAGAGCTCCGATTCATGAAGTTTGGTCTCTTCTCGCTTCTTTCTCTTTTGTTGCCTTCCTTATTCGATAATTTTTAATTTGGATTCCATAGATATCTTCTTGGTTGCTGAATCTATATAACCCTACCGCTTCTTACTTCTCCCGCAGATGTGTTGAGCCTATTCGTTGAGTGGAGGTAATGGGCGACCTTCCTAATCTCGTCGATACGACGCAGGGGCAAATCGTCGGTGGTGGGCGGAGACATAGGCTGGTGGCGCTGCTGGAGCTCGCGGATGACGCCTACCTCTTCAATGCCTTTGCATCCATGGGGCAGTAGGTGATACCTATTTTGATTGATCGATTGATCTCGAATTATGGCATTACAAATTTATAATCCCAAGTGTTGTGATGTTATTATTTAAGTTTGTGAAATTAAAGATAATTTTAAGCTCGAGTTTGTAAACAGGTGCTTGAAATTTGTATGCTTCGATGAATTGATTTAGATATTTAACCATTGCACATTCAAAGTGAACATTATTATTCAGATAAGGTTAGTGCTCTTTACAAATAAATTTTTTATTGCAAATTAAGTTTTTGTTGCATCGCATGGGCACATGGCTAGTATATTCTAAAGCAGACAACAAAAAAGAACGGAGGGAGCAATGCGCAAACGCTTCTTCTATCCCCTTTGACCCAATCGGTCACCCCTAGAGGTGGGAAAAAAGCTCGAAGCTCATGAGCCGGTTGGGCACTAGTTCGTGTCGTAAGCAAGCCGAGTTGAGCAAGCATTTATACTCGTTTGCTTAATGGGTCGAGCTCGAGCCAGCTCATGAGTTGGTTGTTAGGCTTGGTTGTAATAAGCCCAACATAGCAAGTAGCAAAAATGCCCAGTCAACAGCAAACATTTAGAGGCTCAACAGGCAACCCTATGTCCTCTTCAGGCTTAGGCATCACACAAGCATAATACAATCACAACCACCACTGTTGTGTTAGGATGTGTTTGGTCCTTTGTACTAGGATGAACCGAACCATCTCGTATAGGATATGGCCTAGTCCCTACGTTTGGTTAGCTGAACGGAACTATTTCATATGGGACGAGATGGTAAAGATTCCAGAAATATTCTCAAAATATCCTATACCAACTGATACGACCAAATCGACGAATCGATCGGTATAGGACGTGTTCGTCACTCGCCTCTCCGCCCTCATTCCTACTTCCACGGCCTCCTGCTCTCACTCGCAACCTTACACCGGTGTCGACTGGGCCTTGAGACATGCCTCAGCTCCTAAGGTGCCACCTCTCCTTCTCTCTTCCCTCTCCTCTTTTTCTAGCTAGATCTGACCACTCACGGCGCAGAGAAAGGGCATGTACAGCGGTGACCCAAAAGCTTCGTCTCCCTCTCGATGACCTCACGCCAGCGCCATCTGGGCCTCATGACACGCCTCAGCTCCCAAGGTGCTGCCTCTCCTTCTCCCTTTCCTCTCCTCTTCTCCCGGCCAGATTTGAGTAACCACTCGCAGTGCAGAGAAGGGCGAGTACAATGGTGACCTGTAGCTCTGCATGCCAGCGCTGCCTTCAACTGTGACCTCTCTTACTCCCGCTCCGTTGCATGTCGGCTTCATCCTAAACCGCGAGCTCTATTGGTACTACTCCTGCTTCTCATGGTCGTCACTGAAACCAAAGGTAATCTTCCTCCTCTCCCTCACCTCATATGTATTATGTTCTCACTATAGACATATAGAATGCTAGTAGCATAATACATGAAATCTTCCATGATGCATTATTACAATGCATAAGAGTAGCACTTTTTTCTTGACAAGTATGTTATGTTGATGACACATGTGGAACTCAGAATTATTGAAATGTAGATCTATGAACATTGTTATTCATGTTTGAAATAGACCTAAGGTAAAGTGAAACACCTGGAGAATTACCTTCATCTGTGAAAAAGATCAAACACTTAATTTACCAAATATAATGATTAGCCAAACAATGGTATCAATGACATCATATGGCATTATAATGAATGGCTAGAGTTCTAGTACAAACTTGTTGTTCAGCAGGCAAAGGAACGACACCACCAAAAATAGTTACATGTGCATTCAATAGTCTACTCCACCCAGGTATTTGCACAAGGATTAGAAGCTTTAACCCAAAAATTCTTAGGAGCTGATTATAAAGTACATTAAAATTTACCTGTACAACAAGCGTCCATCTTGTGTCTACCATAAGATATCTTGTGTGGCCATTCAAGTTAGTAACACTTAGTGCTATTCAAAAGACAAGATTATATAGTACATCAAAAGATTTGGGCAAAAATAGGGCCTGCATGAAGAAATTGAAAAAAAGGAATAGTAAGGCTATTCAACACTTAGTGGTAGATGTAAGAACAAGATGAGAGACTGAAAACTTACAGCCCACTAGATGATGCATCCGAGATATGATTGTGCACAAATGAGCAAACCTTGCTTGGTTTTGGAAAAAAGACGAAAATATGAACTTCAGCTGTATTTTGTTTTTGTCTTGGGTGTTTGCAATAGCTTGACTTCATGCTTACAAGTTATTTCTTTTCTGATTTTCAAATCGTGTTTCACCTTTAATTGTAGATGGACAAGGGGAAGCTTAGACAGTGGAAGATGTTGCTTAGTGGTGATGTTGCATATGTGGCTGCTTGCATGATGATTTTGTATGTGCGGTGTAGACTAAGTAATAGGAAATGAAGTATTACGTATGGCCTAATCAAGGAAAGTGACAAGAATATAATTGATTATCTGAAAATAAAATTTGGAAGAATGGTATAACTTATATTGCAATGATAAGACTTAAAAGAGCTCCTATCTCTAGGTTATGTTAAGTTTTGAGAGAACTCTCTTTGCTCCATGACACTGTACATGTATGTGTTGAGGAGCAAGTTGCCATTTCTTGAACACAGTTGGGCACAACCTAAGTAATAGGGTAGTTGGTACCAACTTGAATAGATCAGGTGAAATAGTTAGCCAATATTTTGAATATGTCCTCCAAGCCATAGTCGAGTTATGAAATGAGCTTATTAGGCCACCTTCTTTGGAGACACCAACCAAAATTGTAGGAAACCCAAGATGGGATCCATACTTTAAGGTTTGATAGCTAACAAGTATGTCTTAGAGATTTGTGGCTAAAATTTTGTGGTTATTATTTTTCTGCCAATTTATTTGACTAAATAGGTTATATTGGAGCCATTGATGGTACACATATAAGAGCTTCTATGAGTAAGTCTATGGAAGCAACCTTTCATGGTAGGAAATCATTTCCTACTCAAAATGCGATGGCAGCCGTAGGCTTTGACATCGATTCACATATGTGTTGGATGGTTGGGAGGGGACAGTCCATGGCGCTACAATTTAGCATATACGATAGAGCATGAGAATGGTTTATGTATCCCTGAAGGTAAATAGAATCTTTATAGCAGTATATATTATACCAATTTGTTAAAAATCAATATCATTAATGTGTTCCTCTATCTTAGAGAAATTCTACTAGTTGATGCTGGATATGGAGCCAAACCTAGGTTCATGCCACCTTTCTAGGGTGTAAGGTACCATTTGAATGAGTGGAGGAACAATCTAGTATAAGATGAAAAAGAATTGTTCAATTTTAAGCACTCCTCCCTACGAGTAGGCGTAGAGCGTGCCTTTTGGATCACTTAAGAGGAGGTTCAAAGTCCTTGATGATGCTCATTCAATACCTTAGCAGAATTATTGGGTTCTTTCTCAAGGGACTGACCATTTTATTCTATTAGAGGATACTTAACACCTAACCCCCGTAGGTTAGCAAGGGAGCAATCAAATGACTATAGAGCCATGGTTGACAAGAGGAAGAGTCTTGCCAACGAAATATGAGAGAACCATCAAAACTACTTAGTCCCTTAATTATGTCATGCCTTTTTCATGTGAACCTTGTATTCTCTTTTTCATGTGAACCTTATATTCTCATACTTTCATGTGAACCTCATATTCTCATTTTTCAGAAGTTTCATTTGAACCATTATTTTTTTAATGTTTTGTAATGTATTATTTATATTTTTACCTATTTACTGTAGGCAATGGACTTAGATCAGCATGAGGATAATATGGGGGGTAACAATGGCGGTTGTGCTGGGGTTGTTTGGACAAATGAAATATTTGCATTTGTGCTAACCTTCTTAGCTAATCTAGTGGCTAGTGGTATAAGAGCATTTACAGGCTTTAAGCAAGTTCATCTCAATAATTCTGCTAAGGTATTGAATTAGCATATGAAGATTCATGTGAGTGCCATTCAGGTTAGTAACCACCCCAGGAAGTGAAAAAAATTGGGCAAAGATAAACAAACTGAAGAACTTAAGTGGTGCTTTGTGGGATGAGGGTATCTTCACTATCAGACTTAGCATGAACATTACACTGGTCATATTAAGATAATTTGATTCCAAGTTTCAACAACCATGTTTCTACTAGAGATTGTTGTTGTGCATTACTGGAGATTTAATTGCCTCTCTTTTACTTATTGGTTTGTATAACTGCTGTAATTTTTGCTTGTATGGCTTGAGAACGATTACTTCTCTAACGATGACATGACCATCCCAAGGATGTTGATTTCTTGAACACTCCTATTGAGTATTATCATGAGATGGCCACTATTTTTGGGAATAGCATGGCTACATGACAATATGCTAAGGGAGCAAACGACTCTCTGGCTACAAATGTGATTGAAGTAGAAGAAGAAGCACTAATCGATGAACATGTGGATATGGAAGACGTGACGGTGTCAGGGTATGGTGGAGGTGACTCCTCGGCAAGTAAACCACCATCCACTGATGATGACTTGCTTTTTCATGACCACTGGTATTGATAGACTAGCTCAAGCTATTGAGAAGGCCGCTAGTTCAGATACCGATGTTCCAGAAGATCTTTGGGACAATATGATGAATCTCCCTGGATTTGATGAAGCACATTTAGCCCACTACTATGCTTATATGTGTGAGAATATTGCACTTGCTCAGGCATTCAACAAGCTTAGTATTTCAAACAAATTGATTTAGGTAACTAGGTACATCATGAGAGAAAATCTCTAAACTATCAAGGTGAAAATGTGTTAAGGGCGAGGACTTATTTTCTTGTCAACCAAAACCTAGTAACATGATTGATATAGTATGAACTATTATGGTAATGGATTCTTATAGTTTATGTAATATGAACTATTATGGCAATGGTATTTGCAATGGTATGAACTCTTATGGTTGAAAATATTTGCAATGAACTCTTATTGGAATATTTGCAAATAAAGCAGCACTGTCACTGAGCAATGCAAAACTGGAGGGATGAATGGACCTAGAACGTATTAGGTTTAACTTGTAGATTGATGTTCGCTGTCGTGATGACTGATGAGGCATGGTTGGTGCAACTTGTGGTAGTGATGCTATCATACCTTATATTAAAGGCTGCAAGGTTCACGGCCAGAGACCACGCCCACGTGTCACCGTACACCGTTTTGCGAAAAACCCCTGTGTTTCTTTAAATTACGGATAGGTCCCTGCAAATTACGAATAGGTCCTTCGCAATTTTTTGTGAGAGAAAGATTTTCTTTTCTAAATCGCATTTGGGTCCTTCGTATGCGTAGTTTCTGGAAAAACCTCCCGTTAAATTCAAATCGCGAACAAGCCCTTTTCTAATTTTTGGGATAGCGATGTGTCCAAAACGTAACATTCAGTCCTTGCTCTTTCGTTTAGGTCCTTTCTCCGTTTTCTCGGGAAAAAATATTTTCGTCACCGAAAAATATGTTGACTCTATTTCTAGACTTTTCCCTCTGTTCTTTCAGGAAAAAATATTTTAGTGCTCCGCTTTTCCTCGTTTTCCCTGAAAAAATATTTTAGTGGTCCGTTTTTCCTCGTTTTTCCAAAAAAAATAAATGGTCCGTTTTTCTCAAGAAAAACACAAATTTGTTTTACGTTCACGCGACGTGCGCGTGCTTAATCCTTTCACCATTTTTTCCGAAAAAAAATGTTTTGGTACTCAGTTTTTCCTCGCTTTTCCAAAAAAAATCGTGGTCCATTTTTTCTCCGAGAAAACACAAATTTGTTTTTAGTTCTCACTTGCAAAAATTTTGTTTTAAGTGATCCGTTTTTCTCCGAAAAAACATAAATTTGTTTTCTCGTTCGATGTACTTGGCGTCTTGCCTTATTATTCTAGTGTTATTGATTTTAACGACATTTTGCCCCATGTTTAACATATCATTGTATTGTGAATTTGATGAGCCTGTGTTTTCTATGACTGCTCACCTTTATACTTGGCTGCAGGTATTTATCAAGTGTTGAATTTGCTTTGCATTGCTTGTTTATATGCAGGGTGAGGTTTTTAACCCCTTCTTTATGGTGTTCAAGGTCATATTCCTCTTTTTGTTGTGGTTTTCCCAACCATTTTGTTCCCATTTATCCACTGAATGTTTGATATGCTTATGCAAATACATCCAGGTGGCTGCTAGCACAACTAGCCATTTGCATTCATCAATTTGCAAAGGTAGAGATGAGATAGTCCTACCAATTCTATCATAGACAATTACAAAGAGTGCATTTTGTTTGTGAAAAATCTACAAATTACACTACATGCTAACGGGGTGGAAGAAATTTTGGCTGATATGCAAAATTGCAACTGATGCAATCATCTCCTCTCAGTAGGGTTAGAATTATTTACCATGTCCTCTAGTGACAAAGGTTACCATATCAACCTCACCCCTCAAACCAAACAACATCTCGAACCATCCAGATCTTCGCATCCAAACAATCAAACAAAATCTTGTACTATTCTATTCAGACAACCAAACACCTATACCATCCCATCCATCCTGTACTATCTATCACATCCTATTCAACCTTATGTGTCCAACCAAACACATCCTTAGTGACTCGTTCATCCGGAAAATTGCTGTCGTGTGGCTCGACCCTCACCCTTCGCCTCATTTCACCCTATGCTTCCTGACCTCCCATGCACCTCCTCCCGCTCAGCATCTATTTGCGATGGAACGACAAAATAGCATAGAGTGCAAGAGCCACCAAGAGAGGAGGTCATTCGCCTCCGCCTCGACACCCTCGTTCAACGGTGCAACCCCTCATCACCTTGTCTCCTCTGCTACAAAGCCTCCTTGCATCGATCAATCGAGCCTAATGAGGTAGCTCGAGTTTTAAAATCGAGCTGTATTGAGCTGGGTTAACAATATCGGTTTGGAGAAAATCGCTTGAAATTCGGATTTCAAAAATCGAAAATATCGAGCCGAAAATCATAAATCAAAATCAAAATTTTTGAAAAGAAAAATAAAAAATCGGCTATTTTCATGGAAAATCAGCCGATTTCCATGGAAAATCGACAGACTAGTCGAACTTTTTGACGATCGATTTTTTTGAGCGATTTTCATCGATTTTCGACTGGTTTATATCGTATAATTTTTTTGAATTTTTAATCTTTTGAATTAGACCGATTTACCGAGCGGTTTTAGATACCGGGCCGCACCAATACGGCCAAAAATCGTGATTTTTCAGCGATTTTCATCGATTTTGCGAACCTGGTACTGAGTAGACATTTCTGCTCATGTATACTCACCAACGAGTTTGGGCGAACTGAGCCATGCCAGCTTGTTATCCACCCTAGTCGCCACTCGACATTGAAGCGAAAGGTACTGTTGTGGCCTAATCAGCCCCAATAGTTAATCCTTCTAAAATTTCGATTCTAGTTCTGCTGCTGGCCTGCAGCTACTTTCACGGCCATTTAGCGACAGTGTTTATGGCTGCTATTACGAAGGACAGGTCCATCTGCACAGTACAATTAGGGGCCAGGAATGCAAAACTAATGGCAAGCTGTTCTGGGATCGATTTGTGATGAACGTGGCAACAAAAGTGTACGATGTACCCTGAATTTTTTTCCCCTTGAGAATTTTTTGTAGGATTCGGCTGCTGTCTACAGTCTCGTACTACTACTGCACTCGAGGTTAGTACTATAGGTGGACTAGTACTACATGGTACTCACGCAAGTCATTTCAACCCAGAAATCCTATAGGGAGCACCTAGATAATTTTTAGGCCAATTCGATATATACCACTTATTATCTTAATGATATGTGAATCTTAACCCTATATGTCAGTGATATAATTAGGAATTTTGCAAAATTTCAGTGACATACAAAGAATTAATCCATCTTCTGTGTTCCTAGTTGTGGAAATTAAACCCTTCTTCGACATTGATAAAATTAGAGTACTAGTAGTACAACGCATGGACTACCACGCAGTGACCTGGATGAATCGCACGGTACTTTCAGAGTTTCAGTCGTAGGGGATCGCATTCAGATGCGAGAACAGGAGAATGAAACCAACAATCCATTGCTGCACCTAATCCGGACAATGACTTGGAACAGCTTGTCAGGTCAGGAGCACAGACTTAACTTGCAAGTACCAAGCCGGGTCGTCTCTTGAAGGTTCAGCAACAACGACCGGAGAAAAGAATCGATAATCTGCATGATTTCATCGCACCACCATCTCTAGCCAGTGTCTTATGTGTAATATGATTATATGAAGTGCATGTACACTGATGAAATCCTTGAGAAGTTCAGATGTCTGTGTCACAGACTCGCAGTACGTGCTGGTTCTGCACAAGGCATGAAAAGATTGTACTTTTTGTTCAGGTAGTAAGTCTGAACGCGATGCAGCCACTGAATCATGTCAAGCACTCGTAGCTAGGCCTCAAGAACTTGGCAATGGAGGATGCGGTTCTTGGCGCGGCCGCGGCCGGCGATGTTGGACAGGAGGTTCGTGACGAAGCTCTTGATATGCCCCTTGCCGGCGACGGTCTCCCACCGCTGGCTTCCAGCCCGGGCGGCGACGTCGACGACCGAGACGCTCATGTCGTTACGGACGATGCAGAGCTTGCCGTGGAGAGCGACCATGGCTGCCGCATCGAAAGCATGTGAGCTCCCGAGGTGCTGCCTGCTGTCGATGCAGCCGCTCCACGCGTCCGTGGCCTCGTCGTAGGCCCTAAGCCGGCAGCCGTCCTTGCAGTCGGCGGCGTAGAGCCGGCCGTCGAGGCAGGCGCTGGGGCTCCTCCAGCCGGTGACCATGCTGTCGAGCACTGCCGACCAGGCGTTGGTCTCCGGCGAGTACACCTGGCTCAGCACCTGCTGGTGCGCGCCGAGACCCTTCACGTACCACCTCCCGCCGTGCACCGCGCTGACGAACGGCACCAGCGCCGTGCCCATGTCGGACACGAACGACCACCGGTTCTTGGCGGGGTCGAACACCTCGGCGGACCTTAGGCCGCCGCCCCCACTCTCGCCGCCGGCGACGTACAGGCGGTTGCCCATCACGCACGCTCCGAAGCAGTGCCGCCGTCGCAGCATGTCCGGCGCGCGGTGCCACCGGTTGCTCCGGGCGCTGTAGAACACAACCCGCCGCATGGGTCCCTTGCGCGGGTCCCTGCCGCCGAGCAGGTACAGGTGGCAGCCCCCGAGCACGGCGCAGCCGAACCCGGTGGCGTCGGCGTACTCGCCGGGCACGGGCGGCAGCGCGCGCCACGCCCCGCGCGCCGGGTCGAGCACGTCCCAGGACACGCGCCTGTCCCTGTCACACTTGACCGCGTACACCCACTGCTCGGCGAGCCCGAGACTCCGACGGAGGCTGTAGAAGTAGTTGCCGGCGAGCAGCCGGAACCACCTCCTGCACACCAGCCTCAGCTTCCAATGCTCAGCTCGTGGCACACGGATGAGACATGCAATGGCAAGATCGTCGGGAAGACCGGGGAGCAGCGGGCATTGCCCGCCGCCACTCCTGTGATCACCCCGCTGCGATCTCTTATCCTTCAGTGGGTGGATAGAGGCTCTGAGGCTCGGCTGCACACACGCTGTCGACCTCGGGACGTGCCTCACGGCGGCGCCGACGAGGGATCTATCCACTCTGCACAAGCACGCTGAGCTATCAACCTATCCAGCACAAGGGAAAAAAATTTCAGGTAGTTGAACAAATTGCCAGGACAGAGTTTGATGCAAACATGAAATATTGCAATGCAACATGTGAATCATAATTCGGCGCCGTTTGGGATTAAAATCCGAGTGCTTGTCCTAAAAAGTGATTGATTGCAGGATGACGCCTGGAATGATGAGACAAGAACATAAAAACGCTCCATGGTGTCATGAATCAACAGCTACTTACCAAAGTAGTTGAACTACTTTGTGTTGTGGGGGACCAGATTTTCGGTAATGACCACGCAAGCTTCACCATGAGGGAATTAGCAGGATGATAAGCCTAAATAAATTTGGGGAAGAATTGAAGTACTATTTTAATATCAGGAATTTGGTAATTTCACTTGAAGAAAATTTTTCTTTGAAAGAAACCTCTGAACTCTGTTGATATTTAGCCAAATGAGGATACCTCTTTTCATATTTAGTAGAATTCAAAGAATTTGCAGAAATATTTTACAAGTTTAAGTCTGTTCTTGATTTTTTTATCCACAAATATTTCTTGTTCTTTTTATATATACAGTGTTATGCGAGAAAAGCATCATTAATTCTCAGAAGAAGAAAAAAGTGCGTGAAACAAAATATCTAGTTGCTCAAAACACCCTGGAAGGCTTCCTGTCACCAAAACAAGTAGATGTTCAACTCTCTGCCATTTCTGCCGTCAGAATCCTGAAATTCTGCGAACAAACCAACCAGAACACCTTTATGCTCATTGATGAGCACAAGGTCTGAATTTTCTCACAACATACTTTGATTAATCTATGGTTAGTGGTAAACAAAACCAAGTAACTAGAAGCAAAACAGGCAAACTGAAGAATTTATCCAAAAGCAAGCCAGAAGTAACACACCAATCACTCCCTTGGTAAAACACCAACAAAGGTTTCAAAATTCATGCACAACCGCGGCAATCCAAGCATGGTATGTATGCAGATATGCAGCAAGGAGACACAGAAAGAACGGAGGAGACAAGAAGACAGACTCACCAAAGGAGCTTGGTTCCTTCTATCCATGCCTGCTCCTGAAGCAAAGAAACAAGAAACCACAAGAAGCACTCGGTCACCAACCAGATATGACACCAATGCTGTGCCCTATGCTTCTGCATCTACAGTTCTACTAGCCCTTTGCCCATGATTCATGGCAACTGGGGTAGGACATGGCAGTTCCAACTAAACCCTCCTAACCAGAAACTTCTTTATGGTAGTACCCAGCTTGGTTGCCAGGAGGAAGAAGGGGAAGGACTGAGGAGAAGAGGGAAGGATGGAAGGTGGTGACACTAAATGGAGACCATCACATTAAAGCCTGTTGTCTGCTTGTGGACCTAGTCCACAGCAGCAGCAAGGGCCATGGGAGACTTCAGCCTTGAGCCCTCCTTTTTCTTTTGAGCTCTCTTTTCCTCTGCTTCTTGAGTCAACCACCATTGTTTGTTTGCTTGGTTAATTAGTTTGAGGATAATCCTCTGGGTTATTCATATCATATATGCTTTTCTGTTCTGTTCTCCTTTTGTTATTCAAAGATGACAGCTTTGATCTGTTTCTGCTGCTGTTTGTTTGCTTGCTGCTATGAAGGTAAGTAGTAGTAGATAAGATATGGTAAACACATTCCTGCAACTTGATTACTACGGCATTGATTGTATGTTTACAAATTTATTTTTTTCCTGTAGATGTCTATGTCTAGTTTCAAAATTGACCCGTTCTACAATTATGACCTGATTTGTTCTTGCCTTACCTGACGATATGTTCCTGTTGCTTTTGGCAAGCACGGAAGTATGATAGCAACGAACATTGGCTTGAGCTTTTGTACGTGCAGAAAAATACCGTTGAGATGGGTAGGAATAGGATAACAAAGTGAGAACAAAACTAGTGCATGATAACAGAACCTCCAAAAGCAGCAACAAAGGACAAGAGAGAACAGCAAGTGGTCATGTCGAAATCATACTGACATAACCTCAAAAAAGAACCATACCGATATAAATACAAACGCACTCCATTAATCTGGAGTTCCTTCGAATCAAAACAAGAGGAAAGAAGGATAGGAAGAGGTGAGGTGTTACCCATGCATGTCCCATGACAGTGCAGAGAGTTGAGAAGTCGATTTGCGAGCTAGAGCCATCATACGAGAGGGCTGCACTGCCAGCAGCCCGGCACCGGGTGCATTTCTGATTACACAGCTTAAAAGCTTAGGGCGGATGGAATTGGCTTGCATTAACACCATCATGGCACATTTCAAGGGCCGTGCTAAATTTAAAATTAGGCTATACATTTAATAAAAGTTAATTATCAAAATAATTATTTAGTATTATAAAAAGAGAACGGGTAGACTACTCTAGTATAAATCAAAATATTCTATTGTGTAAACAAGAAACCATTGCAAGTTATAGATCACGGAATTACTACTAGATGCGCAGACTTGTAATGAAAGTAGAGTTGATTTAGCTCGTTGGTACAGTTATAGTCATACTAGTCTCGCGCCTTCTCCACAGCTCCTTGTAACCGTTATAGGTTACGGATTGTCCTAGTGTTGAAACCTCACAGCAACGCCTCGAAGGTATCCACAACTATAAAGGTAAGAACGTCACGCGCCAGAGTAATAGTGCTGGTTGCGTAGTTTTGGGAGAAGGAGAAGTGGCGGTTAGGGTTTTGAGAATTCCAAAGTCCTACATGGTGTCTCTTAACCCTAAAGCCATCACCCCCTCCCTTTTATATAGACGCTCCACAATGGGTCTTTGCATTAAAAGTCCATTAGGAACTCAAAGCCCTATCACAATTCGGATCACCATTTGAATTAAGTCTCAACCATTTAGGCGTGCGACCCTATAAGTTCATGTATACATAGATATGTTAGATAGGGTCTGAGTACTCTTACTTGACCATTAACCGATAGCAGTTCCTAGCAGAATGTGCCGACTCCTGATTATATGTAAAGATCACATCAGATGAACCTTAACAATGCTTATTTATATGCATTTTTCTTTGCCCCATAATATTGGTCAAATTCAAGACGAGTATGTGTCATCCTTGTTTAGGTAGCTCAACCACTCTTTCTCGATTATGTGACTCGGAATCTCTGACTATGGTTAACTCTTTAACCATAAGTAGTATGGCTATGCATTTTCAGAATTTGATTACTTGAGATGCCTAGAGATATCTCCCCCGTTGTATGGAGTGGCAAATCCCATTTTGATCAATCATGCCTCGCAACATGCTTCACGATAAACCCGAAAGCCACCTTTATAACTACCTAGTTACGAAGTAGCGTTTGGCAATCCCTAAGTAAATCATTACACCTCTCGAGTATATGCGTTAACCTCAAGTCTAAGGATATAGCATACACATTGTATATAAGACCAACTGATGACAAGTAAGATTACAATATCCTCGTAGTTTCTCAAGGTAGTTCAATCCAACTCTATATTCTCTAACATGTGTCCGTATTATTAGATTGATATATCTTTATATCCATGACCCATGAAACATAGTCATCAACTAATACATATACTAGTTTATTCATATGTGTCCTTATATGTTTATCGACTAGGGGTCACTTTAAAATAATCATCACAAAGTCATATATAGAGTTTCACAAACAAATCATATACTCGGTAATAAATAATAATGACATTATTGAAGAAATAGATAATAAATCATGAATTTAAGAAAATGTAATCATCTCTACAATTGCTTATAGGGCATATTTCCAACAATTACAAATATAGTACAATTTTTACTACAGTACAAAGGATTATGCTATACATCGTGCTAAAAAAACATATTTCAAACATGACTTTTACATGGAAATCACCATTCTTCTAGTATTATTTAAAACAATAATTTTCTAAAAATGAAGAGAATAAAAAGAACTACTTACTCATTAGTTCTTACTCTTACTAATACAAAGATTAACAAGTAATAAATACAAAAAATAAGTAGAAAATAGGGCCCCTTAATTTTGGGGCCTGTGCAGTAGCGTGCTACACATGCCTCCCGCCTGGGCCTGATTAATAACGTGCCGCCTTGTTAGGGTTGGTCAAGCCAAGTAGCCAACCGAACGCTCGTGATGGCAAAGTCCAGCATCTCTCTAGACCACTCGCCACCGGGCTAGGCCGCGCCATCTCCTCCATCGCCGCCGGTGCCACGCCTTGCAGAAGAAGGCAAGAGCCAGAGAGCGAGGGGGGCAAGCACGAGGCGCTGCCCATCGGCAACGAGGGAGGGAGGTAGGCAGGCAGGGAAGGAGAGAGCGAGAGGCCGGACGAGCGAGAGCGGCTTGTGGAGGTATCCACAAGGCACGAGGTCGACGAGATTCCGGAAAATGTGTGGGTTTTTTCCCGCAGAATCGAGGAGATGGTCACTCCCAGAGGCCGCTGATTCTCTCCGCAATTAGATAGGTAATGTGCGTATTTCCTAAAAAGAAAAATTAGAATTACTCACCGTAATTCAGATGTCTGTGTCCAAACAATGCTCCTGAGAGTGGGTGTGCGGTCACTGCTGCGTGCCTTGACCCCAGCGTGAAATGACGCTAACTGCGTGAACAGACCGGTGAATGAATTAAAATCGGGATTCTGCCAGGAAATGTGGAAACTACTGAACCACACGTCGTCATGGATCAACGTAGTCACAGGAGGAACTGCCACTGCATTCGCAAGAAATTCTTAACACCCAGGATGCTGATTGGAGCGCCTTGAAAAGGAAAGGTGAAATTGAGACACAGAAGAATACACATATGTATGGATGATCACAGAATTCCAGAAGGATATGCAGCGAAATGGTTTGAATTGTACTTGTAAATGCCCCGAAATTATACTATATTATATGTTAAACCATTCCACAATATTTTCTAAACTGTTAACGAAGCGACATATTTAGTCATAAACATGACATCAGCTGAGAGTATATGGGATATCTGTGACGATCTGCAATGGCTCTTCTCCCCAGTTTATGGGGTTCTCCTTCGGCCAGAAAACCTCCAACGACATGGTATATCCGGGATCAATCCAACGTAGGCATATTCGAGCTTAAAGTGTACTACTTGCTGTCATCCTCTGTGCTATTGGCCCTCTCCACTTGCACTGCTACTTGGCCCTCTTCTGCTTACAGTGGTATTCTTCAGTATCTGCACAATGAAAGAACAACTCATTCAGAACATGTTTTATCTATGCATGACACCACTAGTGACCACCGATGTGTGGCAAGCCAAAGCATTTGACTTCCGAAATAATGATATAATTGAAACTTTCTACAATCGCATAGAATTCAAATAATTAATTCTTGCTGGTGCGCCAAGCTAGCACTAAAGGAGTAACTGAAAACATTAATGAGTTCTGCTTCTGCATCATCTCAGACAACGGTTTCGATTTTTATGTAAACAAAAAAGTATACGAAATATGAATTACATCTATAACAATTCTATGAAACATTTGTGATCATGGTCAATGGAGCTTAACAAATAAACAAAATAGACAGAACGCATTGATATTAACTGTGTATAAATTGTACTGCCAAATTAAAAACTTCGCAACCAGTGCATGCGAAGCAAAAGAATTGTACCTGTCGGAGCATCTGGTTCTCATTCTGCAGGGTGGAGAGCCTCTCTTCCAGCTCTGAGTTCTTCTTCTCCAAGTCCTTCACCTTCACCTCCAAATCATTCAAATAGGTTTTCTTCCTCTCCCTTGCCTGCTGTGCTGATACCCGGTTCCTCAGCAGTCTTTGCAGGCCACAAACGTATAATCAGCCATATTCCAGACTTCAGACTTAGAACCGTAGTACATTAATTACATGCACACTTCAAAAAGGAGAGATCCTAGGATCGAGAACTGTTTTTTTGAATCACACAAATTTCATATTCTAAATTCTCAATTCTCATACAAGTCATATTAATATAAGTATCTAGCACCAATCCAAAAAACAAAGCAAAAGATGTTTCATAATTTGGTATGTTTCAAAAATAAGTTTTATACATTAATTTAAATAAAAAATTACATTAGCATACTGACTAAAATCTTAATTGAAATAATATGTTGCGCATTCCAGTGGTACTAATATCATTTATTTAGGGAAGGTACTAATGTGATTCATGTTAATGGAATAACTGTCTAAGTTTCGTGTCTTAAGGGCCATTAATACAATGGTGGCACATTATAGTATTATACTGATGCAAATACTCCCTACGGTCGCAAATACATGTCGTTTTTTTATATCGGCAACGTCCCCAAAATGCCACTTTGATCACTAATTTCTATTGTAATATATTTATAAAGATATCGATAGCCAAAGTTTTAAAAGTTTAATTATACACCCAAAACGACATGTATTTGTGACCGGAGGGAGTACAAGGCAACAGTTCACTGATGTCAAAAAGGCTTGAAACTGGCTCGATAAAAGGTGCATTGTGTCACAAGATTTGTAGGACAAACAGTGAGATATCCTATATTGTATGCATACAAAACTGTTTCCCATCCCCACCCCACTTGTATCATCGTATCCACCTGACTATTTAGATGAGCAAGTAGTAGGACAACTCACACCACATTCAAATCCTGAAAGAAAGGAACAAACCGTTGCAGAGATTTATAGACCACCACGTTGATTCGAGCAGGCTTTAAATTCAAGATCTCTCTCTGCTTCAACGCTATTTCAACAAATTAAAGTCGACCAGCAACATAATCCAACCATCTTATATATTTAGCAACCTGGGCATTTCGAATCGTATCACAATCTATGTATCTGCGCATGACGCTCTAAGCATCTAGCTCCACAAGCATTCTTTTCTTATATGAACTCAACAAAAAGGGTCCTAGCTAGCCATGCTGTGGTTTCAACATGCATGGTCCATGAGGACACCACTGAATAATCCAAAACAGCATATTCATATGCGCGCGCACACACACACAGAGTCATCCAAACATGACAATATTTTTGTCTCTCTCAACAAATGAGTACTCTTTCTTCTATAGCAAACTGAATCCGTACTATCGTATCAGCCTAGAAAAGTGGAGTATATACTTCCACACAGCCACGGGTGATCGATGCAACGAGCAACAAGTGTATTGCTGCACCAACTGCACCTAAGTTAGTAGTACTACTATTTGTAGTAGTTTCAGATATCAAGCTCGCACCTTTTGAGGCGCTTGTGCTCCTTGTCCGCCGGGCCGCGTCCGCGGCGGCGCGCGCTGGCTTGCGCCGTGGAAGATTGGGCGCGCTCAGAGCCGCCGGCCGCTAAGCCAGCCTCCCTGCCCGACGTGAAAGGAACGCCTGGCTCCAGGCCCAGCTCCGGCACTCTCCTTATCTCCTCGTCGCTTTCCATCCCTGCAGCTCAACCAAAGCCTATCTCAGCTCACAAATCAAGGTCTTGTAGTAGCACGAGAAAAAAAAAATTACTTCTCATCAGAATTCTAAACACGCAGAAGAGAACATCTCACAGGTGCCAAATTAAGATCCAAACTTTTCAAGGACAGGACATGGATTTCGCAAGGCAGCCAAAACTCACGTCGCAGGACGCAACATTCCGAACCCAAAGAACACCAATCGAAAAGTATAGCGCAAAAAGAGTTTCAAGAACCGAACCAAATTAAACAGCATTTAACGAAAGAATAAAATTGAACCGGCGCTTGCTTGCCTTCCTTGACCACCATGTGCTGCCCGGAGCTGGACGACCTCTCGCTGCTGGAAGGCCGCGAGCTCGCCGCCTGCTCCTGCATTCTCTCTCTCTCTCTCTCTCTCTCTCTCTCTCGATCTCCGCCTCTCTTTCTAGCCCCTAGGAAGAAGAGATCCGTGTGAGCTCGGTCCTACTTCTCCTTGCCTATCCTATCTCCTGTTTCTCGTCCTCCTTGCTCGCTTGTATGGACCAAGTTGATAGAGAGAACTTTTTTTCCCTCCAACGTTACAAGTATTCTAAACAGCCCCTTACTGGTTCACACTCCAGTCCCTATACACGGCAAGTACACCAAGAAAAGGGGCTGACAGGTAATTTCTCTATACAAAATGGGCTTAACTTCAAAACACAGCTTCCAGCGACGGCATTTATTGCCCCGATTCGTCCCTGGGGTTTGGGGTTTTAGCCGATGGATCCCAGCCATCCAATCCGGGGAGATCTCGCGGCCCGAATCCACCCACGTGGCCGCCCTGGAGACCATGCACTCGGACGCGCCATCCAAAGGAGCGGAGCCCCGCTACGTGGAGAGGCCACGGCCCTTCCGCTCCGCCAACAGACTGACATGCGGGCCATCCCACTCCAGGGCCCGCCCGTCAGCGACGCTGTGCGGCGGTACCAGTGGACGTGTGGACCAGCCGCGCAGCGCTTTCACCTGAGGTCGCTATGCGCGTCAGCGCGTGCGCCATCAGAAAGAAAGTGCGATACTCTTTTTTTTCCCCTGCTCCCGACACTTTTTTTTAACCCAACTGCCATGCGAAACAATTTACAAACGGTTTTGCTAGGCATCGGACATCGATGCTGTTTTACGCGTGCAACATTTTCCTTCGACAAATGCTACGAGCGGATGTTACGCGTTGAAAAAAATGTTATCGTGAACAAATGTTGTAGGAGTAAATAAAAATGTTTCAGCGTCCGAAGTGCCGTCCGGACCGGATGGTGTCAAGCTCGAGTAAGTCCCGGTAGCTCCTAAGTCCTTACCGAATGGCCATGCTTCGGCGGGATAGCACATGTAATTAATTAGATAAATAATTAATTAAATAAGTGATTAATTAAGTAAGTGCGATTGATACTCTTGATGTCGAGTAGCGAGCTCGATGGGCAAGTGGATACAATGCTGAGTAAGGGGAACTTGGCAGACCGGTGGCTTTTCTCATGTCCGCTGTCGCCCAACCTGTCGGAATGGAGACCGTTGTCGCCTTGCCGCCGTACGAAAGGACGGCATGTTGCATGTGCTACCTGTCGTTACTTTCGCGTTTAGGAATATGACTAATTTTATAAATTTCTTTGTATATGATCAGATTTATTTTTTTAAAAAAAAATGTTAAGTTGAGATAAAAAAAGAAGGTAAGACTTAGAAACGGACCGGTTGAAACCGATTGCGATTAGTGCATGTTGTTGCTCCGCCACGGTCACGAAAGTCATGGAAGCTGATCCAACAACGGCAGTACGTATAACTATAAACTATAAAGTGATAATAATAATAATAATATCGCAAACCTGCTGAATCAGATATGGGGCGCGTATCTGTTGCCAGTGTTGTAAAACGCAGTCGTTCGTCCGCTTGAATCAACGGCACACAAGCAAGAACACGCGAATCAAAGACAAAAGCACACAGAATATAGGGGTGGAAATTCTATCTCTTTATTAGATTGATTGGATATAATGGGAACACCCAATATTTATAGGGGAGGAAGAGAGGAGTTCGGATTCGCACACAAAATAAGAGATAGAGTTCTAACCGAATACGGATGAATTTCCTTATCTCATAACACTCCCCCTTAGGCGAATACCGTATAATGCACATGTCTCGTTAAAAATTTCACTCAAAAACCCAGTGAAAAAAAGGAGATAGATAAAAGAGTGCATCGCACTCGCATTTTATGTTGCACTAGTTGCCTCATTAAAAACCTTTATGTGAGAAACTTCAGGAAAACTCACAAATGAGAAAAAAATACAATTTATAATCTTCAGGATTTACATTAGGATCTTCAGGATCACAATAAGGGTTATGATTCAAGGGTTTTCTCCTCCTGAGTTTTGCATCTCTCCAAGTCTTCTCATTCCAATGCCTTTAACACATCTTTGAAATGTGGATTTAGGCAAGGGCTTAGTGAATAATTCTGCAAGATTTTCATATAACTTATTTTGCAAGATCTTTATCTCACCGTTCTTTTGGAGTTCGTGAGGGTAGAATAACTTAGGAGCAATATGCTTCGTGATATTGCTCTTTACATAACCCAATTGCATTTGTGCAATACAAGCAATATTATTTTCATAGATAATTGTGAGGGTATCGATGGTGTTAAGACCACATGACTTCTGGATATGGTTAATCACACGTCACAGCTAAACACATTCACGTGAGGCTTCATACAGAGCTATAATCTCTTAATGGTTGGTAGAAGTTGCTATCAGGGTTTACTTACAAGACCGCCCAGAAATAGCTATACCACCGCAAAGAAACATAAGACCAGTCTGTGATTTGGCACTATGGGGATCAGACAGATAGCCAGCATCTATATATCCCACCATGGTCAATTATTGGTTCTTCTAGAAAAACAATCCAAGATCTTGAGAACCTTGAAGGTATCTGAATAAAGTCTTAACACCGATTGGAGCTGAATTATGTCTTGCTAGTAAATTCACTATGAATGCAATATCAGGCGTTGTGCAATTCGCAAGATACATGAGTGCTTCAATGGCACTTAAATATGGGACTTCAGGTCCTAAAACTTCCTCATTTTCCATTCTCGGTCTGAAAAGGTTTTTATCCACTTCGAGGGATCTTACGACTATGAGGGTTTTCAAAGGATGCGATTTATCTATATTAAACCTCTCCAATACCTTCTGGGTATAGAAAGACTGGTGAATAAGAATTCCTTTAGGGAAATGCTCTAGCTGCAGGCCTATGCAAACTTTGGTCTTACCCAAATCTTTCATCTCAAACTCCGTCGTGAGGTAAGCGCTTGCTTCCTTTATCTTCTATGTGGTTCCGATGATATTCAGATCATCGACATATATTGAAATGATACAAAATCCATTTTGGGATTTCTTTATGAACACACAGGGACAATCAACATTATTGGAGTATCCTTTCTTCAGGAGGAACTCACTAAATCGGTTATACCACATTCTTCCCGACTGTTTTAACCCATACAACGATCTCTGCAGTTTGATGCTATACATGTTGCGATTATTAGTATCCAGAACTTTGACTCCTTCAGGGACTCTCATATAAATATCTGAATCCAACGACTCATATAAATATGCGGTCATTACATCCATCAACTGCATTTTTAAATTTAAGCCAACTGCCATTGATATTAAGTATCGGACGTTATTCCACTCACCACAGGAGAATAGGTTTCATCGTAATCGATGCTGAGTCTCTGCGTGAACCCTTGTGTTACAAGCCTCGTTTTTATATTTCACCACCTGGGTATTTTCATTTCTCTTTTGAATGAAAAACCCATTTGATCATCTAGGGAACACTTTAGGAGATGTTCGGTCAACAAGACCAAAAACTTTTCTCTTATTAAACAAGCACTACCTCAATTACTTCTTTTGTTTGACCTTATCTAATCGTTTCTAGTACTCTACCATGGACTTTGGTTCTGGATCCAGCTTTTAGCAATTTTAAAGGCAAATATATGTCGACAATTGTAATTTTTCTTTTATTCATTTCTCCTGCATCAGTTTGAGGATATATCTATATTAAATTTATTCCAGTTCCTCGTGATTTTCCACAACGATGGAGTCTGGGTGTTCCAACTTCCCAATGTGGAATTGTGCATGCAAATATACGCTGGGGTTATCATCTTCAGGATGTATCACTTCAGATATGTTACCATCTCTAGGATAGCTCACTTCAGGGATTTTCTCAACATCAGGTTGAGCTTCTTCTACTGTCACGGGTAGTGTTCTCATTTGTTCGGTTCTCTATTTCTGCGGACATCTACGCGGAATTGAGTCCCGTGCACCTAGAGGTCTCCCCCTCTTCTTATCATGAGGGTTAAGAGTGGGTTCAATATCCTTCTAGGGTATTTTCACTTTTTCGGGTGCATATACTGCAGTATATGAGATCTTTCACTCCCTTACGACCAGTGAAAGCATTTGACAGATTATTAGCTTATTTATTGTGGATTTATTATCCTTCGAACTTCAAGTTCGGTCTCTCTAGTGCGTGGATCTAAGGACTCGGCATTCTTAATGTGGTACTTATCTCCCTTTAATATCGAAAAGTGTCCTTAGTATAATCAACGTACCGAGTTGTGTATAGATCCCCTGTCACAGGCTCTAGGTATTTTAATACATGACGAAGATTCATAATCTACATAGATCCTCAACTTCTGGTGAGATCCTATGGTTGTACACTGTGGTGGAGAGATTGGCATGTATACAACACAGCCAGATTTTCGCAGATGGGAAATACTTAATTCTTTTCCACGCACTATTTGCAACGGGGAAATTTTGTAATGTGCAGTTGGTCTGAGTTGAATTATTACCACAGTATGCAACACTGAGTTGCCCTAATAACTAGTGGGAAGCCAACTATTTTGCAAGAGCGATCAAGCAATATGTTATGTTCTTTTTAATATAATGACTCTTCAAGGCAATTTTAAGTGTGGACATTAGGTACGAGATGCTCTATATTAATTCTCGAGCCATATAACAATCATTAAATACTTTGAGATAAACTCGCCAGCATTGCCCATTTAAATAGACTTAATCCTTTCTTTTGGATAGTAGGCTCTTAACTTAATAATTTGGCAATTAATTTTAGGTAGAAGCATGGTTCCTAGTAGATAAGATACCTACATGGGACCATCTAGAAGAAGCATCTATTAGTACCATAAAACTTTTTAGAAGGGGCCCAACATGGGTTGAATAGGTCCACAGATATCACTTTGAATTTTCTCCAAGAAATTCAGTGATTCTTCCCTAACATTTTAGGTAAGAAGATCTAAATATAGGTTTTCCTTTAGTACAACCAGGGCATAAGAAAACTTCAGGTCTAGGAAAGTCTTTATGCTATGGCCAGCAGAATTATAATTATTTTTCTCATAATATTCAACTCAAGGTAACCCAGTCAATTTGCTAGATCCTTAAATATTTTTGGGTTTTCATCGCAACATAAAATTCAGGTTTTATATATGCATAGTATAACCCAAAGAGAATGAATGAAGTTTTCCAACCACACATTTATTACACCCATTTAACTTAATTATGATTATGTATTCATGCACCTCGTATCCTCGATTTTATCTTTAAAACTTAAGTCTCGACTCAGTATGGAAACGATTGAGAGTACCAATGTCTTTAAAACTTAAGAAGTTTGTTTAGTACGGTGGACGACTCGGAGCTATAATATGGCATTCTTCCAATGCCAACTATGAGAGTATCACTTCTGGCGATAGTCATAATATCTTAAATTTACTTAGTGTGGTTCAAATAAGCTGTCTTCAAACTAAGAGTGTGGTTCAACTATCTTTCTCCTCCGCTATCGGATCATACTTTGTTCTATATTAAAAGTATGATTTACTAATCAAACAATTGTTGCATCTGGAACAAATTGTAGAATATAGAACAAACATAGCACAATTAAACAAATATCTGGAAAATATTAATTCATTCAAATTTTAAATGATAATCGTTCAATAGGAGCGAAGACCAAATGTTCATTCAGGAACTAAGCTAAACTGATATGGAGACTTCTAAGGAATATGTGACATCGACTAGCAAAGTGAAGGAATACTTAAAAGACTAATCTAGGTCTTCATATGAGTCGTGGATGTTGTCGGTGTTTCGTAATCCGGCAAGTAAATTTGTAAGTCTAGGGGCCGCGCGCTCCCGTTCCCCGAATGGTTAGACCAAGAGGGTCCAAGATATATACTGGTTCGGGCCGAAGGTCCCTACTCCAGTTCGTGAGGTGGTCGTATATTGCTCTTGATGCAGAGGGCTGCACCGAATTACAAACAAGGGACGAGGAAGGGCCTCGAGCGCCTTGTGCGTGGAAGAGAGCAAGAATGCTCGAGAATGCCAGGAGCTTCGGGGTCGTGAGAGCCCCTGAGCTTCTAAGTGTTCCTATCGATCGATCCGTCCCCCCTCCCAAGGGTCCTATTTCCCCTTATATCGCCCGAGGAAGTAGGTTACACGGGAGTCTGGAAAAAAGTGGGGATGGGGCGCCCTACGCCTGGAAGTCTGGTCTTCAGCCTCGGCGTCTGGTCTTCGGATTTGACGCCTGACTGGTGATTGTACGCCTCACACCGAGTCGGTAGACACGCAGAGAGGCGGAACGCTCCACTCCACCGGAACGGCGTGACTCGCCTGCGCTCTGTCAGTCTTGCCGACGTGAGGCCGGCTCGGGTTGCCTCGGGAGGGCGCGCGTCCCCCCACTGTGCATGACCGGGCGACGAGACCGGTGTTTGACTTCGGCCACCTCCTCGCCGCCTTGGGAAATGGTCTCTCGCCCTCGCACGGTCATGCTGAGGCACTGCATCAGCGGGGTAGGTGGCTAGATCAGAGGCTAGGCTTTGATGGTCGGGCGTCCGTTTCGCGACGGAGACGGCCTGAGCCTGGCCGGAGTTTGCGAGTGGTCCGACCCGCGGGTCGGACCGTCCTTTAGTCGTCCCGGCCATGGCTCGGAGGGCGCTCGACCTATGGTATAGATCGGACTGTCCTTGGGGTCGGCTTGGTCGGGGATCGGGTATCCTTGATCGGGGCCTTTAGTTGAAGTTGGGCTTCGAGGCGGCCCATTCGTCTTTCCTGGGCCGCTGGGGATACCCCTGCCCCGAATATCGTCACATGTCTTTTGGGACCCCTCGAACTTTATAATTTCAATAATCATATTATCACTCTTCTTAGCACCCATGTCAACAATAGGTTGAATGGTGAAGTATGATTCAATGTTGTTTACCCTGGGTCTTATTGATTTTTCAGTGGTTTTTGTGTAAAGATCTACCACATGCTTCGGGATGCAATAGTTGCATGACCAATGACCAATGCATCCATACCTAAAACAGGGTTATACAGGGCTTGCAGCCGTACTTCTGGAAGTCCCTAGCCATTTCCCTTTATTTTTCCACTATGAATTGCTCTTCCCCTAATTTCCTTTATTTCATTTAGCCCATTCTGCGGCCATGACTATTGCTAGCCTACTAGCATTTGCATGTGCTTGGGCACTGCAAGACTTCCATTAGGAAGTACGTGATGATTCTTCACCAAGAGTTCATCATGTCTTTCTGCTTCTAGCAAATGCATATAAACTCGAAGTACTTCTAGTACTTGGTATGATGATACTATTACAGTAGTATCCTCATATTGGGGTGGAAGGTGCATATCCTGAAAGCACGGGAGGATCCATTCACGCTGTGATTTTGGTAACAGGAGAGATCTTTGCTGGTTATATATTTTTTCTTTAAGGAAGCTAAAAATATCAGCTAGTCATCTTCCATCAACTATTCGGCCTTCAGGTCCGTATAGAGGTGGTGCCTAAGGAGGTACAAAGCTGTATATTTGACAGCTTCGGGAAGAGCAGGGATACCAGCTTCAGGCTGGGAAAACAGTAGCTCCAAAAGATCGAGCTATCAGATTAATCTTGGTATTCATTTGCTCGGGTAAGGAAATTGTTGCCGTTCAGGGCAATCTTGATAAGTTCCCTCTTTGCGATGTCCAACATATCTTATTTCTATTTATGCAAATGATTTTTACTACCGGTAAAATCATTATATTGCATACTCACTCTTTAATCAGTAAATCTTGGTCAATATCTATTCAATAGACGATTATCTAAAATTTTTCAGAATTTTCCTAGCAATTTTTTATAGCTTTCTGCTAATTATTCAGCAATTTTCAGAATTACCATGTAACACGAAAATAAATTTCAACATATATCAATATGGAATTATGCTAGGACAATAAATCCAGAGATATGGAACTTTCAATATGCTCTATGAAATTTTCCTAGAATTTTTTTTCATACTTTTCTGCTAATCATTAAGCAATTTTCAGAATTACCGATTAACAAAAAAATATCTTCAACATGAAATAATCATGGCATAATGCTAAGGAAATTAATTCAGAGACATTAAAATCATACTATGCAATCTGAAATTTTCCAAAATTTCTCTAGAAAATTTTCATATTTTCTGCTAATTACCAAGTAATTTTTAGAGTTACTAAATAACAGGAAATAACATGCCCAGCACATATAAATATGAAAACATGCTAAGAAAATTAATCTGGTAGCATGACATAGAGAAATGGGTCATACATATTTTTCCATAATTTTCTAGCATTTTTTGTTAATTACCAAGTAATTTTCAAAATTATTTAAATAACAGAAAATAATATTATGCACATATTAAACATGGCATAAAGCTAGAAAATAAACCTAGAGAATTGAACTTCTAGAATGTGCTAAATATCAATTTATCAAAATTTAGGAGGTCCATTGCCTAGAAACTAATTTCTAGAATATATTATTATTATTAATTCTGAAATCTTGCCTTTTCTTCAGGAAAACGAGCCATACGGTCGGTCCATGCGTGGAGGCCCACTATAGTGCGTGGCCCAAGTGCGGCACATGGCTCATGCGGCGCGCACTGTCCAAAAGAGACGCGCGGCCCGCGAGCAAGCAATCGCGTGCGACGTGCAGTCCAAATGCGGTCGCGGCCACGGTCGCATGCAACGTCCGGTCCAAGTCTATGCCCAAAACGAAAAAACCTAACACGTATTTGGCCTTCTCACCGCCACCATCAACGCGTAGGAGCAGGGCGACGCAAGGAAAACGCAACCAAGCTGGCGGGTGCGGGAGCCGAGACGTCGGCGACCGGGCGCGGGCGCTGGTGGCGTCTCAGGATCCTGATGTAATCCGAGACGAGATCGTCCTGAAATCCAAATTAGAGACAAGAAAACAGCAATAGAACAGAGAAGATCGTCAAGAACATCGCCAGAACGCAAGAACAGACTAAGGCTGAGTTTGTTTAGGCTGGAGTTTGAGCTTATCTGGCTGGAGCTGGAAAAGCTATCATTGGCTGGAAGAAATCTACGGAAATGGATGAGGATGACAATTTTTCGTAAATAATAATTAAGTTGTAAGGATATCAGGGAAGTGGGATTTTTAGAAACTCCTGTCACCTCGAGAAGCATCGTTTTCCTTACTTCTCTCGCGTAGTGCAAATTGGGCTAGAAGCTTCTTCTCTTCGTCAATTTGGAAAAATACTGTTTGTTTTGGCTTGTGGCTTATAGAGGTGTAGAAGCCAAATAAGCCCAAGCTCAAGCCTAAACAAACTGAGCCTTAATATCCTAAAGGACTAAGAATACTCTAGAGTCTAGATATGAGAATATGCTCTGATCTTCATTTCAGTCAATCAGGGCTTTTATAGCCAGTACATAGTTCGTTTACTGCGATCATTCAACCACTGTAAATCAAACCGAAAAGGGTAAAACAAGCTACAGAGAAGACATTTAGCGATACTTTGCTAGGAATTACTGCCCTTCGTCATTTCATCCCACCGTTAGATCTTTGTAAATAAAATCTGAACCGTCTGCTCCCAGTAAGTGATGTCATTTGAGTAGGTGGCTGCAATGCCGAGTCTGAGCTGTGCCTCCTTCTTCTACCTTGGGTCCTGACATTTCCCCCTCCAAAAGACAAAGCTTGTCCTCAAGCTTAAAATCAGAAAGAAGGTTGCGGATGAAACCAGCAGCTTCCCAGATACCATCATCTTCAATCATATTTAGCCACTGAACAAACCATTGGGTCATAGCTACCCTTTTCCTTGTTACAATTCGCCTAGCCCATACAACAGTTGGTACTGGCTTGATCCTACCATCTGATGTGTGAAATGCATCCGTCAGCACTGACTTGAGATCATGCTTGTCCCCTAAAGACCATCGGCCCTTGTAATTGAGGATTCCAGCTTCCATTTTGTGTTTACCTGTCTGGTCTTCCCCAGTCTGCAAGTTACTCCTGAGTTTTGCCACCTTAGCTTCTGGCTCACAACTAACTTTAACAACAAAGACCTCTTCTGAAAGGATATACATGATGCCAGCACATGCTTTCGTTTTAGCATCTGATTGATCAAGTCTAGCAAATGCATCAGCTTCTTGATTCTCTATACTCTTCGTATACTGAATTTGGAAAGCAAATACCAATAACTTCAACATCAAGCTATGCTGTCTTCCATCAATTGATTTCTGAGAAGTAGTAAATTTTAAGCTCTGCAAGTCCATATTAATGATCACTGTGTTTCCAAATAGATAGCACCTCAGGTTTGGAGGCTCTGTACTCTTCTTCAAATAAATCACTTGGTCACATTCACATTTTGGCGGCAGCCCAACTATCACATCAACAACATCTGCTATCTTCTTCGGAACAGTTGATACACCGAACTGATAATATGGCCCAAGTATTCAATAGTGTATACTGTAAAAATGCATTCAATTTTATTAGTTACTAGCTGGTTCTCCTTCAAGACCTTTTCAATTTCGGCGAGTAGCTGTGGCTCCACAATATTACTATCTGCTGCTGTTGAATTGATTTTTATGAAGTATTCATTTGGCCTTTTCTGAACCATCTTTTGCAGCCATGCAGCATTCACATGGAAATCGGCAATAAAAGGAGTATGGTCTGGAATGTGAATAAGTAGACCATCCTTTCTGATAGTAAGTTTTTTCTTCTTGAGGCCAAATAAAATGGAACTTTGCTCATAAATCCAATCTGAGTCAAGAATGATGTCATAATTGGCCCATCCAAGTAAATTGAATGTGGTGACAAAAGTATGGCTTTGAATATCATACTGAAGTCCCACTACTTTCGCCGATGAAGTTCGTTCTCCTCCATTTCCGTTACAATTTGAATTGGCATGAAGCTTAAAGTATATCTCTGTTTAGCGGCATATTCATTGTCCCTAAAGGAATCAAGATTCTACCAATACAACAAGAACTGCACAAAGCGGTGTCTTGGATCGCATAAATTGATAATTGCATAAGTTGTTCATCCGAATCGGTGTTTTCTTCCTTAGTTGGACTTCTGAATCACCAAGAATCCAATCTCATTAACCCTTCTTTTTCATTCTCTCCACATCTTCCTCATCCACATGCATCAAGATGGCATGTAAAGTTTTTTTCACCTTGCACTGGAGATGGTATCCTAGAACCCATGATTCATTACAATGCCAATAGGTGCGGATTTTCTTGTCAGTTTGTCCAACCTTTGGTTGTTTAGTATTATCTTCGGTATTCACTTTCGGTGAAAAAGTTTTTGTGTTCGTTGCCTGAGACTTATGTTTGTACCCACTGCTGCCTTGACTTTGCCACCTAGTTAATGCTGTTTTCTTAGTCAGATTGGCAGTCAACATATAATTGGCATTAGATTGAGTGAGATCCTTCAGAATCATAGATTGTCCATCTTGGGTAATCCTGCATAATCTGTCTTTGAGATCCAACATTATGGGGTCAGGAGCATGAATCCAATCAAATTTCTAATACAATGTCATAGTTTCCCAATTTAAACAAATTGAAAGTCGTCTTGAGAAGATACTTGAATTTCATATTGCAATTCCTTCACTTTATCTTCAAACTAGCTCTCCACCCCCAAAGAATCGTAACTCGTTTGAGAGCCCTTGAACTCGATCGAGTATTCCTTCTCACCGCAAATTCATGATCCATAAAGTAATTTGTGCAACCATCGTTCTTGGACCGCCGAAACAATGACCAAACCAAATAAATCAAGTGGTATTTCCTCAAGCGCCACTTTTGCATTCATGTCATCCTTTGCATCAAGAAAGTATGAAGATCATTGCTAACCTTGCATTGTTGTTTATGTCAGGATCCCCGGGGCCTTACAGCTCCCAACATGCTCGAAACCACTTCTTCGTAGTCGATAACTCATTGGTCTGCACCTTTTCTACACCCTCATTGGAATGCTCATATCCTTCTCCTTCTTAAGAACTTTCTTTAGGATTTTCTTATCATCCCCTATTTCTGTAGCAGTCTTCTCTGAAACCAACTCCAGGTCAACAAGAAGAGTGGCATTTGGTGGTATAGCGCCTTCCTCACTGGTTTACCCTTCTCACCAAATCCATATTCTGGCTTAATCGTAAGGATCACCTTCTCTGTTTTGTTCATCGTTTTGACAGCTTTAGCAAGAGCAGGACAGAAGTATCCATTTACCTAAGGACCAACATGTTCCGTATGAGTTCCTGAGTGCACTGCTTGAGACAATGGAGGCTCGACAAAGACCGCATTCCCTACCGGAACTCCTTCACTCAAACTTCTATAAGAAAGGTCTCAAGTCGCTACGATAGCGTAGTGAAAATGGGTGAATAATGATTCCCAAGCAAGTGGGATTCCTCGGTACTTGATTTGTTTGGAAAGGCATATCTCCGAATAAACTCCTCTAGAACCCAAATTTTGAGATAGTGCATGTAACACCCCAATTTTTGTTTTTCTTGTATTTAATTGGTATTCTAAATTTTTGGGAATTTCTGGAATTTATTTGGATTTATTTTAAATTAAGCCATTTATCAAATTAATTAAATAATAGAAAAGTTAAAATAAAGTTTTGCTGAAAATATTTTATTTGAGTCACAAATGTCCTAAAATATTTTTGAGAATTTTTCAGAATTTTTCTAGTATTTTTAATGCCCCAAATAAATTATTTTAATTTAGGGATAAATTTTATTCTAAAAGGATTAAAACCCAAATGAACGATCTTGGGCGAGTCTTGGCGTCTGCTTCGAAAACCCTAGCGCCAGAGTCGTCCGATCCTCATCCGACGCTTCACGTCGCGCCACGTCGCCTCAACCTGTCGCATGGGACTCACCGCCACGGACTCCTCCGCGTTTCTGCAACAAGACGGACTCCTAGAGCCCCTATTTAATCTTGCCGCCTCCTGTGCTCCTCGGTTTGCGCCGACCGCCAGACACTTCCCATCGCCCGAGACGCAGCCTCGCCGCCTGAGCTCGCCATGAAAGTCTTCCCAGCCATCCGCCGCACTTCTTGTGCCGTTTCAACACCGCCGGTCACTCTCCGCCGTCGCCCGAGCCACCCTCGAACTCACCTCGTCGCGCCGCGTCGGGAGCGTTACTTCTTCGCGCCGGAGGAGCTCGGGAACGCCGCGCCGCACGTCGTCGTCTTCGTCTCCGGTCGAACCACGCCGCCAAGAACACCGCTGCCTCGCGAGCTTCCACGACCGTTCGATTTCCATCCTAGGGCCGAGGTGAGTCCACGTCGCCCTTGCACAGTAAACTTCATCTTCAAACCTCATCCGTTAGATCTAGATCCTACGGCTCGAATCGCACCGCACCATGCACTGTTCACCGTGTCACTGACACGTGGGACCCACATGTCGATCGCCTTTGTGTCTTTGTCAGACGACGAGACGCCGACAAAGACGGGCCCTTTCGTCGGTACGCCGCGCCTTGTCGTGTGGCGTCACCGTGATGTCATCTTGGCGTCAGTGGGACCCACTTGTCAGTGAGAGAGCCGAGTCGTGCTGACGTCACGATGACGTCAACAAGGCCACGTGTCGTTCTGTGATATCGATATGTGTCACAGATGATGCAATAATTGATTTTTCGAAAAAGAAAATATTTATTTAATTCGGTATATTGATTTTAAATATATTTTGAAACTTCAAATGCTTATAACTTTTGCGTTTTAACTCCGATTTGAGTGATTCCAATTTCTAAAAATTTGTAAAATTGTGATCTTTCTGTTTATGAATTTTAATTGAATTTTTGAGCACTGTTTGCCCACTGTTTATTTATTTTATTGTTTGTGTTTACGTTATGCTTAGGCGTTGAAGTGCGAAGGTTTCGAGGAGAGGTTCTCGACCGAGAGCAAGCTCGAGAGCCGAATCAAGACTTTTTGAAGGCAAGTTGTGTTTGATCATGTTGAACCTATTAGAGAAAATTATTTTGATTTAATTTATTGCATGCTAATTTAGTAAAATTGGTTTGAATGAATTTTGGGATTAGCTAAATGCCTAGTTCTTTGTATGCCACCTTGTCATATATAATTGTATGCCATGAATCATTTGTCACCCTAGGTTATGGACTAATAGTTGGACATTAATAATTTGCCAACATGGGTTGAGTAGACCGAAGTAGTATGCTTAGCCCTGCCACGTGGACATTTTGTGATTTTGGAATGCCAAAGTTAATATTGACTTAATGAGATATGGAATGTATTTTGTGAATGAGACATGTGTTATTAAGTTGATGATGGCGATGGTGCAATGGTAAAGAACCGGGGTGGGAAAATGATTTAGACTGAGGCATGTGGCAAGATTGTTTCTGGTGGGCCAAGAGTGGCAACTGGGCGGTCGTATTTGGTTTTTATTGGTTATGGATATTGAGTTCACACTTGGTTAGTCTTGCCTCGGTCAACTAAGGACTTAACCTTGCGAGCATTTGAACTGAGTCTTTCATACAACCACAAGCTCCGTAATGGGACGGGCTTAGCTGAGTAAACTGGGAAATCTATTCTTTGGTATCTTTGTCGTGGTGGTGTGAGGCAGGAGAAGCGGAATGAGAACTCACATGGCGCAAGAGGGGGCCCTGGTGTGGTAACCATTCCCTCCAAAGGTTGAAACCTTAGCGAGGCGATCTTGGGTTTAGATGGAACTTTGGAAAGGCTTTCATGGTTATTTGCCTTGGTGGTATTTGATCGTATCTTGTGGGTAAAGTGTATAACCTCTGCAGAGTGCACAACCTATTGAATAGCCGTGCTCCACTGTAATGAGCATCGCTTCGTGATTCTGATCAAGGGTTAGATTTTCATGAAAATAAATTGTTTATGGAAAATGCTTGGGTTGGCGATGATGAATTTGACTTAGGATGGAAAATGAATTACAATTGAAATGCTTGTGAAAGCTACTATTCCTACTCTTTTTCTTGCTTTGCAATCTATTACCGCTTATTTGAAATCTTTGTCTTGCATATGAACCATAGCCTATCCTTTGTACTAAGCCATGCATGTAGAATATTAGAATTGCATTACATGCATGACTTGCCGAGTGCTCAAAGTACTCACCCCACAACAACACAACTTCGGTTGAAGAAGAAGCAAACCCCGCTCGGAGGAGGAGTATCGGAGGAGCCGACAAACTAGGAGCAAGCCAGGTCGGTTGCACTGTGGCAAATTGGTTGGCGCCACGAGTTTATTTTATTTCATTGCATTTGAATATTTTAATAAGTCTTAAGCCTGCAAGGCGATCTTTGTAACTTGACCATAAGGTCGATCAACTAATTTGAGTATTTAATCAAAGTACTTATTATTTAGTTGGTTATGACTGTGATATGTACCAATGTTGAGATCATGTGCACTAAGCGTGATCTGGACTAGTCTTTGAATACAGAGAGGTCGGATTTGCAAATTCGGGTCCCGAGCAGGTTGAGATGTTGATAAATTAGAGTCTGCGAAGAATAATCAGCTATTCCTGATCTAATCTGATGATATAAATTGGGCCCATTTCCAACATAGTTTGTGTTATAACTCGGCAGATTGGTTGGCAGTGTTCTGCTTAGAGTGTCATTTATCCCAATATCGTCCTGTGCTTTATGGTGGGTTTGTGCAGAAGTTCTGACTGTTGGAGTAAACACAGATTCCCCACTGATAGCCATCATTTGCGTATCAAAAAGATTCAGACTGCTTATTTGGACTTGAGAAAAAGAAGGAACATTCACCTGATTAGTAATACTCTGTCCAGGAATCACCCTCACCTTGAGAATACCAGATGAGTTTATGCTTTCCGATAATCGCCCATCACCGTGGTGATCTCAAGAAAGTGACTTGATCTCCGCCATATCTGTCCAAGCATCTCCATATCATCTTGAATCTTTCCAATCTCGCCGATTGCTTCTTCCACCGCTTCTCTTCGATTCCTCCCGCAATGGATAACCCAAATGACATTCTCCGCTTCTCTTTCCCGGATCGAGGATTTTACAGTTTTCCCCAACCTCGAGATCTTTCCAAGCCGAGAACGAGATGCTCGATACCAATTTGTCGGACCACGATGTAATCCGAGACGAGATCGCCCACGAAATCCAAATCGAGACAACAAAACAAAGAATAGAACAGAGAAGATCGCCAAGAACATCGCCGAATGCAAGAATGTACTAAATATCCTAAAGGACTAAGAATACTCTAGAGTCTAGATATGAGAATATGCTCGATCTTCATTTCACCAATCGGGGCTTTTATAGCGATTACATAGTTTGTTTATCGCGATCATTCAACCATCAGAATCAAACCGAAAAGGGTAAAACAAGCTACAGAGAAGACATTTAGCGATACTTTGCGGGAATTACCGCTCTTCGTCATTTCATCCCACCGTTGGATCTTTGTAAATAAAATCAACCGCCGCTTCTCCCGATGAAGTGATGTCATTTGAGTAGGTGGCTGCAATGCCAAGTCTGAGCTGTGCCTCCTTCTTCTACCTTAGGTCCTGACATGGCGCCGCCATTGTGGGGCCGTCGTCTTCCTCGAGCGCTGCCGCCGCTTCGACTTCTGGTCGGGCGGTGCAGCTAAGGTGTCGTGGCCGAGGCTACGTGGCGGAACCGAGACATTGTGGCGAGATTCGAGACGACATGGCGAAACTGAGGCGACACGGCTAGATCCGCGGCGGGCGACGCGGCCGGATTTGGCGACGGTTGGCACAACTAGGCGACTTTAGGCACAGCAAGGTAGGCGGCGCAGCCGAGCACGGAGGAGCTGTCGACGCGACGGGTTGGGCCAGGATGGCGTGACTTTGAGCGCGGCAAGGACGACGGTGCAGCCGAACACGTAAGAGCTACCGACGCGGTGGGCTCGGCGGGATGGTGCAACTTCAGGTGCGGCAAGGCCGGCGGCGCAGCCGAGCGCGGAGCAGCCAGCAGCGGAGGCCACGGGGCCATGGTGTTGTCGCTATTTCGTGCGGGTGTTGCTGGTTGGCTACCGTTCTCTTCGCGCGTGTGCCGCTGCCGATGGCGGCGCGAGTGCCGCGGTAAGCGCTACCGATTTTTTTTCATTTTGTTTGATGTTGATGATGACCAGCATTTGATTACTAGATGAATAGTAATTCATAATCCTAGTTTAGGAATGAACAGTAAAAGAGCGATCTGTTGGATCGAATGCTTGCAAAAATCGTGATTAGCTTATGTAGGGCTTGATGTAGCATAGATCGCGTGTAGCAAGATGATTTTTGATGCCGTGTAGATTGTCGCAGGCAGACGATCACGATCAGTAGCCTCGGTAGAGCCTCGTGCTGATAACGTGTTGTAAAACATAGTCATTCACCCGCTCGAATCAATGGCACATAAGTAAGAACACGCGAATCAAAGACAAGAGCACACAGAATATAGAAGTGAAAATTCTCTCTTTATTAGATTGATTGGATACATCGGGGACACCCAATATTTATAGAGGAGGGAGAGAAGAGTTCGGATTCACCCACACAAGATAAGAGATATAGTTCTAACCGAATACGATTGAATTTCCTTATCTGATAACAGCCAGCATCCTTTTTTAGTGTGAGATTATTTTTGTTTCTCTGCAATAGAGGATGTGATAATAATTAAGAACACGTAGTTTTAGCTTTCCGACTAGCGGTAGAATAGACCGTGCTCACTGAGTACACGTTGCGGATGCTAGCATGTAAATTGCTAATATTAGCATGCATGATTGAGCCGATCATATTTTTTCTTTCTTTTTCCAATAAAGGCTCACTCAGAAGTGCACAGTACCATACCGGCTGGATGGAGTAAAGGGAATGGATTTGAGTATCTCTACTGGTTATAAATACGAGTTAGTCGTCTGTGTACCTCCAAAACACATTTCGTCGGATCCGATATGAACGACTAAGATGGACCAAGCCACATGTGCTTCCTCCTCTCTTCTCCTCTCAATGCACCAGACGGTTAAACCCTCCTTCCTCTGCCTTCTCCGCTATAACCGCTCCCTATCTTTCCCACTCCTTCCCCTGTTTCTCCTTCCTTTCCCTCCCCAGCCACTTATCCTCCCATCCACTCATTGCCTTGTGCCCGCTTAGGCGACCTGTCACCAATGCTAGTACTAGGACTGGTGATGGAACAGCCTCGGTAGAGGCGTAGAGTGGGGAGAGGGAGGGCCAATCGAGGCTGGGATAAAGAAGGGAGGGGGAGAGGGAATCGAGGCCAGGATGGAGATGGCGGCGGTGCACAAGTGGCCGAGGGGTTATGAAACGTTGACGGCTGCATACGAACTGTTTGGTGATGGGGAGGCAAGCAAGACAACTAGATTAATCAACCTTTCCTCGCTAGCCATCGTGGCTTGCCCGTCACATCGTCTTGGATCCATCAAGAGCCCACCATAGAAGAAGGAGAGCGGGCGCCATTGGTACAGTGAGAATGACAGCGGCGAGCGGCGGCATCAACCACGACTACAACAATGACCTAATGAATAGCCACATAAAACAATGGCGAGTAGCTCCACGAGATAAGAGGCTCACCAAAAACATGGTGGAGTAGGTGGTAGCCACATAGAGAGTGTGGCATGATGGGATATCAAAGGACAATGATGGAGGTGATGGTGTCCACGACGACATCCCAACATGATGTGAGAGAGAGCGCTCTAAAGGAGAGAGAGATAGATGAGGTCCAATAGGACAAGGAGATGATGAAAAGATTTAGTACCAAGGTTGAAGCTCATCGAAAAGAGAGAATCACGACAATGATGGAGGTTGATGGAAGACGGAGAAGAAGACCTAGATTGAGCACCACACCACTCCAAGTGTGAAATTACATCAAGGTTTTTCCTCAGTGAAGAAAAAATTGTGAGGTGAATAGTGAGAGGGCCTTTGAGTGAGAAGGAAAGTGGGGGGAGGAATGAGTTGATGTCACTTGTTACAAAGAGAGAGTATTTGAGGGGAGGTGCTACCACTTATTACAAAAAAGTGTCCTCACTAAATTTTACAGAGAATCTCTATTACTTCTAATTACGAGTTGGTGGCGGTGGTCTGTTCTCCTCTCCCCTAAAACTATCATTGTCCTGATCTTCTATACATTGAAGAACGGAGAAAGTTTTAATTCGATTGGATATGTGTGATCTGTGTGCACCCGCGTGGTTGAGTGGGAAGCGGGCAGTGAATACCCCGGTAGATTGGATTGGATCATCCTGTCGTGGGAGGCAAATAAATATGCATGACTTATTTATTGCTTTCATTTCTCCCATTGATCTAGCATTCGAATTGGTGGCAATTTTTCTTAGTGCTTTTTAGATTGGATTGATTCCCTTCCAAAGGAAATAGAGCTCCGATTCATAGAGTTGGGTCTCTTCTCGCCTCTTTCCCTTTTGTTGCTGTCGGCGTATTCCACCTGACAAGATCTCGTCAACGGAGTGACTACTCCCTAAACGGAAGGTATGGTTCGGTAGAGGGCGTCTTTGTGGCTGGAAACCCTAATGTCTCTCAACGATAGATCCCGGGAATCAGCAAGCGGATGGACACAACGGTTTACCCTGGTTCAGGCCCCCAGCTCGTAATGGCCCTACGTCCTGCTAGTTCTTTGTTGAAGAAATGTGAAGGGGGTTACAATGGCTGTTTCGCTTTTTCTCTCTCTATGTGTTCTCTTCTTTGTTCACTTTTCCGGCCCCCTTCTCCATGCACTCGAGGCACCCTTATATAGACGAGCCGGCCGAGCAAGGGAGAAGGTGACGCTATACTTATCTATAGCACATTAATTACACCTATCATTCCAACCTCCACGTCGACCCACGACTTATTTATTACTCACGCCTTCGTGGCTTTGTCCTTCAAGCCTCATTTAATGTCGGTGAGAGGCCTCGCCCGGTCCGTCCGGGACACGACACTCCTGCGACGGGTTTGGTAAGAGGCGTCAGAAGGATAAGCCATCGTCGTGTCGACAGTAGATCCTTCACAATTAATGACCCTGACACGGTGTTCCAGGGGAGGGAAACTTTGAGGCGAAGCCTTCCTCTCATTCCTTTGGTTGCCTTCGTGGCCTAACAAGGGGCGACGCCCACCACTCACCATCCGCCACGCCGCCGCCGCCCGGCCGAGTAGGGCGTGATCGCCAGTGCGCTCGCTAGGGGCCACGCAGACTCCTCGCCCGTGGCAGGCGTGATCGCCCGGCCACCGCCAGGCGCCACGCAGCTTCGCCGCCGCCGCGAAAGCGTGATCGCCAGTCGCCGCCAGGCCACGTGACTCCGCCAGATTGCCCGCCACCCGCCAGGGCGCCACGCTGCCGCTTCGCCCGACGAACAAGCGTGATCGCCAGTCGCCGCCATGGAGCCACGCGACTCCTTGCTGGGCTCGGCGTCGCCCGGCTACCCGCCAGTGCCACGCGCCGCCGCTTCTACGCCAAGGCGCCTAAATCGGGCTAGGCCACTTCTTGGGCCTATTACTTCTACGGCGGAGAGGGTATCCTGGTGCAAAGTACACCAATAGTAGCCCCTGGGGCCGTCTTGGAACACGTGCCAGTTGCTTTTCAGACCTTATTTAATGCCGGTGCGTTCCTGGATGGGCCCACCACCTCTGCGCACGCAACCGCTTCGGTCCTCCCCACTTCCATCGATTTTTCTTGGAACCCGAAACGCCGTACCTTCTGCCTGTTCACGAACCGTCTGCGTGGGGTGTCTATATATATGCATACCCCCACTCAACAGTTCACGCCTCCTGATCTTCTTCACATTTCGACCTTTGCCTTTTCACCTCCTTCGCTTGAAGAACTTCGCTTCTGCTCCAATGGTGCAGCCTCTTCTCTCTTCCACCGCCGGCCATAGCCGGGTGGACTTCTTCACCGGGATGGCATCTGAGGGCTCCCTTCACCCTCTTCAGGGGACCGTTGTGCCATCCTGCAAGCCAGGGGAGATTATCGTCTTCACCTGGGGACTTATGGCGGGCTTAGTGCCACCATTCTCGGAATTCTTCCTCACCGTCCTTCATTTCTACGAGATTCACCATATTCATCTTTCCCTCAACTCCATTGTCCTTCTTTCCACCTTTGCTTACCTCTGCGAGATGTTCGTGGGGGTAATACCCAATCTCCCCCTCTTTCGCTACTTCTTCATCTGCCGCAGCTCTCTCGATAGTGGGGTCGCAGGGAGCTGCCACTTGCGCCTTCGCGATGGGTCGGCCCTTCGCAACATTCCCTTCCAGCCGTGCTCCAACTGGAAGAACTGGCGGAGCGACTGGCTCTACGTCGGCGACGACATCGGGGTCGACCTTCTTGGGGTGCCTTGCGCGCGGGCCGAGGTCCGCGAGAGCTGGAGCTTGCCCGTTGAGGAGATGGCGGTGCTCTTGGCGATGGCGGCCCGCATCGATCGGCGGGCGGGCGCCGCCCGACGGGCGCCGTAGTCCGGACTTCGTGGCGGAGGATCACCCCTGCGTCATCGTGCTCGCCTCGCATGGCGATATCTGGGACGCATTTACATGATGCGACGCATTCGAAAGCAAGAAGTCATGTTGCCCTTCTCTTGAACGTATATTCTTCTTCGCGGTCACCATCGGCTAATATTTCTGTCTTCTTCTGGCGCCAGGCGAGGGAAACCTAGATGCTTCGCCCTCTCCAGGTGGCTATCTGTGTTGATTCCGCCGGTGCTGAGTGGTCTGGAATTTTCGGCCGAAGCCCGGCCGCTCTGCGATTTGGAGTTCGCAGAGCACCTTCGGATCATCCAGTCTTTTTCGGCGATGGACTCCACTGGTCCCGCCGTAGTGCTAGCCCGCGGCCCCTTGGTGATTAGGGACCAGCCCCGGGCCGACGATCAGAGCACAAGCAAGCGGCCGATTGCTCCGGATGCTCCGGGCGCGACCCCAAGAGAGTCCGCATTGGGGGCTCAACCTCTCTACTGCCGCTTCCGCCACTCCGCCGAGCGCGCCCGAAGTGGCGACATCTTCGTCTGGGCGGTGACGACCATCGCCCTCCTCGCGGCCAAGGCCGACGTTTGTTCCACCTTCTCGGCGCGCCGTCTTCACCGCAAACTCGCGGCGCGCTTACTCGATGGGCGCTGAAGTCTAGCCTTCTTTGAACCCACCGGCGGACTTGCGGTGGCAGTCACCTCCTTCAGCTTCAAGCCGCCCTCGGGGGCGGATCGCCAAAGCGCCCCGCCTGCGCAGACATCCGCAGCGCCAACGATCGCAGCGGGCACTTCTGCTCAAGGGCAGCCTGGCAGCTCCGGCTGGGTCGATCGTCACTAGGACCAAGATTCTCGCTCTCCGGCCCGACCGCTCTCGCCGCCACGCCACCGGCTTGCATCTTGCGCCGCCGCCGAAGCTTGGCGAGGCGCCACAACCGCGAAAGCACTCTCCTCACGGCAGCCACCCAACACGAAGCCCACGTGACACAACAAGTGGTGGCGTTGCACGGGGAGCTGGAGATGTCAGATGCGCAGCTGGCCCAAGAGAGGGCCACCGGGGCGACCTTACTCGCCCGGGCGCAGGAGGTCGAGGCAGCGTGGAGGGAGGCAGCGGAGGAGTAGCGACGGGCGCTGCACAACATCGCGACCATTCTCCGGTCATCATACCGGCGCATGGCGAGGGTTCTGGCGCCGCTGGGGGTGGACCTTCGCGAGCCGCTTGAGCCCACGGCGATGCAGTACACCCACTGCACCACCCGGGTTGCTGAGGCGCTCTCCGGCCTGCCAGCCACCATGGTCGCCCGCTCTGGGAGCTAACCCGTGTATGAGCCGCGTTTGAGTCGCCGTGCTAGACTCGCGCTCTTGGTTGCCCGTCCGGGCACGACGCGAATGACGGGTGTTACCACAGATCAGTAGGGAGCGGCCAAACCGCCAGAACATATGGCATTCCCGCGCAGGCTTTCCCACCAGGGGATAAGCAAAGTGAATAAAGCAAAAGCTCTTAAGGTAAACAACTTTGCTAACTGCCAGCGGCCGCCAATCAGCTGGGGGGAAAACTCACCCACGCAACCGATCAAAGCGAATCGCCGGGAACTTACAGCTTTTTAGGGGTAAAGTTTTCGCAACAACTCCACGTTGAAGGAGTTGGGCAGCTCCTGATCATCCTCAGTGGCCAACTAGACCGCCCCGGGTCGAGATACTGAGACCACCTTGAAAGGGCCCTTCCAGCGGGGAGACAATTTGTGGAGCCCAACATGCGTCTGGATTCTACGCAAGACCAGGTCGCCAACTGCCAGTGTTCTCTCGCAGACCCGGGTGGTGTGGTACCGCCTGAGACTTTGCTGGTACAGGTGGCACGCAGGGCCGCCTGGTCGCGCACCTCCTCCAGAAGGTTGACATCTTCACCACGGAGGTCTTCTTGTCCCTCCTCGTTGAATGTCAAGACGCGCGGCGAACCGAATGATAGCTCGGACGGGAGGACAGCTTCGGCGCCGTAGACTAGGAAGAAGGGTATTTTAGCGCCGCCCGACTAGGTGTGGTTCGGCGACCACAAAGATGCCGAGCTCTTCCGTCCACCGCGCCCCCCGCTTATAGAGCCGATCAAATGCTCTGGTCTTCATGTCTCTCAATACCAGCGCGTTGGCACACTCAGCTTAGCCATTGCTCTTAGGATGGGCCACCGAGGCAAAGCAAACCTTATTGCCCATCTCTTCGCAGAACTCCAGGAAGGCCGCGCTGGCGAATTGAGTGCCATTGTTGGTGATGATGCGATTGGCGACTCCAAAGTGGGTGAAGATCCTGTGGATGAACTTGATGGCAGCGGAAGCCGTGATGGCACGTACTGCCTCGGCTTCGAGCACTTGGTGAACTTGTCAATGGCGACGAACAGGTGGGTGAAGTTTCGTGGCCCGCGAACGGGCCCATGATATCGACCCGCATCGCGAACGCCGGAGAGCGGGATGGTTTGCAGAACTTGGGCTGGTCGGTGGATTTGCCTGGCGAAGAATTGGCATGCTTCGCATGTCCTCACCAGCTTGCAAGCATCCTGGAGAGCAGTAGGCCAATAAAATCCTTGGCGGAACGCTTTACCGACAAGCGTCCGGCCGGACATATGGCTCTCGCACATGCCTCCATGGATATCAGAGAGCAGGGCGCTCCCCTCTTCCCGAGTGATGCACATCAGTAGAATTCCGTTTCTGCTCCGGCGGTATAGGTCCCCATCCACCAGAGTGTAGCACTTGGCCTTGCGTGCTATCTTCTCAGCTGAGGCATCACAGTCGGGGATCTCTCGGTCTCGCAGAAAGGCTAGGATGGGGTCCATCCATTGACCTTCCCGGCCAAGAGTGGCGATCACATGGTGATCGCCCGGGTACTCCACTTGGCTAGGCTTTTCCCTAGGTGCCGCATCGGCGGCACCGCCGTCTTCTCTCTCCTGATCAGGTGGAGGGCGCGCCGCCACCCTCCTTGGCGAGGGCATGACAATTACCCTCCTTGAGCGAAGGCATAGACAATACACCGCCGCCCCGCTGGATCGAGGGCAACAACGGCCACACCGTCCTCCCCGATTGGAGCGGGGGCAACGACGAACGGTCGTGAAAGTCTTTCTTCAAAGACTCCGACCGGAGCAGAGGCTCTTGAAGATGCGAGCTGTGAAAGCTCATCCGCTAGATGGTTGTCGCGTCGGGGGATATGGGTATATCCCAGTCCTTCGAAGTGGCGCTCCATTTTCCTGACCTCCGCCAAGTAGGCGACCATGGTAGGATCAGAGCATTGAAATTCCTTCCGCGCTTGGTTGATGACCAGCAGGGATTTGCCTTTAACTTGGAGACGCCAGATGCCTAACGCCGAGGCGACGCGCAACCCTATCAGTAGGCCCTCGTATTCAGCAATGTTGTTGGTGGCCTTGAAGTCGAGGGCGACCACATACTAGAGAATGTCGCCGATCGGAGAGACCAGGACCACTCCAGCCCCCGTGCCTTCGAGCCTGAAGGAACCTTCGAAAAACAAGATCCAAGGAGAAGGCGCGAGTGCTTCCTCAGCTTCAGGAGCGGCGGGAGTCTACTTGGCAACGAACTCCGCCAACTTCTGGCTCTTGATGGCGGGGTACAAACTTAAGACAGAATTCCCCTAGCTCCACCAACCACTTGGCGATACGTCCCTCTGCTTCCCGATTGTGAAGAATCTCTCGCAGAGGGTTGGCAGTGACCACTGTGAATTCTCGCCCTTGAAAGTAGTGCCGCAGCTTCCTGGACGCCACCAGGACGTCGTACAACATCTTCTGCGCTTGTGGGGTATCTGGTCTCTGCTTCGTGTAGCACCTTGCTGATGTAGTAGACTGGCTTCTGAATGCCTTCCCTCTCCGCCACTAAGATCTGCGCCACCACCGCCGAGTAGCAAGCGATGTACAGAGAAAATGGCTCGCCAGCCGAGGGGCGACCAAAGATCAAGGGGAGGAGAGGTACTGCTTCAAGTCTTCAAACACTTGTTGAGCCTCCTCAGTCCATTCGAAGTGATTCGTCTTCTTTAGCAGCTTGAACAGGGGCAGGCTTCTCTCTCCCAGTCGGGCAATAAATCGCCCGAGGGAGGCCAGACGACTAGCCAGGCACTGCACCCGCTTAAGTCGAACGGGTGGCTTCATGTGCTCGATGGCCGCTATCTTGTCAGGATTGACCTCAATGCCCCGCCTGGACACGAGGAACCCTAGCAGCTTTTCGGAGGGCACACCGAACACGCACTTCTCGGGGTTGAGCTTCAAGTAATTCTTCCGGAGGTTGGCAAAGGTTTCCTCTAGGTCTTCGATCAGTCCTTCTCTCTTTTTCACTTTCACGACCAAGTCGTCAACGTACACCTCAAGATTACGCCCTATCTGTGGACGAAAAGTGATATGCATGGCACATTGGTAAGTAAAACTAGTATTTTAAACCCAAAAGCCATTCTGACATAACAATAAACGCCCATGGGTGTTACGAAAGCAGTTTTGTCTTCGTCTTCTGCCGCCATGCTAATCTAATGGTACCCAGAGCACACATTCAGAAAGCACAGCAGCTCACATCCCGCCGTGGAGTCGACGATGAGGTCGACGCGCGGCAAGGGGTAAGGGTCCTTTGGGCAGGCCTTGTTGAGGTCGGTGAAATCAACGCACATTCACCACTTTCCGTTGGACTTCTTGACGAGCACAGGGTTGGCAAGCCAATCAGGATGAGAGACCTCCCGGATGATCCCTGCGCGCAGCAACTTCTCTACCTCCTCCCGAATGGCATCTTGGCGCTCCGGTGCTTGGCACCGGATCTTTTGGCGAACCGGGCGCACTTCGGGGAGCGTAGCCAGTCGGTGCTCGATCACCTCCCTGGGGACCCCAGTCATATCGGACGGTTGCTAGGCGAACACGTCGGAATTAGACCGGAGGAAGGTGACGAGCGCGTCTTCCTATTTGGCGCTGAGGCTAGCGCCAATGAAGATGGACTTCCCAGGCTTGCCCGCACTCAGGGATACCACCTTTACCTCGTCGGCCGAGCCGGGCGAGGCGCGGGTCAGTGCTTGAGGGGCTCCCGGGAAGGCGGCATCAGCCGGCTTCACATAGGTGGCACCGGCTAGGTCTAGCGCGTGCTTGTGGCAGCGCAAAGCCTTTGGCCGGTCCACTCGGATGGTTATGGGGCCACCGGGCCCTGGCATCTTCACCACCATGTAGCCATAGTGGGTTGCCGCCATGAACCTGGCCAACGCAGGTCGGCCAAGTATGGCATTGTACGGGAGGTCGAAATCGGCGACTTTGAAGTTGACCAGCTCCGTACGGAAGTTGCTTTCCTCCCCGAAGGTGACAGAAAGGTGCATCTGACCCAGGGGGACCATGCTAGCCCCTGGCTACGCCAGAGAAAGGCAGGGCGGGACGCCTCGTTCCAACCTCGAGCGCCGGAATGCTTCGAAGGACAGGAGGTTGATGGAGCTCCCTCCGTCCATCAGCACCCACCCGAGCTTCACATTTTGGACCGTAGGGGAAGCCACGATCGGAAGGTGACCTACGCCGGCGGTGCTCTCAAGGTGGTCAGCTCGACTGAAGGTGATCGGCTCCTCCGACCACTTCAGCATCTGACACGCCCCTGAACTCGAACGCCGTGGCGCAGACCTTCCTCCTTAACCGCTTATAGGAAGCGTGGGAGGGATAGGTGGATGAGCCACCGTGTGAATGTACACCACAGGGCGGTTTGCCTGCTGGAAGGCCAGCGAGGCGGGGTCTTCGTCTTGGTCGTCGTCGCGAGGGCGGCGCTCCTTGAGCCGTTGCTCGACCATCTTACTCACAACCCGGTAATTATCCAGGCCATGAGAGTTGGTCTGGTGAATCGGGCAGAAGGGCTCGCCCTCCTTTTCCTCACGGCGGTCGTTCGTCCGACCACAATGGTCGCCACGCCGACCTCGGCGGTCATCCCGCCGGTCACGGCGGTCGCGCTTCTGCGGCCGGGCGTCTTCACGCTTGCGCTCGGCAGCCAAGACCCGCCTGGTCTCGGTTGCCTCGCGCTTCCGCGCCTTCCTGCTTGCATGGCCGGGGCCCCTAGAGGTCCCGGCTTCGTCGCCGCCATGTTGCCAAGCGGTGCGGATCTGAGCCGCCGAGCCTCTCTCGCTGCAAGCGCTTCAGCGCCAAGGAGAAGAGCTCAGAGGTGGTGGCGATGTCGCGGGTCGCCATCTTCTCCCGCATCTTGCGGTCGCGAACGCCTCTGCGAAAGTTGATGACGACCGACTGCTCCAAAATCCGGAATTGTGTTGCGGCAGTGATAGAATCGTCGGATGAAGTCGTGCAATGACTCCCCTCTTTCCTGCTCGAGGGCATGGAGATCGTCCTCCACGCCCGGCTATGTGAAGGAGTCTTGGAAGTTGGCGACAAAGAGGCCGCACAACTCTTCCCACGAGTGCACCGATCCTCGCGGGAGGTTCAACAGGCCAAAACCGGGCGGACCCCATCAAGGCCGTTGGGAAGTAGTTGGCCATGGCCTTCCTGCATTCGGCCAATGCATGCACCACCAGTGGTGTAGACCTGCAGAAACTCCTCTGGGTTGGTGGTGCCATTGTACTTCTCGATGGATGCCGAGCGAAACCTCTCGGGCCACGCTACGTGGCGCAGCCGTCGGGAAAACGCCTGGCATCCGACGCCGTAGGGGGAATCCTACCATCCGCCTTGGCTCTGACCCGGAAGCCGTACCGGGGAGGGCGGACCACGACTCCCCAAAGAGTCGGAGGAGCGGACCTCCTCCTCGCCTGAAGGTGAGAGTCACGGGAGGAACCCTCACCCCCAGGGGCCATCTGTCCGTCGCGAGCACGGCAACGCTGCGGGTGATCACGCAAATCACCGCTGCGTCACCGGTGCCGGAGCTCCAGATGGTCCCTCAGGTCCCCGCGGCTCCTCGCGGAGCCGGGACCTTCTTCTTGCATGCCCTTTCCTTTACTCTGGCCCTCCTGGTTAGAGCGCTTCCCACTTGGGCGGATGGAAGCTTGAGTGCGATCAGCGGGCACCCTTGGTCGAGGGGTATCGACGGTCCCAGACCGGTCGGGCATCCCTACGCGGAGCTGAGCCGTGTCCACGAGGCCCGTAATATCCCGCAGCCACGGCGTGGCTGGGGTGTCTCCCGCGAGTTCCACCGGAGAGTGATCCAGGAGGAGACGGACCGCATGCAGGTTCTGGGCTGGAGTGGCGGCCCCCATGGCTAGCTGACGCCGAACCGGAAGCTCGGCCCTCCTGCGGGGGCGACGTGAGGCGATCCCTCGTCCGACGAGAGTGCCGAGACACGTTCTGGGTGCTGCTAGCCGCCGCCACCTCTTGCCGCTGTGAGTGTGAACCCGCCATCACCGGATGCAGGGTCCTTTCGGACGGAAGAACGAAATCCGCTGGAGAGATGGCTGGATGAGCCAACAACAAGCCCTCTACCTAGCGCGCCCCTGTCGGCGTATTCCACCTGACAAGATCCCATCAACGGAGTGACTACTCCCTAAACAGAAGGTATGGTTCGGTAGAGGGCGTCTTTGTGGCTGGAAACCCTAATGTCTCTCAACGATGGATCCCGGGAATCAGCAAGTGGATGGACACAGCGGTTTACCCAGGTTCAGACCCCCAGCTCGGGTAATGGCCCTACGTCCTGCTAGTTCTTTGTTAAAGAAATGTGAAGGGGGTTACAATGGATGTTTCGCTCTGTCTCTCTCTGTGTGTTCTCTTCTTCGTTCACTTTTCCGGCCCCCTTCTCCATGCACCGAGGCGCCCTTATATAGGCGAGCCGGCCCGGGCAAGGGAGAAGGTGACGCTATACTTATCTATAGCACATTAATTACACCCATCATTCCAACCTCCACGTCGACCCACGACTCATTTATTACGCACGCCTCCGTGGCTTTGTCCTTCAAGCCTCATTTAATGTCGGTGAGAGGTCTCGCCCGGTCCGTCCGGGATACGATGCTCCTGTGACGGGTTTGATAAGAGGCATAAGAGGGATAAGCCATCGTCGTGTCGACAGTAGGATCCTTCACAATTAATGACCCTAACACGGTGTGCCAGGGAGAGGGAAACTTCGAGGCGAAGCCTTCCTCTCATTCCTTTGGTTGCCTTCGTGGCCTGACAGGGGGGCCCGAGCGCCCGCCCACTCGCCAAAGCCGCCATGCGGCCGTTGCGTGGCGAAAGCGTGATCGCGTGATCGCCAGGGGCCACATGGGCTTCGTCGTCCGTGGGCGTGATCGCCGGCTACCGCCAAAGCGCCACGCTGCCGCTTCGCCAGCGCAGCGGCGTGATCACCGTGTCGCCGCCAGGCCACGGGACTCTCGCCGGTAGGACGTGATCGCCGCAGGGCGCCACGCGCCGCCGCCGCGATGAGCGTAGCGTGATCGCCGTGTCGCTTGCCAAGGGGCCACGCTGTAAGTTCAACCTTCATTAGTTATGGTTTTGGTGTTAATGACAAATCTAATCTTGTGTTAATGACAAATCCAATATTGAGTTTATCCCCTAATGCGATATTGTTTTTAATGACATATCTTATATCGAGACTAACATGGTTGTTTAGAATATCTTTGTTTAGTCTCATCGCATTGAAAATGGAAAACCCAAGGTATGTTTGCATATTCATCTTAATATTAGTTGCATACTTTGGAGTCAAGTTAAAGTATGAATATCCTCTTATATTAACCACAAAATGTGTATCATGTTTCCCAATCCATATATTACATGGATGCACATATTTAGGGGAGTTCACACTCTAACTAAGAGTCAATTTAAATGATAATTTAAATTGAGTCCATTTGTCTTGTTAATCGTTAAAGAACACTTCATCATGTGTTGATGGTGTTTTGTGATTAATTAAGGACAATGAATAGTTCTTAAGTATAATAAAGCATGAGTTGCATTATTGTACTTAAGACACAATTAAATCATTTCAATTGATTTAGGTTGTGCTCAATTGATCTAAAGGCATCCATTATGTGTTAATGGAGTGCAAGAGATAATTGAGATAACCATGCATCTTGGACCAACAAGTTTCATGAGTTATGTTTGAGTTAGGTCCAAAGATGGATGAGAACGGGACTTGGACGGTATCATGAGTTGATGGACGTCAAGGATGGATCCCAAGAAAAGAAGAGTGATGATCCCGGGAGTATCAAGTGATGATCATAAAGACCCCAAAGGGGATTGCTTGCGCAAGTGGCAAGGTATAATTAGATAGGCTAAGGACTTTTGTAGTCTTTGAGTCTAGTTCTTTTCTCGCCGCATTATTAAGAGGGTTGTCTCTTTTGCTTGAGCTTCATCATGTGTTGGTGATCTCAATCCGCTGCTCACTCAAGCTCAACCATTTGGATTTGGTTTTTGCATGAGGTTTAACCATTTGGCATGTGTTGCGAATGGGTTAAACTTATGCTTGGTTGCATTTGGTTTTCAGATAATGCTTTGATTTGCATATGTTGCAAGAAGTGATAAGCTAGTGCGTTGGCTTTTGCGTGAAGTTCACTTTTGCATGTGTTGCATTAGTTGAAGCTCCATGTTTTTGGTTTCGTTCAAAACAATCTTTATAAAACCTTGGCGTTGCTTGGAGCTAAGTCTTGCATGTGTTGCAAAAGGAGAGAGCTCAAGCATGAATTAGTGTTTGTGTGGTTGTATGAGGCTAGAGGCTTGCATGTGTTGCAAGTAGAAAGCTCATACTGTTGATTTGGTTTTAGTGTGATCGTTTGGTTTTGGTGTTGCATGGAACTAGAGAATTGCATGTGTTGCAATTAGAGAGTTCATGCATCTTGATTTGGTGTTGCTTGGAGCTAGACTTTTGCATGTGTTGCAAAGAGTAGTGCTCAAGCATGAAATGATGTTTATCGTGTTATTTGCAAAGTCGTTGTCGAATAAACCGAGGTTTATGAGTCCTAATTCAAAGCATGTGAGTGGGGCTTGCAAATGTGTTGGCAAGTTGATCGGGTCTTGTGTTGACCTTCACATGGCTAGGGGGATTAATCTCATGAACTCGAGTTTGATTTGCTTAATACGTTTTGCAAATAGATTTTGAGTTGACGGCGAAATGTGTTTTCGCTAATTGGAGTTATGGTTTGCAAATGTGTTTTGCAAACGAACTTTGAAGTTATGTGTTTCGGTCCTAGAGCATGTGTTGGCATTTGCAAATGTGTTTTGCAAAGTGTCGGGGTCATGTGTTGATCCTTACATGGCTAGAGGGTTGATTGCATAAGTTCTCGGTTAGTTTGCGAAATGTGTTTTCGAAATTCGGTTGAATTCTTTGAGCATGAGCTAAATTGGTGCAAATGTGTTTTGCACGAGTGTTTGATCATGTGTTGATCATGTAAAGCTCAAAGAATCGCTTTGATTTTTTCGGAGAAGATTTTGTCAAAATCCGAGTTCTTCGCCAGGCGGTGACTGCCCTCTGGCGGTCTGACCGCCCCATGGCGGTTGATCCGCCTCGGGCTGGACCGCCGGAGGTCGACCGCCTCCTCCCGGCGTGATTTCCGTATATGTGCATCGCTACCGAGGTCGAGGCGGTGGCGATCGTTCAGAGTCGTCTGGCACGCCCTAAGGGCGTCTGACACGGCGTGGGCGGCCGGACCGCCCTGGTGCAACCGATTTCCAGCCGGTCGTTTTCAGTGCGCCGGGGTTTCTGCCGATTTGGTTGGCGGTCGGACCGCCGGCTGACAATCTGCGACGCCATGTCTTGGTGCGATCGGCATGTGCGATCGGCCGTAATCGGTCGGTTTTCCGACCGATGGCTCAGAGGACCCGGCGGGCGCCGAGGCCTTGGCGGACCGGATTTTCCTTTCGCCTGCTTGAGCCCCAACGGCTAGTTTTCTTGTGGGAGGCTATAAATACCCCTTGGGGGGCTTAAAGGTTGTTGCTTTGTGTTTGAGGTTTTGGGTGAGGTGTTGCATGTGTTGCACACTCACATTTGATTCTTGAGCTAAGAGTGAGACTAATTGCATTTGTTGCAATTAGGAAGTGGTTTGGGTACCTTTTGTGCATGTGTTGCACTTGAGGAGGCCTTGTGCATGTGTTGCACTTGGTGATCACCGAGGAGCGCATTTGTTGTGCCCGTGAGGTTCAAGCGAGGAGCGGCTTGTTGCTCTTGGAGGTTGCCGACTCTCAGACGGTGTAGGCGTCTGCGCGCGGAGCTCTCGAGGTGTGAGAAGCCCCGCAAGTTTGTGAAGGTTCTGGTTGAGCCTACGCCAAGAAGCGTGAAAACCACGACTAGTGGAAAGAGGCGGGTGCTCGAGCGGAGCCGGTCCTGCACATAGTGAGCCTAGTTGATTTAGGCGTCAAAACCGAGTTTATCTCCTCATTATAATTGCCATAGGGGTTGATTAGAGCGAATTGTTTAGTGAGCGTCGAATCGCCTATTCACCCCCTCTAGCTCTCGACCCACCGACTCTCGCCCGGTGCCATCGCTTGCTATTCGCCTTCGCCGCCGCCGCCTCAGCGAAAGCGTATGTGATCGCCAGTCGCCGCCACGGGACCACGTGGCTCCTCGCCCGGGCGCGTGTGATCGCCGTCGCTCGCCAAGGCGCCAAACTGAGCCATGCCACTTCTTGGGCCTATTACTTCTACGGCGGAGAGGGTACCCCGGTGCAAAGTACACCGACAGTTGCCTTCCTTATTCGATAATTTCTTAATCTGGATTCCATAGATATCTCCTCAGTTGCTGAATCTATATAACCCCACCGCTTCTTGCCCCCCGGGCATATCCACGAAACCGTCATTATCCTGATCTTCTATACATTGGCGAACGAAGAAAGTTTTAATTCGGTTGGATATGCATGCATGCGTGATCTACAGTGTATCAGACTCTTATCTCAATCAGCCGATTCTATTTCCAAATACTGCATGGCCGATTCTTTTTCCATATACTGCACACATACAGCTTCTGAGTTAGCATGTGCCTTTGAGTTGTCATATGCATTCTTTCCATTAAATATTTACTTGCATGTGTAGATAAGATCATCTTTTCTTTTTATCTAATCACGTATGGTCTTGATTCCGGTCGGCCAGCAGCATGCACACCTTTGCAAATAAATTTTTTATCGTAAATTGAGTTTCCGTTGTATCGCACGAGCACATGGCTAGTAACCTTAAATTAGCAATTCCATTCAACTACACACCCGAAGGCAGTACAACACTTTTAAACACACAAAATTACAAAAAAAGAAGGAACTTTGTTTCTCTGAACACGTACACTGAGCAGCAGTCCGTCTTACCATTGACGTCTATAGCATGAGACTTTTTACCATACTTGGAATATATCAAACTATATATTAAATTAGTACTAAGAGATACTAAAAATTAAAAAGATGGTGATATTAAGAGATTCGAGAGCTTAAGGTAATCTGGTGGTACTTATGGTACCTCAGTAAAAGCTCTAGTTGTAACATCTCGAAAAATTTAAAAATAAGAAAAATAAAAAGTTTTGACTTTAAAAATGAAATTGAATAAAAATTTCAATTTAAATCAAAATTTTAATTTAAAACCATATATTTCCCTCATTTTCTTGCATATTAACATTAAGAAAGGAATGAATGGCAATATTAAAACTATCTCTTCCAAAACAAATAAACTACAAAAATGAATTTGAAGTGTGATGTTTAATTTGAAATGTTAATTTCCTAATTTTTCTTGAACTATTGGTTTTTCTTGAGCTTTTGCTTTTAAAAAGAAAATCAATAAAGTGAAATGGTAAAATGGAAAAAGTAAAAAGGTAAAAACATCAAATCACCAAAAATCAGAAACAAAAATCATATTTAAATACCAGATTCGTCCAGAACCCTTATCATGCTGTCAATGATAATCTGAACAATTAAAGTAAAAGAAAAAGATGTGATAATCATGGGATAAAATATCTAGTCCAGATCTTATCCGAATTGTGTAGAATTTTCTATTATTTATCTTCAGCCAAAATTTTTACCATGCTGACATAAAATTGATATATATCTCTGGTAAAAATATTAAAAATTAAAACTTATATTTGTATCCTATAAAATTCAAAAATAGAAAATAAATAAATATGGAAATAGCAATGTCAGAATTTTTATAATTTAAATATAAAATATAAAAATATGAAAATTTTAAATAAGATAAAAATTATTATTTTAAACATATATAAAAATATACATAAAATATAGGCCTCATTTGTATCTTAAATAAAATAAAACTTAGAAACTAGAAAATCTGGCAGCATGCATTGTCAGAATTATTTAAATTTTTATGTCAACAATTTTAATCTGAAATTTTAACTGGATAATTATTCTTATCTTGCAGACATTTAATAAAAGTTTTATAAATATCTAAGTCATTTTGATAGCTCTAGACGGTGGATCAAGCCTGGACTGTCCAGAAGTTTGTAAAGTTAATCTCTTAGGGTAGTCCCAATCCATAGTTTCTATGAGCAGTGTCTAGAGGAGAGAGAGAGCAATAAGCCAATGCATAGTTTCCCAACCTATGGTTTTCATAAGTAGTGTCTAGAGGAGAGAGAGATCAATAAACCAATGCATGCACCACAAACACACCTTGGTCAGCGCGCAGAAACGTCTAATGCAGATTTTGCTAGTTTCTTGCGTCTTGGTACCCGCGTCGACCCAGTTTATTGCATGAGACATAGTGTCTTCGTTTTTCCTTCTCTCCCTTCCTTAATTCCTATGCCACATCAGATTTTTGCTTAGTTGGCAGCGTAATTAATTCTATGGACACTAGCTGAGGTGGAGGGTTGGGACTGCCCTTATTACACCTACACGTGGACCCCACCTGGCAGCCAGCTGCTGCTCTTCTTCTTCCTCACGAAGACAACAAACAGCCAGCCGTGAGCACTCTGTTCTTATCAAAACCAAATCCAGCTAAGCCTAGAGCACTCCCAAACCGACTCGATCACGCCAGATCTGCCAAGGAGTGTCATCACAACCCATACCTTGCCAGTGACAATTGCTCCATGCCTCAGATCTTGCCGCCATTTTTCATGTCGAGATTCACACATGGCGCCACTGTTAACCACCGCCATTGTTACCTATTTAAGCAACCCCAAGTGCTCTCATAGCTTCCCCATGCTCCTTGGTAGCTCCTTGTAAGTTCAAGAGCCTTTGGTTTTGGTGATTGATGTTAATTAATGTTTAATCTATGTTTAATGACAAACCTAATCTTTATGAGACTAACATGTTTTATTGAGCATATATTTAGCAATCTCATATTTGGATGAAAAATGGAAAACCCAAGGTATGTATGCATATTCTTTCTAGTATTAATTGCATACTTTGGATTCAAGTTAAAATATGAATGTCCCCATTATATTAACCATAAAATGTGCATCATGTTTCCCAATCCATATATTACATGGATGAACATACTTAGGGGGAGTTTGTAGTTTAACTTGAAAGTCTCTTTGTATTGATCTAATTCTTATTGACACATATAAGGATCAAGACAAAGGAACTAAATCCTTGAGTATATACTTGAATTGCCTAGTCATAGTATACTCATGGTAATATAGGATATACTCCAATGTGATCAAATTGAATATGTGCATATTATATCCAAGTCAATCATATTTATGCACATATACATGTGGGGTTTATTCTATAGTCGATGACTTAGAGTAATGATCAATTCCATATAGCCTACACATAATGGATCATTACTTTTCATCAACATGAGTATATGAAAACTTGTGTAGTTAATATATACTCATATCAATTTAAATGATAATTTAAATTGAGTTCATTTGTCCTATTAATCATTAAAGAACATTTGATCATGTGTTGATGGTGTTCCGTGATTAATCAAGGACAAATGAATAGTTCTTAAGTATAATGAAGCATGTGTTGCATTATTGTACTTACACACTTAAATCATTCAAATTGATTTAGGTTGTGCTCAATTGATCTAAAGGCATCCATTATGTGTTAATGGAGTGCAAGAGATAATTGAGACAACCATGCATCTTGGACTAACTATTCTATGAGTTGTGATTGAGTTTAGGTTAAGTCCAAAGATGGATGAGATGATGAAAACGGGACTAGGACGGCATCATGAGGTGATGGGCGTCAAGAGTAGATCCCGAAAATAAAAAGAAGAGTCGAGTGATGATCCCGGAGGAGCGTATAAGTGAAGATCATAAAGACCCCAAAGGGGATTACTTGCGTGTGGCGGCAAAGGTATAACTAGATAGGCTAAGGACTTTGTAGTCTTTGAGTCGAGTTTTTATCGCCGTACTATTAAGAGGGGTTGAGTCCTAACTTGAGCTTCATCATGTGTTGATGATCTCAATCTCATGTTCACTCGAGCTCAAATCATTTAGATTTGGTTTTTGCATAAGAGTTAACCATTTGGCATGTGTTGCGAATGGGTTAAGCTTATGCTTGGTTGTTGTTGGTTTATGCTCTGATTTGCATATGTTGCAAAGAGGAAGAGCATATGCATTTGGTTTTCGCATAATGCTTTGATTTGCATGTGTTGTAAATAGGATAAGCAATATGCGTTGGCTTTTGCGTGAAGTTCACTTTTGCATGTGTTGCAAATGTTGAAGCTTCATGTTTTGTTTTCATTTACAAAATAATCTTTCTTAATCTATGTGGTTTTGCATGGAGCTAAGTTTTGCATGTGTTGCAAAAGGTGAGAGCTCATGCATTGTGTTTTAGCTTGTGACTTGATCATGTGTTGATCATCACAAAGGCTAAGTAAAGTTTATGGTTTGTGTTTGCAAAATGTGATTTTGCAAAATGTTGTTTTGTTATTTGCAAATGTGGTTTGCAAATAAGCTAGAGGTTATGGGTTTCAATCCTAGAGCATGTGTTGGCATTTGCAAATGTGTTTTGCAAAATATCGGATCATGTGTTGATCCTTGCATGGCTAGAGGATTGATCTTATAGCTTTTCGGGTTATTTGCAAATGTGTTTTGCAAAAATTATTTTGATCATGAGTTGATCATCATGGCTCAATGTTTGATGTTAGTAACTCACTCTAGCTTGTAGTCATGCTCTTGATCAAGTCTATATGAGAGATTTCGAAAAATCATATTTTAGACTTGAATGACTACATTAGATTTTGGTTTTGGTGATATTTAAAAATATCTATGGTTACTTAAATCTTGAAAATGGGTGGAGATTGTAGCCCTCGTGATAAGCTTCGCATAGAATCAAAGATCACCTAAATCGGAGTTCGGAGTAAAAAGTTATGGCCGTTTTAGTGGTCGGTCCATGGTATGACTGACCACCTACGGTCATACCAAGATTTCGATGCGGCCGGACCCCTCGGTCTTGCGATGACCGGCTCCTCCCGGTGCGATTTTTCCAGCAAGTGTGTTTTCTTGCACAAATGAGGGCGGTGCGACCGAAGGTCCTCCGGTCACACCGGATGAGCGGTATGACCATACCCTCTGCGGTCACACCGGCCATGTAACGGTCACTTTTTCGACCGTTGCTCTGTGAGGGCCGGTCGGACCGGGTTTTGCTGATTTTTCCCGAAATTGCCCCCAAACGGTTAGTTTTCTTTGGGGGGTTATAAATAGACCCCATGGGGGCTTAGGGGCAGTGTTCTTTGTGCTTGTGAGGTTTTTGGCTCTTGTGTGAGTATTTGGGAGGTGGTTTGCATGTGTTGCATCCCCTCAAGTTGATTATTGAGCTAAGAGTGAGACTAATTGCATGTGTTGCAATTAGGAGTGGATTGAGTGACCTCTTGTGCATGTGTTGCACTTGAGGGAGGCCTTGGTGCATGTGTTGCACTAGGTGATCACCGGTTGCGATTCACAGTAAGGTGAAGCTCGAGCGGAGGTCTCGGCTTATTACTCTTGGAGGTTGCCGACTCCTAGACAACGTGGGCGTCGTCTTGGAGCTCTCAAGGTTGTGAGAAGCCCCATGAGTTTGTGAAGGTTTGGGTTGAGCCTCGCGAAAGCGTGAAAAGCCACGACTAGTGGAAACGAGGCGGGTGCTCGAGCGGGAGCCAGTCCAATGGTTTGGGCTTGTCTCAATGTGGACTAGGGGAGACCGGCAAATCTTCGAACACCACGGAAAAACATCGGTTGTCTCTTGTCTCATTTACATTCAAGCATTTACATTATTGTATATTTATCAATTGCTTGATCATACTAGAATTGCTTAGTATTAATTATTTGTTTATTCTTGCAATTCTAGTTTAGAGACATAATTTAGTTAGTGCACTAGTGGGCCTAGTTGATTTAGGCTTTAACTGTCAAAACCTAGTGTATCGCTTCCGCATTATCTTTGATTAGGTTTTGACATAGGGATTGATTAGAGCGAAATATTTAGTGAGCGATTAATTTTGTAAAACGCCTATTCACCCCCCCTCTATGCGCATCCTCGATCCTACAAGTAGTATCAGAGCCACGGTCATTCTCATTTTAGGCTTAACCGTTTAGAGAGTAAAAAGGATGGCATCTAGCGGATTGGTGCACTCACACGATTCACATGTGTTTAATGACTCTAATTATGCTTCATGGAAATTATTTATGATTAATCGTTTTAAATCCATGAGCCCACAAATATGGTGGATCGTAGATGTCGGCTTTTCCTGTCCACCAAGTGATATTGCTCCAACTAAAGGAGAGGAGAAATGCCTACATCTCGACGCTCAAGCTACTAATGTTTTATTTAGCATTGTGAGTGTAGATATTTTCAATCTCATATGCAATCTCAAGAGCGCTCATGATATGTGGATAAAACTTCAAGACGAATTTGAATCATCCACATCAATTGAGAATTGCATTGAGGATGAAATGTCGGTTGATGATTCTTCAACTTCAACATCAAGTGATGAATCGACATCTCCATCAACCTCAACCTCCGCCTCAAGCGACGACGAATATTCACTTCCATCACGAGTTCGTTGCTTTATGGCGAAAGGTAAAATTGAGGTAAGTGATGATGATAATGATGATGAGCCCTCCTATGATGAGCTTATGAATATGTTAGAGGAGCTCAATGAATTTCTTGGAAAGGAGAAAAAGAAATATAAAATTTTGAAGTTAGAACATGAATCACTTCAAAATGACTATAATATTTTAAAAGAAAATCATGAAAAAGTCCTTTTCAAGGAATTCACTAAAGCTAGTATGGATAGTGCTATTCAATGTAATTTAGAAGATGAATTGCCTCACTCAATTACTATTACAAACAATTCATCAAATAAATGCATATCCACCTCTAGCGATTATTTTCCTTGTTGCTCGAATGAAATTGCTTCTAGTTCCTCTATGTCTTTATATGCTAACCTTGTAGAGGAAAACAAAGAGCTCAAGGCCCAAGTCATTAGATTGGAAAATGACTTGAAGAGGTGCATAAAGGGAAAAGCCGTCCTCGATGAGATCTTGAGCAAGCCAAGAGCACCTCAAGATAAGCGAGGACTCGGCTACAACTCCAAGAGGGAGAATAGCAAGACAAGGCACAATGCAAGACACATGAAAACAATCAAGTGCCTCGCTTGCAACAAGAAGGGCCACCTCACCTCCGTGTGCCCTAACAAAGTGGATAACAAGGCCACACCATCAACAATGAGGCAAACCGGCAAGTAGCACAACAAAAAGGTCAAGAGAGGACCAAACGGCGTAACGTGCTTCAATTGCCTGGAAAAGAGACATTTCGGTAAGGATTGTCCCAAAGGTATAACCCCTAAGCCCATTATTTTTGACAATAATTATTTGCTTAGGAAGGACAAGAATGGCAATGTGTTTGCCAAGCTTGTCAAGTCCCCTATACCCGTTTAAAATGATATTCATTTGCATAGGAAGAGTAAATCTAGAAATGGGTTTGCTAAATTTGTTAGGACTCCTAAGCCTACACAAAATAATTCAAATATAATGCTTAGGAGAAATAACAATAGCAAAACATTTGCTAGATATACTAGATCCTCTAAGCCAATGCATAATTCTAATTATCATATGTTTCGAAGAGATCAAACTAGAAATAGTTTTGCAAAATATCATTGTCCTCCTAAGTCCTCTCACTTAAATCCAAATACTTTGCTTAGGAGGAATAATTATCGCAAAACTATTCCTAGTCATGTTAATCATTTCAATAATATTAACATTAGGGCTATTTGGGTTCCTAAAACTCTTGTGATTAACATTGTTAGACTCAATAAGGATTGGGTACCATACACCGCCTAAAAGAATTTTAGGCAATATGAGATGAATTGAACGCTTGCTCATTCAAGAGGAGAAGGATTATATTTTTCTACAAATGGTATCAAGCCTGAAGAATAACATGTCCATCATGAGCCAATGCCATCTCGGTAACAAGCAATTTAAATTGATTACTATTTAGCTTCTAGCCTTGTGTAGGTTTAGATGCATTAGTATCATGCTAAAATTGATTTAATTGCTTGTTGTGAGTACTTGCTCTTGCCTCTTACCTATTCTCTTATTGCAAATCTTGAGCAAGTTTAAAAGTGGCACATTAAGGGGGAGTATTAATTCATATCCATGTATATTACATCCCTACGTATGCCCATATTAATATAAGTGCATATATATATTTTCAAAATCAAACCATTTAACCAAAAGTCAAAGTTTTGTATACTATTGGTATTCTTGTGAAAAACTTATTGAAAAATATATACAAATGCTTTTGAAATATTTTCCAAAGGTTTTGGGTTCACGAATCTATTTTGTAAAGAAAATGAGTTTTAACTCCAAAATCTAGTTACTAGTATCTTGTTTTGGATTTAAACTTATAATTTTCATAGAATTAAAAGTAAAAAGATTTAAAAAGTAATTCCAAAATGAAAAACCTAGAGTTGGTCATTCCTAACAAGTTTCATGTTCAAAAGATTTTCAAAAGATCAACTTATCAAAAGTTATTTGATTTTGAAACTCGCCGAAAAACTACTTGACCCATAATGGTCATATTCTAGCACTTAGTGAGTTTCTCCATTTGGATCAATTCTTATGTAGAATTTTGGTTTAAAGTGGTATTTTATACTCATACATAAAATTCAAATCCATATATCTTATCCCATGCTTAATTTGAATTTTTTTTGTGTTGTTGAATTTGGCCTTGATTTCTATTTGCTTCTTCAAATGGACTATTTAGGTCAAAAGTCAAAATTCATGTTTCAAATGCCTAAATTTGTGAAAAGCTTTGTAAAAGTATTCTATTATGTATTTAAAATGTTTTACAAGCTTTCAAAAGAAAAAAATTCTATGTTGAAAACAAATTTGGCTCAAAACGATTTGATTTGATCAAAAATAGCCTATTTAAGCATAGTGCTAAAATCTTGGCATTCAAGTTGGATTTCATTATAAATCTTGGCTATAAATCATCTTGATAAACCATTCTAAGTCATGAAAATTGAAATTGCATGAAATCCAAATTGAGTTGCATTTTGAGACTTTTCATGAAAATTCATTTCCGTTTATGCCTCAAAGCGAAAATTGACATATATTTTAAAATAAAATTGCCTTTAAGAAAATTCTTTTTGCAAAACCTTATAAATAGTCCAAAGTTCATTTCTGAAAAATTTCAAATTATTTGGACTTCATTTAAATTATTTTTGCCAAAATTTGCAAAAAGTCTGCTGTTTTCAGCCTATTAGTGCCGGTTGCACCGACCTCCCTGTGGTTGCACCGGTCAACCGGTCACACCGGAACTATTGCGGTCGCACCGACCGACCGGTCACACCGGACCTGCTGCGGTCGGACCGGCCATGGCAAGTTTGCTCTGAAATTTCAATTTATTCGAAATTGCTTTTGGGATATCTTTTGATTGGAATGTGTTTTTCAAAAATTTTTTGTAAAAGTTTCTTATGATCCCAAAGTTTATTTTTGCAAAATTTCAAAAGTTTTACAAATTATTTGAAAGAGATTTCAAGTAGTATCAATTTACGAGCATTTAATTGATTTAAAGAGTGGTATTCACTTGATCTTTTGAAAAGACAAAACTTGCGCAATTTAAATGCAAATAACTCCATGATTCATTTATTGAATATCTTGGGGAGTTTATTTATTGCAAGTTTTGGACACTTAATTGCTTCCAAGTGATATCATGTCTTTGATTTCCTCTGATTCTCTTTTTAAATCTTTGTGATCTAATTTCTCAAAAATCAAAAGCAAAACTTGAAAATTGGATTTCCTTGATCTATCTTAAGTTTTTCTTCTCTTTGATACCCGTAAGTATATATTGCTCTGATACCCATCGATTTTATCGATAATCCCTTCAAGTGGTATCAAGTCTTTGTGATTTGATTCTAAGTGGTATCAATTGAGCGTTTATTCACTCCATATGCTTACAAATGGTATCATTAAGTTATTCTTTTCTATAAGTGGTATCTTGGACTTTATTGCTCATTTCTTATATGATATCCTTGATTATTTGATTTCGTTTTTAAGTGGTATCATTGAATTCAATTATTTCCTACAAGTGGTATTTCATTGCCTATTTGTAGCATTACTCCGATACCCACATTCTTGATTAAGATTTTTCCTCCTAAACTAACATTGTAAGTTCAATCGCCTATGAATTCTCTGTGTGAGATTCTTTATGAATTGAAATACATAAAAGAGGAAAATCTCTAAGTGAGCACAGTTTTTACTTGAAGTTTGAAAATGCTCATTTCTTTTTGAGTTTTCAAGCAAAACCCTTGAGATTAATTTTACAAGTGGTATCTAATTTCTCAAGTGGTATTTATTCTTTTGGTTTCCTCGTTTAACCTTATTAGGCAAATTATTTGATTCTTCAAGAGAATCATATTAAAAATTTGCAAAGCCTAATAAAATGAGGAGTGAGTTATTTGAATGTGTTTCAAATAACCCGTGTGATACCCTTCCTTCGTTGCTTTTTATGCATATCTTTACAAGTGGTATCCAAAAACCCAAATATGGTCTCTTTTCAAGTTTTCCTTCTTTTAGGCCATATTTCAAATAAAACAAGTTTTCATTTGGCATAAGCTTTTATTTCTTGAATGACCTTTTTTTTATTTTGCTTAACTTCTTTCAATTCCTTGCCAAGGTCATAAGTGTTCATCTCAAATTATTATATGACCTTCTTTAAAAAGGGTGGCTCAATGCCAAAAAGGGGAGAATGCTTAATTCAAAAGGGGGAAAATGTTTTCAAGATATCTTCTAAGTTGGTTTTCCCATTTTTGGTGTTTAATGCCAAAAGGGGGAGAATGTTTGACTAATTCCCTCTTTGTTATTTAGAATTCCCGCTTGCATTATTTGGATGTTCATACCAAAAGGGAAGTATGCTCAATGTAAGTAATTGATAATAAATGATATTACAAGTGATTTAGAGCATACAAGTTTTTAAAGAATTAATTTCAAGTGGGTCAAAGCATTGTTTTCATCCAAATAAAGTTATAATAGAGTGAATTAGTGGGTTTGTCATCAATCACCAAAAAGGGGGAGATTGTAAGTTCAAGAGCCTTTGGTTTTGGTGATTGATGTTAATTAATGTTTAATCTATGTTTAATGACAAACCTAATCTTTATGAGACTAACATGTTTTATTGAGCATATATTTAGCAATCTCGTATTTGGATGAAAAATAGAAAACCCAAGGTATGTATGCATATTCTTTCTAGTATTAATTGCATACTTTGGATTCAAGTTAAAATATGAATGTCCCCATTATATTAACCACAAAATGTGCATCATGTTTCCCAATCCATATATTACATGGATGCACATACTTAGGGGGAGTTTGTAGTTTAACTTGAAAGTCTCTTTGTATTGATCTAATTCTTATTGACACATATAAGGATCAAGACAAAGGAACTAAATCCTTGAGTATATACTTGAATTGCCTAGTCATAGTATACTCATGGTAATATAGGATATACTCCAATGTGATCAAATTGAATATGTGCATATTATATCCAAGTCAATCATATTTATGCACATATACATGTGGGGTTTATTCTATAGTCGATGACTTAGAGTAATGATCAATTCCATATAGCCTACACATAATGGATCATTACTTTTCATCAACATGAGTATATGAAAACTTGTGTAGTTAATATATACTCATATCAATTTAAATGATAATTTAAATTGAGTTCATTTATCCTATTAATCATTAAAGAACATTTGATCATGTGTTGATGGTGTTCCGTGATTAATCAAGGACAAATGAATAGTTCTTAAGTATAATGAAACATGTGTTGCATTATTGTACTTAAGACACACTTAAATCATTCAAATTGATTTAGGTTGTGCTCAATTGATCTAAAGGCATCCATTATGTGTTAATGGAGTGCAAGAGATAATTGAGACAACCATGCATCTTGGACTAACTATTCTATGAGTTGTGATTGAGTTTAGGTTAAGTCCAAAGATGGATGAGATGATGAAAACGGGACAAGGACGGTATCATGAGGTGATGGGCGTCAAGAGTAGATCCCGAAGATAAAAAGAAGAGTCGAGTGATGATCCCGGGGGAGCGTATAAGTGAAGATCATAAAGACCCCAAACGGGTTTGCTTGCGTGCGGCAGCAAAGGTATAACTAGATAGGCTAAGGACTTTGTAGTCTTTGAATCTTGTTTTTATCGCCGTACTATTAAGAGGGGTTGAGTCCTAGCTTGAGCTTCATCATGTGTTGATGATCTCAATCCCATGTTCACTCGAGTTCAAATCATTTAGATTTGGTTTTTGCATAAGAGTTAACCATTTGGCATGTGTTGTGAATGGGTTAAGCTTATGCTTGGTTGTTGTTGGTTTATGCTCTGATTTGCATATGTTGCAAAGAGGAAGAGCATATGCATTTGGTTTTCGCATAATGCTTTGATTTGCATGTGTTGCAAATAGGATAAGCAATATGCGTTGGCTTTTACGTGAAGTTCACTTTTGCATGTGTTGCAAATGTTGAAGCTTCATGTTTTGTTTTCATTTACAAAACAATCTTTCTTAATCTATGTGGTTTTGCATGGAGCTAAGTTTTGCATGTGTTGCAAAAGGTGAGAGCTCATGCATTGTGTTTTAGCTTGTGACTTGATCATGTGTTGATCATCACAAAGGCTAAGTAAAGTTTATGTTTGTTTTGCAAAATGTGTTTTGCAAAATGTTGTTTTGTTATTTGCAAATGTGGTTTGCAAATAAATTGGAGGTTATGGGTTTCAATCCTAGGGCATGTGTTGGCATTTGCAAATGTGTTTTGCAAAATGTCGGGATCATGTGTTGATCCTTGCATGGCTAGTGGATTGATCTTATATCTTTTCGGGTTATTTGCAAATGTGTTTTGCAAAATGCTCTTGATCAAGTCTATATGAGAGATTTCGAAAAATCATATTTTAGACTTGAATGACTACATTAGAGTTTGGTTTTGGTGATATTTAAAAATATCTATGGTTGCTTAAATCTTGAAAATGGGTGGAGATTGTAGCCCTCGTGATAAGCTTCGCATAGAATCAAAGATCACCTAAATCGGAGTTCGGAGTAAAAAGTTATGGCCGTTTTAGTGGCTGGTCCAGTGGTATGACCGGACCACCTGCGGTCATACCACATTCCGGCGATCGACCGGACTCCCTCGTCGACGACCCCGGGCTCCCTTCGGTGCGATTTTTCCAGCAAGTTTGTTTTCTTGCACAAATGAGGGCGGTGCGACCGGTGGTCCTCTGGTCACACCGGATGAGCGGTATGACCGGACCCTCTGCGGTCACACCGGCCATGTAACGGTCACTTTTTTCGACCGCTGCTTTCAGGAGGGCTTGGGGACCGGGATGAGTCCGGTCGGACCGGGTTTTGCTGATTTTGCCCGAAATTGCCCCCAAACGGCTAGTTTTCTTTGAGGGGTTATAAATAGACCCCATGGGGAGCTTGGGGCAGGTGTTGCTGTTCTTGTGAGGTTTTTTGGCTCTTGTGTGAGTATTTGGGAGGTGGTTTGCATGTGTTGCATCCCCTCAAGTTGATTCTTGAGCTAAGAGTGAGACTAATTGCATGTGTTGCAATTAGGAGTGGATTGAGTGACCTCTTGTGCATGTGTTGCACTTGAGGGAGGCCTTGGTGCATGTGTTGCACTAGGTGATCACCGGTTGCGCATTCGTTGTGCAAGGTGAAGCTCGAGCGGAGGTCTCGGCTTATTACTCTTAGAGGTTGCCGACTCCTAGACAGCGTAGGCGTCGTGCGCGGGAGCTCTCAAGGTTGTGAGAAGCCCCGGCGGAGTTTGTGAAGGTTCGGGTTGAGCCTACGCGAAAGCGTGAAAAACCACGACTAGTGGAAACGAGGCGGGTGCTCGAGCGGGAGCCGGTCCAATGGTTTGGGCTTGTCTCAACGTGGACTAGGGGAGACCGGCAAGTCTCCGAACACCACGGAAAAACATCGGTTGTCTCTTGTCTCATTTACATTCAAGCATTTACATTATTGTATATTTATCAATTGCTTGATCATACTAGAATTGCTTAGTATTAATTATTTGTTTATTCTAGCAATTCTAGTTTAGAGACATAATTTAGTTAGTGCACTAGTGGGCCTAGTTGATTTAGGCTTTAACTGTCAAAACCTAGTGTATCGCTTCCGCATTATCTTTGATTAGGTTTTGACATAGGGATTGATTAGAGCGAAATATTTAGTGAGCGATTAATTTTGTAAAACGCCTATTCACCCCCCTTCTAGGCGCATCCTCGATCCTACACTCCTCCATCGAAAACAAACTCCAGTTCCCCTCGAACCATCTCCAATTCCTCCATGGCCGAAATTCACCAATCCAATCCTAGCTCCTCAATTAGTAAGCCATCATCCAATTGCTTGCGCTTGAAGCGTCACTATACATCCTCAATCAAAACCCCAACTCGCTTAAAGCAATCCTTGGTCAGGCTTTGTCCGACCACCGTCTTTGTGGTTGCCGCCGCCTTGCACTGCGTCGTGCAGCCACGGACCACCTCAGTCTGCCAAGACCTTTCACATCATCGGTGAGGTCTCCTCCTTCCATTTCAACCCTTGTCCGAAACTCCCTACTCTTGCTCCAACTCCGATCAAGCTCACAGAGGAGCTCCCATGGTGTCTCATCAGAGTGCACTTCATCAGAGTTGCAGGAGCTCTATTCTCCACTTCCCCAATTGACTAGTGGCCTTCATCCATCCAAAGGTAAAGACAGTAAGCAGTTGCATTTTATATTGTCTGGTCAAAAACACAAATAGCTAAGCTCAAGGAAAGATTATTAGCATTTAAAGATTAATTAGCTCCTTCGATCAGAAGTTCAACTCATCTGATTAACCTCCAATCCATATAACAAGATATTAAGTAGAAATCAATTGAAACTAACCTTGTCTTAAGCATACTCATATACATGCACAACATATTATATAATGATTAATATCTTAATTCTATTAATCCAAATAATTTTAGCCTCTTGAATTCATAGAACAAGAATATATAATCTATAAAAGGAATCGTATCATCGCTCAATCTAAAAGCTGATAATAGTATGAATACATAATCAACTAAAATACGAGAACTTGAAATCATGCAACCTAAACCCTAAACTATTTCTATTTTCTACGGTGAGTCTTTATTTGGTTTTCTATATGTTCTTTTGCCCTTATTGAAAGCTTGTTATTTGTTATGTTCTTCGTTCGCAACGTGTAGAACTTGACGTCACTACCTTCATCGTCAACAACACCGGCTACGACTACGACTTCGTTGTAAACAACAAATAAGCAAGGCAATCACCCCTTTGATCATGTTGATCCCAGTTTTATAAATGTTTTATTAAATGTTTTCATTGCATATGATATTTTCATTAAATGCTGCTACTTTGTGGGTATTGGTAGATATACTTGCTGTCTTATGAAATTCTCTTAGTGTTGATATGTGAACCTTGACAACCCTAGAATTAAGGTTAGACAATATCTAATGTCAATTTGGGTATATGCGATGGTTAATAATCATACTTAGCCATGCTTTAGACTTGGGATAAATCAATTGGAAAACTTGATCAGATGAAATTTAGGAATATTGAGACATGATGATAGTTATTGGTATTTTGATTAAAAATAAAAATAAAACAATGTTTTTGATGCGGGCAATTATTGGCAATAGCCGGAGGTGCATGGACTTGAACGTAGTGTAGGGGGAGATTATTGCCCGTGTTAGATTAAGGACCAAACTAATTGTACGTTACATCCAAGTCTTTCCGTACAACCACAAGTGCTAGTATGGGACAACCTTAACCTATTAAATTACTTAAAACTAACTTTGCACATTGAAAGGCTGGAGTAGTACGAGCTGTTTCTTAATGGATTGCTCGAAGGGACGTCCACACCGAGATGATTATGGATCAAACATTTACCGATACAATGGTGTACGCCATTCTGTGGGGAAGTTCCATCATTTCTATACTCTGAGTTCTTCTACCATAGTATGGGTTAATGTCCCGTGCTAGTGCAAAGTTAGGGTTAAGTAATGTAACGGTTATGTCATGATTCTCTGCGACACACCAAAGGAAGTGTGCTAATGATCTGCACAAAGAGTCAATCATATCTTGTAGGTAAAGCTATACACCTCTGTAGAGTGTAAATCTTTTCGAAAAGCCGTTCCTGCGGTCAAGGGACACTTGGTGCCCCTGCATTAGTTAGCAATTTTGATATTTTCTAAATGGGTTGGATTGGATATATACATTTGTTGTAAAGTTGGGTTGGATACATTTATTGAAAAGTATTTGTCTCAGATTTGAGCCATGTGTTGGCAATGGATATCTCGATGCTCACGTCATGGAGGACTGTGAGTTGTTACTTATGCTTTGCTTATTATTTTCATATCTATCAAATTGCTCTTATAAATTCCGTTTTGCAATTACTATTTATTTTACAAATTAAATTGGCTTTATGCAAATTAACCGTAGAAGACTTTCTTTTGAAATGGCCTGCATATATTATAGGCTTTGCAAAAGTCTTACTGAGTACGAAAGTACTCACCATTACTTATTATTGTTTTTAGGTGAAGAATCCTCGATGAAATTTATTTGACGCGGGATTCGGGGATGTTAACAAGTTTTTCTAGGGATTATGCCTTGTCAGTTACCTAAGGGTTGGATGGGCATACTACAAGACTCTTGATTCTTTCTGCTGTATTACTCTAAATTATAAGACCATATTGTGTATATTACCCTTATTATTTGTAATAAAGAGTATGGATGTGATATCAATTGTTGTAAATGTGCGTGCTAGCTACTGATCATGGGACTAGCACTATATGCACATGAGATTTCCATTTTTGCATTTATGTAAAAATGGGGGTCGCTACACTAGTGCAGCATATTCAATGTTAAGTGCATCCGTTTATACCTCAATTGTGTTAGCCCCCATATATAGCAGAAGCCGCCATGATTGCCTATAGGGGTGGGCATAAAAAAACCGAAACCAAAAAAACCAAACCAAACCGAATAAATTGATTATTTCGGTTTTTTTGGTTTTCGGGTTTCGATTCGGTTTTTATTTCGTTGTTGTTCGGTTTTTGGCTGTTGGTTCGGTTTTCAACTGGCGTTAACCGAAAAGCCAAACGAGCCGAATAATACACGAACAGGTGGACTCCACTCGGCCACTCGCCTCCTAGTGGACTCCACCTTTTGGTCTTCGTCTTTCCAGCGGCCTCCACTCGCAAGCCACGGAGGTGCGGACTCCACTCGCCTCCAGCCTGCTCACCTCCTCAGCCTCGCGGTCAACTGGGCAGGCGGGCACCACTGAGCGAGCGGCAACACAAGCAGACTCCACTCCACCCACGAGGAGTCCCTAGGGCACCACCGCACCGAGGCACCGAGCGAGAACTCCACTCCTCGCCAGCTTGCCTCCTCATCCTCGTGCTCCACCGGGCACTAGCCATCCAGATCTGACCACTCCACACCACCTGCGGCTAGATCCAGACGGATCAGATACACGGAGGTAGCGTGGAGGAGCTCGGCGATCAGATCTGGTCGAGAAGGATGTGGTGGCGATATGGCAGAGGCAGGATTGGACGGCGACAGCGTGGAGGGTTGCATCCAGTGAGGTGCCACCCCAGTCAACGAAGGTCATAAGGTCACTCGGACGGAGGCGCTCGGCGGTGGCCAGATCTGCCACGTGGATGCAGTGGCGGCCTCGGCAGCGCGGTCCTCGGGTGGCGGCAGCCTCAGCCTTGGTGCGGCGCATCCTCCCCCCACGTGGCGGCACCTCATCCTTCGGTGAGTCCTCCCCCGACACGGTTAACCGAAAAACCCTAGATCGAGTATTCGAGTATGGAATACAAATCATCCATCCATAACTTGTATAAATCAATTATGTTTCTCCATTTCAATTTTGATTCAAGATCAAAAAACTTGGGAGGCGGGTTGAACCGACTAGATAAATGAAGTCTCATCTTTCTCAGTTGCTCTCTTCTTGTTAGTTGTTAGTTCTTTCTCAATCCCTAATTCTCTAGCTATTCTTGTCCAATATGTTATATCCTAGTCTCAAATTCCCTCCAATTCTCCCCAAATCTAGTCCAGCACCGGTACGTAGGACTGAATCTGAAATTCAGTTAACCGAATAACCGAACCGAATTAATTCAGTTATTTCGGTTCAGTTTCGATTTTCAGCACTTAAAAACCGAATTTTTCAAAAACCAAATAAATCGAATCGAAAAAACCGAATACCTGACCCTAATTATCTGCACAAGCTTCGGATTCCGATTCCGCATGATCGGTGTGGCCCAAGCGGAGATCTAGGCCTGTTTGGGAGAGCTCTAGATCCTAACTCAAATTTCAATGAAACTTATAGACTAAAATAAAGTGAATTAAGTTTATTTTTTAGTCTAAAATGTAAACAAGATGATATACCTAAACACTCTTAATGTATTCATGACTCCAGCTCCACAAATTTACTGAGTTGAATATCTCGCTTCACCAACTCCACAGATTTTGGTGGAAGTGAAATTGTCCCAAACACGCCCCTAGATAAGCTGGCAGCCTGCAATGTAGCGAGACCAACACGTACGGAGGCTGCTGAAGATGCGACGGCCAGCCTATCATCAACCACGTCGGGATGTCACTCGGCGCGACTCAACCCAAGCAGTTAGCGGCCAGCTAAGTCTCGTTGCAGCCCAATCCAGCGGGGAGTCGACCGTCGCACCATACCTAACCCTCTGACAGCCACCTCGCACCAAACCAAGCCCCTCCCTATTTAACACTTCGGCCGCCATGCGTGCTTTGACTGGCAGGCAGCTAACAGCCTAGTACTGAGCACTTGAGCAGCTCGATATACAGAGCAGTCAAGTAGCTAGGGTTAAAGAGGAAGAAAGTCCCCGGCCATGGCGCGGCAGCACTTCCTGGTCGTCGTGTTCCCCGGCCAGGGCCACATCAACCCGGCGCGCGCCCTCTCGGAGAGCCTCGCTCGGGCCACCGGCGCGCCGGTCACGCTGTCCGCCGCGGTGTCCGTGCACCGGCTCATGTTCCCTCGCTCGCGGCCCCCGACGAGGAGGTCAACGACGGCCTGATCTCCTACGTCCCGTACTCCGACGGCTACGATCACGGCTTCAGCCTGTTCGCCAGCGGGGCCGACGAGGTCTGGAAGCACGCGGAAGTGTTCGGGCGCGTAGGCCGCGAGACCTTCTCGGCCGTCCTGGACCGCCTCGCCGCGCAGGGCCGGCCCGTGACTTGCGTCGTGTACGCCATGCTCATGTGGTGGGCCGCCGAAGTCGCGCGGGAGAGCGGCGTCCCCCGCGTCCTCTACTGGATCCAGCCGGCCACGATGCTGGCCGTGTACTACCACTACCTCCACGGATACGAGCGGCTCGTCACGGAGCACGCCACCGACCCGGGGTTCCCGGTGGCCATGCCAGGCCTGCCACTGATGACTATCCGCGACCTCCCGAGCTTCTTCACCAACTTCACGGACAGCAGGATCGCCGCGGCGTTCGACCCCATCCGGAGGACGTTCGAGCAGCTGGACATCGAAAGATGCAGAGACAGTACTGCCGGAGGAAAGCCCATGGTGCTCGTGAACACCGTCGAGGAATTGGAGGCCGGTGCTCTCGCCTCCATCCCTGAACTAGACATCATCACCATCGGTCCGGCAGTCCTGTCTCTCGTCGGCAGCGGCGGCACGAGGAATGCCACTACCGCCGTACGAGATCTCTACAAACATGACGAAAAGGCTTACATGGAGTGGCTCGACAGGAAGCCGGCGCGGTCGGTGTTGTACGTCTCGTTCGGAAGCATGTCGGCGGTGAGCAAGCAACAGAAGGAGGAGATGAAGCGAGGCCTCGCCGCCAGCGGCCGGCCGTACCTGTGGGTTGTGCGCAAGGACAACAGAGATGACGGGGTGCCCGTGCATGACGACGAGCTCGCCGAGCAGGGCATGGTCGTCGAGTGGTGCGACCAGGTGCGGGTGCTGTCGCACCCGGCCGTCGGGTGCTTCGTGACCCACTGCGGATGGAACTCGACGCTGGAGACCGCGGCGTACGGCACGCCGGTGATCGCCGTGCCACAGTGGTCTGACCAGGACACAAACGCGCGCCTCGTTGTAGATTGGGGCATCGGCGTGCGCGCTACGACCACTGCTGATAGGGTTCTGGAAGCAGAGGAGCTCACCAGGTGCTTGGAGATGGTCATGGGGGACACGGAGACAGGCGCTGCCATCCGGCGGAGCTCGGCGGCATGGAAGGCAAAGGTGCAAGAGGCTATCGCGGAAGGTGGTTCGTCGGATCGGAATTTGAAGACTTTTCTGGACAAAATTGCAAATGATGCTTAACATTTTTTAGGAAATTATTAAATGGCACTCGAATGTTTTTAGTTTGATTCCATCAATTGAAATTAGATCAAAAGACTTATAATTTGAGTGATATTTAGGGAGAAGAAACTCATATTCTCTGTAGACATCCAGCGTATCTGGTGAGCCCGCAGGAATTACCTCGTAAGGGCGACTGTAAATTAGCAAAAACTAATCAGCGTCCGCAGCATGCAAAACACCGTTGTCGAGGCTTTAGTTCAGTCAACACAGCAGGCGAACCGCTTGGCGCAGTTGCTACGACGCTTGGCACAGGAAAAAGGAACTAATTGCTGTTTGGAAGGCCTAATTTCACCCACGAAACGGTTCAATTCGTAAGGGAAATCTGAATATCCGAAGAAATTCACCTGTTCCAAAATGGACTGACTGCCAGCCGTGGGAGATTTGAGGAAGAAACAAGCTGAGATGGTGGATGGCAGTAGCGATGAGGGAAGAGGTTGGTGGCGATGGTAGAGAGGGTGCCCGATGGGCCTTGCACGCGGCGAGGCAGGGGACAATGATGAGCTGGGTAGGGACGATGGCTGGCGTTTGGAGAAGAGAGAAGTTAGGGTTAGGATGGGTAAGTAAAACAATATTGTTTGTTGAATTTTTTGTACGTAAAATTCATCACATAAAATAATAAAACAAAGAGGCAGTGACCTATATGTCAGTAAAAATTATTGATAGATGGTGTACAAAATTCTCTAATGCAAGACTATGACGTACCGGCCCACATATGTCATTAAATAATTCTCTATGAGTAACCTATCTAATTCATTGAGCCCACCGTCGATGTAACTCGACATGATGATTTCCACATCCGTTCACCAAGTCCACATCGATCGCTATCGTTGTCGCCGCAAGAAAGCTTGGTTTAATTAAAAGATGCGGTCTCCGCAAAATTAATTATCAAACAAGTGAAACTTAAACGTCAAATCGGTCGCTTGCATCAGTCCTTACATCATCAGCATGCATGGTTGTTTGGCATATATTCCGTACAGGAGGCATGCATACATTATCACCACCACCACGCATATATGGCTGATTTTGCGTACTTGGTGCCGGGCCCAGTGGGATCGAATATCGATGGATGCAAATGTAAATCAGTTTGGCACGGGATATCCACATGACATGTAAAGAAAATACGAGGAGAAAATACATGCAGAACTCCTACGCAAGAGCAAGCCATCGAGACACTCGAGGAGGAAGCCCTGCCCGACATAGATACACGGAGGAGACGAAGCCAAGCTGTCGAGAAAAAGCCATAAGCAAGCATCTAAAGCATCAAGCCATCGAGAAGAAAAAGCTGGCAAGGAGTGGAAACAATCCAGAAGCAAGAAGAGTAAAACATCAAACAAACATTGGCCGCCCATATAGCCATGGCGTACCAACTACCAAGTTCTAGGCCGGTAAGGATTAATATCCATCTCTCTCTCTACTACGAGCAGTAGCATCGAATCGGTTCTTTTTAGCATTAGAATCGGTTCTAGTGGCGTCGATGTCTTTAGATAGTGATGAGGTGGAGCTATCGAATCGGTTTTGACCCGATCATGATAAAAGCGTCATCGAAATCGGTTCTTTAAAGTGATTGTGATGACCCTCATCGAAATCGGTTCTTTAAGGAAGTGATTACGATGACCTCGATAGAATCGGTTCTTTTGTGGAACCGATTACGATGGATTCTTTGTGGAACCGATTACGATGAGTGTGTCATCGAAATCACTTTTCTTAAAGAACCGATTACGATGAGGGTCATCGGAATCACTTCCCTTAAAGAACATTCGATGACCCATTAGAGTGTGCCATTTTGCAAATTCTCCAAAAAAGCCTGATTAAAACATATGCACAATATATATCATCACATTCGCAATACAAAACACGAGGATGCATATATCACATTCACGAGCGAAGCGCTTTAATTACAACACATATATATCATAGTCGTTCACAATATACAACACAAACATGCTTGACAATCGGTACATGGACTTCCTCGATACATATCACATTGACATATATTATTAATATTGTTTACATATGGACTAGTAGGATGCTTGAGGATCTCTAAACTGCCATCCTCGATATAACTTCTAACCGTACCAGCGGCATAAGTGGTCTCGTAAATTGTTGAATGCTTTCTTTGTCTAAACTCTTCGGGGATATTGATCTTACGCAAAAGCGAAATAGTAGTATTAATTTCAGTTTCAAAATTTCTATGTAAAAGACTAAGTATATTATTATGCGTACATATACCTTAGGAAAAGTTGTGAGTTATCGACCACGATGAGCATGTCTTGCATGACATAGAAGCGCAATGGTCACCTCGCCTGCTGTTGATGGCCTTTGTGAAGAGAAAAATTCAGCCCACGAAGATTAGATGTCAAAAAATTAATCATATATATGCTAGGCACTTGTACCTTAAATCGCTTATCTTTGCAGTGTCTTGCCCTTTTTGTCATCGTGCGGCCCTCCTTCATCAACATAGTCGAGAAACCCCTACATACATTGGAGAGCACCATTGAGTCAAAAAATAAATGTAGTTAAATTTCCGGATGTGTTAGGTTACAATAATGTGCTTACTTCGCAAAGGAAGCTTGATCGCGTATGCCATCGGTCTCTTCTCGTCGAGTTAAATGTGTATGTGTTTTCACTTTCGGAGCGAGGACGAGTAGAACAATGGTTGCTTATTAAATAAAATGTAGTGCAAGGAAGTAAGTTCACATACGGTTTTAAGTGCGTACAAGTAATTGAATCGAAAAGTACTACTTACTCCTTATGAATGCGGCAATACAATGAAGTCCTTATTCGACTCGGCATGCAATACCCCCTTGATGTAGCTAACAAGAACACGGTTGAAGCCTAGCCATGATCGCATGGAACACAAGCTAAAGTCGACAAACCCAACCGTGTAGATCGTCACGGCTCGTTGTCTCATTATCACGCAACTCGTGTTGAATGTGAAAACATAATGCAAAATCCTATAAAAGTCATGGCGCAAGCTATATGGTGTGATACTCACGGCGTCCATGATCGTAAAGTAGAAATATCGGCGGCTTTCATTTGGTACACGGAATAGATCCTCAAAAGCGGCGGCGAATGTTCCATTCTCGTCACGGTGAAAATGTACCATTTTATACTTCACGTTGAAGTCGACTCGGCGCTCTTCCCCTTCACCTTATCAAGGTACCATTCATGGAGGATCACGAGTCCACTGCCTAGATCATTAGGTTAAATGCGATGCAATCGGGGGCTTTCCATGCTCGTAGGCCTTATAATCATACAAGGTGCACAGTGGCGTGGCTGTCTTGACTTTTCTTTCTAGGCGAAGGAGTCTCAAGAGATCGAGGCGATGGGCTTTTCGGTACCTTAAGGCGTTGTGGCCTCTGTCGACTTTGCCCTCTTGGCGGAAGGAGTCTCGGAGGCCTCCTGTGGTTCTCTGGTGTCGTGTTTGTCCTTTTACGTCGGTCTGCGTTACTGTGTCATCACTGCAGTTGGAGGCAGTGGGAGCGGGGAGGCAGGGAGGCAGGAGGCAGTAGCTTGAGGCGAGGAGAGCAGAACATAAGGCGAGGCAGCAAGCATGAGGCGAGCAAGCAGGAGGCGGGAGGCGAGAGGAGGCGAGGAGGCGAGGCGGCCTTGAGGCAGCGCGCGAGGCAGGAGGCGGGAGGAGGCGGGCGTGGGAGGCGGGGAGGCGGGGAGGCGAGGCGCGAGGCGGGAGCGGGAGGAACCTCTGAAGCCGCGTATATTTAACTTATGCGTTAATCTTTGGAATGGTAGAAAGGCGTGGAGGACTTTTTACCTTGACGATCGACACCCGTCGTGGGCCACTTGATGAGCGACATGCGTGCTTGCCCTAGAGTGGTGATATCTTCGTTGGAAATCGAGCACATGTGATAAGAAGTCTTCATGGGCGTAGTCCACCGCACCTCATGTAGCCCTTCCCCACAGTGACCATGCAGTGTCGGTCTCGTTGCATGGAAATGCAACCCAGCGTCACGACCTCGTGGGAAATCTATCCTCCGTCAGGATGGTGAGTGACGCCATGAGGCACCGCAATAAGTGTACAACTTGAGGAAAAACATTGCGGAGTTACACTCGTAGCTTTAACTCAGGAAAATTAATTATTACCTTCAGGGGACCGGTCTTATCATTTTTGGAACCGCGTTGCTAGGTGAGCCGAGACCTTCTATGAGAGTCGAGGGCATCTGCTCGACTCACGGGAAATCATCGCCATCATCTCGGCCCTCGAGGCGATCCTCACGTGCCATCATCTCCTCTTATCTCCTCCTCACGTGCCATCATCTCCCCTCATCTCCTCCTTAATCTCCTCCTCATTTGCTCCTTAGTGTGTCCTTGAGGCGCTCATTGCGTGCCTCCATGACCTTGATATGGCACTCCACGGCGTCATCTTGAAATTAGGACTTCTTCGTGTGTCCGCCCCTCGGCAAGCCGCCCCTTATGGTCGGACTTCCCGTCATGAGCAGACGAGGATGTCCTTGACCCTTAGCTCGAGAAGGTCCCTGTTCTTTTCGTAGCTTACCTCTTCCCGTAATAATGATCTGAATTAGATTTGAAATACAACAAGTTGGGTCAATTGTATTGTACTAAGTTAGATGTCTTCGATGGTAGAGCGACTTGGCGGTAGCGAGGTTTGCAACTACAAGCTGCCTCTGTCGAGATTTTCTTTGTCCTCGCTAATACCCGATTCGTGCAGCTCCCTCGGATATGTGGGAGTAAGGCATCACCGTCCGAGTGGCGCCTCTCGGCTAGTCGCGCCCACTCTGCCTTCTTCCCCTCATAGCACTTTGTCAGGGGTGGTGCGGGTGCGTGTTATGCCTCGGACGGCCGGTGTTCCTCTCTCTCAACTTCTGCCTCGGGCGTACCCTTCATCCTCGTGAACTCCGCCCAAACATCGGGGTCTCAAATGGATACACTCGAATGGTGTCTGACCTTCGCCGCGTACTTTCATTGTGCATAAGGGCCTTGAAGTGCCTCAAGGCCACACCCATCCTCTTCAAGGTGTACCGCTCTCGCGTTGGGTTCATCTTCCTCTGTATAATCCATTTACCCTTAACCTCGTCCCGGCCGATTCTTACGCTTTCGTGACTTCTTTTCTCCAATCTTTAATCGTTATGGGCACTCTCTCCTCACCGTTGGCCAGGAATGGCCGTATCGCCCCATGTACTTAGGAGGGCCCGTCAGGAGACCCAAGTGGCATTGAAGCGGAGAACTGCGGCGTTCTCCTGTAGCCCTTTGTTTGGTCCTCGGGTCTTCCTCACCTTACTCGGCCCTTTAGTAATTGGAACCATGCTCGGCCCCTCAGCAGCACCTTCTACTCTATCTGGCGACGAGCCGATGCTCTCTAGTTGCGACATTTTGAGTTTTCTTATCGATAAGGTCATATGTGTGACATGAGAGAAGCAATTTGAAGTGCTATATGCACTTGACAATAAATCTTGTAAAGGATCAATGATAATTCATAGTATGCAATTGTTAGAACAAAAGCTATGCTCGGATAAAAACAAAAGCCCATTCCATATGCCAAATGAATTTAGCACTAGCGAGATATTTACTTATACCAACAAGTTTGATTTCACAACATCAACGAGAATTTGAGCATTAATGTACTAATGCAATGGCAATAATACTTGCAAGACAATGGGAACAATAGGTCGGTTTCGATACTTGCAAGAATAGCAACACAAGAAGGAAAAAAATTAGAGATAACTTACTATCGATTTGGTATAGAAGCTCAAGTTAGTAGCGACATAACATGCAATATCTGTTGACCAACTAAATCGTACCAACGATAACCCTAATCTCTAAATAGGTTTGGTCCTAATCCCATTCGAGGATATGTGGTTCGAGCAAGTTCCTAAGCGTTGTACAACCGGAGAAAATTTAATGACATCTCCTGCTGTTCTCCGGATCTACGTCTCGACAACGGTCAAGAGGGTGTGTATCAGGAGAACACCAGAAACGCTACCAAATCAACTCGAAGTTGTACAACATAGCTCGAGAACTTGCAGAACCACATATCCTCAACTAATCAAAAAGCGTGGACAATTGAGGGCGACTTGCTTATGAATATGCTGAAATGGCATATTCATAAACAAGTACTCTCGAGCAGGAGGCGTATATTACGCATTTTGAACTCTAACGTAGATAGAAATCTCACATATACATAGAAATCTCACACATACATAGAAATCTCACACATACATAGAAATGATCAATAAAAATAGAAATTTCAAAATTCACGAAATTAGAATAATTCACATGATACACCTGTTAATTTTTCGATTTTAATTTTCTTCAAGTACACTTGCTTTAACCATGGAGCAGAATAGCTAGTAAAACACATTCTTAAACTTTGAAGCATGACAAAATATAAGGTCCTACACGAGGATACCAAAAGCGATGGTAGGAACATGTATCTGATCATGAAAATCAAAATATCGGTACATCTAGCATAAATCAAATTAATCATTTATGTTGTTCTCAGATGTCGGGTTGCCTTAAAAGGCCGTCCTCGCCACTAGGGCAAGATATTGACAAGTTTGTGACAACCTTACCACAAATTGATAGATTCAATACTTGGCAGTTTTAGAACTTAATCAATTTGTCATTCTATAACAGTGAACTAGATATATATATGGACATTGATTCAGCTGACAATAAAAGAATCATTGCGGTTAGACTACTAGCTTAATAAGAATCGATTCCAATGGAAAATAGCTTACTGGACAATGAAACAGACTAAGGTATGGGCAAACAATAGCACAAATTGATACTGAATATTGACAGGAGGCTATCAGACCATCAAAACCTAATGACAGTAAGCAATCTATCATATACAATACAAATTCACATGTTATAGCCAACAACAAAATGATCTAACCAAGCATTGCAGCAGGTGAAAGATAATTTTGTTGTCACAAACTGTCAACCTTAACCCAAATCCTCAGAACAATCAACCCCCACATGCAAGGTCCCCAAGCATGGATCGGTAGCCCCTTTGCAAGCCTCGACGAGTATAATCACGAGGGAGGCTTTACTAGTGGTGAGGAAAACGATGAGGCAAGTCGTCGGGCGAAGCGAGCAAAGGCGACAGGCGAGGCGACGGCAGCAATGGCGGTGGAAGCGAAGCGAGGCCAGGCCGGGCGGGCAAGGAAGACGAAGACCGGCGAGGCAGGCGAACCAAGAGCAAGGGGAGGCGAGGCGAGGCGTCGAGGCCGAGGCGAGGCGAGGCACGCGGCTAGCTAGGGTTAAGTGGAAGCGAGGACTGGTATGATGCGAGTGAATAGCTATGGTTAGCGAGAATGGGCAGGGTTTTCTCAACGATGTAAACCGATTATCACTTTTGTAGAAAGCGACAATCGATATCACTCTTTAGTATCATTTTTCAAAGATAAGCGTCTTGATGCTTTATCATTAGTATCACTCTTTTAAGAAAACCGACGATGCTTTATCATTAGTATCGCTTTTATAATAAAACAAACAGCGATGTTAGTCATCGGTATCACTTTTAGAAAGCGTCGATGCTTTATCATTAGTATCACTTTTTAAGAAAACCGTCTTGATGCTTTATTATTAGTATCGCTTTTATAATGAAAACAAACAATCGATGTAGTTCATTGCACTATTGCCTTTCGGACAAACCATGCATGCGAGTACATTTTGAATTAGATCAAAGAGTGTAAAACTTTTGCAAATATCATTGGAATTATTTGAAATTATGCAAAAACATATTTCAGGATCTTTAAAAACTTTCCATAAAAGAATTTTTGGAAGCGACTTCATTCAAGAAATATGCTAAAATTCATTTCAGAGACATGATTTGTGCGTAAAAGCGTAGAAAAGTCAAAACTTTTTCAAATTAATCTGGAATTGTACGAAAATTTCCAGAAATGAGCTTTCGACTATTTACAAGCTTTCCCAAAATAATTTTGTCAAATGGAATTTTCTTTCACAACATATGGCACAAAGTGCAGGCATAAAGAGAAATTGCATGCATTTCAATCGAAGCCTCCAAACAACAATTCATCACCTTGGATTTTTTACTTTGAAAGCGTTGCAAACTATTTTACATACATTATAATAGTCCATTTATTTACAATCACGCCCTTCATGATGATCTACTCGCATGTAATTGGCTCCATGTGTGTAAATCATCCTCGCTAAGACAAGCCCCATCTGCAAATGAAGGTATCTCATCGAATTGGTTATACTCTTCTTCATCTACAACATCTTCAACTCCTACGATCCGTCTCTTGCCATGAAGAACGGCGTGCAACCTCGGATTGGCGATCGCGCGTAAAAGACTTGAGTTGCTTGCCCGCGAGGATAAATGGATCATCTTTGTGGCGAGTCTCTTGAGATCCACAATAGTAAAGCCTCTCTTGTCGACCTTCACTCCATGTGGAAGTCGTACCCACTTATCGGAACAATGGAACTTGGTATATTCCGTGTCGAGCTCCCAAATTTCTTGATCGGCCCATAGTAGGAGTTCATTGTGGTTGGGGAAGCTGTTTTGAGTGATGATCATCGGAGAAAGCATTTATACTCACACTCTTGTTTTGGGCGAGTACTCTTGGCATCTTGACTCTCGATGTAAAAGGTGTAACCATTAATATCGTACCCTGCCATATGCGTACATTAAATCTTGGTCCGTCACCAACCATTTTACATTCTCACTAAAGGAGACCTCGCTTTTCTTTGAACCATGTGAGAATCGATCATTGTGTTCTTGTGCGATGGAAAGCTCATCCATTTGTGGATTCTCTTCGTAATATCAACTTATCTTTCGATGTATGGGCGAACCTGCGCTATTACGCAAGGTGTGAAATCGCCTTGCAATACATATCAAACCTCGGACTCATTAGTTTGGACCCGATTCCTTTACCGGCAAATGCGCCTTCATGGCGAGATCTGAACAACCGATTGCTTGTCTTTTACCCGGTAGTCCATAAAACTCAATAACCTCTTGGTCCCATAACCTTCAACAATACTACCCTCGAGGCTTCGATAGATTCCTCACGTCACGACTTTAATATACCCATGTACCTCTCGAGCGGATACATGTAACGTAGAAAGCGGGTCCACATATCTTAATCTCTCTAACAAGGTGAACAACAAGGTGGACCATTACGTCAAAAGAACGGCGGTGGGAAATGCATCTCAAGGTGACCTGTAGTCTGCACCACCTCACTCTGTAAGTTGTCTAGTACATCGGGGTCAATAACTGCGGGAGATCGCATTGAAGAAATAACACAACTTTGTGATTACCAACTGACATCCTCTGGGAGAATATTTGGATTGCAATGAGAGCATTTGGGTCATCAAGACATGGCGTCATGGGACTTTATGCCCAACAACTTCAAATCATCCATAGACACAAGCTTCTTAATGTTAGCGGAGTAGCGGATGGAACTTTAATACTTTGGAGACATTTGCGAGAGATCTTCTTTCTCCTTCTTGGGCGAGGTGTAGCATGCAGCGAGGATGTCGGACCTTTTCCATCCTCCTCTATCACTTTGCAAGTCAGGGCTTTGATTCCCATGTAGGCCATGTCGCGGCGAGCATTGACACCATCATTGGTCTTCCTGGTATGTTCAACGGGATGCCAACCAAGTTATCGCGAGACATTCTTCTCAACATGCATGACATCAATACAATGCGGACATCTAACTCCTTCGATGCGGTAAGTCCCGAATATTGACCTCTTCTTCCAAATGGTCCTAGGGCCGAACAGATTCTGGCTCTTTCCGTCTTGAACATCGATATCCTCTACGTGAATATACTTGGCTTCCACTCATAGGCTGCGGTGCCGAGCGGACTTCCCTCTTCCCATCAAATTTGTCATCCATCTTACTGATGTCGATGACTTGAGGTAGAAACCTCGGTGACCCATATACCGATTTTTTAGAATTCAGACCATAGACTCTCGGTCTCCTCTTCACAAATAGGACACGCTTTGGCTCCTTTCGTCTTGTAACACCTTAAAATTACCAAGGGCGGAAAATCATTTATGGTGCAAAATACCATAGCAAGTAGGGTGAAATGCTCTCTTTTATGCGCATCCCACACGACGACCCCTCATTCCACAATTTTACCAAATCCTCGATCAATGGTGCAAGGTACACATCAATATCATTTCGGTTGTTTGGGTCCCGAGATTAGTAATGACATCATGATATACTTCCGCTTCATGCATAGCCAAGGAGGAGGTTGTAGATACACAATGAGAAGCGGCGAGTCTTTGTGGATTGCTCATGTTACCAAAGCGGATTCATTAGTCGGTACTCAACCCAAATCTTATGTTCCTCATTTGGCACCAAACTCCTCATGTTTCCAATCGATGTTTCTCCATTGAGCGAATCGGCAGGTGTCTCGACTTGCCATCTTCCTTCGAGACTCGTAATGCCAGCATAACAATTTTGCCTCTCTCGGATTTGCAAACAACCGCTCGAGACGGGGAATGATGGGCAAGTACCACAATACCTTGGCGGTGCACCTTTAGTGACCTCTTCACCGTCGTTGCCTTGGCTCTTCGCTTCTCCTTTTGTTTGTACCGGGCACACCATAAAGCGGACAAACGTCAGACTCGATGTGCGTTACGGTACAAGATGCAATCATTCGGACATGCATGTATCCTTTCTATTTCCATTCCCATGGGACATAGTAGCTTCTTCGCTTCATAAATGCTTGTTGGCAACTCGTTTCCCTCAAAGCAGATTCGATAGAAGAACTAGTAGTGCATTGAAACTTGTATCTCGTCAATGGTGTTTTGCCTTGATTCGAACAATGTAAGGACCCGAACCCAACTTGGTGTATTCGCTTTGCAACTTTGTGAGCAGCGGTTTGGCATCGTCTTCTATCAAGCTTTTAAACTTTTCAAACTCTCTTTCCGTGTAATTACCTCCACATCCATAACATTTGCTCCAAATTATCCTCCTCAAACATATCGGTACGCAACTCGTCATCCGGTTCCACCGTATCTTCGTTGCATATCGGAAGGTACTACACCTGCCTCCCGTGATGGATCCAACATGTGTAATTCCTCACGAAGCCATGTCGAATCGAGATGGCCCTCAATTTGAGATGAGTTGTTAAATCTCCTCAGTTGGTGCAATCAATGCAAGGACAATATATGAAGTTTACACCCTCCTCACCATGTAGTCTTACGCAATTTTTTGAACTCCTTAACACCCTCTGAAATTCAACACTCACACGGCTTTTACGATACATCCATTCCTCACGGTCCATCTGCAATTAAATTTAGCACAATAAATTAAGGAAAAAGCTGGAGCGACAACTAGCTATAGCTATTTTAAATATTGAGACATCATTTCAATTAATATTATCTTTGCAAAATAGTGGACGGGTTCCAAGATATATAAATGTACTCCCGATCGATACCTAGCTTCTTCCTGGTTTAAAGCTTCCAATTCCCTACATAAGAGACATAAATTTTAACATCAACAATGATATCAAATAATCTAATTATATAGCTAGTCAAGTTAGCTTGCAAATCTTTCTACTACAACGAAACAAAACAAGGGTACCAACGATGACTCCTAATCTCTAAATAGGTTAGGTCCTAATATCATTCGAGGATATATGGTTGGGCAAGTTCTAAGCCGTTGTACAACTCGAGAAAATTTGGCTGACATCTCCCATTGTTCTCGGATACCGTCTCGACAACAGGTCAAGAAGGGTGTGTCAGGAGAACACCATAGAAACGCTACGAAATCTACTCAAAATTACAACATGACTCGAGAACTTGCTCACTCCATATATCCTCGAACTAATCAAAAAGCGTGGACAATTGAGACTACTAAACTTATAAATATGCCCTTTCGTTCGGCATATTTATAAATAAGCACCCTCGAGCGGAGGCGTGGTTCGCGCCTAAACTCTAATAACAGTTACCACATGCATGATAGCAATAATAATTCCATATAAGCGAGGAGATCGCACTACAAAAATTAAATAGATATGTGCTTGTCAAATAAAGAGTGTGAAATCTGAAAGCACGTACACAATTCGATTGCAACCTAAACTTTATTGACGACATATCGAAATTACGATTAAAATTGAAGGGTTTAAAAATTCTTGATCACATTTTGAAGAAAACCGCAAAAGAGGGCAAAAGGAGAATCTCCTCAAGATAGGGTTTCAATTTGAAATTATCCATGAGGACTTCAAATTTTCTCACCCAAGTATTGCTTCCAACCACACAATATGAGCTATTTTCTCGGGTGGCGGCGGAGAAATCTCCTCTGGAGCAACAACAGAGAAGAGTTGAAGGTCTGAGTGGTATATATAACTCTAGCAGCGCATCGAATCGGTTCTTTTCAAAAGCGATAGTGATATGCTTGGCCATTACTATAGTCATAAGCGGCAGCATCGAATCGGTTCTTTTCAACAAGCGATAGTGATGTGCTTGTGTCATCAATATCGTTTATAAAAAGAGCGAAATAGTGATAACTATCTTGTCAGAATCGGTTCTCTCTAAAAAATGATAGTGATGTGTAGGTCAAATATTATCGGTTCTTCACTATCACTTATGAAAAGAGCCGATAGTGATGGCCGAATCTTAGCATCATTATCGACTTTTAGTAGAAACCGATCGGATAATCGATCTTCATCACAATCAACATAATCTCCGAGCCGATAGTGATTATTCTAACACCTCTCGAAATTCTTATCACGTCGTTTTTGAAAAACTTAAGAACCGATCTGAATCTGATGATAGTGATGTGTCGTTCTGTAGTAGTGTCTCTCTCGTGTGCATGCAGGTGTTGTAGGGCACAGCGATCATATCGGCGTCCAGCTCGACTATCACGTAGTCCGCAGCCGCTTTGTCGGAATCTCTGTGTTCGTCGTCATCGTCACTAGATGTGATATATATGCCTAGATTACGCATGCAGACGTTGGCGCTCTCGTCCCAACGACCGCGACGATGGAGCTGCGCCATGTCGTTGAGTCTCATCGCCATGCTTCACGTTGAGATCGCCAAGGTAGGATGCACGTCAACATGACTGGCGTATTAATTGTAACGTCTCGAAAAATTCAAAAATAGAAAAAATAAAAATTTTGAAATTTAAAAATGGAATTGAATAAAAATTTCTATTAGAATCAAGATTTTGGTTTAAAACAATATCTTTTCTTGCATTTTAATTTAAGAAAATTAATAGTTGCAATATTAAAAGTATTTCTTCCAAAGCAAACAAACTATAAGAATAAATTTGAAATATGATGTTTAATTTAAAATGTTCATTTTCTGATTTTTCTAGAATTATTGGATTTTATTGAGCTTTTGCTTTTAAAAGAAAAACCCAATAAAGTGAAATGGTAAAATGGTAAAAGTAAAAAGGTAAAAACATCAAATCACCAAAAATCAGAAAAAATCATATTTAAATGATAGATTCATCCAGAACCATAATCATGGTGTTTGGGATAATATCAGCAATTAAAATAAAAAAAATCATATGATAAATGCTGGATAAGAAATCTGATCCTGAGTTTTGTCAGAATTTCGTAGAAATATCCAAAGAAGATCTGAAGCTAAGATTTTTTCCCTGATGACCTAAGATCATTATATACTTCTGGTAAAAATATCAAAAATTAGAACTTATATTTTGAAGCCTTTAAAGATTCAAGTACAGAAAATAATTAAATCTGAAAATAGTAATGTCAGAATTTTTATAATTAAAATATTGAAGATAAAAATCTGAAAATTTTACAGAAGATGAAAAATATGATTATACTCTCTAAACAAAAGTTTCAAAAATATAGATCTGGTTTGTATCTCCAATTAAATGAAATACAGAAAAGGAAAGAAATAACAGCATGTATGGTCAGAATTATTTAAAATTTTCTGCCAAGAATTTTAATCTAAAATTTTACCAGATAATAATACTTATCATTCCAACCTGAAATAAAATTTTCAAAAATTATAAGTCGGTTTGCTAGCTTAATTCAGTCGGTTTTAGTTGCGTGGACCCTTTGGCGGCACCTTCTTCAACCTCAGGCAAGCTCGCACCAAACTCAGTCGAGAGCACTCAATTATTATCAAAACCAAGTCCAACTAAGCCTAGAACTCTCCCGAAACAACTCAATCGCGTTGTATACGACAAAAGAAAATTAATGGGCAGCCACAACCGTCCTGGCATCCGAAAAATCTCATCCGACAAAAGATTTTTTTTATTTTTTTACCCGGGAGGGATTTTGGATCCCATCCTCGGCCGGAATCCAAGATCTCGACTGAGATCTCTGAAATCTCGCCGGTTTTTAGAACCTTTCTTGGTGCTAACCCAGTGTGAAGTCTCTCGTGATATATAAGACTGTTTACCATCACTACCTTGAAAAAAGACCATCTGTGGCGGTTTATAAGCGCCGCCGATGGTGGTTTTGAACTACCACAATTTAGTGAGGATTATCGGTGGCGGTTTTGAACCTTCACGATAATATTATCGATGGCGATTTGTGGCTAGAACCGTCATTGGTAATATTATCGATGGCGGTTCTATCTAAACCGCCATTGATAAAACCGCCATGATAAAACGCCGCGATAATGTGATTATCGGTGGCAGTTCTAACCAAAACCGCCATAATATTATTATCGGTGGCGGTTCTATCTACAAACCGCCACGAGATATAGGGTTATACGTGGCGGTTCTATCCTAACCGACCACGAGATATCCTTATATCGGTGGTGGTTTTCAATAAAACGCTCTGAGATACTCATATCGGTGGGCATTTTTGGCTAGAACTACCACTGATAATACAATGTCAGTGGCGGTTCTAGCCAAAAACCACCACTGATAACTCAACATAACAAAATAAAAAGTTGGCATTTCGGGCTAGTCTCAAACAACGCTAGCCATGCCCTCTGAAGCGACATACATATAGAAGCGACATACACATATCATACACATTGTAACAGATGTATACACAAAGTAGCATAAGATTAGCCATAATGAAACATCAATTTATACTTTGTAATCAATTTACACTTTGTAATGAGTCAAAATTTAAATAATCAAAGGCTAAACTAGTTTTCTAAACTACAAACCTACTAGTCTTGATGTTGGTTGGAGACACACGATGTGTAAAATGAGTATGGATATTTGGATCGTTGTTGTCTTTGTCATGAAACTCGCCTTTTGGGTTGATGATTTCCTTCATGATGAAGTAAGCGGTGTCCACTGAATAGCTTGGATTTCCATAGGAAGCGATCCTCCGTAGACAACTTGAGGCGCTATAAATAGGAAAAATAAATCTCAGAGTATATAGAAGTTGAGTGGTGTGAATCAATGTGTGATGTAAGCATGACAAACCTCTACGTCGTTATTTATTATTGTAGAACCTATGATTTCGTGCATGTATTGGCACACGAAGTATCCACATAAATTTGTGCCTTGCGGCTGCTTGTGATGCTATAAAAATTGAATAAACTAAAATGTCATGGAAGGAGTTATTTACTATGAAATACGATATAAGAATATTGCTTGCATGCATGCCGAAAATTTAGTACGGATTGAAAGGGATTTGTGGTATGGGCAGTATCTTGAGCTCTTTTTACAATATCTTTTGAATGCTTTATTCATTAGACTTATCATCTCTTCATAGTTTTTTCTATCTTTATCCAGCGGGTCCATGATCAGCATCTTGTTCTTCTCTAGAGTAATTACTACGAGAATCCAGTGGAAGCTACATACACGGGTATGATACTATAGTCATTAGTCCTAAGATCAAAGTAAAGAACAAAATCAACGAGTAATTTAACTAGCTAGTGAGAAACTAACTTACTTAAAATTATATGGTAAAAGTACAAACTCCTTATCTTGTAGCTTGATCAAAGTGTTATATACGTAATCCTCGACCTCCTTTGGTACTCTTGTGATTTCGGCCTGGCAGACCATTTCTGGGTCGAGGAATTCCACTGGTCTCTAGGTTCTTTTTAGTTCGATTATCTCGTATCTAGATAAGGAAAATGTTAGACATGACATTTATCGGTATTACATGAATGTAGACTATGATTTATATATTAGACACTTATAGTGACCAGCATCTCAAAAAAGATATGTCGAGGGCGTCATGATAGAACAAGTTGTGCAAGTTATCGAATTCTATCATGAAGCAGCCAACTCCCTCATGGTGAAAATGTTCCTCTCGAAAAAGGGCAGTGATAAGCTTCGAGAGTACCTCTTGGTTGGATCGCTCTATGTACCAGGCATGTAATCGCTGCATCATGAGTGATAGGCTATTTAACTTTAAAGGGGTGACTAACGGCTTCCTCATCTCGAATGCCAATCTTTCTTGGTTATCTTGTACTTCAGTCTTCGCCTTACCCTTATGTCGGGGATTGGGAAATCCCTGCCTGGTCAACGGATAGTCAACAAGCCCCTAGCTTGAGCTCGAGCCGTGAGGCCTTTGATCACGACGTGGACTGCGCGGCTTCCTTATGACCTCGAGTTAGGGGGTAAGGAATCAGTTTCTGCTCGGAAGGGTCAAGCTCGGGATCCAAGTCATGCATTCAACTAGCGGTTACCAAGATCCTTAAATAATGGAGTTAAGCCAGACGTGGGCGGCAAATCAGGGGCGATTCGATCCACCTTGATGCGCAAGCCACTCTCCGAGAATCTCTCCGGCGTTTCAGTAGCGGTGAGAGGCATAAAACCCACAGGGGCGAGCATACTCGAGCATCACAACCTGAGAACACACACAGACATTCAAATTACAGAAGCTCGAGCTAGAGAGCGCTCTCTGTACTCAAATATAGTGAATTTCTCCGCCTCTGGGCAAGACTGGAGTAGAGCTATTACATCATATGGGCTCGAACCAATATAATTCTGGTGTCTCCTCTTTTCCTTTTCCTCCAATCGTCGAGCAAATGAATCTATATCTTTGGTGGCGAAGTCGGTTCGAGTCTCGTATTCACGATTAACCCCATACACTTTTGCGGTCAAGCGATCCGATTAGCCGACACCTTACTTTTGCTAGCACCACATCGTACTCTGTTAAGCCGCTGATCTAGTAATCTGACTTGTCTAATGTGCCATTTCTTTGGATCGGGGTTATAATTAGTTTGTCCGTTGAAGTATTCACACTAGCCATGTTTATGTGGTCCTTGATGGACTTCTTTGGAGTTTCATCTTGCTTCATTGCCATTTCACGCTCAGGTGCTAGTGACGGTAGCACGAGTTCTACTGCAGGAGAGGCAGGCACTACATGGTCCAAGACAATGTCACGCTTGCGCCATTGGATGAATGAGTGGACGACACTTTCTAGAGTTGTAACCTCGTTGTTGCAGGGAATTTCCAGCGTGATGTCCCATTGCTCGGTCCTTAATCTGACACGAGTATTACTCCACCCTACACTACATGTATTTCCCTTTGCACATCTGGTTATTGCTAATAATCACTCACGTCAAAACCATAGTTTTATTTTGGATTTTTATTAAATTACCAACAACCTTTTCCAAATGATAGCTATTCATTTAAACAGTTTTGGAAATGAACAAATCTGTTTCAAGCATGGCTAAGCAATTGTAATAAGCTAGCGGATATACCCAAGATGACATTTTTTATGTCTAAACCATACTAGGGTAACAAGGTTCGCTTGACCATACAGATTAAGGAAAACCATAATTTATACGATTAGCTTCTGTTCTACCCAAAATAGCAACTTTATGGAGAATTACGCACATGTATAATACATTGACAAAAACAACATATTGTAGGTAAATTATCGGGTTCGACGTGGTCAAGGAGGTGCTTGCCTTGCTCTTCGTTGTCTAGATCAAAGTCGGGATCTGCGATAGGATCTTCTTCTTCCTCAGGGACATTGGTATCTACACGTTGCGTAATAGGGAATAAATAGCAATTAGTAACCTCAAAAAGGGTAAAAAGAAAATAGATAGTAAAATAAACAAAAACTCTTCACAAGGAGCAGTGGTTGCATGCTTTTGTGAATTGATTAGTCTTATTTCACTGAATTCAAAAACTAAAATTATGTATTCTTTTATTTTTATTTTTGAATTCAAGATGAAAAAAATTATTTAAGATTATAAAGATATGATCATTACTTGAACATAGAACAATTTCCTTCCCTTAATTAGGATTAGAATCAAAGCAATATTTAGTTAAACTTTTAGTTATTTTGAAGCTATTCTTTTAATCCAATATATATATATATATATATATATATATGTGTGTGTGTGTGTGTGTGTGTGTGTGTGTGTGTGTGTGTGTGTGTGTGTGTGTGTGTGTAGGCATGGATGCAGGTGCATACATGTATTATGATGTATATAAGTACTCATGCCTGAATAAAAGTCATACTGCCATTATTCCTTATTGACACTTATCTGACTACAACTTCTAAAATAAATTTTAGATGTTATTTTTGAATATTTCAGACCCATTATTTTTATACTGTTCATGAATATGAAGTTTATTCATTTCTTATTCAATTAAAGCCATCTTCATTTTACCTTGAATAAACATCTATTTACTAAATGAAGTAAATCAACTCTAAACACAAATATTTTTACATATTTAAACTTATCCCAGAATGAGGATTTTAATAAAATTTATCTTTCTTTATTTTGATTTAATTTGAAATAGCCATTTATTTAATGCATTCAAATCCTATAAAAGTAATTTTGTTATTAAAAATCACACAATGAATATTTTTGATTTTTTTGCATATTCTGAATCTATCAGATTTTAGAAATTTATTTCATCAAATTTGGAGCTACAATTCAAAAGATATTGCTATTTGTAATGGCTCGAGTTTGAAAATCGGATTTAAATTCACAAATATGTCTTCTAGGCTGGAAGACACCTTTTGGCTTTTGGTGCCAACGCCTTTGAACTCGGCCTGTTGCAATTGACAACACGGGCCCACTCGCTAGCAACTCTAAGCGATAGTGAATGAACTGGCTACAGAGACTGACAGCTGGGGCCCGATCGTCGGTGACAGCGAGTGCACGCGAGTGACTGACATTTGGAGCCCACCCGACAGCGACACAAAACCAGAGCACTGGCTAAAGCAGCTCGTTGAGGCGCGTCTATGGGTGGTACCCATTCTACCGGAGACGGCCGGGAAGGTAGTCACCATCGAAGGGATGCGGCGACTGGCATTGCTGAATAGCCCTGAGCTCGCTGGCGGCCATCTTTCTACTAGGCACACACAGGGTAAGCATCAATAGACGCAGGGACTTCATTTCACCTGAGAACGGGGTCGGAGAAGCACCAGAGATAACTGTCCACGATCGCTGGAGCGGAAGAAGAAGAGCAGCAGAAGGGATGAGCTGCAAGCGAAAATAGTGGAGAAACAAGATTGATGAGTAATCCAGGGGTTATGGCAAAGCTCTAGAGTGAACTAATTTGAACAATCGCTACCAGATTGACTTGATTTGCCGATTCTTCCCCTTTCGGGTTTCTTGCAGCAATAGCGAAGAACAGCAAGGTGGCAATGAGTTTGGCTCAGTGAATGACTAAGGAAGGAAGGAGGGCTCAATTGCGATGCATATGGGGTATTTATAGCCAGGCCAAAAGGAGTCGCTAGTGTTTGAACGCACGCGATCTCGGTTCTTTACGGCGCAGCGAGGTGGAGCGGCGCTTAAATGTCGGCGGTGTGGCTTGGGTACGGTGCAAAAGAGCTAGAGTCAGCCATGGCAATAGGCGATTGCGTGGGCGGCAAGGTGGTACATGGATTCGGTGAAGAAGGCGCGAGAAAAGCAGGGAAAAGCGGAAAGGATGAACTCGGCTCCGTGGGGGTTGAAGAAGAAAGAAAAGCAGAGCCTGTGACTGACTCGTGGGGCTGAGGTCTACCAGTAGTGAGAGCGAGCGTGTCTCTGTTACACGCCAACGGACGGAGTCACTACACACCTGGGCCCACTCGTCGGTGACAGGAGAGAGGATTAGGTAATACTGCAGAACGGTGCTGATTTGTTCAGGCATTAATTTGGCAGTCATTAACCGCCAATTTTTTTTGAACATTTTTTATTGGAGTTTTCCGGCAGTATTTAATCCTCGGTAAAAATTTGGGACCAAAAGACCCTATGGATAAATAATGAAAATTCTGACACTGTGCACTGTCCAAAATTCTCAATTCCGTTTTTGATTTATTTAAGTATCCAAATTACACAATTTATTTTTAAACTTTTTGTAAGAGTTTAAATTAATCTAATGATATTCTCATAAAAATTTCAAGTTAATATATTGCTTAATTATTTTATTAAAATTCTGAAACTCTATTTTACAGATTTTTCACGTTTCTATTTTTGAATTTTTATCAGTCTTATATGACATGATAAATTTCTTAGATTTTTATAGGGAGTAGATACTACATTTATGCTCTTATGGTAATGTTCTCAGACCAATATAAGATATGAAAAGTTTACATTAAATCTGACCATATACTATTTTTAGTCAAAGTAGATGTCTTTTCCAATATTAAGTCACATTCCTATTCATAAAAATTTATTTGTTTACTGCAAATGATTTACTTGCTGGCTTAGGGTTTCAATGGTAATTTTTTCAGATTTTTACTTTTACCATTTTACCTTTTTCCATTTCTTACTCCCCATTCCTCATTTATTTGATTATTCTCACAATACAAAAATCCAAGGAAAATCCAAATAAAACATATAGCATCAAGAAAACTCAGAAAAATATTCACATTCAAATTTAAAGTTTACACTTTACTATTCCAAAATTTTCAGGATGTTACAGGACAAGAAGACAGTGGACGAGAAGGTAGCGGAAAGAAAGACGCAAACGGGAGATTAAGGACAACAGAGCCGATGAGCACGCACAATGAGGCGCAACAAAGGGCGACGAGCCGAAGCCTCTCCACAGCGAGGAGAAGCTTCAGGCGATGGAGCCGAGGAGTGGAGGCGGAGACGGTGAAAAAGGCACTGGCGCAACCGGAAGGCACACGGGGATGACGAAGAATCGAGGTGCTCCTCGTACGAATGGCCTAATGCAGACGCATGCGAAGAACGAGCGACCAACAGCATGCAGGAGAGGCGCACAAATCCGGAAAACACGAGGGGCTTTTTGGAAAGGGCGCGACATGGCTCGCTTCTCAGGCCGGGAAGTCTGCGAAGTTTAGGATAGGTATAATACCATCCGTTCTTCTGTGTCTACTGTTGCATCTATCACAAGACAAAGTGGGTTGATATTAATTTGTGCTTGCAGATACAAGATGCTGGTATCCGAGACGTGGTGCTTCACATGATCCAGTTAGACCCACAAGAGAGGCTATCGTGTAAAAGCTATTTGCAAAAATACAAATCTATTGTTTTCTCGGATATTGTTCCACTTTACTTAGATGCTAGGGTAAGTATCGTTTAAATTTGTTAATTTTATGTTACATCTGCTACTGATCACCATGAGCATTCTAACATACATTTTCTTTTTATAGGTTGAGAAGACTCAACGAAATTTTGAACGGGTACATGACATAATGATAAGTGGCTCAAAAATTGAACAAATCCAAGGATCTGCTATTGTATCTGAGCGTAGTGAACTATCTGGGAAGAAAGGCATCGGAGCTGGAGGAGAAATAAACTCACCAAGAGCAAGCAAGCACTGAGTAGTGAGCAGCACAGCGCCGAGCCACTGACTGCCAAGGAGACGCGAGCAACAGCCGAGCAGGTGGAGCCGCGGAGTGCGGCAACAGGTTGGCTCCTGTGCTCGATGCCTGCTTCCCGCACTCAACCTCCACGGTAAATCAGCCTCCTACTGTCAACTGGCGCGAAGGTGAGGTGCCAGGTGCTGCTCCCTGGGCCTTTTGCTATAAGGAAGTGGGACATTTTTGTAAATTTTTTTGGAAAGGAGTTATTTTTGCAAAATAAATAAATAAATAAAATGGAGGAGGGGATCAAGTAAGTGAACAATGCACCTAATGACACTACCTGACCTGTCAACATGAGATGAGCCAAAAACTCATTTATCCTGTCGGTCCGTGGGCCCACACTTCTATATAGATGTGTCTTTGCAGATGTATACTGCTGTTATGACTTAGGCCCTGCTTGGATGAGTTATAATTGTTTTGGGGTTTTAGAATTTTGTTCAAATTTGAACTAGATTCTAAAATATTTCAATGAAATACCGCTAATCCAAACAACCCCTTATGGGGCCATCCTGCCCTACGTGTATCCTAAGCAAACCTACTGCAAGATTTCATTTGCAACATAAGAATTTTGTAAGAGTTTCATCTATTTTAGTAATAAAAATAACATATTTGCTATAAATCTGTTCACTATTTTTTTTTGCAAAATATGAGGGTGTCATGTTCATTTCCGACATTGTCACCATTGGGTTAGAACTCACGTTTACTAGGTTAGGGTTTTAGATTCACTGGAGGGCGGATTTTGATGGGGGGTGGGGTGGTGCATGCACGGCGGTGAGCGGCAGTGCATATGCCAATGGGCTTAGGGAGGCGGTGGGCAATGGAAGATGGCAGGGGTGATAAGAAAGAGAGAAGTTAGGAGTCAACTGGTGGCTATGGTAGATTAAGCCGGGGCGGGGAAAAATGTAGAACGGTGGATATGGAAGGCAATGACCACAACGGTGGGATAGGAGGTGGTGGATGGCAGTAGCGGTGAGGGAAGAGGTGGGTGGCGATGGTAGAGAGGGGTGCCCGATGGGCCTTGCACGCGGTGAAACGACCCCTATTTTTACACAGAATGCAAAAATGAAAATCTAATGTGCACACAGTACTAGTCCTTGGATCAATAGCTAGTACGCACATTTACAATAATTGGAATCACAACCATACATTATGTTAATTAAGCGGAAATGATTATACAAAGAAATCTTACAACTCGAGTATATAGCGACAAAAAGCAAAGCCTTGTAGTGTGCCCATCCATCCCTGAACAACCCGACGAGCATAAATCCTAGAAAAGATTGCTTCAATGAAGATCCGCATCCTCGGCGAAAACAAACCTTGAAGCTTTGCTAGCTTTACACATAAAACAACAAATTAAGCAAGGGTGAGTACTTTTCGTACTCATAAGACTTAAGGTGGTATTTGCAAATGCATAAATGCAAGCCAAGTCAAAGGAGGCTTTACGATTAATTTTCATAAGCGAAATTGAATTTGTAAATCAAGTTGTTTGCAAACGGAATTTATAAGAGCAAGGTTGATTGATAATAAATAAGTAAAGCATAAGTAACACTCACAGTCCTCCATGACATGAGCGACGACTCATCAAAATCCTGAAATCCATCAATGTCGGCCCTTTGACATAAGCATCAGTTGCAAAACAAATGAACCCAACCCTTTTGAAAATAATAAAACATCTAACATTGGGATGACTTCACCAAGTGCCCATGACCATGGTATGCTAATCGATTAGATTTATACTCTCTGAAGGTGTAAGCTTTACCCACAAGGAATGATCAACCTTTTGCTCGACACACTTCCTTAGGTGTGCCGTCAAGGAGATCATACATAGCCATTACATTATCTAGACATGACTTCGATCCAGCCCGGGACGTTAACCCCCGCCGTAGAAGCAGAAACACACACACAAGGCATGGATCCACTTTCACATACCCAACACAACATTTCTGAACACGACAGAGCGTACACCGTTGCATTAGCAAGTAGAGATCCCATCAAGCAGACTTGACCGGAATGCCTGTGCAAGCTCCCGCCTTCCCAAAAGAGCAAAGCCATGTCTAAATAACTTAATAGGCTAAGACTACCCTCGTGGTTGCACGGAAATCTTGGATCAATAGCGTCCCATTGCTCGGTCCTTAATCCGACACGGGCGATACTTCACCCTACACTACGTGCAATTCCTTTGGCACAACTGGCTATTGCCAATAATCACTCGCGTCAAAACCATAGTTTTATTTTGGGTTTTTAATCAAAATACCAGCAACCAACAATGCCATTTCCAATGTTTTCAAGAAACAATTTTGATCTGATCATGTACATTGCTGATTCTAAAGCATGGTTAAGCATGAATAATATGAACGCATATACCCATGATGACATTAAGTAATGTCTATCCTCAATCTAGGGTTATTAAGGTTCACATGTCCATAATTATCAAAGAAGGTTCTACGAGACAACGTATAACTACGATTACCACAAAATAGCAAATTCTGAAAAGTAAGCGCATGCATAAATTGGTTTAGTAAAACAAAAGAAAATTAAATACTGGGATCAATATGATCAAAGGGGTGCTTGCCTTGCTTAATCTTTGTTTATGATGAAGTTGAGGATTGCGGCTGACGATGGCGATGACGAAGTCAGAGGCATCGGTTCTACATATCGATCAACGGAAATATATCAAATAATAAACTTCAATAAGGGCAAAAAGAAAATAGATAGCAAAAGAAATAAAGACTATTCACAAGATCAGGGATTGCTCTTTATGAATTTATTAATTTTATTTTACGAATTCAAGATGCAAAAATTGTTTGGATCAATAGAATTAATCATTAGTTGCAAGGTTTATAGATTTTACTATTCTCAATATGTTTTTCGCAACTTTATTACTTACGGGTTTTGCTCTATTAGGATTCAGATTCAAAGCAAGATGAAAAAAGAATGTTTTTCTAGATTACTGCAGATTATATCCTAAAGATCATTTCTAGGCTATTCTTCATTGAATTTGGATTTAGACGAGTTGCTTTACGAGCTGATGAAAAGGCTTAAATGATCACAATTTGTTCATAAATAAATAGGGTTGGATCTTTGATCGATATTGTACAGAATTAGTTTTACGCAAGTTAAATCTATTGATTTAGGCTACTGGCCTTATCTCTACTATTATAAAGCACGAGTTGGTGGCAACGATCCGTTCTTCCGCGGGCCCTACTCTTCAGTCCCCAACCCTCTCTCACTTTGCACACATAGCGCTCCCCTCCACGACCTTAATCTCTCGTGTCGCCCCAATCTCTCTCGCCGCCACTACTCCCGACCCTAATCTCTCGCCCCCAATCTCTCTCGTGATCTCCCCTCCGCTCGCGTCTCCACCGTCTGCCCGCGTCCCCCTCCGTCTGCGCCTCCCAACCCCTCAGGCCGCCTCAAGCTCCCATCCCTACTCCCCGATTCCCCAAATCCCCATGCAGCCACCACGCCTAGCCCTCCCTTCTTTGCCATCTTGTCTTTTGCCGCTGAGCCATCCATGTCGGCTGGGGCGGCTCTTAGCTCTGGCGGAGGTCGGCGTGCTGGCGCGACTTCTCCACCGCGTCGGCGTTCACGAGTCCGCTCCGGCCTTGAACGTCGCCATGCTCCTCCCGTCGCCGAGCCCTTGCGCTACTACTTGCCGCTCCTGGGCCTTGCAGCCTAAGGCCCACCTCGGGCGCTCTCCTCCTCCTCTCTCCGCTGCCCTCGCACCGCGCAGCTTCAGCTCTTCGCTCGCTCCTCCTCGCCCGATCTTTGTCGCGCGAGCCTCCCGGCTCTGGAACTCACTCCCGTGCAAGCAGTAGCTGCGGTTTAGGTGCTCACCACGACCTAGAGATGTGGCATCGCGGCGCTTCGGGAGCGTTATCTTCGCATTCCTAGCTCCAAGTTCTACACTTGGTTGTATTCCTTTGCTTTTGGCTGTATAATAGTTTTGTGTTCTTGGATTGGGCTACCGATCGCTCGGTTCTTGGACAATGGATGCAGCAAGCATGCGTTCTGGTTCCCATAGGATGGAAGGAGAAGGCCATGATCCGGTTCTTGAAGAAGGATGTAGCCGGCCTCCTTGCCAATGGCCTCGACACCCATGCCTTTCAGCGGATCGTTTACACGAGTGCATCTTGTGCGGTCTGCGGTATTGTATCGTCTACTTTTCTTTTGAAAGTGTTTCATTAGATGATTCAGATCTGCTGGTGTATTCCATATGTGCCATTGAGTTAGATGTCAGACATCACAAGAGAAATAAATTGAGAGAAACATAGTGCTTCATGGTCAGCGATAAAGCACAATGCTCGGTTTTTGTTGAAATTTTAGCTTGGACCTTCTCATGGACAAGGAAGCTACTTATTTGTTTGTTTTATTCTGCTACTATCACGGGACCCAAGATGTGTGTAAAATGACCTTGAATTGTGATGTATCGCGTGTAGATTTGCCTTTAATTCATATGGTTTGCAATCGATGTAGATATAGTCAAGGAAAAGTTTTCACTCTGCATTGATGTTTCCTTGATTTATTTGAAGCGGCTCCTCCGTCCCCACATAATAGAAGGAGATCCCATGGATGAAGTTGTTGTACATCAAGCACTCAAGCGGTGTGTGTTGCTATGTATTCTTGATTCTTGAGGAAGCTCTTGCTAGAAGTTGGAGCTCTGGCTTTGCTCTTGATACTTGAGGGTATAATCGGTCATGTCTTAAAATAGAGATGACGCATCTGAAATCATTTTCGATCTTGTTGAGGCTGCCAATGGCTTCCATGGCTCTTTCTCTGTAAGTGAACTTGTTCATTTGTCACACTACTAGCTTCTATGCATCACCCTTTCAATACGATTGCACAAATCTTAAATCCGTTTGGTCGATAAACTTTTATTAGTATAATATTATGGATTACATCTCTTGTTCTCGATTAAAGTATAAGATTGTCGGAACCATACGATTGAAATTACTACATAATTTACACTCAAGTATAATAATTACTTGATGGAATCTTTGTCTTAGTTTTTTTGCCTCACGACATTACTAATGTTGTTGATTTATATGATCTATCTTTGTTGATAACAAATGTATATCTGCGATAGAACCATCGAGTTTGTTTTATTTTCTTCACACAACGTGCAATAGTTCCTAAATTGGTTTTTAGCGTATTAAAAAAAAGAGCTACATGAAGATCAATATTTCTTTTTGGGTATAGTTTGTCATTATGTGCGATGTCGCCTATCTTTTTGTTCATGTGGATCAAATCGAATACATTTGAAACCCAAAAATCTTTATGATATGTTTGGAGTGTATTAGAATATAGAAATAATGTTATATTCATTGTTTATTCAGGGTGCTTATGGTGACATGTACTATGCCTATTCTCTATATGATTTTCCAGATTTGGGGCATGATGGTTAGATGTATGGATCTAAGGCTTCTCATCGTTGCCGGTACCCATCAGCATACAACGACCTGCTTCCAATACTAAAAGTGAGCGACAGTCTAGGAATCAGAACACAAGGCCATATCCTCATCTCATGGTGAGCTTTGTTGTCCTTAAGTATTGCTATTTAATTCAGTCAATTGAGGTTTGCGTTCTTGTTGTATGTTAAAAGTTTAGTTTGATCAGCGATGGTAAGTTAGTTCTGACATACTTATTGCCTCAAATTTACATCACTGGAATTTCTGTTCACAAATAAGGGTATTTGATATGCTAAATTCTTTCTCATGTATACAAGTTCAATTGTGTATCTGTAATGTTTTAAGTACTATAGTTAATTGAAATTAGCATGTATTTAAACCCAGATCAAAGTTGTGCACACTTAGTAGTTCAAATAGAAAACCATGCTACTCCATATGATTCTTCCCTTGCTTCTGACAAAGCCTTTGTTTTTGGTCATCCAAAAATGTGTGGGAGGCCTGGTCGTCCACCGTTTGATGATACTGGGACAATTATAATTATGACAAGAAGAGAGATGGTAATGGATTTGTGTTTTCCACTCTTCTTAACTCTAAGAAATATTTTGACAGAAAAAATATTTCCTGGTTTATTGGTCTAACCTATTGTAGGTTTGTCTTGTAGGTTCATCTATATGAGAACCTTCTCAATGGATGTGAAATGGTGGAGTCTCAGTAGGTGCTTGATGTACAATTGAAACCTACTGTTCTCATGTGATATTTCATCTAGAAGTTAAACTATAGTGCTACCTTGCATACCGTTTGAAGCTTTTGGTGAGTATAGATACTATTAACGAGTTCTTTGCCATGTGCGATGGAGCACCTAAATGCAGAGATCGTTAAACTTACGATTATGCGATATAACTTTGGCAATTGAGTGGATCAAGTGCTCATATTTGTGGTAAACTTTTGTTCAAGAAGAAAGGTTAGTTTCATGGCGTTTATGGTAAACTTTTGTTCAAACCACCACTAATAATTTATACCCTTCTCTTTTTAGGGAGGAAAGAACATTAAGGAAAGCTGAAATAAAACTATGGAAGCTACAAAGGTTGTATCTTTTATAAGTTTCAAAATTTTGCTAAAGTAAAATTACGAACTCTTTTTTGCTTGTGAATGAGAATTTGTTGACCAGAAATCAATTTAGTGTTGTGGATTGTTGTATAGATTTGAACCCTCTTTTTTCTATCTCTAATACATGTTTGCAACTATCAGGCAAAAAATATGATAGCTTATAAGGATGACATATACTCGCTCCCAAAGAGAACCTGGTTTAATTGCTACTGAAACAGAAAAGAAGCTTTTGGCAAAGGCTACTAAAGTAATTTCATCTTAAATTGTACATCATTGCCCAGCTGCTTCGACCTTGTCGATGACCTCCCATGGTGGTTCTCGTGCCTCGGCATGGCCGCTTCATGTTGAAAAGTTTTTGCTGAGCGAGCCGCGAGATAAGGTGATGAACTACTCATTTATCATGTACTAATTTAAAAAATAAAAATGTGATGCTCCAGTTTTCATGTTTTCACCATTGATTACAAACTTCTTTAGTTGGTTGTTCATGAAATTTCTACTACTACTAGATGAACTTTGTATCTGTGTTATTCTTTTTTATAAAATGTCATTCTTCTAATCATATGATCAATTCTCCAACATACTATTACTTAGGTTAGTTGGCGTCGGCGAGGCTTCATTTATAAGTCTTGCGGCTCCATTTATCGATGACAATGCACCATACCACATGTTACATTATTCTTATAATATCTTTAGATTGCTTTACCTTTGGGTTGTGTGTATGTACGAATAAACATTATGGTTAAGTTTGGTTTAAAAAACATTATGGTTAAGTACATACGGGAAATAATTTGCATCTTTTTGCATATAAGTATTGTTTGCTCTTTAGACACATTTGTGTCAGCTTACAACATATATTTTTCCCGTGAAGGATATACATGATTTTATTCGGGATCATTATCTAGAGAAACAGAAGGAACCAATTACCAAATCCATGTAATGCATGCATAACTCAAAAGGGGTCATTTAAAATAAATTTTTATAGACAAATACAGCATATAACGATAATCCTATCAATATCTGGCTACTTTATTTTAAAAAATTCTTTACGAGTGGCTTCTAGATGTTGAATTAGGCATTGAATTGCTCTTTGAATACATTTGTTGAGATACGCTATATTATGTTTCCATGGGAGGTTTTGTTTTTATAGTACGATTGTTTATAATTTCTCATCTCTTATGTCAGTCAACAACCTACCTTGCCACTAATTATGTTACCAGAAAACAGCATGGCTTGCTATGTTTTACATGTGTATACCCACTGGGGTAGCACTGGGCTATGTTTATGGCGGGTTGGTAAGCTTTATGCTACACTTTTTTCTTCCTTTTTAATTTTGTGGCAAGCTATTCAGTTTTGAGTAACAGTGCATCTTGATTATAACTTGGCGTCCTTGTCACATGTTCTCTCTTGTTCAAAATTACATTGCATATCATCGGGTTAGAATAATCTGCCTTTGGCGTCTTTGCTTTACGGGAGAGTCAATTTTGATGCTTCCTTTTGTTATTCAGGATTTGTAATAAAGCCACTAGATCTCAAAGGTGTGACTTTTTTATGTATGATTTTGGTTACTTGAGTAGACAACACTGCTATTTATATACCATTAACAATAATTTGGTACTCGATCGAGGATTTTCTTAACTTCCTTTTTTTTTGGTGGTGGCTTTGTTTACGGGATTTACTCTAGCATAATGGCCAAAGAGTATGGCCCAATGCTCAATCCGAGCTTCAAGATGAGACAAGTATGTCCTTTTTACCCATAACGTGTATGTCTTCAGAAGTGCTTCAATTCTTTCTCAAGAATGAAAAACACAATTTGTAAGCAAACTGCGAGCATGTTTTACAACCACACACTACATTATAATTGGTGCTTGAAAATTTGTGCAATTTAGTTTTATGGAGAGCATAGAAGTACTACTCATTTTCCATTTCATTTTGATTTGAAGAACTGATTGTTTCTGTATACTGATTCACTAATAGGAGCTGAAATCACTTCAATAACATCTGAGAAATATTGAAATTCAAATTTCTTTGCATTCTTGACTATTTGTATTTCTTGAACTTAAAAAAATGAACTATTTCTGCGATGAGTTGAGCGATGATAATCGGCTTTACATTCATAAGAATCTTAAACATTTCATAGGAAAATTAACATAAGGATAAAAGCGATGTTTACGCTCGACATATTACTTATTTTGACTTCCCTTAAGTTTCAAATGCAAAATAACAACAATCATAATCCCTCAACTTAAATCCATCCAGATGATGACGAAATGGAGAACAAGGACTTTGATGAGCTAGCGAGATAACTCTCCAGTGACCTCGAATGTCCAAGATCCCTACCTACGATCATGTGTATATAGCGTGCCGATAGTACACATGTTATAATGTAACTGTTTATTTTAAGATCTTTGAAATGTATACCAAGAATATCATCTCTCGTATGTTCTAATCGAGAGAAACCATAGAAACTTTTGTAATCGGGAGAAATAGATGTTTGATCTTTTAGCACAATTTTTTTTATTGCTTGACCTTTATGTTTCGTTAGCAATTTTGTTTTTCGTAGCAACGCACGGGCATTGAACTAGTTTACATGATATTTGAGAAGGTTCTGGTGATACAAATATCATATTCGTTGATTTCTTGAAGTTCGTTCATTCATATTACGCACTTAAGTATTGTGAATACTTAGGGTTATTAAGCTAACAAGATTAATATGCAAATCACGGTGAAATGAGATTATCTTTTCATAATAGGGTAGTGTATGTTTTGGAGAGCACTACTAAGCTAATCTCATAAGTTTTATAATTTAGGCGAGACATTATATTCATCGCTGAAAAGGCTTATGTAGCATGATAAAGTTTACGAAATCGGCGAGAACATGAAGCATAAGGTTAACACTTAAGGGTATTGAGCTAATAAGATTAATATGTAAACCTTGATGAAATAAGATTCTTTCTATAGAATATGGTAGTATGAACTTTGTACAGTGTTTCTAAATTAGTTTTACAAATTTTACCATTTAGACGAGTTATTTTATTAACTGATGACGTAGATAAGTGATTACAACGCTAATGCTAAATCGGTCATGTTTCATTTTAAGTTTGCGACTACACTATACATGATCCTTTATTGATTTTTCAGGCATTAGCAGAATGTAATTCTAGAAGTGTTTTAAAACTATTTTTGTTTTATTTTGACTTCAACTGCGATAGATTTCATATTTATTTGCTGTTGTAATTGGCATTTCTTTTTAGTAACAGAATGCGAAACTAAGTTTTATTTTTAATATTTTTACACAAATAGATCCTTGCTATTTTCTGAGACTTCATACAAATTATTTCATCATTTTATGAGCTATTATATTTTCATTTTTATTAATGGCCATTTTAAGATTTACTAATGATTGCAAAACAAATAATTTAAAAATAGATTAAAAGTTAAATATTTTTGCATATCTAAGCTTCTCATAATTCCATAAGTACATTCAAATTTATTTTATGACTTTAAAAGTTATATTTTTCATGTGTGCAATAATGTTCATAATAGTGTATTCATCTCATCTTAAATTTAAATAATTGTTACGTGAATTAAAAATTGAATATTTTGTATATTTGAATTCATCTTGATCTTAGAATCATCTAAAAATTTGTATTATTATTTCTTGACTTATTGTTCATAGATTTAATATAAAGACCATATTAAGGTTATTAGCAAAATTTAATTCAAATAATCTTTCTGAAGTTCAAAAATTAAATAATTTTGTATATTCTAAATACACATGATTTTAGATAAATTTAGGGCTTTGTTGCATCTTATTTGGATTAAGTATGCAGGAGATAATTAAGATTGATCATCATTCGGCTAGGAAAATGAAAATACGCTTTCATAGCAGAGGAAGCACCTTTACCCTTTTAACTGTGATTGCTTGAGCTGGTTGACAAAGGGACACATGGCAGAGAGAAAGAGCAGGTCGGAGGGGCCCACGGCATGAGAAGCGACGAAATTGATCGAGCGGCAAGGGGAATAGCAAGAGGAGGTCAAGGCGCACCTACTGGTGGAACCCATTCAAGCGGGGAGGCGCTGAGGTGAGTCGCCACCAAGGAAGGGCGGCGGCGAAGAAGGTACCTCGCCGGAGAAGATGAACAGAGGCATTAGGGATTGAATCGGTAGCATTTTAAGCATGAATAGATGCCAAGGGTTCCATTTCTCCTGTGAGCGGAGACGAATAGTAAGCGAAGATGGCTGCACACGGTGCGCCGGAGTTGGAGAAGAAGAGCGGCGTATTTGGGTGAACGGCACTGGAATGAGTGAAATCGGCATTGATTAGTAACACAGAGGTTCAGGCAAAGCTTTAGGACCAAGCAATTGCAAGGATTATCACTTGGGTTGAATTCTGCGCTGTTTCCCCCTTCTCGCTTCTTCTGACAATGATGAAGGACCGAAACAGCTATGAATGGCCCGAAACAAGCTGGCTAGAAGAAAGAAGGAGGGCTTTTGATTGATAGAGCTTGCGGATGCTATGTCTTAGAGGAATTTGGGTTTGATTGAGGATTCTTGAAGATGCTTGGTTTTTGGTCCAAGCTCGGAGCTTCTGGTATTGGCGGACACGCAAGGAATTGAAGGCATCTGGTTGGAAGAGAGCAAGGGGAAGTAGAGGGGAAGATAATGTGTGGCTTAGGTGATCACAATGCGCTATTTGTAGACGGGGGACTGAGTGGATGAGCCGGCCTTGGTTGATCACTCGGCGAGAAGAGTCGTGGTTCGGTTCTGTGCTCAAGTGGCAAAGTGGCGCGGGCCGTAATAGAGATGGTATGGCGCAGGCAGAGCAAGGACGAACGTGGCTAAGGTGATGCAGACCGAGTGCTGGTGAAGTGACCAATCGGCGAAGAAAATCAACAGAGTGAGCTCGGTTGACGCGATGAATCGGAAGACTTCCCCGCCTCGGTCGGGAGAACAACGAAGGAGGAGAAGACGGGCCTGGCGAGTGGGGCCTAGGGACCACTGGCAGTGACTGAATTCATCCATTGCGCGCCAACAGGATGGAACGGGGAAAAGAAGGATGGTCCACATGTCAGTGAAAGGTCAAAAGAAGGGGACGGCTCCGGGTCAATCCATTCAATCTTATATTTTATTGGGCTGTCAAATAAGGGTAGAAAATTTCAAAACTTTTTGACCTGGGTTACTGGATAGATCTTGTCATCTGGTAAAATTTTGAAGTTAAACTAAGTTACTGAGAAATTATTAATATTCTTACAACAGTGACTGCTCTAATTTCTTATTTCTGGTTTTAATTTTTCTTTGAGAGCAAATAAAGTACATTATTTCTGAAACATTGTTTTGAAGATTAATTTGATCTAAGAATGATTATATAAAATTTTCAGGTCAAAATATTACTCCATTATTTAATAGAAATTCTGACATTGCAAATTCCAGATTTTCATAGTTTCTATTTTTAAATTATAAAAGTCCTAAATCACATTATTAATTTATAATATTTTTACCATAGATATATATTGCATTGAGGTTTTCATGATAATTTTTACAGCTCCATTTGTGACTCCAAAATATTTTATAAATTCTGACAATGCATTGTTTTTATTTAAAAGTTGTCTTTTCATTTTATTTCTTCATTTCTTTATGCATAAAATTTCATTTGGTGAATGAATTAGCTTACTTGTATGCTCAGGGTTTCATGGTAAATTTTTCCAAATTTTTGTTTTTTGCTTCTTGGCCTTTTCTCTTTTTCATTCTTTATTTCCCTTTTGTTTGATTTTTCTTGCAACACAAAAATTCCAAGAAAATCCAAATAAAACCAAGAACATCAAGAAAATTCTAAAAATATTCACATCCAAGTTTAAATGTTATATTTTATTGTTCTTAAATTTTTAGGCTATTACACGCGGCGAGGCGGGGGACAATGATGAGCGGGGTAGGGACGATGGCTGGCGTTTGGAGAAGAGAGCTAGAGAAGTTAGGGTTAGGATAGGTAAGTAAAAAAATATTGTTTATTGAATTTTTTGTACTTAAAATTCATCGCATAAAATAATAAAACAAAGAGGCAGTGATCTATATGTCAGTAAAAATTATTGATACATGGTGTACAAAATTCTCTAATGCAAGACTATGATGTACCAGCCCACATATATCATTAAATAATTCCCCACGAGGCCACGAGTAACCTATCTAATATTAGACTTATTTGCCACGTCCAGTCATTGAGCCCACCGTCGATCTAACGCGACATGATGATTTCCACATCCGTTCACCAAGTCCACCTCGATCGCTATATATCGTTGTCGCCGCAAGAAAGCTTGGTTTAAAAGATGCGGTCTCTGCAAAATTAATTATCAAACAAGTGAAAAGTAAACGTCAAATCGGTCGCTTGCATCATGCCTTACATCATCAGCATGCATGGTTGTTTGGCATCATGCCTTGCATCCAATGGGATCGATGGGTGCAAATGTAAATCAGTTTGGCATGGGATCGTCATGACATCACTATCAGAAAACCCAGATTTCATAAAGGTGCTATATTTTTGTGAAAGTTACAAACAAACCGTCATGAAAAAAAATATTTCGTGAAAGTGGTACAAAAACCCTCATAAAAAATCGATTTCGTGCGGGTGGTGTTAAACCCCTCATGAATTTAAGTAATTTTCGTAAAGGTATTCTTAAACGGTCATGAAAATAGCTGTCCCGCCACGAAAATTACCTATTTTCATGTGGGTTATAATTTTCGTGAGTAATAATTTTAACCATCACGAAATATGTCTTTTGCTCGTGGAATTTTTTACTGTTCTAGCCGAATGGGGAAAAAAATTACGGTTTTAGCCGCTGCGTGGATAGAATTTCAAAATTAGCATCTAAACAGTAAAATTCAGTCACGACCAATCCGCGGAATAATTTTTTATTTTTAAATGATTTCATTGAAGTAATCCGTTCTTTATTTTTATAATTTTTTGGCGAATTCAATGGACTCTTCTTGTTGAAATATTTTTATTTTCTCCAAAACCGGCGGTTTGGATCCGCTGAAAAATTTCTTTCTTTTAGTTTTTTTCGGTGGTTTGGATCCTTGAAAAAATTCTTTTTTGTTTTTTTTCGCCTCTGGTGAGGGCCCTTGAATCCGGCCGGTTTGAGCAAATAGATTCGGCATTTCCGTGATTACATTTAGCCAATCAATGTTTGGAACATTTGAAATCACGAAATCAATGGGTTTGGAACCATTGAATCGGTGGCCCCCCGACAAACAAAACAAAATTTTTTTTCAATGGATCCAAACCGTTGGAAGAAACAAAAAAAAATTTTCACGGATCCAAACTGCTGGTTTTGGAGAAAATAAAAAATATTTCAATCAAAGAGTCCGCTGAATTACCGAAAAATAAAAAAAAAGCGGATCCTTCATGAAAATCATTTAAAAAGTTTTAAAAAATATTCTGTAGATTGGCTAAGCTGAATTTCACTGTTTAGAGGCTAATTTTAAAATTTCATCCACGCAGCAGCTAAAACTATATTTTTCCCCCATTCAGCTAGAGCACTAAAAAATTCCCGCTCATACACAAGGCCACCACGATTTCCCTTTACACACCATACTTACCGTTTCTCCGTGCGCTCCATTATTCACGCGTTGGCGCCAGTTTCAGCCGGCCCGCGCCACATTTTCAGCTGGCCCACGCACAGGTAAAAGCAAGACCTAGCTATCTGTCCCGTCCCCCACAGCCGCCGCTGCCCAGCACTCTGCGCCCCTCCGCTCGTCCCACCCTCTCCCCCACAGCCGCCGCCCAGGACTCTGCACGCGCACGCCCCTCCGTCCCACCCTCCTTCCCTGCAGCCGCTGCCCGGACGTGGTTCACCCCTCGCGTCTCCCTTCCTAGCGGCGGCGGCACCCACGCAAACACAGTCGCCGCCCTGTCCTCGCTCCACCGCCGACCACGGTAAGAGACGAGACGAGTCGATCCTTACTTCCAGGGTTCCCCTGGATGTGGCGTGGGTTGCTGTGGTGTTGATTTTGTTTTGTGTGGGCAGGAGGAGGAGGTGACGATGGAGAGGGCAGCGGCGCAGGAGAGCAGGCAGGGGCACAGGTAAAATATTAAGACAATCAAGTTCCTCTTAAACTGCTATGAAGCCATGTTTGGGATGAATATAAATTATCAGAAGAGTGAGGATTTTGTGGTAGGAGTTGATGAAAATGAGAAAATTAGAGTTACAAATGCTTTAAACAGCCCCGTGGGGAGTTTACCTACCTGGGCATTCCGGTTAGTGATGAGAGGTTGACTGCAAAGGAACAAGAATTTATAGTCCAGAAAGTACAGAAAAGGTTAGATACTTGGCAATGTGAGTACCTTTCTTCTGGAGGTAGAACGATTTTAATCAACTCTTGCTTTAGGAACATTCCAATGTATACCATAGATTTTTTATCTGCTAACCGATGGAATTCACTATAAAATGGATATGTTGGGAGCAAACTTTTTCTGGGAAAGTTTACGCAAGAAGAAGTATCATATGGTTAAATGGGAGGTTCTGTGCAGACCTAAGTTTGGACGTATGTGTTTTGTGGATACTAAACTGACAAACATCTTTTGCTAACTAAATAGATTTTCAAATTAGAAAGAGGTGACCACGACTTGTGTTGTGAGCTGCTGAGAAAGAAATATATGGGCAACCAAGTTTTTTTTTCAAATCTAAAGCAAAAGTTTTTTCTCAGTTTTGGAAAGGGATCCACCCCATAAACCACAGGTTTCATATGGGGAGTAAATACCAAGTGAGGAAGGGCAATGGTGTAGGTTTGTTGGGAGATGTGTCGTTGGATGAAATTCCTCTTAAGAGTTGAATATCACATAACTTTTAAGAGTAGTGATCAGAATGATAAGACAGTAGCTGAGGTATGCAATAATGGAAGCTGGGAATTGACCTTTAGGAGATCTTTGGACGGTACAAAATATCAGAATGGAATCAATTCCAAGAGCAACCGAAAGAGGTTGACATCACAATAGAGAGAGATGTAGTTTCCTGGGCTTTAGAAAAGTCAGGTATGTTTAGCACTTCATCTTTGTACAGAGCTCTTTGTTTTCAAGGAGTAAAAGATTTGAGAGAGTTGTGGACGACCCCTGCACCGCTGAAAGTGAGAAATATGCATGCAAAGAGAAATATGCTTCCTATGCTTTTCTTGGCTGCGGTCTCATGGGCACTCTGGCTTACAAGGAATGACATGGTATTCCAGAAACGTTTTTGTTCTTCTCCAATTTATGTTGCTTATAGAGTTTTGTCGCTCTTGAAACTGTGGAAGAGTTTGGTTTCCCAAAAGCGAATGCAGGTGGTAATTGTTTTGCTAACTAAATTTCTCTCGTCTTAGTCGCAGTAATAGGCTTTGTGTGCCAGTCTTGTGTAAGAAGTTTATGCTGTAATTGCAAAGTTGGTCTCCCCAGCAAAAACCTTGTTATTCTAGGTTTCGTAATAAAGCTGGGTAAATGCCTTTGGTCTAAACAACAGCTGGAATTCTTGTTAGTCATGATAAATAGTACATAAATGGAGCATGTACAGAACAGAAAAATATTATTTAATATATGGAGTTACTAGATAGAAACCATTGTCGGAAATTGAAAAACATGATCATAACATGTAGCTGAAGGCAGCAACAGTACAAGTATCAATGACCACTGCAGATGATTATCCAAATTTTTGGGAAAAATTCTATGCCTTAATGTTCAATCATTGTATCAGGAAGACTGGAAGAATTACCGATACTTAGCTTTTTTTTTATCAGATTAACTAATTGGACACTATTCTTCTTCTAAATAATTTGTACACTATTAACCTATTATAATAACAGCAATGCTCTCCCCTGCTGTATATGGATATGTGCATGTGTATGTATGTGTATATGTGTGTGTATATATATATATATATATATGGCGGTCATATATATATATATATGACCGCCTCCACGCCGTCCCACTCGACCGTAAGGTAAGGAGAAGGGCTCTTTTTAGTCTGATTTGACTTGTGTCGTTATGATGAAATTGGGCATCAAATTGAACACTGGGCTAAAATCCTGCATTGCGGGTGCCTTGAATTTTTTTGCATATTTAGATTTCCAGGATAGAACCCTGTCAATTTAGCGTTATTGTGTTGAAAGTTTGGAAAGAATTGTTCTCTATGCTACTATCTGCTCAGTTGCTACATTTACAAACATGGTCTCACTGTGTCTAAAAGCAATATACAAGTATACAAGCTGTCAAATTGATTTGAATTTTCCAAAATTGCCTTTTTGTAGCAGTTGCTGACAGAAGAATTTCCAGAAAATACATACAGGAGATTTTTTGCTTCGGGACCGAGGCGTAGTGAAGACAAACCTTTGACTAAAGTTGCGTTTGACTAAATCAGGTAAGAATAGTTATATGTTAGTTGTGGGTTTTTAGGCTGTGAGCCTGTAACCCTTTTTCATAGTTCATACCTTAGTTAAATTACTATTTAATCTATCCAGTTTGTGTGAGAGCTCTGTTTTCTTGTTATTTTGCTATCCCCTTCTGTGAGCTTAAGAATTAATTTGTTAGTCACTAGGCTATCCTTTCTAATCTAGAACTGCAAAGTTGTTTAATTAATCCCTCTCACTGGTAACTTATGACTCTAGCAAAATGGAGTGAGAACACTGGATTCACAGTGAGGAGTGAGGACAGTCTCGGAACTGAAAATACAGGGAGGGGAGGTTAAAAAGAAACTAAAGGTAGAAATAGAAATGAACTGAAATAAGTAATCAGAAACATTTAATTATTTAAATAAGTAAAAAATAGTTTTGGGTCTGTCAATTTTGGCATTTTGCAACTGTTAATTGGCTGCATATTCAACTGAGATAACTTAGCATGTTTGCTTCTTTCAAAACTGAGATAATATTATAGCTCTAGTACCTGTTACTTTGTGCTTGGCTACTACCTCTAGTAAAGAAGCATGGATACTCTTCAGATATAGCTGTTTGTTTGCATAAATACATGGATGTTTGCTGCTACAGTAGAAAAAATGAGCAAGTTTTTGTAGTTCATGTGTTATCCTGTAGTTTAGCTTTAGTCAAGAATTCTATAACATTGGAGAGAATTCTATGTAGCTCTAGTTGCATGTTGCTGTTGACATTAGTTTTCTTGTCTCCACTCTTTGTGTGTTTCTGTAATATAGATTGACATTAGTTCTAGATGCTAGTTGCTACTGTGTTCCGAAGTGCTAGTCTTGTCACGATCTGATAGTACAATTGGTAACTCAGCGTTAGGAATTGAGAAACTGAGACAGGCTGCCATGAAAAATTTATAAATTTATCTTCATTCCAACTAATATTATGTTAGGCAGTAGTTCCATATGGATGATTTAAGTAGCAGAGGTTTCATATAGATGATTTAAGTATCTTGGCTTGTGTCAGCCACATATTCTGAAGTGGTAGTGAAGTATTCAGACTTTCAGATTATTTATGTTGCTCTAGATCACAACACAGTTATTCTAGCTTTTTCTTGCCAGATGTTTATAGCTTTTGTGCCTGATGCCAAGCTTTTGTGTATCTAAAGTCAGTCATCTTTTTAAAAAAATAGTACAAAACAATGGCAGAACGTGAGTGGATGTACATTGGTTGGTCTCGTACACAGGCCCCCTCTAATGATTGGATAGAAAACACCAATCAGTTTTTGGATCGTGCCTTCTCTATGCCTAATCTAGTTGAAGATGGAACCATTAAGTGTTGGGGACAACGTCCAAGGGCAAATATGGTCGGCTGCTAGCCAAGCCGAAAGTGCGATGGTGAGTCTCTGAGGAATTTTCCAATCCCCGACAGTTATTTTTGGTAACTAGTTATTGAAGCTTGAAACTAAATCTTTTGCTGTTGCGGTACTGACTAGTCGAAAGGCTTATTATGCATATGATGTGCTGCGATTTAATGTAGGAATAGATGGGACCTAGCAATATATAGATGGGCTACACCTTAGGATAGATGGGACTTTTAGCAATATATATGACATTATTATATATATGACACTATCACCTTCGAAGGTGATGTAATGGTTGCCTTTTGATCATAGATATGTTTGTGCTGAAATGAGATCCAGGTTGCATATATGTATGTACCAATGGTTGTATTTCTGTGCTAGTTGATATATATGTGTGTGCATTTGAAATTTGGATGGAATTTGTATTTCTGTGCTAGCTGGTATATATATGTGTGGTATAATTATATTTTCATAGGGGTTTTGCACTCTCATGAAAATGTCTGCTTTAGTTCAACTCAATTTTCATGACAGTGTTGTACTCTCACGAAAATGTTCATTCCTGGTGGTTTAACTTAATGTTCATGACGTTTTCACACTCCCACGGAAATGAATTTTTATGTCGGTACATTCAAATTTTCGTGACAGTTTCTACTCCCATGAAAATTATGTTCAGTCGGTGGAGCTCAATTTTCGTGGAGATTTTGAACCCTCATGAAAAAATTTCGCAGCGGTTATGCACCATCAAGAATTATTTTCCTATGAGTCAACCCCTGTCACGAAATTTCTTGTGCAATCTGGCCAGACCATTGTTTTCCTGAAGGTCGCCACCACCATGAAATATGTTCGTGATGGTTCACTACCACGCAAAATTGAATTTCCCTAGCGTCAGATTCGTGAGAGCTATTGAGTGACGGTTACAGGTCACAAATTGTTTTCATGACAGTTTAGTCACTTTCGTGACGGTTTTTTAACTCTCATGAAATTTTCGTTTTCTGGTAGTATATGTAAAGAAATTTTTCCAAAAAGGGCTGGGGATACACTCGTATGTAGCTTTGGGAAGCTCACGATCGAGAGTTGGCCAGCCAGAGGATCCGAACCAGGACGGCGCCGTGCCTTGCACGCTCCCACCTTGTGGACGCCCGACCTAGCTCTCTTCCTAGCTATAAAGTACAAGGAGAAAATACATGCAGAACTCCTATGCAAGAACAAGCCATCGATAGGCCTAGGCATTCGGTTTTTTCGGTTCGGTATATTCGGTTTTTTAAAAATTCGGTTTTTCAAATTCGTAAACCGAAGCGAAACCGAAGAACCGAAAAAACCGAATTAATTCAGTTCGGTTTTTTCGGTTATTCGGTTAACCGAATTTCAAGTGAATGTGTGATTCCAGTTCAAGTGAATGTGTGAGCCATTATTAAAAAAACACACAAAACAGCAGCCCCACTAATAATGACCGATCCCTCCGAACCCCAGAAGGTCAGAACACATGCAATTCGATACTAATCTTAGCAAGCAGCCAAGCAAAGTGTAGGCAATACAAAATACATTGTCCAGTAGTATACCACATCACACATCAATACATTCTCATGGAGTGCAAGCAACTATAACTAAAATACATTGTCCTCATGGAGACATGGAGTGCTTCAGGAACTTCTCAACAGTCAACACAGCGGTAGACACATGACACCAACCTCACCAAGGCATTGTACATTCTTAAACTGTGAAATGACAAAACAATAGTGTGAGCATTCTTCAGTTGCAAAACAAAACAGTGATCAACTCTTGTGTAAACTAATGGAACCATTCAAACACTAATCTTAAACACCACCTATGCAAACTCATCAAGAACAATTTGCAAAAACAACCAAATGACATCTATACTTGCATTTCTGGATAAGGCATGCACACCATGAACAAATCGTACCCTATCTGGAAAAAAAACACAGAATGGAATGGAAACTGCATGGACATCCGACCTAAATGAGTGCAAACACAAGCAGCACTATGAGGGAGGCGAACAGAAAAGGACCAAGGAAGCTGAAGTCATGAAAGTAAAAGGCAGTGCATCATTGAAGAACCTAATTATCAACACACTTTGATGAATAAGATAATACAAATCCAAAAGTGGGTACTAAACCAGTTAAATCAAATGAGATTAACCCAGCACACCGGAAGAGTATCTTTTACATTACCCAATGATTTGCTGCTATAATAGTCTTATATCGTGTGAAAATCCCTTTCATTATCAGTCTTAAGCTATTAACCTTACCAAAACTATGTCCAAGTGATTGCTTATTCTTGAACCCAAACTACCCATCAGGCCATCAGATTCAAAATGATACTATCACCAACATGATGCATCTTACAAAAAAAGAATCGAAATAGTGGCAGGAAAATACAAAGTACTTCTATAGATTAATCAACAAAAATAAGATATTGAACTTTATATGGCAGTTCTTATCAGAGTATCGACTCTATTAGATAAAAGCAGTCAACTCACAGGAGAATACAACTGTACTAATAGTAGTGTCCATGATTCTCTTAGGATCATTTTTTAAAACGAGATTATTTAGATACATGTCACTCTAAAGTTCTTAGTTCTAAGATATGCCACTACAAAGTTTTTTCTTGAAATATGCCGCTGCTAACGTATGAAAATTGAAAATATGTAATTATAATTTTTTACCGCTTCAGGCTTCCGCTCATTCATCCATCCAGCGGACCCATGGCAAGTTGGTAATAGATCCGAAACAAGAAAGCAACCATAAACTCGATTTTCCTCACATCGTAGCTCCCAAAATTACTTTTTTTAAGGCCATTTTATGAATATGTTGAAAAGTTGTACAAGTATTGAAATGATGAATGATGATTATTTATTTTTTCCACTCTCAGGCCCAAGTAGTAGCACATGCGCCGCACTAATTATCATGATATGTGTTCACAGCAACATAGATCTAATAGAGTAATCAGTTATGAGGTTGAGGCCGAGGAGCGACTTGGAGTTTTACCTCACTGGCCGGAGCAGATGGAGCGAGTTCATTATTACCTTGGGGCTGGCGTCGGCGTGGTCTGCTACTCTGCTTGGTGACGGACGACAAGTACCAATGGAGGCGGCGGCCGGCAGTAGAAAATGCAAATCGAGGCTCGGAGGGCGGGAAGAGGTCCGCCTCTAGTGGGCACTTAGGCGTGGAATGGCGGAGTTGTGGTCTCGCGGAGGCTGGTCGCGGTCGCGGAGGGCTGGAGGATTCGGCCTTGAACAGCTGCGAGGACCCGAACTCCGGCGAGCCAGGCAGAGCGATGGAGGCCGAGTGAGTCGGAGGCCGGCCGCGAGGTTAGACAGAGTCGGAGAGACGGACGGCCGAGGCAGTGGGCATCAAACCGAGCGCCGAGCCGTGAGGGCGGTGACCTAGGGCTAGGGTTGGGAGGGCGGGAGCAAAATGGGAATTAGGGCGGCAGGATGGGTGAGATCGAGGAGTCACGGACTGAATGTGATTGAATCAGGTCATCAAGTCCAGGTGAATTAGTCGGAGTCGGCAAGTCGCTATGCCCTAATCGGTTTATTCGGTTGTTCGGTTCCTAGAGTATGAAAACCGAACCGAATACCATAAACCAAACAGCAGAAAAATAAAAACCGAACCGAATACCATAAACCAAACAGCAGTAAAATAAAAACCGAACCGAAAACCGAATACCGAAAAAACCGAATTTTTCGGTTAATTCGATTGGTTTTTCGGTTTCGGTTAAATTATGCCCACCCCTAGCCATCGAGACACACTCGAGGAGGAAGCCCTGCTCGACATAGATACACGGAGGAGACGAAGCCAAGCTGTCGAGAAAAAGCCATAAGCAAGCATCTAAAGCATCAAGCCATCGAGAAGAAAGAAGCTGCTGGCAAGGAGTACTGGAAACAATTAATCCAGAAGCAAGAAGAGTAAATTAAACATCAAACAAACATTAGCCCATAGCCATGGCGTACCAACTACCAAGTACTAGGCCGGTAAGGATTAATATCCATCTCTCTCTCCCTCTCGTGTGCATGCAGGTGTTGTAGGGCACAGCGATCATATCGGCGTCCAGCTCGACTATCACGTAGTCCGCAGCCACTTCATCGGAAGATAAAAATAATCTTGTAATATAAAAGTTTTCATTTGGAAAGTTTGTATTAAGAAAGTTTAGGATAAGGAGTCTGATTAGGATAAGGTAGTTGAATCCTATTCCGTTTGTGTGGGTTGTAGTTTTTGGTATAAATTGAGTGGTAGCCTTCATTTTGTAAGTGAACAGAACGAGAAGTAATAAAGAGAAAATTGATCTAAAGTTTTTTAGTGTTTTGTTCTAATAATTGGTATCAAAGCCTAAAAGTTTCAGATCAAACCGTTGCCCCGGGATGAGACTCCCGGGGTGGCACCCGAGAAAGCAGGCTATCATCGCGAAGCGATGTGGTGTTAAGGCAAGATCAGGTAGCGTCGGGCGAGACAGCACAGATCCCGGCGACGCGGAAGGCGCAAGTGCGTTTGGCGGCGTGACAAC